>QXEO01000553.1:13314567-14523560 GCA_007115705.1 Dactylis glomerata
AGACATGTGTCGGCTTAAGTATCTATGTGCCGGACATGGACTTTATGTATCGGATAAGATGGTTTACCGTTGGGGCGGGCCTATCCCGGCTGTATGGTTCTAGCCCCCAGGCAAAAGTGGCCTGAGAGGACTTGCAGACATCCTTAATCCGGCGCAGAATGTCGGCCGGAGTCAGCTCGTGTGTGGAGTGCCGGGTGGGGTCCATTGGCCCGCTCATCTGGCAGATCTTGTGCGACCGGCGCTGCAGAGGGGAGACGCGCCGGCTTATATAGCAGGCCACCAGGTCTTGAGGAGTAAGACCGGCATCCAGGAGCTCGCCCTTAACCCGGTGAAGCGCATTCACCGGCATCACCGAGTTCTTCGGGTTGTAGGTCCAGTTCGTCATAGCCAAGGGTGGCTCGTCCACAAATGGCGGCAGGTTGAGCAGATCCTCGTCGGTGGTGTTCTTGACGTAGAAGAAGCTTTTCTGCCACTTCTTGCAAGATTCCAGGAGTTCCACCTTGGGGAAGTCCGAGCCCTTTCGGGACATGATGGTGGCCGCGCCGCAGAGGGTCATGGGGCCGGTCCTCTTTTCCTGGGCCGTCTCCGGCGGGTCGTCCTTGCTCCGGGGCGGCTCTTGGACGACTTGCTTCCGCAGTTGGAAGTACTTCGCCCAGCCTTGAGTAAGGGCCTCTATGCCGGCATAGCCCTCGCAAAAAGCAGCGAAGGCGGAGAGGATCATCACGGCATTGGCCGGGATATGATGAGGTTGAAGATCATAGGTGTTGAGGAAGTCCCGGAAGAAGTCCGATACCGGCAGACCGAAGCCCCGCTCGAAGTGGGCGATGAAGACGACGCGTTCGCCGGGTTCAGGTGCCAGCACAGTTTCTCCCGCTGGTAGCCGGCATGCTACGCCCTCCGGGACTCTCCTGGTGGAGGTGACCCAGGATATGTCGGCCGGAGTAACCTCCGACCCCTCCCAGCCGGAGCGTCCTTGGGCTCGGGCCGAGGTATCTTCCTCAGAGGCCGAGGTAGCCGTCATGCTTGAAGATGCCATCTTAGTGGCCGGGATAAGGCGTGAGAGCCGGAGTCCCGTGATGTTATTCCTATCAAGGCCGGAGAAAAGAGGGAGGTTAGTCTCTCCGGCATACCACTCTCACAGATGTTAGCAGGAATAGAAGATCTACCGAGGCAGTTAAAATCGGAAATAATCAGGGATATAATTTCTGCGGAAGAACACCTGTGAGCTGTTACGAAACACTACTAGCAATGCTAATCGAAGCAACGAAATATCCAGCAAAGGAACTACCATGGATACAAACCAGTGAGGCTACCGCAGCCTAGTTGCAGAAGAGCAGGGAAAGGAAGAACAGAGGAAGAGGAACTCACCGGAGCTTGGCCTACGGCGATGGAGCGGCGGCGGCAATTGTGCAGAGGAAGATCCAATCTCCCTGCAAGACTGCGGGGAGAAGAGGCGGCGGTGGCGTCGTCGACGATGACGCCGGACGTCGGCGAGCGGAGGGCGCCGGCGGGCAGGTGGACGACGGCGGCAGCTTCCCTTCTCGGTTTCTTGGTCCGGCGGCGAAGCGCGAGGGGCAGAGGATCTGAGGAAGAAGGCACTGTGGCGGGGGTAAAAAGAATAAGTTACCCCCACCCCGTATTTATACCGAGGAGGCCGGTCGTGGGGGTCGTGGGGAGGATAGTGCTCCACTCCCCCGACCGTTTCTGCGGCGAGGCGCCACGTGGCGGCACAGAGTGGGGCGGCGGTTCCTGTAACCGTGCCATGACGCAATGATGGCAAGAAGTAACTGCTGCACTGTGAACCGTCGCATCGTGGGTGACCGTTCGAGGTGGCAGGGCAGTTACAAGTTTCGATGCAAAGCTGTCAGACATGGCTTCTCGAGGAAGACTCGTCTATATGTCGGATTAACTGCCCGATGTATATGTTCCGTCCGGAATACCCTAGGGACCGGCCGGAATAAGTTTTGGAACAGGAACAGAGGCCGGGATATGTGCAGATGTGCCGGCATATAAATCTGATCGCCGGGGCATAATGAAGAAAGGTATGTTGAACCTGTCAAGGCTCCACAGTTATGACTGGGGAACCTCGGTAGCTTCGGGGACTAGTGTCGGGGGGATGACCCCCGGTAGGGTCAAGAGAGTAGAAATACACAAGGTCTATGATTGACTTTATGCCGGGTTATCGAGGAAGGGCCTGGCCGGAATATAAGTGCATCGGCCAGGCCGGCATATAATGTGTATCCCGGCTGATACTTGGATATGCCGGCATAGCCGGAATACTTATAAAAGTGTGCCAGCATATACTTAGATATGCCGGCCTAACCATTTTGTGTGTTGTGCAGGAGCAGGGGAGGCCGGATTACCCGACCCTCGTAGGTCGTTGGTCCGGCATATAAGTCCTGGGTATGGCCAACGGTCATATCCGGGATACTTAAGTCAACCAAGGTGTCACATCCCTACAATCAAGGAAGAAAACATCCAAGCATGGTAGCAGAGTAAGATGGCAGGGTGCACAGTGGAGGTTACCTACCCTCACTGTGCACAAGTACGAGCTTACCGCACAGAGGTAAGGCCACAGTTCAAGAGGTACAAGGTACAGCAAGGGGAGTCCCATCGAGAGCAATCAGGGAGAAAGTCGTGGGCGTCTGCCCTCGACAGTAAGTCCTGTTTGGAGTGTAGTTGGTGTCTCCTGGTCTTCTATGACCGTTGTAACCCTGGCCACCACTATATAAGGTGGCATAGGGAGCCCTGGTAAAGGGTTGGTGGCTGGAAGAAGGTTGAAAGGTTGAAGGTAGATTGGTCACACTGTACTCCTACACTTAGCAGTTCATCTTCCTTCTCTAGCAGAGAGCTTGGAAGCACCATTGTGGTGTACTACATCGACCCATATATACAATCAGTAGAGCAGGAGTAGGGGTGTTATCTCCTTACGAGAGCCCCGAACCTGGGTAGATCAGTGTCTCTTTCTGTCGTGCTTTTTAGCTCGTTCCCCTCTCCCGAATCCTCCAGCATCTAGTTCGGCCCCCATTTAAGCCATCCTATGGCATATGTTGTTTCACCACGACGACAGCTCTCGCATTAACTCTAACCATTCAAGATGCTTATGATGGGGGCAATGAGAGCTCAAAGCCGGTAAGTAACATAATTTTTGAAGGTTATAAAACTTGCAATCACTGCTTCCCTCCGCGAAGGGTCTTTCTTTTACTTTTTTGTTGAGTCACCACCTTCTTTCTTTATGCACCATAAGAGAGCAAAGTTGTCATTCTTAGTGTAATATGCATTGTCCCAAAGTTTTCATTGATTGATTCATATTGTTGGTTTCACTTGTTCTTAAATTATTTGTATCTAGTCGCCCTCTTAAACTTGAAGGTGTCCTATGCATTTATGTTTTGCTCTCTATGAAGGACAAGCTGAAAACCTTTTGTATGTTTTTCCTTATGATTTGAACACACGTTTGACTTTCATTGTTTCATTTTCATGATCTTTTGTTTGTGTTCATTTGCATGTTTACAACATGGTTGCTAAGTTTCTTTTGTCAAGATTATAGCTTCATGCCCATGTTTTAAGTTCTTTTGATCCCAGCTCACAAATGCTTACATATATGATCAAGATTGTGTAGGTGCATGTCACCTCAAAAATTATTCTTTGTTATCACTTACCTACTCGAGGACGAG
The DNA here is from genome assembly GCA_007115705.1 of Dactylis glomerata. Classification (NCBI taxonomy): domain Eukaryota; kingdom Viridiplantae; phylum Streptophyta; class Magnoliopsida; order Poales; family Poaceae; genus Dactylis; species Dactylis glomerata. The sequence goes on from QXEO01000553.1 coordinate 13,318,242, forward strand.
CAGGAGTTAAGCTTGGGGATGTTTGATACGTCTCCAACGTATCTACAATTTTTGATGCTCCATGCTTGTTTTTACACCATTTGCCTACTGTTTCATTACACTTTGTGGCACTTTTATGCATTTTCCGGAACTAACCTACTAACAAGTCGACATAGTGCCAGTTCCCTGTTTTCTGCTGTTTTTGTGTTTTAGAAGTGATACACAGGAAATATTCTTGGAATTGGACGAAACAAGTTCCTGAAGTCTTATTTTCCCCGGAAGCTTCCAGAGATCCAAAGAGAAGTTGGAGGGGCGCCACGAGGGCCCCACACACCAGGGCGGCGCGGCTAGGGGCCTGGCCACGCCCCCTATGTGTGAGAGCCCCTCGGGCCACCTCTGACGATGCCCCTTCGCCTATAAAGACCCCCCGACGGAAAAAACCTAAGGACCCGATCAATTTTCCAGAACACATCGCGATCCGCCACCGCCGTCGACCCGAAGATCGGGAGGGTCCAGAAGCTCTTCCCGGCACCCTGCCGGAGAGGGGAATCGCCACCGGAGGTCTTCTTCATCGCCATGCTTGCCTCTGGAGCGATGAGTGAGTAGTTTACCTTGGACCATGGGTCCATAGCAGTAGCTAGATGGTTGTCTTCTCCACCTTGTGCTTCATGTTTAGATCTCATGAGCTGCCCTACATGATTGAGATCACCGTTATGTAATTCTACATGTTTGGTTTGTTGGGATCCGATGAATATTGGTGTTATGATTGAGTTGCTATACTGAAATATATCTTTTGTTATCTCTATGTTGTTTATGATCTTGCATGCTCTCCGTTGTTAGTAGCTATCTTGGCCGAGTAGTTGCTAGTGACTCCAAGAGGGGGTATTTATGCTCGATAGTGGGTTCATGCCTCTATTTAATCTGGGGGAGTGACAGAAACCTCTAAGGTTGTAGATGTGCTGTTGCTACTAGGGAGAAAACAACATTCATATGCTCAAGGGCATATGCTTTGTTTATATTACACACTTTGCTTAATGCAATTATCTGTTGTTCGCAACTTAATACTTGTGGAGTTCTCGGATTGATTCGCCACAAGTGGATTATTAGTCATAGATGCAGTTGGATGGCGGTCTATGTATTTTGTTGTAATGCCCAGAGTAAATCTCATAGTGATCTTCTTGACATATTACGTTTATCTTTATTCTATCAATTGCCCAACTGTAATTTGTTTACCCAACATGTGTTATTTATCTTATGGAGAGACACCACTAGTGAACTGTGGATCCCGGTCCTATTTCCATCATATTGCTATCACCTGTTTACTTTACTCGCACTGTTTACTTTACTCGCATACTTCTACTGCTTTCCACTCGATACGCTCATACCCTTTGTTTCAAGCAAACCGGTGAGATTGACAACCTCATCGCAAGTTGGGAACAAAGTATTTGGTTGTGTTGTGTGCAGGTTCCACGTTGCTACTGGCCGAACACGAGTCAATAAGTATCGTTAAACGGCGCCCTTGTTGGAGTGTTACTAAGCCAGTCCGCATCACCTTCAGTCGTATTGTCTGCTCTTCTCCTGAACGATATTAAACCTTGGTTTCTTAACTGAGGGAAAACTAGCTGCTATACTCATCACACCTTCCTCTTGGGGTTCCCAACGGGCTGGTTATTTACTTCATCACCTTGGCACCATCAAGCAGTTTTCTGGCGCCGTTGTCGGGGATTGAAGAGAATAAGCACCCACGTCAACTAGGCACCAGCATCTTACAACGATGCGTCACCCCTCAAGAAGGGCAAGAAATATTAAGGGATATCCACGCAGGAGTATGCGGACATCACGCTAGCAGCAGATCTATCGCAGCCAAAGCTTTTCGTGCAGGATTTTATTGGTTAACAGCCATTGAAGACGCAAAAGACATAGTAAGGAAATGTGAGGCTTGTCAACGCTTCGCATCTCGACCACACACGCCAACAGCAGAGTTACAACCAATACCATTATCTTGGCCCTTCGCACAATGGGTCTCGACATGGTCGGGAAACTACATAAATCTTGGCCAGGAGGGCATGTTTACATGCTGGTAGCAGTCGACAAATTCACCAAGTGGGTAGAAGCAGCCCCGGTGACAACTCAAGATTCCACAGCTGCGATCAACTTCATCAAGTCCATAGTTTTTCGCTTCGGAGTACCATACAGCATAATCACAGATAATGGAACAAACTTCACATCAAAAGAGTTCGAAAGTTACTGTGAAGGTCTGGGAATTAAATTGAAATTTGCATCTGTAGCGCATCCAAAGTCAAATGGGCAAGTCGAGAAAGCCAATGGCTTAATATGCAATGGGATAAAGAAAAGGCTGCTAGCGCCACTCGAAAAATCCAAGCACGCTTGGGTGGATGAGCTACCCTCCGTACTCTAGAGTCTACGAACCACACCAAACGCGGCTACTCAAGAAACAGCCTTTTTCCTGGTCCATGGCGCAGAAGCCGTGCTTCCAGTTGAAATAACTCATGAAGCTCCAAGAATCGCGGCATATGATGAGGCAACTTCTACAAAAGCACTTCAGGATGATGTCGATGCACTTGACGAAGCAAGAGATGTAGCACTCGCTAGAGCTACTCAATATCAGCAAAATCTACGAAACTACCACAGTAGTCGAGTTCGTCCATGATCTTTCGTGGTGGGAGATCTAGTACTACGACTAAAGCAAGATAGCCATGGAAAACTAGAGTCCCCATGGGTGGGACCTTACATTGTGACAGAAGTAATACCAGGAGGAGCTTATCGACTACAAGACAAGAAAACGGGGAAGGACGAGAGTAACCCGTGGAATGCAGAGCAACTACGACGGTTCTACGCATAGGCGGAATAAGGCGACCAAGGAGTTTTTCGAGTTATGACCCCTTGAACCCAGAACATGAGGCCATAGGTCGGGTTCATTGGGTCAAATCGACAATATGTAAATATCTTACTTTACACTCGGGGGCTAATACCTTCGAGTTGTACGAAATAATATTAACAATTTTGGTGATTATCTGCGACATACTATAAGGTTGATCGCAACCTGATATTTCGGCAGCACAATAAACGGTTCAAAGGAACCCGATGAAGTATGAAAAGCGCATACCTCGGAATCATGATTCGTTCCCATGGTAAAACACATAGTTCCGATACGATTGTTCATTACAGATAAGCACGACGAAGAAACAACTGGATTATATAATAGAGAAAACTAGTGAAAGTACGCTTCGGCTTCATACTCCTTCTGGCACTGGGTGCCGTCGTAGATTCTCACGTCAAACTTCGACGTGCCAACATGAAAATCAAAGGTCATGAAGAACCCCTGATGGAGGTCATGGTCCTCCGCAAATCACGACCAGCCGCCCTTGAAGAACTGTTCACCGGCGCCGTCGTACCACACCTCCACTTCATATGGAGTTCCTCCACCAGATTGTTCGCGGAGAACTGCTTCACGCAGTTCCCGTCCATCCATGAATTTCGTGAATTTTAGTGGCAGGCGCTGAATCTCGCGGCACTGAGTGTTGCAGATACAGAAGAAAGAGTAGATCATGGGCGACGAAGAAGAAGTATCAGGGGAAGAAGCACCTGGACCTGGTGCGGCAGAGGGCACCTTGGGCTTGTTCTTGCTCCCAGCCGGACGGCCGGGGCGTCGCTTCACCAGAATAGAAGAAGATGCCCCCATGGCCATGGCTGCAGCGGTAGTATTATTTTTACTACCGCGCGGGCGGCCGTGACCCCGCTTCTCCACCGGGGCATCGATGTTCAACCGAGATTCACTCACATCGGCCATGGGGGACAAGTGTCAGAGATGAAAAACCCTAGATGGGATAAGAAGATGATGCGGCGAAGGAAGATGGAGGAATTAGGGTTTTTACCCTGGACAAAGTGTGCTTTATGTATAAGCACGTGCTAATGGGCCCCTGAAGTGGCAAGGCCCAAAGTAAATTTCCAGATTTTTTATAGTGCAAATAGCACAGAGGAATTAAAATATCAAGAAAATAGGTATGTATAAAAAGAGAGAGAAGAAGCGCAAAGGGATCAGAGGGTACGCAAGATCCTGTCAAGATGAATAGGCTTCCCTTGTCTTCGACTCGGGGGCTTGCAACAGACACAGAAGGAAATTCCATTCAAAAGTGAGCAAAATCAGCAAATGATATGAGAAGAAGTGCATGGAGCAAATTTATCTAATCTCTTGAGCCTATACCTGAAAATTTCGGCTATAGCCTCGGGGGCTACTCCCATCGGGAGCGCTGCCGCGCACCCGATAGAAATAAGTCAACAAGAGAAAATAACAAGGAACTTTGGCTATATCGCCAACAAAACATTGATTACTCCCATCGGGAGGTATTCACAAAAAGTTAAAAAGGATAACTTGAAAAGTTGTGTATATTGATTCAGTCAAACAAGGCTGCGAAATATAATTCTCAAGTTGCGTCATCGCGACAAAACTTGAATGTCGTGGTTGAAATATATCACGAAGGTAAGACCCCAGGATCCGTCCTGTGTGGCCCGGTATGCGCACATGGATGCGATCTGCTGGTATGTACCTGTGTCTACGACACGAAGAAAAATCCTGGTGGACACACTGGGTACCTTGAGAACCACTGGGATTCATTCTTTGTAAGTCCTAAATGCGGCAAAAGAATGGGTTTGACCGGTTTCCCGAATTCAAGTCCAAGTGGATTGAATTTGAAGTAGGTGGCAAGTGTCTGTTCCGGCAGTTAACTGACCTCTTGATCCATCAGAGTTGTCAGGCTTGTTCAGCAAAAACTCCTTGCAAAGTATTATAATGAGAATAAGTTGATAAGACTAAGTCGGAGATTTAAAGATATGAAGAAGTCGAAGAATTGATCAAGTTGAAGAATTGAAGATCTGAGATTCAACCCAAATCTGCAATTCTAGTAGAATCTCAGGGGCTACTGACAAGGGTATAGATAATAGAGCCCATTTGTTGAGTACCCCTGAGGCCCGTTAAGCTAGGCCCAATTGTAATAATAGTCGAAATACGAGTGCATGTCGTATGTCGATATTGTAATCTGTATCGGATCCCACCCGATCCTTGAGACCTGGCCACCTAAATAAAGGGGCCAGGAGGGGACGGTGTGGGATAGATTGAAAGCAAGCCAGGTTCTACTCCCACGTTTACTTTCATAGCCACCTTGTTTGACTGAGTTTACCTTTGAGTTCATCCGACGCCCTGTCTCCCCGATCCTAAGTCCTTCATCTAGGACATTTGTCGAGTTTAACCCTCGTCAATGGGGGAGGGCTCCCACGAAGCCATGAAGGAAGGGGCTAAGGGGCGGCGCTCCCCCATGATGTCGGCGGTGGGGGAGTCCCCCGCTCCGCCGCCCGCGCCGCCGCCCGCGCCCCTCGCTGCTTATCTCCACCATCTTCACCGCTATATCCATCACCAACTCCTCCTATTATGCAGTGGTTCATCCTCCCACACACCTCTGTACCATCCTATGTAAACATGGTGTTTGATGCTATAATATATATCCTATGATCTATGTCATGTTTGCATAGTTTATTTGTTCTTAGATTGATTTGTTGAATGTCTTTGGTTCATTAGAGTTGTATGTTGATATGGTACTGTCCTTTGGTGTCCATTGTATTTATGCGCACATGGATTAAATATCTTAGGGTTAGTAGTATGTGCAAAAGGAAGGGGTTAGTTCTGCCGGAGTGATAGAAACCTGAGGATGCGAACCGGAATGTTGCACGTATGGGAGTAAGAGGACCATTAACTTTAGGCTATGGTTGGGAAAACCTTAATGCATTGTTAGTATTTGCGGATGCTTGCTAACAATCCAATCATATAGTACTTGTATTTTCAAGTAGTGAAGTGCTTGTATATTTAGCCTCTCCCACATAGAAAACTGCATCGAAGACAATGAACCCGATTTATTCACTAATTGAACTTAGACAAAGCCACCACTTTTCCACACTCATGGTACTGTTAGTTTATGGTTACTTAGTATATTTTATTGCTGCAGCACTTACAATTACTTTCTTGTATTTATTATCTTGCAAAGCTATCTCTCATACCCGTATTGTTGCTCTAGTTTTATTTCTTAGATGATGCAAACGTTTAGTGTGCGTAGAGTTGTATCAGCGGCTGATAGAACTTGAGAGAACATTTATCCTACCTTTAGCTCCTCATTGGGTTCGACACTCTTACTTATTGACAAGGGTATAGATAATAGAGCCCGTTAGTTAGCTACCCCTAAGGCCCGTTATGCTAGGCCCAATTGTAATACTAGTCGAAATACGGGTTCATGTCATATTTCAATATTGTAATCTATGTCGGAACCCTCCCGATCCCTGAGACCTGGCCACCTATATATGGGGGCCAGGAGGGGACGGTAAGGAACAGATTGAAAGCAAGCCAAGTTTATACACACGTTTACTTTCGATAACCACCTTGTTTGACTGATTTTACCTTCGAGTTCATCCGACACCCTGTCTCCCCGATCCTAAGTCCTTCATCTAGGACATTTGTCGAGTTAGCCCTCGTCAATTGGCGCCGATCATGGGGACTCTAGGCGTTGGAGTCATGAATTCGATGGCTTTTTCGCTTTTAGCCAATAGCAGTCCAGAAGTCAACGAAAATAGAAAGATGGAGTTGACAATCGGAAGTCTGAGCTTCTATGTTGGACCTTCGGGTTCAACTTGTCTTTCAGATCCGGCGAAATCGGGTCCGTCGACAAGTAAAACCGAAATAATTGCCAAGTCTGGATCATCTGTGGGCTCCTCTAGCGAGGCAAACTCGCCAGTTAGCCTAGCAGCAACAGAAAATCTACGGGAGAAACTCGAGGAACCTGATGAAATCGGGCGAAAGCTCATCGCTGAAGCAGCAATGGACAAGCCACGCGACAAGTCAAGGGACTTCGCCAGCAGAAGCAGCGGCGTCTCCAGAAGCGTACACCAGTTATGCGTCATCATCACTGAATCAGCAGAAGAAGAAAATAGTCACGTAGGTAACGAGGAGGTCGACATGCAAGTCGACAAATTAAGGAGCAATGGCAAGAAAGAGCAGGAGAAAGTCCATGTCTCCGCCGGAGAATGGAGAATGATCATGTCAGCTATCAGCCACGGGACTGATGTACCCGCAGATTCGAGAAGATAAGTTCTAATGGGATATCAATACGCGCTACACCAACGCAGAAAGAAGTTAAGGCAGGAAAGAGACATGATTATGAGAAGCCCAGATTATAACATCACATCAAGTGGAGGATATTGGAATGAATATAGCAATTCATCAGAGTCCAGCATGGAAAGGCACAGAGACCCAAAGCACAGTAGAAGGACAACAGCATGGACAGCAGAAGAAAGCTACACGAAAAGCCCAAGTGTGAACCCACCAGAGGAGGAAGAAGAATTTGTGCAAGAAACACCAGAAGCAACATTGGTAGCAGCACAGGCATACCTACTAACCACGCAACCAAAGCCGGGAGACCCGCGGGAACACATGTATCAAGCCGCGATACGAAGCCTCGGGTTGGTAGAGGACAAACTAAGGGGAAATCTTCCAGAGAAAAAGTCGACTCACCGTAGGGAAATGCAAAAAGAAGAGGTCAAGCGCAAATCTTCGCGGAACGAACCTAGCGAGTCTTCATAAGACGAGAAACGCCAAAAGAGAAAGGAGGATGCAAGGAACATAATAGCACAAGCAAGAGTAAACAACTCACGTTATGCGTGGAGGGCAGAAAACTATGAAGACAACGAAAAAAAGATGGTTGCGTTATGCTTTACCCGCAGGATTCGCAAAACGCGAGTACCCAAAGGATTCAAGTTGCCGCACGATCAAGAAAAATATGATGGGTCACAGGAACCAACTCTATGGTTGTCAGACTACCTACAAGCAGTGCAAATACTCGGGGGAACAAGAGCAACAGCAATGCAAAGTTTGCAGTTACACCTCACCGGCGCAACGCGGTCCTGGTTAAATACTTTACCCAACGATTCCATCGGAAGTTGGGGGGAACTAGAGTACCAATTCGCAAGAAATTTCCGCTCAACATACAAACGACCAGCATCATTGGAAGAAGTTAAGTCATGCGTGCAGAGGACAGATGAAACTCTGCGCTCTTATATACAACGTTGGAGTGTCATTAAAAATTCTACAGAGGACATCTCTGACGAAAGAGCAATAGATGCCTTTTCAGCCGGACTTCGTCGTTCGGACCTCGTTGAAGAGATAGGGAGGATAAAGCCAAGAACAGTGTCAGAACTAATGGAAGTAGCCAATAGATTCGCTGATGGAAAAGATGCGTATAACAACAAAAGGGGACGTTCACCAGAAGTCAATAAAACAAGCAGGCAAAGGCGAAGATATCGCAACGGTGACAACCACGGAAGGCGAAATCAGATAGCCGTGGGACACGACGGAAGGAACGAGGAAGGCTACGAAAGCAAAGAGTTTCAAGTAAGAGATAACAGGGGACAGGAGAAACCAAGGTACTCGAGTCCCTCAGCAGAAGATATGCTATATGGTCCTTGTCGAATACATTATGCGTACCTAGACGGGAAAAGAGTTTCCAACCACCAGATGAAAGATTGCAGAACCTTCTTAAGGTTGCAAAATGCCATGGATTCAAGCCAAAGAACACGACAGGGAGGAAAAAGCGCAAGTCAAGGATATCAAATGCAATGACTCGCAAAACAGCTGGAGTCAAAGGTATACATATCAGCAATGATTCAACCAGTACCAAAGTCAAAGAAAGAAAGAAAGTAAGAAAGAGCATATCGAGACAGGTCAACTTGGCAATATCATCACCACCAGCTACTACAGAGTACTTGCAGTGGTCCGATCAACCAGTTAGATTTAGCAGAGCGGACCACCCGAGGAAAGTTCCCAGGCCAGGGCACGCTCCAATGGTACTAAAGGCGCAAATAGGGGGATACGACATCGGGAGAGTATTCATGGATGCAGGAAGCGGCATAAACTTAATATACACAAGAACTCTTAGGGCAATGTGCATCTCATTGGATAGTCTAAAGCCAACAGATTGTTCTTTCCACGGGATAGTACCGGGAAGCGCAAATTACCCTCTCAGGAAAATAGAGCTCGACATTTGCTTTGGCAATAGCAGCAACTACCACAAAGAGAAGCTGGAGTTCGAAGTCATGGATTGGCCTTCACAGTATCATGCAATCCTGGGGCATCCAGCATTTGCAAAATTCATGGCAGTACCCCACTACACGTATCTCACGCTAAAGATTCCAGGGCCCAGAGGAACAATCACAGTTCAAGGCAGTTTCGAAGTATCTAACACTTGTGATAAGGAATTCAACAGGTTGGCGCAAACCTTCGGCATGACAGCAGAATACGCAAGGCTGAAAGGCGAAACCGATCACAACGTACTACCCGACGTTGGGCGATCCCTGCCAGATCAGGCTTTCGATGCAACTCAAGACTCGAAGAAAATCCAGGTCCACCCCACGGACCCGAACAAAAGTACCTCTATAGCAGTAAACTTGGAACCCACATAGGAAAGCGCGCTCATCGAGTTCCTCCATGAGCGCTGGGAAATCTTCGCCTGGTGTCCTTCATACATGCCAGGGGTTCCCAGGGAACTCATCGAGCACGCACTAAACGTTGATCCCAAAGCAAAGCCAGTCAAACAACCATTGAGAAGATTCGATGAACCCAAAAGGAAAGCAATAGCGTCCGAACTACACAGGCTCAAAAACGCAGGGTTCATTCGAGAAATCAAAACATCTACTTGGGTATCTAATCCAGTTATAGTCCCCAAGAAAAACACAGATGTGCCAAGAGTGTGCGTTGACTATATGTCTCTCAACAAGCACTGTCCAAAGGATCCCTTCCCTCTACCTCGCATTGATCAGATAATTGACTCAACGACAGGGTGCGTGAGGCTTTCCTTCCTGGACGCATATTCTGGCTACAACCAGATCAAGTTGAAGAAAGAAGATGAGGAAAAAACAGCTTTCATAACACCTTATGGCATGTTCTGCTACCAAGTCATGCCTTTCAGCCTAAAAAACGCAGGAGCAACCTACCAAAGGATGATGCAAAATTGCCTCGGAAGTCAAATAGGACGAAACATTCAAGTCTACATCGACGACGTGGTCATCACCACAAGAAAAGAGGAGTCACTAATTAGTGATTTGGCAGAAACCTTCGACAACTTAAACAGGTACAAGCTCAAGCTTAACCCGACAAAATGTTCTTTTGGGGTATCTGCAGGGCAACTCCTGGGATTCCTGGTATCCGCAAGAGGAATAGAGGCAAACCCAGAAAAGATCCAAGCGATATTAACGATGGGAAAGCCCACAAAGCTGCACGATCTACAGAAGCTCGCAGGACGCATCGCAGCACTAAGTCGATTCGTTGCAAGACTAGGAGAAAAAGCGCTCCCTTTCTATGCATTGATGAAAAAATCAGACGACAAATTCGAGTGGACAGAAGAAGCGGACATAGCCTTCGCACAACTAAAAAAAGTGCTTTCCACACCACCAGTGTTGGTCGCACCAAAAGAAAAGGAGTCATTGCTACTATATATTGCAGCAACACATCAAGTGGTGAGCACAGTATTAGTAGTCCAAAGAAGTGAAGAAGGAAAAGCCCATGGAGTCCAACGACCAGTATATTTCGTCAGCGAGGTACTATCTCCAACAAAGCAAAGGTACCCACACTATCAGAAACTTGCATACATCGTATTCACAACAGCACGAAAACTACGGCAATATTTTGCGGTGCACCCAATCATAGTGGTCAACGAAGCACCACTATCCAATATATTGAACAACCCTTCAGCAACAGGACATGTCTCTTTATGGGGAATTGAGCTATCACCCCTAGACATCACGTATGAAAAGTGAAAGGTGATCAAGTCCCAAGTTTTACTAGATTTTACAGCAGAGTGGCTGGAGTTGCAAAACACAGGGCCACCAGATTTATCGAGTGTGTGGACAATGTACTTCGACGGGTCAAAAAGAATCCAAGGCGCAGGAGCAGGGGTAGTCCTGATATCACCGCAAGGCAACAAGTTGAAATATGTGCTGAGAATGAGCTTTCCTCAAGCTTCTAATAATGAAGCCGAATACGAGGCGCTGCTCCATGGGATGAAAATGGCCAAAGCGTGCGGAGCAACTCGACTGAAAATATTTGGAGATTCGAATCTCGTCATCCAACAAGTGATGAACAAGTGCGACGCCATCAGCGACAATATGATAGCATACAGAAACTTATATTATTATCTTGAAGGAACATTTGATGGATGCGAACTTTCGCATGTCAGTAGAGCCAGCAACGAGGAAGCTGACAATTTAGCAAATATTGAGTCTCAGTGCTTACCCGTACCACAAGGAGTCTTTTGGGAAGAAATCATAGAGAGATCAATAAAGAACAGCAAAGTCTCGACTACAGGAGAACAAGTCCAGCACCAAGCCGCAGGCTCAGGGGCTGATAACAGCGGGATAGTCGAACCCGAAGAAGTCATGATGATCGAGGAAACTTGGATGCAACCATACTTGGCGTACAAGGTAAACAAAACACTACCCAAAGATATAGTACAAGCGAAAAGGATAATACGACGATACAAGGCTTTCGTCGTGTTGCAAGGAAAATTATACAAGAAAAGTATAACAGGCGTTTTGCAACGGTGCATTACTCCTCAAGAAGGGCAAGAAATCTTAAAGGACATCCACGCAGGGGTATGTGGGCATCACGCTAGCAGCAGAGCCATTGCAGCCAAAGCCTTTCGTGTAGGTTTCTACTGGCTCATAGCCATTGAAGACGCGAAAGATATAGTGAGGAAGTGTGAAGCCTGTCAACGTTTCGCATCTCGACCACATGCACCAGCTGCGGAGTTACAACCAATACCATTATCTTGGCCCTTCGCATAATGGGGTCTTGGCATGGTGGGAAAACTACACAAATCTTGGCCAGGAGGGCATGTTTATATGCTGGTAGCAGTCGACAAATTCACCAAGTGGGTAGAGGCAGCCCCCGTGACAACCCAAGATTCTATAGCGGCAATCAACTTCATCAAATCAATAGTTTTTCGCTTTGGAGTACCGCACAGTATCATCACGGATAATGGGACAAACTTCACATCAAAAGAGTTCAAGAATTACTGTGAAAATCTGGGAATCAAATTGAAATTCGCATCTGTAGCACATCCAAAGACAAATGGGCAAGTCGAGAAAGCCAATGGCTTGATATGCAATGGGATAAAGAAAAGGTTGTTAGCACCCCTCGAAAAAGCCAAGCACGCTTGGGTAGATGAGCTACCCTCCATACTCTGGAGTCTCCGAACTATACCTAACGCAGCTACTCAAGAGACGCCTTTCTTTCTGGTCCATGGTGCAGAAGCCGTCCTTCTAGTCGAGATCACCCATGAAGCTCCAAGAATCGCAGCATATGACGAGACAACTTCCACAGAAGCACTTCAGGATGATGTCGATGCACTCGACGAAGCAAGAGACGTAGCACTAGCCAGAGCTACCCAATATCAGCAAAATCTACGAAACTACCACAGTAGTCGAGTTCGTCCACGATCTTTCATGGTGGGAGATCTAGTTCTACGACTCAAGCAAGATGGCCATGGAAAACTCGAGTCCCCATGGGTGGGACCTTACATCATGACAGAAGTAATACCAGGAGGAGCTTATCGACTACAAGACAAGAAAACGGGGAAAAACGAGAGTAACCCGTGGAATGCAGAGCAACTACGACGGTTCTACGCGTAGAAGATATAAGGTGACAAAGAGTTTTTCGAGTTATGACCCTCCGAACCCAGAACATGAGGCCATAGGTAAGGTTCCTTGGGTCAAATCGACAATCTGTGTAAATATTTTACTTTCCACTCGAGGGCTCAGACCCCAGAGTCGTACAAAATAATATTAGCGAGTTATCGAGATTTGAGATTATCTGAGGCATGCTACAAGGTTGATTGCAACCCGATATTCATAGTTTTAAAAACCAAACCGGTTCGATGGTTCGACCAGAAAAAACCTGAACCAAAGCTCTCATCGGTTTTTTAAGAGTCACTGGTCCAATTAATAAAAAAACCAGAAAAACTGCATAAAAATAATGTGCTTTCGTGAGGATATAATCCTAAAACCTAGAACCTTGCTCTAAATACTTTGCATAAGGCCTAATACCACCTTTACTACACTTAGTTTGTGATCTACTATGAAAGCAAACACAAAATATATGATTCAATGCTAATTTTTTCCAAAATTAACTTAATTATTAATTAAATTTAATGGTTTTTTATCGCTATTGAACCAGCTGAGCCACCGGGTGAACCAGTGAACCAGTGAACCAGTGAGCCAATCACCACACCGGTTCACTCATCGGTCTGGTTTTTAAAACTATGGCGATATTCAGCAGTAACACAAACGGTTCAAAGGAACCCCGATAATATATTACAATGCATACCTCGGAACCATGATCCGTTCCCATGGCCTATTACTAAAGTAAGGACAACACATAATCCAAATTCGACCACTTATTACAAATAGTATGAGGAAGAACCACTAGGGAAAGAGATTACATAAAGAGAAATTAGTGAAAATGCACTTCGACTTCATACTCCTTCTGGCACTGGGTGCCATCATAGATTCTCACGTCGAACTTCAACGTGCCGATGTGGAAGTCAAAGGTCATAAAAAAGCCTTGATGGAGGTCGTGATCCTCCGCAAACTGCGACCAGCCGCCCTTGAAGTACTCCTCCCGGCGCCGTCGTACCAGACTTCCACTTCGTAGGGAGTTCCTCCCCCAGAGTGTTCACGAAGAACCGCTTCCCGCAGTTCTCGCCCATCCATAAACTTGGTGAATTTCAGTGGTAAGCGCTGAATCTCACGGCACTGCGCACCGGCGATGCAAAAGAAGGAATAGAATTTGGGCGAAGGAGGAGAAGCATTAGCAGCAGGAGCACTTGGACCTGGCGCAGCAGATGGCACCTAGAGCTTATTTTTACTCCCGGCCGGACGGCCGGGGCATCGCTTCACCGGAGCAGACGATGACGCTACTGCAGCTGCGGCGGTAGCCTTGTTCTGACTACCGCGAGGGCGGCCGCGGCCCCAGTTTCTCCACCGGGGCACCGATGTTCAAGCGCAATCCACTTGCATCGGCCATGGTGACAAGCGCTGTGAACAAAAAACCCTAGATGGGATGAGAAAGAAGAAGATGATGCAGTGGAAAAAGGTACTAATGAAGGAATTAGGGTTTTCTACCCTGGCCAAACCTGCTTTATTTATAAGCACGTACTAATGGGCCTCTGGAGAGGCAAGGCCCAAAATATACTTCTGGGTTTTTAAGTGCAGATGGTACAAAAGAATCAACGTATCAAGGGAAAAAATCATACAAAAAAAAGAGAGAGCAGGGGATAAGAAAATATCTATCAAGAAGCACCAGTTCATCTCGTCTTCGACTTGGGGGCTTGCGTCATAAGAAGGGAAGAACAACTGAAAGGGCGAATAATGTCGACAAATATCGTGAGAAGAAGTATATGGAACAGGTCTATTTATTTTCTTGAGCCTATACCCGAAAATATTTAGCTATAGCCTCGGGGGCTACTCCCATCGGGGTGTCGTGCACCCGATAGAAAGAAGACGACAAAAAGGAAGAAGAGAAGTCAAAACTGGAGATAAAAAACCAGTTGATGGACACGAGATTTAGGCATAATCGGTTGCATTTTGTCAACAAGGAACTTCGGCTACGTTGCCGACAAAATGAACGTCGATTACTCCCATCAGGAGCTATTCATGAAAGTTAAAAAGGATAACTCGAAATTTTTTGCATATTGAATCAGTCAAACAAGGCTTCGAAATATAATTCTCGAGTTGCGTCATCGCGACAAAACTTGAATGCCGTGGTTGAAATATATCATGAAGGTAAGACCCCAGGATCCGTCATGTGTGGCCCGGTATACGCACATGGATGCGCTCTGCTGGAATGTATTCGTGTCTATGACGCGAAGAAAATCCTGGTGGACGCACTGGGTACCCTAAGAACCACTGGGATTCATTCTTTGTAAGACCTAAATGCGACAAAAGAATGGGTTTGACCGGTTTCCCGAATTCAAGTCCAAGGGGATTGAATTTGAAGTAGGTGACAAGTATCTACTCCGGCAGTTAACTGGCCTCTTGATCCGTCAGAGTTGTCAGGCTTGTTCATCAAAACCCCTTGCAAGACATTATAACAAAAAGATAAGTCGAAAAGACCAAGTCGAAGGTTTGAAGATAAGAAGAAGTCAAAGAGTTGATCAAGTCGAAGGTTTGAAGATCTGAGATTCAACCCGAATCTGCAATTTTGGTAGAATCTCGGGGGCTACTGACAAGGGTATAGATAATAGAGCCCGTTAGTTAGCTACCCCTGAGGCCCGTTATGCTAGGCCCAATTGTAATACTAGTCAAAATACGGGTTCATGTCGTATTTTGATATTGTAATCTGTGTCGGATCCCTCCCGATCCCTGAGACCTGGCCACCTATATATGGGGGGCAGGAGGGGACGGTAAGGAACAGATTGAAAGCAAGCCAGGTTTATACCCACGTTTACTTTCGATAACCACCTTGTTTGACTGATTTTACCTTCGAGTTCATCCGACGCCCTGTCTCCCCGATCCTAAGTCCTTCATCTAGGACATTTGTCGAGTTAGCTCTCGTCACTTATCGAAAAGGCTACACACGATCCCCTATACTTGTGGGATATCAAGACCTTTTCGGGCGCCGTTGCCGGGGAGCAATAGCGTGTGGGTGAATATTCTTGTGTGCACTTGTTTGCTTTATCTCAAAGTAGTTTTTACTTCCTGTTTTAAGTTGTTCTCTATCTTAGTATGGATAGGGAATGCGAATTACAAAAAAAATTAGTTGTACTTGTTACCTAAAAATATTTTCAAAAAGGAAAGTGATTGGAAAGATGAGTAATGGTTAAGTGGGGGTCGACCTTGAACACTTGTGTTCATGCCTATGAAACCAAAACAAATCGTTCCATGGAAGCTTTTCAGTTAAAAACTTGTACATATTGTGTATATTGTATATATTGTACATATTCCTCTATACCATAAAAGTAAAGTGATAATTGTAGTTCCTAGTTACTTGGAAGTTGATAGTTTTGCTTTGCTGTCCAAAAACAGATTTTCTGTGCTTCACCGTATAAAATGTTTAAAATCACCAGAACGTGATATTGACCTGAAATTTCTTGAGTGCAAAGTAATGCTTATTATCTTTCTTTCATTAGACTAACTTTTTCTGATTTGAGTTACGTAGCTGTCTCAAAAAAAATTCATTTTCACCGACTGTTCTGTTTAGACAGATTTCTGTGATTCACTATAAAAAAATCGTGAAAAATCTCAGATTAGTGTTTTGATCTGAAATATTTTGTGCATAAACCTGAGATTATGATCTGTCTTTCTTTAGTTTGGAGTTTTTCGATTTGAGCTACCTAACTATCTCGTTCAGTGTCATCCTTATAGACTGTTCACTTTTGGCAGATTATCATGCTTATTTAGTATTGTGCTTATACTCAATGTTTATAATCTTTATTTGATCGATAAATGTTATAAATTGGTTAGTATACAGTTGGTAATATCAAATTAAACTTGTCAAAGCTTGAACATGAGTGGATTTTACTTAATGAGTACTAACCCTACTAATGAGTTTTGTGAAGTTTTATGTGGATGTAGCTTATAAGTTCTAATCAATATGGTGATATGAGATGAACAAGAAGACACAAGAGCTCAAGCTTGGGAATGTTTAGGTGCATCCCAAGAACATTTCCAAGAAGATATAATCATCTAAGCTTGGGGATGCCCGAGTCATCCCCCTATTCATCAACTAACATGAGGTTGTCTCCTTCATACTCTATATTACGCATCCACATGATATGTATTGTGTTAACTTGTATTATAATTACTTTTATATGTCTTGGTTTTATCTTCTTTAATTTTATTAGGCTCTTTATTTTTTTTTATTGCTTCTTTACTTTCACTTATAAATCGAAAACAACAAAAATAGTTCATTTTGTTTTGCTTCTTTGTTTGGTTCTCTATTTTGTGCCTAGCTGAAAGGCGTTAAAGAAAAGCACTCTTGGGAGATAACCCATGTTTTCTTTCAGTACTTTTTCTTTTATTTTGAGTCTTCGAAGTTATTACTACTGTAATTACCTCTCCTTATCATCTTTATTTCGTTGTTGTGCCAAGAAGAACCTCTAATTTGAGGGAGGTAAGATTTGGGGAAGTTGCTGTCCTGAAACAGATTTCTGCGCTGCACCATAAAAATTCGTGAAAATTCTCAAAATATCTTTTTGCTCTGAAATTTCTTGAGCATATGACTCAGGTTATATCCAAACTTTCATTCATTTTGCACTTCTCGATTTGAGCAACAGAAGCTCCTCAAAAAAATTGATCTTTGTCAGCTGTTCTATTTTGAAAGATTTCTGCCACTATTTGTGTTTGCCTCTCGATCGCTTTCTTTTTTAGTTCTTTTGATTACGGAACTTTTGAGAAAGTTGCTACAGTAGTATATGCTTTACATGTGCTGATTTTGAGTTTGAAACTGAACCAAAAATGGTTAATTTACTATTATGTTTATGCTAACATTGCTAATAGAATTGTATGAAGTTTTGTATGGAGGAAGTTTTCAAGTGTAGGGATTGGAGAATGATTTGGGATGCCCATGTCACCCCAAGAAATATCCAAGAGGTACAAGCGTCAAAGCTTGGGGATGCCCCCGAGGCACCCCTTCTTCATCGGCAAAAATCAGGTCACCTTTCAACACACTATATTTTTAATGCTTTATATTCTATGCATTTTTCTTGGAGCGTCTTTACTTTTGCTTTCAGTTTTATTTTGTTTTGTTTGCTGCAATAAATGGTTGGACCCCAAACAATTTCTTTTGGAGGAGATATACTTTGTTTTTCATTGCCAAGAACACTCTGGTTTTCACTCTTATCGTTCAATGAGAGTTCTCTTTTTCTAGAACTGCGTTTGGCTTTCATTTTTCTCCTTGATTTTTGTTCAGATCTGGTTTTATCTTTGTATCAAGGTGTATTTAGACCACTGG
Organism: Dactylis glomerata; assembly: GCA_007115705.1. Taxonomy (NCBI): domain Eukaryota; kingdom Viridiplantae; phylum Streptophyta; class Magnoliopsida; order Poales; family Poaceae; genus Dactylis; species Dactylis glomerata. Next base: position 13,336,282 of record QXEO01000553.1, read on the forward strand.
TATATATTGGTTTTCATCAAAAGAGTTGTCTCAAAAAGGTTTGAATGGTGTTGGAAAAGAGAAAAAGTTTCATGCAAAAAAGTGGTACAAAAAGGAGCTTGTTTAGACTGCGGCTTAGACTTTTTCATGCCATGCTTGATGTCATTTTGATAGTATACATAGTAGTTTTGGCTGTAGCATGACTTGTCTCAAATGACTGAGATTGCTTAATGAGCCTTTGAAAAAATCAGGCATTGTTTTTATTATATGGAAGCATTTATTTGGTTTTCTCCTTGATGCTTTATTTGGGTTGACTTGGCGCATGCTTACAACATGTTTGACTCTTACAATGTCACCATAAGCGTCTATGATCATTTGGTTTTTTACTTGTGATGCCATTTTATGCTTCTTTTAATGATTTTTTGTCGCTATGCATGATTATGGCCGTTATTGCTTTCTTAGTTGGTCGCTCCCAGTTTTTTGCTAGCCCTCATTTTGTACTGAGTATGAGCTCTAATCATGCATCCAACTCCCAAAAACCAAGTTATCCCAAGTGTCCACTATAAATTCCTATGCATAGTATTTACAAGCCATGCCAAGTAAATTTTCATGTGCTACCTTTCAAAAAACCTTCAAAATACTTCTCATTTTGTGACACTGTTTTCAGCTCATGGGGACGTAGTGGTCGGATTTGCTATCTTCCATATTGTTTCATTCCAAAAAGAAAAAAAGGAAAAAAAGAAGAAAAGAAAAAAGGCACTCCTCCATGGTATGTGAATGTTGGTGGGCACCCGATGGAATCGGTTAGCCATGGTTTGTGAAAGGAAAAAGGTGGGGAGGAGTGCCAAGCTTTATAAAAGAGCACAAAAGTGCCAATCTCTCTCTCAAAAACTTGCTCATTTTTGTATGGAAGATAGTAAGAACCCATTGCCAGTCGTTGACAAAGACAACCACCTCTCAAAACCAAATTTTTATCTCTCAGTTTTATAAATGAAAAGCTCTAGCACATGTTTAATCACTGCTTCCCTCTGCGAAGGGCCTTTCTTTTACTTTTATGTTGAGTCTCCACCTTCTACCTTTATGCACCATCTAAGAGAGCATAGTTATCATTCTGAGTTTAATGTGCATAGTCCCAAAGTTTATCATTGATTGATTTATGATTATGGTTTCACTTGTTCTTAAATTATTTGTATCTAGTCGCCCTTTTAAACTTGAAGGTGTCCTATGCATTTATGTTTTGCTATTCCATGAAGGACAAGCTGAAAACCACTCGTTATGTTTTTCCATATAATTTGAACACATGTTTGACTTTCATTGTTTCATTATTCATGATCTTTCGTTTGTGTTTCTTTTCATGCTATAACATGGTTGCTAAGTTTTTATTGTCAAGATTATGTCTCTTATGCCCATGTTTTAAGTTCTTTGATCCTAGCACTCAATGCTTTACTTAGATGATCAAGATTGTGATGGTGCATGTCACCTCAAAAATTATTATTTTGTTATCACTTACCTACTCGAGGACGAGCAGGAGTTAAGCTTCGGGATGTTAATACGTTGCAAACGTATCTATAATTTGTGATACTCCATGCTTGTTTTACACCAATTGCTATATGTTTTGTCTATACTTTGTGGCACTTTTATGATTTATTTGGACTAACCTACTAATAGTTGCAAAAGTGCACAATGTTCTTGATTTACACTTTGATGTGTAGGAATTACCAAGAATACAAGTGGAAACCTTGTTGGAGTCGAATTGGGACTTTCTAGAAATCTGTGCTAGAACTCTTTTCGAAGATGGTCACGTTACGGGTCGAAGACAGCGCCAAACGGAAAACTCGTAACTGCAAAGTTGTAGGGAATTTCACGGCAAACGTTCTGGACATAAAATGCATCTGATTCCAAGTCCGGACGGCCGAGTTAGGCCCGAATTACTGTGGCCCAAGATGGGGAGACAGAAATCCAAGAGACTATATAAAGGGAGGAACCCTAGCTCGTGGGGGACACCTACACCCACGAATTTGCAGCCACTAGAGCCACGTTTTCGCCTCCCCCATGGATCCCATCTCCATGGGGGAGGGCTCCCATGAAGCCATGAAGGAAGGGGGCTAAGGGGCGGCGCTCCCCCATGATGCCAGCGGCGGGGGAGTCCCCCGCGCCCCTCGCTGCTCATCTCCGCCATCTTCACCGCTATCTCCATCACCAACTCCTCCTATTATGCAGTGGTTCATCCTCCCACACACCTCTGTACCGTCCTATGTAAACATGGTGTTTGATGCTATAATATTTATCATATGATCTATGTCATGTTTGCATAGTTTATTTGTTCTTAGATTGATTTGTTGAATGTCTTTGGTTCATTAGAGTTGTATGTTGATATGGTACTATCCTTTAGTGTCCATTATATTTATGCGCGCATGGATTAAACATCTTAGGGTTAGTAGTATGTGTAAAAGGAAGGGGGTAGTTCTGCCGGAGTGATAGAAACCTGAGGACGCGAACCGGAAGGTTGCACATATGGGAGTAAGAGGACCATTAACTTAAGGCTATGATTGGGGAAACCTTAATGCATTGTTAGTATTTGCGGATGGTTGCTAACAATTCAATCATATAGTACTTGTATTTCCAAGTAGTGAAGTGCTTGTATATTTAGCCTCTCCCACATAGAAAACTGCATCGAAGACAATGAACCCGATTTATTCACTAATTGAACTTAGACAAAGCCACCACTATTACCACCACTTTTCCACACTCATGGTACTATTAGTTTATGGTTACTTAGTATATTTTATTGTTGCAGCACTAACAATTACTTTTTTGTATTTATTATCTTGCAAAGCTATCTCTCATACCCATATTGTTGCTCTAGTTTTATTTCCTAGATGATGCAAACGTTTAGTGTGCGTAGAGTTGTATCAGCGGTTGATAGAACTTGAGAGAACATTTATCCTACCTTTAGCTCCTCGTTGGGTTCGACACTCTTACTTATCGAAAAGGCTACACATGATCCTCTATACTTGTGGGATATCACACACCTATATGAGCTCGACTACTGGTCACAGTCTATGAGACTGGGGTGATCTCTAGTAAGCTCGTGAATAGGCCAGGAGTGTGACTAATATGCTCCACCCGAGGGGTCATCCTTCGGCAGCCTAGTACTGGTAAGACATTTGGTGAAACTACTTTACGCCAAACTGACAATTCAAGGCATAGTCCATTGTTCAGTTGTAAAGGAGTGTAGCTATCTGTTCTAGGTGGATGTTCAACCTTAACAGGTCTCCACTGAAAATACTGGTATATCAAAACAGTGTTGAGAACAGAGGACAATATCATGGGCCTTCCGGATCTAGTGGGGGATTGTTGAAATATGGGGTGGGCTCTAGGCCCATTTAACAATTTCAGGAAAATCCCTAAGGGGCCATTCATGCTTGGCAAGGGAAGTGGTGGGAGTTTAGTCCCACATTGCTAGTTGTGAGAGATGAGCACCAACTTATAAGGTGAGCTCTTCCACCACTAGTATGTGGAAGTGTGAGAAAGAAGAGGAGCTCCACACGCATGCTCCTCCTCTGACGCACGCACGCCCGCCTCGCCACGCCACGCGTCGCCTCGCCTTGTCACGACGCGCGCGCGCCGCGGGTTGCGGGAATCTCGCAGAGCTGAGTTCTTTTTTGTCCTGCAGAAACGGGATACAAACGGTTGCAACTGAAATGCTAATGAGAATGAATACGAGCTGAAACGTCTGTCTTAAGTGCTCTTAAGTACGGGCGTTTCCAGTCCTTCAATGCGGGCGTTTCTGGCCTTCATTGCGTGCGTTTCTTTTGCATTCGCCCCTGTGCCTGTGCCTATATATTGGAGGGATCGCTCCTCTCTGAGGAACAGAACACAACCCTTTGCGCCTCTGCCCAGTCGTTCTCTCCACTATCGCTGCCTCCAGTGATCCCATCACGTCCACTGCGTACACGGTCATTGGGAGAGCAGGCCTCCGAAACCCCGCCCTCTCAAGATCTTGTAAGGGAGAGGGGCGATTAGGTTTTTGGCGAGCGTACGCGACTGCTCAACTTTGACCGTCTGCTTCCACTTCTTCTGCGTCGCCTTCGTCATCACCATGTCTTCTGACACTGTCACTAAGATCGCTGCCAATCAGGCTGCTGCCGACAAGAGGGCGGACGATGAGGCTATCGCCGTTGTTGCTTCGGAGGCTGCCGCTGCTGCTGCTTCGGCCAACTGGCCTACTGGAGGGTACTATATGCTTATCCCTCTCCTGCTTATTTCTATGTGCATAATACTAGCGATTTCTATAGATGTATCTACAATCTGCCTAGTATTGCATAGTTACATGATTAAATATCAGTATGTCCACGTCATGCTCATGTTTTATTCCTGAATTAATATAATCGAAAAATTGCCTAGATTCTTAACAATTTTCTCTTGGATGAGGGGGTGTAGCATGTGTATGCGAGATCTCACGTCGAACACTAAAGTCACCTTTCGAGTGGATGCATAGCTATGGGCCTTTGGACAGGTCACCGAGTTCTATCTTTCTACAAAAAAAAAAGAGACGTAATCCCATGATGCGTTCTTAAATTGATAACATCGTCTATTATAAACTTCTCGATATTTTTTGTTTATACCCCAACTATGTTTTTATATCAGCATCCAACTATCATCATTCTGACATAACTCCATAGATAAATTTTAAGGACAAAATTTCTTGCGTATTAAGCGACTAGAAGTCACAAAAAACTATTAATGTAAAGGACACAAGTAATCCTTGGTCTATCTAGAATTAATTTAATTCATTTCAAGTTTTTTCGAAATGAAGGGCATACCCCTAGCATCTGCATCCAAAGGATACACACAGTTTTTTCTTTATTTAATAAAAATCACAAAGGCCTTATAAGAGAAATACACTCATCAAATCGAAGCCATCATCATAGTGAAAGATCGCTAAACCTACAAACTGATGAAGGGGGTGCCTATGAACAGGGCCCCATGCACTGACAACACACCGACGCGCCTCATCAAAATAACTGAAGGCTTCAACTAGCTGCCCTATGACAAGCTAGTAGCACTACCGGTCCAGCAAACTCTATTGCCACCGCCGTCTTCCGCAAACCCATCTTCAGGAGGGATCAACACACCAACCTTGACTGGCATGCTGTCAGCGGTACCACGATGCCAGACAGATCCTCCGTCATGCGCCTATAAATCATCACGCGACCGCTGTCGAGACCCCGCTGCTCCACGCCGTTGAGACTCGTTGTTGTCAATACGCTTAGAAATCACACCACACCACCTCAGAACCACCTCCGGGCAGCGTCTACTCCAAAAAATGATGTCCTCAACAAGAGAGCGTCGAGTGTCGCTATCGTTCGATCCGAGAGTACCAGATCTAGGGTTTCCCCCGAAGTAGCCCAGTTGAGGTGAAAGTTGCATTGATGATGCCTTCAACAAGCGAGCGATGCGGAGGCGCCGTCATCATCCACCATGACCAAAGTCTAGCTCGGTTTTCACCGGCCGCCACTCTGATACGTCTCAAACGTATCTATAATTTTTGATGCTCCATGCTTGTTCTTACACCATTTGCTTTGTGTTTTGTTACACTTCGTGGCGTTTTTATGCATTTTCCGGAACTAACCTATTAACAAGATGTCACAGTGTCAGTTCCCTGTTTTCTGCTGTTTTTGTGTTTCAGAAAAGTTACACAGGAAATATTCTCGGAATTGGACAAAATAAAAGCTGAACCTCCTATTTTTACCGAAGCTTCACAAAGACCAAAGATGAGATGGAGGGGGGCCAGGGGCCAGCCTCACCACCAAGGGGCGTGGCCCAGCCCCTGGCCGCGCCCACCTGTGGTGAGACCGCCTGGTCCACCTCCTGACGCTACCCCTTCGCCTATAAAGTCCCCTCGGCGGGAAAAACCTAGAGGATGGATCGCTTTTCCTTGAAACATACTGCAAGTCGCCGCCGTCGTCGAAACGAGATCGGGAGGATCCAGGAGCTCTTCCTGGCACCCTGCCGGAGAGGGGAATCCCTGCCGGAGGCCTTCTCCACCACCATGGTCGCCTCCGGAGTGATGTGTGAGTAGTCTACCTTGGACTAGGAGTCCATAGCAGTAGCTAGATGGTTGTCTTCTCCACCATGTGCTTCATGTTTAGATCTTGTGAGCTGCCCTACATGATCAAGATCATCTGTATGTAATCATACATGTTGTGTTTGTTGGGATCCGATAAGTATTGGTACTATGTCAAGTTGATGTGCTGAATTATATATTTTATGTTATCTCTATGCTGTTTATGATCTTGCATGCTTTCCGTTGCTAGTAGCTATCTTGGCCAAGTAGATGCTAGTGACTCCAAGAGGGAGTATTTATGCTCGATAGTTGGGTTCATGCATCTATTTAATCTGGAGGAGTGACAGAAACCTCTAAGGTTGTAGATGTGATATTGCCACTAGGGAGAAAACAACATTCTTGTGTCCACAGACATTTCCTTTGTTTACATTACGCACTTCGCTTAATGCAATTATCTGTTGTTCGCAACTTAATACTCAAGGGGTCCTCGGACGATTCCCCGTGAGTAGATTTTTAGTCATAGATGCAGTTGGATGGCGGTCTATGTATTTTGTCGTAATGCCCAGAGTAAGCCTCATAGTGATCCTCGTGATGTATGTACGTTATCTTTACTCTATCAATTGCCCAACTATAATTTGTTTACCCAGCATGTTATTCTTTATCTTATGGAGAGACGCCACTAGTGAACTGTGGACCCCGGTCCAATTTCCTTTGTATTGTTATACTGTTTACTTTACTCGCACTGTTTACTTTTACTTGCATACTATTATCCTTTTACCACTCGATACGCTCAGTCCTTTATTTACAGCAAACCGGTGAGATTGACAACCTCATCGTAAGTTGGGAGCAAAGTACTTCTTTGTGTTGTGTGCAGGTTTCACGTTGCTGCTGGGGGAAGACACGCCGACAAGCTGTTTATCTGGCGCCCTTGTCCAGAGTGTCACGAAGCTAGCAAGCATGACCTTCTTAAGTTTGGTTCTTTCTCCTACTGGTTTGATATATCTTGGTTTCATAACTGAGGGAAGACTTGCTGCTGTGCTCATCACACCTTCTCTTGGGGTTCCCAACTGGTCGGTCATCTACATCAACACCGCACCATCAACAAGTTTTCTAGCGCTGTTGCCGGGGAGAAAGAAGACTTCTGCAAGGGGAGTCTCTCACGCACAATCTTTTACTTTGTTTTTAGTTTTGCTTTATTTTATTTTTGCTTGCATCATTTTATAAAAAATACAAAAAAAAAAATAGTTTCCTTTATAGTTGCTTTTACTTATCTCCTTTTTAGCCTTGCTAGAATGAGTAATCCTGAAGTTGAGGTTCGTACTTTTAAGCAACAGGGGGGAGAGAGTTTAAAAGATGCTTGGTACCGTATTAGCAACGCTCATCATAGGTGTATTAAGAAGCATTCTACCATGATCTTCCTTAGAAATTTTTATGTTGGTATATCTAGTTGGAATAGGTACGTTCTTGATACTCTTGCAGGAGGTAATTTTCTGGGTACTCCCACTCTTGAAGCATGCACTTTAATTGAAAGTTTAGTGGGAGTACCACCTATCCAAGTTGTTAAAACTAAGGTCACTTTGGATGAAGTTTTAGAAAAACTTAGCTCTTTAGAAAAAAGTTTGCCAAATATCCATGATAACGCTAGCCAGGTTAATGAATCGATAGAAAGTATCGGTAAGAGAATCACCGTTTTAGAGGCTAGTACTACTTTTGATAGTCAAAACCTTATGATTGGTAAACTAGAGTAATCTATGGAAACTTTAAGTTCAATTTTCTCTTCTCTTAAATTTAAGAAGGAGAAAGCTTTTGTTGGAAAAGAGCAAAAATTTATGTATGTTCCCAAGGTGTATGTGCCTAAACTGCAGCATGTTTTTAAGATTGGTAAGACTTTTAGTTCAACTAAGAGTGACTTGCAGGTTGAATCATCTTCGGGAACCTCTAAAGTGCCTAGTGTGGTAAGTGGTGATGTTGAGGAAACAGTTGATCTTAATGCCTCTTTCGAAAATATTTGATTTCCACTTTCTGCGCCTAGCTCAAAGGCGTTAAAGAAAGGGATTTCTATTTTTGAGCCCTCGAGTCCTTAGTTGTACTCAATTTTCCCCAGCTCCTTAGTTTTTCCTCAGTTTTGTCCAAGCCCTTGTCTGAAACCGTCACCAGTGCTGGAATGGCCGGTTGCCCGACGGTTGAACACCTTTGACCGTTAACTGCTGACTAGTGGGGCCACGTAGAGCCCGCAAAGACACGTCAGAGCATCCATCTTTGTTTGACCGTAAGCATCGCCGTATCCCTGACCAAAACGCGGACGAGTGGGGCTTCGGTATATCGAATGACAAGTGGGGCCATGACGCTATACAAGGGGCAATACAGGGGTATGATTAGATTTTTAAACGGAGCTCTACAGCGATGGCACGGAGGAGGTGGCCTGTGGGGTGCCGAGATGAGATCCACGTCCACAAAGAACTGCATGAGGCGAGACCAGACGCATTAGATAGATATGAACTACACGCGTTTAACCATGCAAAGAAGAGAAGAAATGGTCGAGGACATCGACGACGACCTCAACACTTTGACTGACGGTGTCGGACACGAACGCGAGCAATGTAGAGAAAACTAGTGTCTCTCCTTTCTGGCGTATATAGATAGGTGCTAGGGGAGTGTGGTGGCGAAGGGAAAGACCTCGCGGTGGTCTGTGGCGTCCAGCATAGCGGGGCGGCGTGGCCGTGCCCACAGCGGCGTGCATGTTCGGCATTGGCATCAGCATGTACGTTCGTCATTGGCCTCGGCGGTATCTCTGGTGTGTCAGTGATCGAATGAGGGGACGGGATTGAGGGTGCATCCCGACGGTGACCTAGCAGTGGCGGCGAGCATGCATAGCCGTTCTGACCATGCCGATATCGGCATCGGCATCGTTTGGAGGCTGTGGTGCTCGAATCATAGTGGAAATTGCGATTCCCTATTATTTTTACATGCATAATATATAGAAAATAGCTAGATCTATAAATTGATGCATATGAAGCTACATATATATTCTTGGTCATAATCCCCTTAGATGCATGGCTTCACATTGTCGTCGCTTTCATCGTCAGTATCTTCGTCGTCCGTGTAGTAGTACTTCCTGCACGTTGTTCCATCGAACACCTTCACTGTGAGCACATAATCGCCTTCATATTTGAAGTGTAGGAAGCAGCCGAAATCCACACCGTGCGCGATGGCGAAATTCTCCCAGCCCTTGTCGAGGTACATCCGGCCTTGTCCGTCAAATCGGACCTCCACGGTCCAGAGATGAGGACCGCAGTCAGCTGCTCGCAGATACACCTTTGCGGGCTCCTGGCCATCAAGATAGTCCGCAAACTTTTGTGGGAGTGCCTGCAAAGAGATCGAGCGCCGATCGTTTGAAATTAAAGGTTTTTTAGAACATGCACATAATTAATCACATGCATCATATATGTGGGAACACGTACGTACCTTCTTGGCCAAAGGGTCTTCATAGATGGTGATGAAGAACTCCTCTATGATCAATGACAGTGTTGACGGTGGTGGTGGCAATGATGATGATCCACCACCCAGGCCGCCCCTTCCCCTTCCCCTTCCCCTTCCGGTCGGCGTCCGAGACGTGGAAGCCATGGCAATGGATCAAGTGTATGTGAACGAAGAAGAGAGAGACAGAACCTATTGACATGAGGGATGGCCGTTATGGGGGTTTATAAGGGAGAGATGACCGTTGTGGGGTTTACACCATAAATTAAGGTAGAGATGACCGTTGTGGGGTTTACACAATAAATTAAGGAGGAGATGACCGTTGTGGGGGTGGTTTATATCTCAACAAAAAAGTAATGCCTAAAAGAAATGGAAATTCGTGATAGTTTATCATTTTACCGTGAAAAGTAATGCGTAAAAGAAATGAAAATTCGTGATAGTTCATCATTTTACCGTGAAAAGTAATGCGTAAAAGAAATGGAAATTCGTGATAGTTTATCATTTTACCGTGAAAGGTAATGCGTAAAAGAAATGGAAATTCGTGATAGTTCATCATTTTACCGTGAAAAGTAATGCGTAAAAGAAATGGAAATTCGTGATAGTTTATCATTTCAACGTGAAAAGTAATGCCTACAAGAAATGGAAATTCGTGATAGTTTATCATTTTACCGTGAAAAGTAATGCATAAAAGAAATGGAAATTCGTGATAGATCATCATTTTACCGTGAAAAGTAATGCCTACAAGAAGTGGAAATTCGTGATAGTTTATCATGTTGAATCCGGTGGCCAACTCGTTATTTAGCATACATAGAGGGGTAGTAGTTTGCCACCGACAGATAGAGAGAGGGTGGCACGATCCTGCCCGTTAGATCATAGGATCGACGGTAGGTGGGCACGATCCGTGTGACAACAGCTCGACCAATCAGGCCAAGTTTGGGCTTGTGTGAGAAGGGAGAGGGTAAAACTGAGTAGTATCAAGGATACAAGGGCAAGTAAATAGTAAACAGGCTAAGGAATTCAAATAAGAGATTTAGAAAAAGAAAAACACATGTTTTGTACGATAAAACCCAGGTTGGCCTACCTCAAAGTATTAGCAATTCAAATATACATGAGTGTAAAAATTATGGCCTCATTCAGACAAACTATGTTTTGGGTATAGATGTTTTGAGAAGGGGTTTGAGTGGAAAGCCATGAACCTTCATAGCTACTAGTGATTTCAGAAGTGGCCATTTGTGTGAAAACTTGATTTATATATGATTGTTATAATTTTATTTTGCGCATGAGTTGGAGGCACTATGATTTTATTTTATTGAATTTTTTTGCGCATGAAATGACTCAATTAGATGGCTTAATCCCATCTGTTGACTCTCTGTTGACCGGCTACTTGAGGGTAAAACTGAGTATATTGCACTAGCCAGTATTAGTACTCGAGGGGAAAACTGAGTACAGATATTTTTCCAGTGTAAGACTCGAGGGTAGAACTGAGTACACGTAACGGTGCTGACGTGCAGTCCCACGGACGCGTGTCGCGGTGAGCAGCGGTTAGCCGCGCGGTGCGCGTGTTGAGACCAAACGTCAACTGCTGAGACGAACCGTCACTTTGCCAGTACAGAGCCCCTCTCTCCCTCCCTCTGCACACAGTCATTAATAACTCACGCACGCAACCACGCCTCTCACGTCCCATCACCTTCTCAAAAAAAAACCCAGCCGCCCTACGCGCCCTCCCCTGCCGGCGATGGAGAAGAAGAATGCGCCGGCAGCCGTCGCCCCCGAGCCCGTCGCCTCCGAGCCCGTCGCATCCGAGCCCGTCGCATCCGAGGCCATCGCCGCCGAGCCCGTCGCCTCCGAGGGCGGCGCAAGGTTCAAATTCCTCCATATCTATAGAGTTAATCCTTTTATTTTCAATCGTAAACATCTTAGTGCTGAATGTTATCTTCATCAATCCCATATATTTTAGATACTACTTCGTCAGCTTTTGCCGTGGCGTCATCGTGCTTGCCCAAAAGAACCAGCCGCACAAGATACGGCTTCTGAACCCACTCACAAAGACATCGAACACTATATTTCAGTCGCAGATGCCATCTGTTATTCTGGAGTCAGTCACTCTAATGAAGTCCCCGACTATGCTCTTCATTTCCACATATTACCCGGCGGAAATTGCTTGGGTCGATGAGAGCACTCCAACTAAGGGTATAGATGAAGTTTGGGGAGAAGGAAGATTTTCGATCGAGCACCATTCTATGCGTTGCATTACCACGTTCAATGGTGAATTCTATGCACTAGCTATGAACAATTTTGAGTTCGGAACATTAGTGTGCACCAACAATGTCCAGTTGGAGCACGGCGCGAGCAATGTCAACATGGAGACACTATTTTCATTTCTAGAACTTGGAAATGACAAGTTCTACCTTGTGAAGTCGGATGGTGATCTGCTGCTTGTGTTGTTGGGCGGTCGTTTGGAGGAAGGTCAAACAGTGGTGTACCGTGTGGACACTGAGAGCCGCTCTCTCCATGCCGTCAGTAACATTGGCAGTCGTGCCTTCTTCGTCTATCATGTCCGGTGTATCTCCATCGACACCAGAGTGCACCCGACACTTCAACCTGGCTGCATCTACTACGCGGATTTGGGTTATATCAGAGAGTACTTTGATGATATGAATGCCTGGGATGAGTGGCCACTACGTGTGGATAGATTAGGAAAGTACGGTCTGAAAGATGAACAAAGGCCATACCATTTGAAGGATGTATTGGCTGCACACTGCAGATGGAAGGAGTTCAATGAATATTTCTTTCGGACCAGAAAATGGAGCGACGAATATATATATGATGAATGAAGAACAGATTCATTCATCCTGGGTATCCTAATCTTCATGTTGGGCATACATTGCGTCTTGTATTATTTTCAGCTTAGTTTGTCGTGAACATTAACATCGTTATTGGCTGCTTTTGGCTGCTGTATGCAGTTTATGTATTATACTTAGTTTTCTAGATTTATTATGCTGCTGTGAATTTATCCTATACTAGCTTCTAGATTTGCTACTAGATTTGTTACCATATTGGGCAAAAAACGAGGGCCAAAAGGCAACAATCATTGAAGAAAGACAGAAATAGAAGCTTCTCTAGATTTGATACTAATTTGGTGAAAAGAGAGAGAACTGTTACACAGAGAGAGGGGAAAAAGGCACTCTGAAAAGGCGCTTTGAAAAGGCAATGCCAATTTGGCCCGAGAGAGACAGAACCGAGCTCTCACGTACAACCAAACGCGGTCTCCTCCTGTCCCACGCGGTCCCTTTCTACCAGCCCCACGCGACGCGGCCCCACACGTCAGCACGGAACTGTCAACTAAACGGAAATCCTCCTGTCCGAGCTCCTTCTGAGGGTTTCAGACAACGGCTTGGGGAAAACTGAGGAAAAACTAACGAGCTGGGGAAAACTGAGTACAACTAACGACCTGAGGGCACGAAAATAGAAATCCCTTAAAGAAAAGCACTCTTGGGAGATAACCCAATGTTTTCTTTTCAGTACTTTTTCTTTTATTTGAGTCTTGGAAGTTATTACTACTGTAATAACCGCTCCTTATCCTTTTTATTTCATTGTTGTGCCAAGAAGAACCTCTAATTTGAGGGAGGTAAGATTTGGGGAAGTTACTGTCCTGAAACAGATTTCGATGCTGCACCGTAAAAATTCGTGAAAATTCTCAGAATATCTTTATGACCTGCGATTTCTTGTGCATATGCCCCAGGTTATATCCAAACTTTCATTAGTTTTGCACTTTTCGATTTGAGCAACAGAAGGTCCTCGGAAAAATCGACTTTTATCAGCTGTTCTGTTTTGACAGATTTCTGCCACTATTTATGTTTGCCTCTCTATCGCTTTCTTTTTTAGTTCTTTTGATCATGGAACTTTTGGGGAAGTTGCTACAGTAGTATATTCTTTATATGTGGTGTTTTTTAGTTGAAACCTGAACCAAAAAGGGTCAATTCACTATTATGTTTATGCTAATGTTGCTAATAGAATTGTGTGAAGTTTTGTATGAAGGAAGTTTTCCAGTGTAGGGATTGGAGAATGATGAGATGAGGTGAAGAATGGACAAAAGCTCAAGCTTGGGGATGCCCATGTCACCCCAAGAAATATCCAAGAGGTACAAGCGTCAAAGCTTGGGGATGCCCCCGAGGCACCCCTTCTTCATCGATAAAAATCAGGACACCTTTCAACACACTATATTTTTATTGCTTCATGCACTATGCGTTTTCCTTGGAGCGTCTTTACTTTTGCTTTCTGTTTTATTTTGTTTTGTTTGCTGCAATAAATGGTTGGACCCCAACAAATTTCTTTTGGAGGAGATTTACTCGCTTTTCATTTGCCAAGAACACACTAGTTTTCACTCTTATCGTTCAACGAGTGTTCTCTTTTTCTAGAACTGTATTTAGCTTTCATTTTTCGCCTTGATTTTTGTTCAGATCTTGTTTTATCTTTGCATCAAGGTGTATTTGGACCTCTGGTCTAAGTTGGTATTCATCAAAATAGTTGTCTCAAAAAGGTTTGAATGGGGTTGGAAAAGAGAAAAAGTTTCATGCAAAAAGTGCTACAAAAAGGAGCTTGTTTAGACTGCGGCTTAGACTTTTTCATGCGATGCTTGATGTCAGTTTGATAGTATACTTAGTGATTTTTGTTGTAGCATGATTTGTCTCAAATTAATGAGATTGCTTAATGAGCCTTTGAAAAAATCATGCGTTGTTTTTATTTTATGGAAGCATTTATTTGATTTTCTCCTTGATGCTTTATTTGGGTTGACTTGGCGCATGCTTACAACATGTTTGACTCATACAAAGTCGCCATAAGCCTCTATGATCATTTGGTTTTTGACTTTTGATGCCATTTTATGCTTCTTTTAATGATGTTTTGTCGCTATGCATGATTATGGCTGTTATTGCTCTCGTAGTTGGTCGCTCCCAGTCTTTTGCTAGCCCTCATTTTGTACTGAGTATGAGCTCTACTCGTGCATCCAACTCCCAAAAACCAAGTTATTCCAATGTGTCCACCATATATACCTATTAGCAATTTGCTATTCCAAGTACATTTGACTTGCTTTTATCTATCCTTCGAATTAAACTCTTTTGGTGTTATGCAAAAATTAGTCAGTAAAGCTCTCACGAACCTGATAGCACACTTTACTTTTCTCGCTTTTAAAATTTTGACATTGTGGCTCTTTTATGTTGACGTTATGCTTGCAAGTTGTAAGTTGGAAATTAGCCAAACCATGTCGTCATGGGGTAAGCTTTCAACATTGCACTTCTCTTATTTGTGTTGATATCGTGATCTTTTGTTTATGGATACTCACGATGTGAAATAAGTTGGGAATCTTCCGGGATCATGGAGTTTGTATACGTGTTAGAGAAACGCCTGGGCCGCTAATCTAAGCCATGCATCATTCATGGTGGAAATTTACAGCATGCCCATAGTGGACATTCGATGATGCATCTCAAAATAAAAAGCTATACGAATGGTAAATAAAAGAGATGCCGAGATGTT
This sequence comes from Dactylis glomerata, assembly GCA_007115705.1. NCBI lineage: Eukaryota > Viridiplantae > Streptophyta > Magnoliopsida > Poales > Poaceae > Dactylis > Dactylis glomerata. The sequence continues at coordinate 13,351,340 of QXEO01000553.1, forward strand.
CATTGTCTGTTTATCCTGTCATTTTGATGTGGGCTTGTTCCATGTCATCGGGCAAGGAGGTACCCCGTTGGCGGTTCTCGATGATACGTGTATACTTACAATGACAAGAGCTTGCTTGGGACCCTAAGTCGAGTAGCATGAGGTTTGGGTATTCGTACTTCACGGGACACGAGGTTTTCAACTTATGATTTGTCAAGCATATGCTCATAAACGTTCTTGCATTTACTTTAACCATTCAAGATGCCTATGATGGGGGCAATGAGAGCTCAAAGCTAGTAAGTATCATAATTTTTGAAGGTTTATAAAACTTGCAAACACTTCTTCCCTATGCAAATAGCCTTTCTTTTACTTTTATGTTGAGTCACCACCTTCTACCTTTATGCACCGTCTAAGAGAGCATAGTTGTCATTCTGAGTTTCATGTGCATAGTCCCAAAGTTTATCATTGATTGATTCATGATTATGGTTTCATTTGTTCTTAAATTATTTGTATCTAGTCGCCCTCTTAAACTTGAAGGTGTCCTATGCATTTATGTTTTGCTCTTCCATGAAGGACAAGCTGAAAACCATTTGCTATGTTTTTTCATATGATTTAAACACACATTTGACTTTCATTGTTTCATTATTTATGATCTCTTGTTTGTGTTCTTTTCATGTTATAACATGGTTGCTAAGCTTTTATTGTCAAGATTATGTCTTTTATGCCCATGTTTTAGGTTTTTTTTATCCCAGCACTCAATGCTTACATAGATGATTTAGATTGTGATGGTGCATGTCACCTCAAAAATTATTCTTTTATTATCACTTACCTACGCGAGGACGAGCAGGAGTTAAGCTTGGGGATGCTTGATACGTCTCAAATGTATCTATAATTTTTGATGCTCTATGCTTGTTCTTACACCATTTGCTTTGTGTTTTGTTACACTTCGTGGCGTTTTTATGCATTTTCTGGAACTAACCTATTCAGCTGTTTTTGTGTTTCTGAAAAGTTACACAGGAAATATTATCGGAATTGGACGAAACAAAAACCGAACCTCCTATTTTTACCGAAGCTTCGCGAAGACCGAAGATGAGACGGAGGGGGGCCAGGGGCTAGCCTCACCACCAGGGGCGCGGCCCAGCCCCTGGCCGCGCCCACCTGTGGTGAGACTGCCTGGTGTACCTCCTGACGCTGCCCCTTCTCCTATAAAGTCCCCTCGATGGGAAATACCTAGAGGACGGATCGCTTTTCTTCGAAACATACTGCAAGCCGCCGCCATCATCGAAACGAGATCGGGAGGATCCAGGAGCTCTTCCCGGCACCCTGCCGGAGAGGGGAATCCCTGCCGGAGGCCTTCTCCACCACCATGGTCGCCTCCAGAGTGATGTGTGAGTAGTCTACCTTGGACTATGGGTCCATAGCAGTAGCTAGATGGTTATCTTCTCCACCATGTGCTTCTTGTTTAGATCTTGTGAGCTGCCCTACATGATCAAAATCATCTTTATGTAATCATACATGTTGTGTTTGTTGGGATCCGATGAGTATTGATACTATGTCAAGTTGATGTGCTGAATTATATATTTTATGTTATCTCTATGTTGTTTATGATCTTGCATGCTTTCCGTTGCTAGTAGCTATCTTAGCCAAGTAGATGCTAGTGACTCCAAGAGGGAGTATTTATGCTCGATAGTTGGGTTCATGCCTCTATTTAATCTGGGGGAGTGACAGAAACCTCTAAGGTTGTAAATGTGCTATTGTCACTAGGGAGAAAACAATATTCTTGTGTCCAAGGACATTTGCTTTGTTTACATTACGCACTTTGCTTAATGCAATTATCTGTTGTTCGCAACTTAATACTCAAGGGGTCCTCGGACGATTCCCCACGAGTGGATTTTTAGTCATAGATGCAGTTGGATGGCGGTCTATGTATTTTGTCGTAATGCCCAGAGTAAGCCTCATAGTGATCCTCATGATGTGTGTACGTTATCTTTACTCTATCAATTGCCCAACTGTAATTTGTTTACCCAGCATATTATTATTTATCTTATGGAGAGACGCCACTAGTGAACTGTGGACCCCGGTCCAATTTCCTTTACATTGTTACACTGTTTACTTTATCCGCACTTTTTATTTTTACTTGCATACTATTATCCTTTTACCACTCAATACGCTCAATCCTTTATTTACAGCAAACCGGTGAGATTGACAACCTCATCGTAAGTTGGGAGCAAAGTACTTGTTTGTGTTGTGTGCATGTTTCACGTTGCTGCTGGGGGAAGACACGCCGACAAGCAGTTTATCTGGCGCCCTTGTCCAGAGTGTCATGAAGCTAGCAAGCATCACCTTCTTAAGTTTGGTTCTTTCTCCTACTGGTTCGATATACCTTGGTTTCATAACTGAGGGAAAACTTGTTGTTGTGCTCATCACACCTTCTCTTGTGGTTCCCAACTGGTCGGTCATCTACATCAACACCGCACCATCACACTCCTCGCCAGCGGGGACTAGATGCCAGATCGCGAAATCCAGCGGTCTAGCCACAAAAGTTCGGTCGACCACCTCCGGCAGAGGAAATGGCCACCACCACCACCATGCCTAGGACTGAAGCCCCAGATGCCCTCGTGTTGCGGGAAGATCCCAGGCACACCCGAAGACCACGTCGGAGCCGAGACGATGTCGAGAAGGCAGATCAGGACGCAGCCCATTCGAGCCCATCTGGGCCTAGATAGGGCTTGCCTTCACCACCGCCGCCACCACCACCGGACACCGACGCCATACAACGGATCCTGGTTGCCGTCCTCCGCACCACCGCCGCCAGAAACAGCCGTGGTGGACGCCACCGCTACCGCCAGCCGTACGTCAAGCCGAGGGAGGCCGCCGCCACGCCACCGGGACTTTGCCCGGCGACGCCTATGGCAGCGGCGGTGGGAGGGGAGATGCGTTGGAAGGAGCCGAGGAGGGGAGGGGCCGGGGGGCTCCCCGGGATGGCGCGGCGCCGTCGCTCGGGAGAGGGGGAGGGGTCGAGAGAGAGAGGAGGAGGCTAACACCTGTTTGGCCTTTAGATACACATGTATGTAACTGGTAAATTATGTATGTAATTCCAATCTCATGGGCAAATCCTAATTGCACGAATCATGATGCAAATCCATCTATGAATCGATCGAGCTCTAACTTAATTATCGGTCGACTTAAAATTAGCAAAACTATGTTGTAAATCCTTTTACATTGTGATGGCTAGCAAGGTGCTGATATCTGCTGCGCACCCGCGCCCTTCTAAACCTCCTAGGCGTTTTTTAAAGAAAAGTTTACCTTGCAATGGTAAATTCGATACATCGTGGCTTGTTTGTTGCGGATCCAACGGACCACGCCGCTTTTATAGGATAACTGCCAAGCGGGGCGTCCGTATGGGCAGTTGCAGCCCTTCGCCAACCGTCACGGGCCGTCTCGTATGCAGAAGTCTAAAACCTGAACGTACCAAACAATGCGACACCGAGACGACCAGCGAGGACAGGCATGGGCGACGACGAACGCGACGACATGTACCGGGGCGACAGCGACGATGGCGGCGAGGAGACGGTCTGCAGAGGAGACGGCGGTGGCGAATCCGGCGTGACCGAGGTGCAGAACGGCAGCGACGCGGCGGCAGGAAAGGCACAGCGCCGACCCGACCTCAGCGACGGTGGCTGGGCCTTGACGGAGGAAACTACGGCAGCCTACGAAGCCGAGCCCTGTTCTCCGATCAGGCTCGTCGCGGCGGGGTGTGGATGCCTGCTGCTAGGTTTCTTTGCCGGCGCCATCGCGGCGGCGGCGGCCTGGCTCTTCCTGAAGACTCCTGGGCGTCCAGAGCAGTGGATCGTACCTACCTGAAGATCAGATCTCTGATGCTCTGTAGGCCTAACGGTAGGAACTGAAACACGAAACCATGTTGCATTCAGACTGTATTCGATGTATTGTATTCAAATTGATCACCGTGGCGAATTATTAACTACTTCAAACATATTCTTCCTTTCCTTACTGAATGCTTAACTGCATAACGGAATTTCACATGACCAGATACTCTGCATGGCATTGCATTGAAAATCTTTCAGTTCTTGAATCTTAAAGATCTAACAGAAGCACCGACAAATGAATGCAAGGATCAGAATGAATAAAGGTTATGGTGAATGTGTCATAGATTGCGGCCGTTAATTAAGAATTAAAAACAAGTCTACTCGGTGTAAAATCATGGAAAACCACCATGTAATGTACACAAACCAAAGCTTCTAGGTGGGGCTGCTGTTACAAGTTAGTACAGGCGCTCCTTTTAGGAGGAAAAACACAAGGGATGGGGATACCCCATATGTTGGCATCCTTTCCTGGGGAGTATAACTTTGTTGAGGACTACCTCTTCTACGTCTTCTTGAGGATGAAACCAGCCACGATGCCCAGAATACCCACGATAATCAAGAAGGTGATCGAAAAACCACTGTTGCTTTTGCTGCTCTCTTTGCGTAGAAGATCCTGAATCAAAGAGAAACATAAAGAATTTATCAAATGGCCTCATGAACTGTGTTCATGTTCGCAGAATCCATGAAATCCATTGAAGCACGCAAACAATAGAGCATATGCATCATCATGCACGCTGTAAGTTTGATATTAAAATGTGTACAGAAATAAACTACAGCGGATAATTTTTTGGAACTGTCAGTGGGGAGTACATTTATACATTTGAACTTGGCAGATACCAACCATAGATTTTACTATATTCATTTGCCAAAATGCACTGTAAATTTAAAATGCACTTTCCATTATTAGGTCATCTGAACTTGAAGCTAAGAATATAATTTTGTTAACTTGAAACAGCTTTCATGAAGAACACACCGGTAGTAATCACTGGATCTCTCGACTATCTCCAAAAAAAATTAATAAGATTTTGCTATGCCAATAAACAGTCTTACCGTAAATGGTTACAAGCATGCAACTCTTAATTACATCAATTGACAATATCAACAATGATCTACACATAGTGTTCACTTGACTCATATAGAAAAACCAATGGTATTAACAAGTTTTCTTTGTTAAAACGAGCAAGCAAGAAGCCAAAAAATACAGTACATTATCCTATACATTTCCCTTATTGATGATAATGATGAGCAGAAAGTAATTTTAAAAAGGAGCATTTATAACATTTGTTGAATTCTAGATCAATAAAAAAAACTTGAGTCACCATTGAGATGGAATGGTAAAGAAACAAAGAAATGATGGATTTTATTCAAGAATAATAAATTCAGCACGGATTTAGAACTATCACAGTTGTGAAAGCACTTACCAACTCTTGTCGTAACTTCTGGTTTTGCTGAACAGCAGACATCTTCTCCTCAGTTAGCTTGGAGATCATGGACGTTGCCTATAGGGAATAATTACCGACCAGATTACATTTTATCAGAACATAGAACTTTAAAGGCATAGATAAAGAATGCCAACTGAGGATCATGCAATTTGGTTTTCTTTTTTCAGAACTTTTTACAGCTACATAATACAGTAGACAATACCATCAAGACCATACAATTTTGTTTCTCTATGTGCTACAAATCATCCTATATAATCCAAGCAGTGAAAAGTTTCCAAGAGATAGGTAACTCATATAAATCGCAAATTCATCTTGTGTCAGTAAATCAGGAATCCTAGAGGCACCAAATTATGAAAGTAGAATAAAGAATGCTTCATATGCTACTTGGCATGCCTCTTTGGCAGAGTGGAACTGCCTGCCAGGGGCACAAAAGTTTTCTATTTATTTCATGAACATATATTTGTCATTGACAGGTCAATGCTACCAATCAAGATTCAGAATCACTTGCAGTTTGCAAGCTAGTGTAAGCTTTCAGAGGATTTTACTGCAGTGACCCTTTTCGCTTATCTAGACCGGCATTATCTATGATTTATCTCAAAACTTCTGAACACTCAATACTACGATCCATTAATATAAATTAGTCAGTTAGGGCAAAGTCCAAGTAAGGGGCATACACCATAATTCCAACATTACCAATATGCAATCAAGCAGTTGTTCTTGAAAATTGCAGCCTTTTTTACTTCAGGGCACTGATGATACCAAATAGATAGGTATTTATAAAGGTTAGATAAGGTGTACCTCTGAGGACTTCTCCTTTGCTGGATCACCAGATGATCTAAATACCTAAACATCGGAGAATACAGAAATTTTAATTTATCATGTAAGGAAATCCTTGGGAGTTTCATTAAAAACTAGAAAAACAAAATCAAAGAGCTAACTCCATGACTTACAGATTGTGGCAGTGTGGAATTAGGGGTCCCATTTTCAAAGGAACGAGCAGAACTCCCTTGCTCGGATTCTTCAGAAATCGAGCCAGGTGTAGATGTTGGAACATAAATTACACGCAGCTTGCATTCATCAACAATCTTCCCTGGCTCCTTGTTGAACTGTCATCATGAAACCACATAGATGAATGACATGAGGATGTGTTAAGCAAGGAGGAAATTTACAGAAATAGTACAAAAATGTAGTGTGCCAGAGTAGGTACCATTGGTGCCGTAATATCTTGAGTTGCAGCACCATTCTCAGCTGCAACACTTTGAACTAGGAATTTGTCCTTACACTGCAGATCAGCAGGTGCCTCCCTCTGCGCTTGCATTGTCACTAACAACAGAGAAAATACTAAGGATACTTCTAAACAGAAAACTAATCAAGTTAAGCAGACATTTCCTAAGCTATTTATCCTTGTATAATAGACAGGCAGCTACCTGTGACATCACAAGTCGACCCAGGTAGTACAACACCAATATTAGGGCGCACACAGTACTGCTTTGGGTTGGTTGTTTTGACCTACAAATGATGATCTCGTTTATTAGAACAAAGCATATGTACATCAACAAATACATGAAGCATATAGGATTGAAAAATTACGACAGATTTTACCTTGAATGCTACATAATGGTCAGTCTTATTGGTAAGTTGCATGGAGCACGAGCTCTGCTTCATCAATTCAACTGCATGTAGAAATAAAAGTTCAGGAGTGTTTTGACAATGGAAAACAGTGAAAACCTCTTGATATCAAATGCAAAGATATTGTAAGCTAAGGCAGACAATCACTGAAGGCAAGCAACCTGAACAAACAGAACCATAATTTGAAAGACGAAATCTACGCGTCGTGATCCAACACAATGACCATAATATCGAATCCTAAACAAAAATATATATTGACAGGCACATTTCATTTCAAGCAACTCACAAATACCAGATCATGTAGCTAAGAGGCATATATTTGTTAGCGAGGTACCAAGCTCCTGGAAGGCCAAAAGACTACCATAATGATGATTCTATAGAATGCGCAGTGCTCATTCGAAGCCTGAGATCTCATATGCATCAGGAAGAACACAAGACACAACTAACTGAAATCCCAGCAAAAAAGTAGAGGAAGAAGGAGCAGAACGTCATGCAGTAGGTGACCGATTTGCAGGAAACAAACTATGGTCCACGACCCTAAGTTCAAATCTGACGTGCAGTACACCAATCGAGCTGATCCGGCTCACGAATCCAATCGTCGAGGACCAATGGCCTCGCCTCCATCGCAAGATCCCAGTTTTGACCAAGATCCATCGAACGTAGCAAACACAGCATTAATTTCCTGACGCGATCCTACAAATTCGACCGAAGACGAGATCTGGAGGTAACTTACAGGGGAATGCCAGCTCCGAGGGCTGGATCTCGAGAAAACTCGCGCTTCCGGCGCTCATGGTGGCTGCTCGCGAACAAATCAAGAACTCAAATCACAAACGCGGCAGAAAGAGAATTATTTCTGGCCTCCCACGGAATCGATCGGGGAAGCCAAGAACGAGGACACCCACCAATCGATTGGAACAAGAGGCGGGGAAATCCCAGGAAAAAATTGTGCGAAAAATAGGAATTTATTGGTCGCCCTCGCTCTCTTGTCCTCCTACTGTCTCGGGCATAAAAAGGTCGCACCGAAATGGTTTTAAAAATGGAATATTTTATTGAACGGATGAACTGTGATCGTTACGAGCCTGACCCAAATGACTATATTACCCTTATGGGGTAGAGCTAGGTGCCTAGGTATGCTCTGTCATTCTTGGGCGGTGAAGGGTACCGATGGTATTGCAACTGAGCTGTGAGAGGCCGTGACCTGGCACTTTAATGGACGTGCGCAGCTGGCACTTTGCCAAAATTGAGTACAGATTAATTCCTTGCCATTTGCATTCTCTTTCCATTAGTGGTTTTCTGAAGTCTAAATGCAAAAGAGCACGGCTATACACACGATCTTTTTTGTACGATTCACGTACGATATGGCTAATACTGCAATTAAAACATCTGGGAATAGAATAGCCAATTTTGCATTTTATACCATTGTTTTTCTTCTCAAATATCAGCCAGATAGGACAGAACCAAAATCACTCGTTGCCCATATATCACTGGACTAGCGGCATGGATGGGCAACCGTGTTAGTCTAGCATAACTTAAATATTAAAAATATAGGAGTAAAATATACCATTAGTCATTGAACTTGATTCACTTACTCGTCGTGGTCAATGTACATAGTAATACATAATTTACGGTCATTGAATATGCATCAGAGGTTCATCTGAGGTCACCCAAGCGTGTAGAGCTCTGTATTTGCTGATATGGCACCAAATTGGACCCGTCCCAGCCTAATTTAATTTTACAAATATCACCAAATATTTCTTTTCTTCCCCACTAGAGTCCATTCTCTATTTCTCCAAATAAAAAAATAAAAATTTGAAAAAAGGTTGGACCTGGCAGCACTAGAAGAAAAAGTGTCCATCTACCACGACTGGCACTTTCGGTTGTTGCTGAAGACCCCCCCCCCCCCCCTTCTACCACGATTTTAGGCAGTTTCGTGGTAGATTGAAAAACTTTTCTTTCTTGTTTCGGAGGCCCTCTACTGTCACGGATTAGGGCAAATCGTGGTAGATGGTCGTCCGGCGCATGGTAGATGTCGATTTTTCAATTTGGTATCCGATTTTGGACTTTGACCGATCTTTACAGGCTGTGGGGTCGTGATGTCAGTGTCTCTAGCAGACTTTTTTTTTGTTCCCGCGACCTAGCTCATGTTGCTCGATGTAACTAGTCTATGGTCTGGACCATGGGTCCCCGATGTCAGCCTCTCCGTTCTATTATCTATTCCACACCATTGTTGGCTACTTGCTTTTATTTTTTGAAACCGCTCGCTTTGATAATGTTCATGGACGATGTAGTCTGGTGGGACCTCAGTGTCAGCCTCTCTGAACAAGAAACTTCCTCTATGTAGATTCATGGATGTTGCTGCCGGGTGGGTTCTCAATGTCAGCCTCTCTGAACAACAAACATGTTCTACGTTGATAATGTTCATGGACGCTGCAGTCGGATGGGTCCTCGATGTTAGCCTCTCTGAACAACAAACGTGTACTATGTTGTTACTATTTATGGATGCTGTTGTCCGGTAGATCCTTGATGTCAGCTTCTCTGAACAACAACCATGTGCTATGTTGATAATGTTCATGGACGCTGCAATCGGGTGGGTCCTCGATGTCAGCCTCTCTGAACAACAAATGTGTGTGATGTCTCAAAGGACCCGTTGGGAAACCCTAAGAGGAAGGTATGATGAGCACAGCAGTAAGTTTTCCCTCGGTATGAAACCAAAGTTTAATCGACCAGTAAGAGAAAGAAATCACTTCTGAAGGTTGTTGCTAGCTGGCGCCAGAAGACAGCTGATGACGCGGTGTCGGCGCCAGCAGCAACGTGGAACCTGCACACAACACAACCAAAATACTTTCCCCAACTTACAGTGAGGTTGTCAATCTCACTAGTTTGCTGAAAACAAAGGATTAAACGTACAGTGTGGAAAGAGATGTTTGTTTGTGGTGAAGTAAAATAATATTTGCGGAAAGTAAACAGTGCTTTGCAGTAGATAGTAATATAAATGTAAAGGAATGGACCGGGGTCCACAGTTCACTAAAGATGTGTAATATCCCAGCATTTAGGACAAATCGAAGGGTAGATTTAGGACTATTGTGCATTCATGCATCTAAAATCTGAGTAAATTTTTTGCAAAAGAAAAGAAAACCTGGGAGAGTGAATTTCTTTCAAAGCACCTTTAGAGTTAGAGGTGTGTTGATTGCTAAGAGTTTGCTATGATCTCTTGATGATGTGGTGAAGTGAGTTAGAAATTAAATGATTGTTGAATTCTCTCAAATTTGAATATTCAATAATTAACAAAGAAATAATTCAATTATGCAGTAATTGAATAATAGGAATTGAAATAGAATATAAATAGAGAGAAATATTACTTTATTAATATTACACACATATACAATGTCTTTACATCTTTATATGAAATTAAAAGAAGATTACATCAGTGGTAAACAAAAAGAACCTAAAACTAAACTATTCCTAAGAGACTACAAGAAGTCCATCTTCTAGTCTTCATAGCTTGCAATCTGCAAAACAAAACAATAGCAAACAAAAGAAAAGATTAGGGGTTAGAGTTAATTACTCTCAGTCCAGGGCAAATATTTTGCCATTGCATCATTGAGTCAATTGACCAAGTATAGTATCTGTTCTTATGAACCACTGGGGTACAAGTCAAGTGTACACATAGTAGTTCACAGCACGGCCAGAATAGGATCAGATCAAGCCATGGTGACAAGCAGCTCACAAGGAGCTTAGTCACTGCATGCAAAGCTTGTGCTGGCAGCACCACAGCTGCCAGCAACACCAAGCAGTCGACCAGGAGAGCATCACCTGGAGCTGAACCAAGTGAAGATGCTCACATTCGACACCACAAAGAACATCACTGTTCTTCCACCGCAACAGCAATACATCAGAAAACAAACAGCTAACACCATGGAGACCCACTGAAGCTCAAGACCAAGCCAGGAGGAGAAGAACCAGCAGCTCATCTCAGGAGGAGAAGGACAAGAGGAAGCCAGGAGCAAGTCCAGGAGGTGGAGGACAAGCTAGCAGCCGAGCCAGGAGGAGTAGGCAAGCCAGAAGCAAGCTACCATCAACAACAAGCAACAGAAGCTGTACACAGCACTATCTTTGCACAACTACAGGCAAAAGGTAGAAACCCTGCAAGCACATCACTGCTAGTGCATGTTTCCAGCATAAGTTGCCATTGGTTAAGCCCTCAGTTTGGCAAAGATATGCTTTGCTCAAACTCATCATTGGGAAACATCATTAAAAGCCTCAGTTTCCACTTCACTGGCACAGCTCAAGGATCAAAGCCACACAGAGAAGTTTGTGCTGGGCACATGTCCTATTGGACATGCACCTCAATCACACAAAGCTTGCAAGCATCAACAAATAGTTAGTAGTGGGCACACAAGCAAGCTAAGCACCTCACTAACTATTCCTAGCCTCAGACCAACATCACTGGCTAGATAATAAGGGGCAAGTTTCACCACAGCTTGACCAACAGAAATTAGCTGCTGGGCACAAGGTCAGAAGACCTTGCACCTCAACACAACTAGATTGTTATTGGACAAACAAGTCCATCCACTGAAGAACAATCATTTCCCTAGCTATTTAGAACTAGGAATCATAACAATCTTGTTGAAGCTAATGTCACAAAGGACTGCAACATAGCATATCATCATATCAATTGGTTATCATGGATAAGCAATAAACAGCAGTTGACACAACACATTTAGCACTGAACTTGTAACAGCAGTTAACTGAATAACAAACACTCAGTTTGTCACCACAGTACAGAGTTACCAGCAGACACAAGTGAATCACTGAACATACCATGGGATAGAGCTAGCTGTGAGAGCATAGCATTGCCAATATATGTCAAGAGTTAACTGAACTTTTGCAAAAGCACAAAGTTCAGAATAACACCTCTGTCAGTAAGTGGGCTGACAGAGGGAGTAGTCGAACAAGCAAATTATCACATGATACAGCAACCACAGCTAACTGAGACAAGTATGCATCTAGCAGCAGCAACACAGAGAAAGCTCTGTGAGCTTGGCTCACTGTTCTTGACCAATTGGTCAGAGAGCATGGCCAGGGAGAAATGACAGAGATAGAAGCACTATAGAAATACCACTAATCCAGCATGACACCACTAACTGAAGCAAAGCTTGCATCAAGCAGCATCACAGAGGGGGAATCTGTGAGCTTGGCTCACTAATCCTGACCAGCATGGTCAGAGACCATGGCCATTGAGAGGAATAGAGGGTGGAGAGAAGAAGAAGAGACTCACCAGTCGCCCAGGTGCAGACCTGGCCGGCATGGCGGGGCAGTGCCCGCGCGGCCGACCAGGCGCGGCTGAGGGAAGACTTCACCGCGGCGCCACCGGGAGCACCACAACCGACGCTTCCACCGGCGTGCCCACACACACAGAGGTCTCCTCGGAGACGCACAGTTAGCCGAGTGAAAAGATCCGGCGGGGTGAGAGATCGGCGACGGCAGAGGGCGATTCTCTGAGTGAGATCCAACCATGGATCTCCTCGGAGAGGAGGCGGCCGATGAAACGGTTCGGTGGAGATGGAAGAGTGCGCTGGGGTGAGTGATTCGCCCTAGGTGGTGGCGGCGATGGTCGCCAGGGTTGGCCGGAGCGGCCAGGCGGCGGCGGCGATCCAGTCGCCAGAGGGAGCGAGGAGAGGAGGAGGTGCGCGAGTGAGGGGCTGGGCTGGGTCGGTGGTTCGACCCAGACCCGAGCCGAGCGGCTAAGCCGAGCCCGAGTGGGCTGGTTGGGCCGGTTGGCCAGATGGGCCGAAAAGGCTTTGGCCAATTGATTTAAACCAAATTTCAAATTTAAATTCAAATGCTATTCCTTTTTGAATTCAAACCAAACTCAAAATTCAAATAACTTTAAATAAAACATTTTCTCATTCTTTAAGGAAATAAACATTAACATAAATTTAAATCTTTGAATTAGTCTTTCAAACCTATTTTCTTAAAAGCTTTTGAATTCTATTTTCCAAAAAACCTTAATTATTATTTATATTATCAAAATTGAATTTCTTCTTTAAAAATTAAAAAAAATCCTTTTTAAATAACTCAACAAAAGTTTTATAACTTAAACTTTAATTCAAAATCTTTATTAAAGTATCTTAGCACTCCAATGGGGTAAAACACACAAATATAACTTGTTTTCTTTTAGAAACTCTTTAAACCCTAGAAAGTGGGTAAAACACACAAATAAGAAAACCTAGATCATAATTCACAATGCATAGCATATCACTGTGCATAGCATCCAACTATTTCTTGAAACATTGTCCTTATCAGACAATACTTGGATTTCTGTAGAACAAGGAGATCAGGAGCAACGCCAAGTATTCGACTCCATTACCTTTCAGTCACAAGGCAAGTTTATCTTGCTCATATCTCTTGATTGCACTGGTTTTGAAACTTCTTGCAAAGTGATGACTTCAAACTCTAACATTTCAAAAGGGATGGAAAACTTATTTTCATAAGTAATATGACTAGTGGTTATCGACCAGTGGTGATAACCTAGGAAGGCTGGCAGGTGGAACCACGGTAAGATTGTGGTGGTGGAGGTTCCACTTGCACGGGAAAGCAAACCTAGGATTAATAACCAATGCCACAGTTATTCTAGCGCCGTAAAAACCATGTCATCCAAGAGACTTGGAATGGGACGGGAAAGTCAGCTGTATCTTCTCTCGTTCGCATGTCAATGGACAGCCAGCTGCCGGTCGCAGTAGGTCTTGCGGGACTACTTGCATATGGGTGGGACACCTAAGTTCTCACGGCCCTGGTGTCTATGATGGTCCGCAAGGGACGCCTAGGTACTTCATCGTTGGGGGTGAATATCAGGGGCACAACCTGCTTGCGTGAATTGGGTGGGCATGCGTTGTGCGGAGAAGGCAGTGATTGGCTTGGATCAATGACTGGGCCCCACATCAAGGAATTATGGACGGGAATGTACGCCCGATTGTGCAGCAAGGCTTTGATCTCTTTTGGAAGGACACACCTCTGTAGAGTGTAAAAAGATGTGACATGTTACCCCTTGTTCCGGGAAGGAGCTGCGAACGCCACAGGAAAGGTGCTCTCAAGGCACTACACCTGTGTTGGCTGTTAGGCGTAGTTTTCTAAAGTAAAAGCAACCTTTCAAGAAAACATTATTAAAACTTGCATAGGTCTACGACTCTTTTGGGTCTGTGGCTGAAAATATTGCATATCACACACCTTCTTGCTAAAGAAACTTGCTGGGTAACGCTCGTTACTCACCCCAATCTCTTAAACCCTTGCTAGACTGTGAAGAACTCGACGAGGCCACCCTAAATGCAATTGAAGGCCAGCAGGACATCTTCTACGAGGAGCCAGATCTCTCACGCGGCGTCGAAGGCGTGGATTACATCATTCGCTACGGGGCATCCTCCGGCGAGGAATCAGAGTGAAGAACTACTAACTAATAGGGTAGTACCGTAGCCGAGGAACCGAGCAACTGTAGGATATGAATAAGTTGCTGAGTTCTTCCCTTGTTTAATTATTTGAGCTTTTCAGTTGATGTAAACACTAAGCACTTGAGGTGTTCCCTTTACCGGGAGCATTTCGGTATCATCACGCTTTGGTCTGTAATAAATGTGGATCAGTTTGTATTTGGGCCCGCAATGTTTCTGTTGTACCATTCTGAGGGATGTAATATTTGTGGAGGCTTGTTCCGCAAGTGTTATATCAACGACTTGCATACTACAACATGCAGTGGTATGCTGGGTCACCGCAGCTGGTATCAGAGCAATTGCTTTGACCTTAGGTTGGAAACCTAGTAAAGGGATAGAACCTGTAGGAGTCTATTAGCAACGGTAAAGAGTTCTCTAAATCTATGATGGTTATTCACTTGGGAATAACTTAGTCATATTTTTAGTGTTACAATTCTTTATTATGATGCATCATTCTAATTCTGTACCTTATTCTTGTAACAGCTATCATGGCATCGAGAATTCCAGCACGTACCGTTTGGTCACAGGGGAAGACTCTGGAAGACTATGAGGGAACCTTGACTGAGCAGTTAGGGTCACTACTACGGGCTTTTGGACTCAGCACCGACATCCCTGTTAAGACTTATACTTACAAGGATGACGGGACTATGGTTAAGTACCGTATTGTGATCATGCTACCAGATGGATTAGTATCTAGTACAGTTCAGCCTTCCGGAGAGGGAAGAGGTGAGACGGCAGCTTATCACGAGGCGGTAGTGAGAGCTATTGCAACTATTAGGGAGTACAGAGCGGTGGAGTTAGTTGGCACCACTTTTGCCGCTATTCCCCATGACGCACTGATGGATGAGCCGGTAATGGATCATGATGTTCTGGTGAAGAAGAAGCCGAAGTTTACAGCCAGACTTCTTGATAGGTATAGGAAGATGGTAGGTTCACTGTATAACACTCACCAGGTCATTGTGGAGGACAAGGCGGAGATGCTTGATGACCTCACAGACACTACTAGGAGGCAGGAGCGAGCACAGTTGACTAGGCAGGAGTCGGAGGGATCTCATTTCTCACCGGTTGTGGGAAAGCACAGTTACCCGACACAGCCTGGACCTTCCAGGTATTCACTCACTCCTGAGCCTATTCACTACCCAGTTATCACTTCTAGTATGGAGGCGCAGCAGGGTCTCAAGGGGGTCTCGGAGTCCGAGCTTCCTATTGAGAACTCTGATGGGTGAAGGTTTGACTGGCTGGGAGACGGCCAACAGTATACCAGCTCATATGAAGGGACAGCTCACGCAGCAGGAGGTGGCGATGCAGTAGTCACTCCTGTTGTATCGGATGAGGAGGAGGATCCGATGGAGGTTCAGTTCGAGAGTCAGGAGCCAGTGGATTCACCTATGGAGCAGGAAGCACCGTTTGATCACACCTACTACACGGAGAGTGTGTGTTGCGGAGAGGCGGAGCCTTTTCCTACTATGCCTACTCACGAGACCAGTGTGTACTACGAGAGTGACCTTGGATGGAACGGACTAGTGTTGAGCGATACTTCTGCGATGGACACTTCTGACTCGGATTACGTTCCGAGTGGTAGGCCGTTTGTTTCCGAGACAGTGCGCCGGACTTCACGCCATCACGGGTGGACTCCGGGTATGTATTATGAGCCGTGAAACCAGGACAAGATGTCAAGACCAAGACCGAAGCTTAGTTGTATCTGTGAATGCAACTAGGGCTAGTAGTATGTTGTAATAATAAGAGAGATGGTAGTACTTTCCAGTCTCGATCTATGAGAGAGTGTTGTAATAAGAACCATGTATGATGACTTGTATGTGATGTATATATGTGCTTAATAATTTGGTTTTCTTGAGATCTTCCATTTGGATTTGGATTTCGGTTTTCCATTGTGTGACTAGTTCTGAGCATGAAGTGAAGCTCAGAAAACATGGGCATGGTGTAATTATGAGTTCTTCGCTTCATGTTACTTGACTAGAGGGGCTATGGATACGGGTTTAGCTGCCGAGGCCGAGGAGCAACGCTTGGCACAAGAGGCTCAAGCGAAGGCTAAGAATGACCAGCAGGCAGAAATGGAAGCCAAAGCAAAGGCTGATCAAGAAAATCAAGCTCATCTACCACCACCACCATTCAGGCCTTTGGCGGAGCAAAGCTTTATGCAGTATATGCAGTTCATGCAAGAGACACAGAACAAATTCATGCAAGAACTCATGGGGCATGTTGGAGCCGGAAGGGTTCCGGAGACAAGAGGGGTAAGTCTTTCTGACTTCCTCAATGCAAAACCACTTCCCTTTGCTTCCGCAGTTGAACCAATGGATGCGGAAGATTGGCTTATGGATACCGAGAGAAAACTTAAGGCGGTGGGAGCCAATGATGAGGAGAAGGTTCGTTATGCTGTACACCTTCTATCAGGACCAGCCGCAGCGTGGTGGGACAACGAAGTGACACTCCAACTTCCGGAGAAGGTATTCTCTTGGGAAGAGTTCAAAGAAAAATTCCGTACCTTCCATGTACCAGAAAGTGTGGTTGAGCTCAAGAGGAGGGAATTTGAAGACCTCACTCAGGGGAGTGCAACAATGATGGCATACATCAAGGAGTTCACTAGATTATCTCGTTACGCAAGTGACGAGGTTAGTACAGACAGTAAGAGGGTGAAAAGATTTCTCAGGGGATTGGATCCGTACGCGGCAATGCAGATGAAGTTGACAAAGCCGCGTAGCTTCCAAGAACTCATGGATACAGCCATTACTTGGGAGAATGATTACAAGTTGGTTCATATGAGCCGACTGAAGAGAGCCAAGACGGAGGCCAAGAGAGTTCCACCAACCCGAAGTACTCCAACTCTGAGTTTCAAACCCAGGGTTAGAATAGGAGGAGCTCCACCCAATTGAAAGGTATTCACACCAAAAGAGCAGATCATTTGTCACAAGTGTGGACTCCCAGGACATATTCAGAAAAATTGCAATAAGCCAAGGATTATCTGCTATGGTTGTGGGAAGGAAGGTCATATCCGTCCAGATTGTCCAAACAAACCCGCTGGTGGAAGGCCGGATAACCGTGGAGGCAGTAGAACCGCATCTGGAGGTGGTAGTAGCAGCAAGAACGACAACGGAAAAAGAGGCCGGAACTTTGGGAGATTGAATTGCACATCTCTGGAAGAAGCTAATAATTCAGAAATGGCGGTCATAGGTACGCTAAGCATCCTTACTCATCCCGGTAAAGTTTTATTTGATACCGGAGCCACTACATCATTCATTTCCAAAGATTTTGTTGAAAAATATGGGGTAAGGTGTTGGGTGTTAGCACATCCTATGACTGTTGTGACGGCCGGGGGTAAACTTTTAGTATCCCAATGCATACCAGACCAGGTCATTACGATCTGTGGCTGTCCTTACTTTGCCGATCTCTACGTTCTTCCACTCAAAAGGATTGAAGTTGTTCTGGGAATGGATTGGATGTCGGATCATGGAGCACACATTGATTGTGAAGAGAAGACTGTGTCAATCCGGAAGCCTGGAGGTGGGAGAATCACTTATCAAGCAGATAAGTATACCCATGTGGAGATTGGAATTCAACTCAATTCTCTGAAAGAGGCCAAGTTAGAAGATATTCCAGTGGTGAACGAGTTCATGGATGTATTTCCCCAAGAATTACCGGGAATGCCACCGGATCGGGAAATAGAATTCACTATTGATCTAAAGCCAGGCACAGCACCAATTTCACAAGCACCCTATAAAATGGGTCCTAAAGAGTTAAAAGAACTGAAAGAGCAGTTAGATGAGTTGGAAAGTAAGGGATTCATCCAAGAAAGTATATCACCTTGGGGTTCGCCAGTCATATTTGTTGATAAAAGAGATGGAGGCAGAAGAATGTGTGGGGATTTCAGGAATCTGAACAATGTCACAATCAAAAACAAGTATCCTTTGCCAAGAATTCATGATTTGTTTGATCAAGTTCATGGAGCTGGGGTTTTCTCAAAAATTGATCTGAGATCTGGGTATCATCAAATCAAGATAAAGCCTGAAGATGTACCAAAGACTGCATTTGTCTCAAGGTATGGCCATCACGAATATTTAGTTGTTCCTTTTGGTCTGACCAATGCTCCGGCAATTTTCATGAACTTGATGAACAAGATTTTCATGCCATATTTGGACAAGTTTGTGATAGTGTTTATCGATGACATTCTGATTTATTCCAAGAATAAAGAGGATCATGCCAAACATCTCAGAATGGCATTGCAAGTGTTAAGGGAACATCAGCTGTATGCTAAATTCAGCAAATGTGAATTTTGGCTGGATCAAGTTGAATTCCTTGGTCATGTCATTAGCAAGGAAGGGATTGCTGTGAATCCAAGCAAAGTTCAGTCAGTCTTGGATTGGCAAGCTCCAACCAATGTAAAGGAAATAAGAGGATTTCTAGGAATGGCCGGATACTATCGGAGATTCATTGAAGGATTCTCAAAGATAGCTGGACCGATGACCAAATTGTTAAGGAAAAACACTCCATTTGAGTGGTCTGAGAAATGTGAAGAGAGCTTTCAAGAGCTGAAAAAGAAACTCACAACAGCACCAATCTTAGCAGTACCAGAATCTGGAAAGGATTATACAGTTTACTGCGACACATCCAAGAATGGACTGGGCTTGTGTTCTGATGCAAGACCGGAAGGTAATTGCTTATGGTTCAAGACAACTTAAACCTCATGAAGTCAATTACCCAACGCATGACCTTGAATTGGTAGCAGTGGTATTTGCTCTCAAGCAATGGAGGCAATTTCTTTATGGAGCCAAATGTGAGCTTTACACCGATTACAAAAGCCTGAAATACTTCTTCACTCAGAAGGAGCTGAACATGAGGCAGAAAAGATGGTTAGAGTTGATCAAGGATTATGATCTTACTATCAATTACACCCCTGGAAAGGCTAATGTGGTAGCCGATGCATTAAGACGGAAGAGTACTGTAACACAGCAATTGGATAGAGAAATTCCGGAGGAAATGCTTAAGGACCTGGAAAGACTGGAAATAGAATGTCTGGAGGTCCAATCTTTGGGGAGTATTCATACTATGAGAGTAATGGAGGAAAGACAAAGTGATTTGAAATACACTATATTCAGAAGACAAGATGAAGATCCATTCATCGCCGAAGAAATCCGCAGGATTGAAGAGGGTAGACCATCTGAGTTCCGTTTGGGTGATTTCAATTCACTCTGGTTCCAGAACAGAATCTGTGTGCCAGATATACCGGAGATCAAGGGGCTAATTCTCAAGGAGGCCCACGAGACACCATATTCCATACATCCAGGAAGTATAAAGATGTACATGGATCTCAAGGAGTTGTTCTGGTGGAATAACATGAAGCGGGACATAGCCAAGTATGTAGCAGAATGTCATACCTGTCAAAGAGTTAAGGCAGAGCACCAAAGTCCAGCAGGGTTACTTCAACCTTTGGACATTCCGGAGTGGAAATGGGAGGAAATCGGGATGGATTTTATTACCGGTTTACCTCTAACCAAGAGGCACAAAGATATGATCTGGGTGATAGTCGATCGACTCACCAAAAGTGCACACTTCTTGCCTGTGAATCAGAAAGATAGTGCAGAAAAGTTGGTAGAGATTTATGTGAGAGAAATAGTCAGTAAGCATGGAGTGCCCAAGAAAATCGTCTCGGATAGAGGGTCAGTGTTCACATCAACCTTCTGGAGAGATCTTCATACAGCACTGGGATCACAGTTGGATTTTAGTACTGCTTACCATCCTCAAACTGGAGGGCAAACAGAAAGAACAAATCAGATCTTGGAGGACATGCTGCGTGCATGTGCTCTTGATTTTGGAGGATCATGGGATGAGCACTTACCGTTAGCAGAATTTTCTTACAACAACAGCTATCAAAGCAGTTTGAAAGCAGCACCATTTGAGGTATTATATGGTCGTAAGTGCAGATCTCCAATATGTTGGTTTGAGCCTGGAGGCAACCATGAATTTGAAACTGATTTCATCCAAGAGAAGCAAGGTATCATTGATACTATTCATGACCGTTTGAAGATAGCCCAGAGTCAGCAAAAGAGTTATGCAGATCAAAAGAGGCGGACATGGGAACCCAAAGTGGGGGATTTGGTCTATCTAAAGGTTAGTCCTATGAAAGGAGTCAAGAGGTTCGGTATTAAAGGGAAGTTGAGCCCAAGATACATTGGACCATTCAAGATACTCAGTCAGAACCGGAGTGTTGCTTTTGAGTTAGAGCTTCCAGCAAAATTGAAGCAAGTTCACAATGTCTTCCATGTCTCTCAACTTCGGAAGTGTTTGAAAGCACCGGAAGATTCTGTTACTCATGATGACCTAGATCTTCAAGCAGATTTGACATATGAGGAGAAGCCAATAAAGATCTTAGAAGAGAACTGGAAGAGGCTTCGAAACCGTGCAATCAAATTCTGTAAAGTACAATGGAATCATCACTCCGAAAGAGAAGCAACTTGGGAGAAAGAAGAGGATTTGAGACAAGCATATCCAGAACTCTTCAGGTACACAAAGTATTAACTTCGGGACGAAGTTCTGATAAGGGGGGAAGACTGTAATATCCCAGCATTTAGGACAAATCGAAGGGTAGATTT
Organism: Dactylis glomerata; assembly: GCA_007115705.1. NCBI lineage: Eukaryota > Viridiplantae > Streptophyta > Magnoliopsida > Poales > Poaceae > Dactylis > Dactylis glomerata. The sequence goes on from QXEO01000553.1 coordinate 13,372,360, forward strand.
AGGACTATTGTGCATTCATGCATCTAAAATCTGAGTAAATTTTTCGCAAAAGAAAAGAAAACCTGGGAGAGTGAATTTCTTTCAAAGCACCTTTAGAGTTAGAGGTGTGTTGATTGCTAAGAGTTTGCTATGATCTCTTGATGATGTGGTGAAGTGAGTTAGAAATTAAATGATTGTTGAATTCTCTCAAATTTGAATATTCAATAATTAACAAAGAAATAATTCAATTATGCAGTAATTGAATAATAGGAATTGAAATAGAATATAAACAGAGAGAAATATTACTTTATTAATATTACACACATATACAATGTCTTTACATCTTTATATGAAATTAAAAGAAGATTACATCAGTGGTAAACAAAAAGAACCTAAAACTAAACTATTCCTAAGAGACTACAAGAAGTCCATCTTCTAGTCTTCATAGCTTGCAATCTGCAAAACAAAACAATAGCAAACAAAAGAAAAGATTAGGGGTTAGAGTTAATTACTCTTAGTCTAGGGCAAATATTTTGCCATTGCATCATTGAGTCAATTGACCAAGTATAGTATCTGTTCTTATGAACCACTGGGGTACAAGTCAAGTGTACACATAGTAGTTCACAGCACGGCCAGAATAGGATCAGATCAAGCCATGGTGACAAGCAGCTCACAAGGAGCTTAGTCACTGCATGCAAAGCTTGTGCTGGCAGCACCACAGCTGCCAGCAACACCAAGCAGTCGACCAGGAGAGCATCACCTGGAGCTGAACCAAGTGAAGATGCTCACATTCGACACCACAAAGAACATCACTGTTCTTCCACCGCAACAGCAATACATCAGAAAACAAACAGCTAACATCATGGAGACCCACTGAAGCTCAAGACCAAGCCAGGAGGAGAAGAACCAGCAGCTCATCTCAGGAGGAGAAGGACAAGAGGAAGCCAGGAGCAAGTCCAGGAGGTGGAGGACAAGCTAGCAGCCGAGCCAGGAGGAGTAGGCAAGCCAGAAGCAAGCTACCATCAACAACAAGCAACAGAAGCTGTACACAACACTATCTTTGCACAACTACAGGCAAAAGGTAGAAACCCTGCAAGCACATCACTGCTAGTGCATGTTTCCAGCATAAGTTGCCATTGGTTAAGCCCTCAGTTTGGCAAAGATATGCTTTGCTCAAACTCATCATTGGGAAACATCATTAAAAGCCTCAGTTTCCACTTCACTGGCACATCTCAAGGATCAAAGCCACACAGAGAAGTTTGTGCTGGGCACATGTCCTATTGGACATGCACCTCAATCACACAAAGCTTGCAAGCATCAACAAATAGTTAGTAGTGGGCACACAAGCAAGCTAAGCACCTCACTAACTATTCCTAGCCTCAGACCAACATCACTGGCTAGATAATAAGGGGCAAGTTTCACCACAGCTTGACCAACAGAAATTAGCTGCTGGGCACAAGGTCAGAAGACCTTGCACCTCAACACAACTAGCTTGTTATTGGACAAACAAGTCCATCCACTGAAGAACAATCATTTCCCTAGCTATTTAGAACTAGGAATCATAACAATCTTGTTGAAGCTAATGTCACAAAGGACTGCAACATAGCATATCATCATATCAATTGGTTATCATGGATAAGCAAGAAACAGCAGTTGACACAACACATTTAGCACTGAACTTGTAACAGCAGTTAACTGAATAACAAACACTCAGTTTGTCACCACAGTACAGAGTTACCAGCAGACACAAGTGAATCACTGAACATACCATGGGATAGAGCTAGCTGTGAGAGCATAGCATTGCCAATATATGTCAAGAGTTAACTGAACTTTTGCAAAAGCACAAAGTTTAGAATAACACCTCTGTCAGTAAGTGGGCTGACAGAGGGAGTAGTCGAACAAGCAAATTATCACATGATACAGCAACCACAGCTAACTGAGACAAGTATGCATCCAACAGCAGCAACACAGAGCAAGCTCTGTGAGCTTGGCTCACTGTTCTTGACCAATTGGTCAGAGAGCATGGCCAGGGAGAAATGACAGAGATAGAAGCACCATAGAAATACCACTAATCCAGCATGACACCACTAACTGAAGCAAAGCTTGCATCAAGCAGCATCACAGAGGGGGAATCTGTGAGCTTGGCTCACTAATCCTGACCAGCATGGTCAGAGTCTCAGAGACCATGGCCATTGAGAGGAATAGAGGGTGGAGAGAAGAAGAAGAGACTCACCAGTCGCCCAGGTGCAGACCTGGCTGGCATGGCGGGGCAGTGCCCGCGCGGCCGACCAGGCGCGGCCGAGGGAAGACTTCACCGCGGCGCCACCGGGAGCACCACAACCGACGCTTCCACCGGCGTGCCCACACACATAGAGGTCTCCTCGAAGACGCACAGTTAGCCGAGTGAAAAGATCCGGCGGGGTGAGAGATCGGCGACGGCAGAGGGCGATTCTCTGAGTGAGATCCAACCATGGATCTTCTCGGAGAGGAGGCGGCCGATGAAACGGTTCAGGTGGAGATGGAAGAGGGCGCTGGGGCGAGTGATTCGCCCTAGGTGGCGGCAGCGATGGTCGCCAGGGTTGGCCGGAGCGGCCAGGTGGCGGCGGCGGCGATCCAGTCGCCAGAGGGAGCGAGGAGAGGAGGAGGTGCGCGAGTGAGGGGCTGGGCTGGGTCGGTGGTTCGACCTAGACCCGAGCCGGGCGGCTAAGCCGAGCCCGAGTGGGCTGGTTGGGCCGGTTGGCCAGATGGGCCGAAAAGGCTTTGGCCAATTGATTTAAACCAAATTTCAAATTTAAATTCAAATGCTATTCCTTTTTGAATTCAAACCAAACTCAAAATTCAAATAACTTTAAATAAAACATTTTCTCATTCTTTAAGGAAATAAACATTAACATAAATTTAAATCTCTGAATTAGTCTTTCAAACCTATTTTCTTAAAAGCTTTTGAATTCTATTTTCAAAAAACCTTAATTATTATTTATATTATCAAAATTGAATTTCTTCTTTAAAAATTAAAATTTTCCTTTTTAAATAACTCAACAAAAGTTTTATAACTTAAACTTTAATTCAAAATCTTTATTAAAGTATCTTAGCACTCCAATGGGGTAAAACACACAAATATAACTTGTTTTCTTTTAGAAACTCTTTAAACCCTAGAAAGTGGGTAAAACACACAAATAAGAAAACCTAGATCATAATTCACAATGCATAGCATATCATTGTGCATAGCATCCAACTATTTCTTGAAACATTGTCCTTATCGGACAATACTTGGATTTCTGTAGAACAAGGAGATCAGGAGCAACGCCAAGTATTCGACTCCATTACCTTTCAGTCACAAGGCAAGTTTATCTTGCTCATATCTCTTGATTGCACTGGTTTTGAAACTTCTTGCAAAGTGATGACTTCAAACTCTAACATTTCAAAAGGGATGGAAAACTTATTTTCATAAGTAATATGACTAGTGGTTATCGACCAGTGGTGATAACCTAGGAAGGCTGGCAGGTGGAACCACGATAAGATTGTGGTGGTGGAGGTTCCACTTGCACGGGAAAGCAAACCTAGGATTAATAACCAATGCCACAGTTATTCTAGCGCCGTAAAAACCGTGTCATCCAAGAGACTTGGAATGGGACGGGAAAGTCAGCTATATCTTCTCTCGTTCGCATGTCAACAGACAGCCAGCTGCCGGTCGCAGTAGGTCTTGCGAGACTACTTGCATATGGGTGGGACACCTAAGTTCTCACGGCCCTGGTGTCTATGATGGTCCGCAAGGGACGCCTAGGTACTTCATCGTTGCGGGTGAATATCAGGGGCACAACCTGCTTGCGTGAATTGGGTGGGCATGCGTTGTGCGGAGAAGGCAGTGATTGGCTTGGATCAATGACTGGGCCCCACATCAAGGAATTGTGGACGGGAATGTACGCCCGGTTGTGCAGCAAGGCTTTGATCTCTTTTGGAAGGACACACCTCTGCAGAGTGTAAAAAGATGTGACATGTTACCCCTTGTTCTGGGAAGGAGCTGCGAACGCCGCAAGAAAGGTGCTCTCAAGGCACTACACCTGTGTTGGCTGTTGGGCATAGTTTTCTAAAGTAAAAGCAACCTTTCAAGAAAACATTATTAAAACTTGCATAGGTCTACGACTCTTTTGGGTCTGTGGCTGAAAATATTGCATATCACACACCTTCTTGCTAAAGAAACTTGCTGGGTAACGCTCATTACTCACCCCAATCTCTTAAACCCTTGCTAGACTGTGAAGAACTCGACGAGGCCACCCTAAATGCAATTGAAGGCCAGCAAGACATCTTCTACGAGGAACCAGATCTCTCACGCGGCGTCGAAGGCGTGGATTACATCATTCGCTACGGGGCATCCTCCGGCGAGGAATCAGAGTGAAGAACTACTAACTAATAGGGTAGTACCGTAGCCGAGGAACCGAGCAACTGTAGGATATGAATAAGTTGCTGAGTTCTTCCCTTGTTTAATTATTTGAGCTTTTCAGTTGATGTAAACACTAAGCACTTGAGGTGTTCCCTTTACCGGGAGCATTTCGGTATCATCACGCTTTGGTCTGTAATAAATGTGGATCAGTTTGTATTTGGGCCCGCAATGTTTCTGTTGTACCATTCTGAGGGATGTAATATTTGTGGAGGCTTGTTCCGCAAGTGTTATATCAACGACTTGCATACTACAACATGCAGTGGTATGCTGGGTCACCGCAAGATATCTCTCCATAAAGATATAACATGCTGGGTAAACAAATTACAGTTGGGCAATTGACAAAATAGAGAATGCATAATAATGCATGTACATGTCATGAAGATCACTATGAGATTAATTTGGGCATTACAACATAATACATAGACCGTAATCCAACTGCATCTATGACTAATAATCCATCCGCAAGATATCATCCGAATAACCCTTGGGTATTAAGTTGCAGCAACAGATTATCGCCTTAAGCAAAGTGTGTAATGTAAACAATACAATTATCCTTGAACAAAAGATTGTTGTTTTCTCCCTAGTAGCAACAGCACATCTACAATCTTAGAAGTTATTGTCACTCTCCCAGATTACCAGAGTCATGAACCCACTATCGAGCATAAATACTCCCTCTTGGAGTCACAAGCATATACTTGGCCAAAGTATCTACTAGCAACGGAGAGCATGCAAGATCACAAATAACATAGACATGATAAATCAACAATCAACTTGACATAGTACTCAATATTCATCGGATCCCAACAAACACAACATGTGGAATTACATAATGATGATCTTGATCATGATAGGCAGCTCACAAGATCTAGACATGAGGCGCATGGAGGAGAAGACAACTGATGCGGGCAGGATGACCACCCAGTTAGGAACCCCAAGAGGAAGGTATGATGAGCACAGTAGCAAGTTTTCCCTCAGTAAAGAAACCGAGGTTTATCGTCCAGTAGGAAAAAGCCAAACTTAAGAAGGTGATGCTTGCTAGCTTCGTGACACTCCAGCAAGGGCGCCGTTTACGACACTTGTTAGTGCGTCTTCAACTAATAGCAACGCGGAACCTACACACAACACAACCAAATACTTTGCTTCCAACTTATGATGAGGTTGTCAATCTCACCGGTTTGCTGTAAACAAAGGTATGAGCGTATCGAGTGAAAAACAGGTAGTAATATGCGAGAAAGTAAACAGTGCGAGTAATAGTAAAACGGTGTAACAATGTAAAGGAAATTGGACCGGGGTCCACAATTCACTAGTGGTGTCTCTCCATAAAATAAATAACAACATGTTGGGTAAACAAATTACATTTGGGCAATTGATAGAATAAAGATAATGTGCATATGTCGCAAGGATCACTATGAGATTTACTATGGGCATTACAACAAAATACATAGACCACCATCCAACTACATCTATGACTAATAATCCACTCACGGGGATATCGTCCGAACACCCCATGAGTATTAAGTTGCAAACAACAGATAACTGCATTAAGCAAAGTGTGTAATTTAAACAAAACGAATGTCCTTGGACACAAGAATGTTGTTTTCTCCCTAGTGGCAATAGAGGCATGAACCCAACTATCGAGCATAAATACCCCCTCTTGGAGTCACTAGTATCTACTTGACCATGATAGCTACTAACAACGGAGAGCATGCAAGATCATAAACAACATAGAGATAACATAAGATATATGATTCAGCACATCAACTCAACATAACACCAATATTCATCGGATCCCAACAAACAGAACATGTAGAATTACACAAAGATGATCTCGATCATGTAAGGCAGCTCACGAGATCTAAACATGAAGCACATGGTCGAGAAGACAACCATCTAGCTACTGCTATGGACCCATAGTCCAAGGTAGACTACTCACTCATCGCGCCGGAGGCAAGCATGGTGATGAAGAAGACCTCTGGCGGCGATTCCCCTCTCCGGCAGGGTGCCGGGAAGAGCTTCTAGATCCTCCCGATCTTGGGTCGACGACAGTGGCGGATCGCGATGTGTTTCTGGAAAATTGATCGGGTCCTTAGGTTTTTCCCGTCCGGGGGTCTTTATAGGCGAAGGGGCGGCGCCAGAGGTGGGCCTGGGTGGCCTCACCACAGGGCGGCACGGGCCAGGGGCTGGCCACGCCCCCTGGTGGTGTGGCCCCCCAGTGGCCCCCCTCCATCTCCTCTTCGGACTCCTGGAAGCTTCGGTAAATTTCTGGATGTTCGCCTTTTGTTTCGTCCAATTCCGAGAATATTTCCTGTGTAACTTTTCTGAAACACAAAAACAGCAGAAAAACAGAGAACTGGCACTGTGGCATCTTGTTAATAGGTTAGTTCCGGAAAATGCATAAAAATGCCACAAAGTGTAACGAAACGCTAAGCAAATGGTGTAAGAACAAGCATGGAGCATCAAAACTAATAGATACGTTTGAGACGTATCAGCATCCCCAAGCTTAACTCCTGCTCGTCCTCGAGTGGGTAAGTGATAACAAAAGAATAATTTTTGAGGTGACATGCACCAACACAATCTTGATCATCTATGTAAAGCATTGAGTGTTGGGATCAAAAGAACTTAAAACATGGGCATGAAAGATATAATCTTGATAGAAGAAACTTAGCAACCATGTTATAACATGAAAAAGAACACAAATGAAAGATCATGAAAATGAAACAATAAAAGTCAAACATGTGTTCAAATCATATGGAAAAACATAGCAAATGGTTTTCAGCTTATCCTTCATGAGAGAGCAAAACATAAATGCATAGGACACCTTCAAGTTTAAGAGGGCGACTAGATACAAATAATTTAAGAAGTGAAACCAAAATCATGAATCAATCAATGATAAACTTTGGGACTATGCACGTTAAACTCAGAATGACAACTATGCTCTCTTAGACGGTGCATAAAGATAGAAGGTGGTAACTCAACATAAAAGTAAAAGAAAGGCCCTTCGTAGAGGGAAGCAGTGATTAAACATGTGATAGAGCTTTTCATTTGTAAAACAGAGAGATAAAAATTGGGTTTTGAGAGGTGGTTGTCTTTGTCAACGACTGGCAATGGGGTTCTTACTATCTTCCATAAAAAATGAAGCAAGTTTTTGAGAGAGATTGGCACTTTTGTGCTCTTTTATAAAGCTTGGCACTCTTCCCACCTTTTTCCTTTCTCAAACCATTGCTAACCGATTCCATCGGGTGCCCACCAACATTCACATACCATGGAGGAGTGCCTTTTTTCCTTTTTTTTGGAATAAACAATATGGAAGATAGCAAATCCGACCACTACGTCCCCATGAGCTGAAAACAGTGTCACAAAACGAGAAGTATTTTGAAGGGTTTTTTGAAAGGTAGCACATGAAAATTTACTTGGAATAACTTACAAATACCATTCATAGGAATTTATAGTGGACATAATAGAACAACTTGGTTTTTGGGAGTTGGATGCACGAGTAGAGCTCATACTCAGTACAAAATGAGGGCTAGCAAAAGACTAGGAGCGACCAACTAAGAGAGCAATAACGGCCATAATCATGCATAGCGACAAAACATTATTAAGAGAAGCATAAGATGGCATCAAAAGTCAAAAACTAAATGATCATAGAGGCTTTTGGCGACTTTGTATGAGTCAAACATGTGTAAGCATGCGCCAAGTCAACCCAAATAAAGCATCAAGGAGAAAACCAAATTAATGCTTCCAAATAATAAAAACAACGCATGGTTTTTTTCAAAGGCTCATTAAGCAATCTCAGTCATTTGAGACAAGTCATGCTATAGCAAAACCACTAAGCATACTATCAAAATGACATCAAGCACGACATGCAAAAGTCTAAGCCGCGGTCTAAACAAGCTCCTTTTTGTACCACTTTTTTGCATGAATTTTTTTCTCTTTTCCAACACCATTCGAACCTTTTTGAAACAACTCTTTTGATGAAAACCAACATGGACCAGAGGTCAAAATACACCTTGATATAAAGATATAACAAGATTTTAACAAAAATCAAGGCGAAAAAGAAAGCTAAACGCAGTTCTAGAAAAAGAGAACACTCGTTGAATGATAAGAGTGAAAATGGAGTGTTCTTGGCAAATGAAAAGCAAGGCAACTTCTCCAAAAAAAATTGTTGGGGTCCAACCATTTATTGCAGCAAACAAAACAAAAGAAAACTGAAAACTAAAGACAAGACGCTCCAAGAAAAATGCATAGTGCATGAAGCAATAAAAATATAGTGTGTTGAAAGGTGACCTGATTTTTGCCGATGAAGAAGGGGTGCCTCGGGGGCATCCCCAAGCTTTGACGCTTGTACCTCTTGGATATTTCTTGGGGTGCGTGGGCATCCCCAATCTTGAGCTTTTGTCCATTCTTCAACTCATCTCATCATTCTCCAATCCCTACACTTGAAAATTTCCTTCATACAAAACTTCACACAATTCTATTAGCAACATTAGTGTAAGCATAATAATGAATCAATCCCTTTTTGCTTCAGATTTCAACTCAAAATCACCATATATTAAGCATATACTACTATAGCAACTTCCATAAAAGTTCCATGATCAAAAGAACTCAAAAAGAAAGCGATAAAGAGGCAAACACAAATAGTGGCAGAAATCTATCAAAACAGAACAGCTGACAAAGGTCAATTTTTTCGAGGGTTTTCTGTTACTCAAATAAAAGAGTATATAACTAATGAAAGTTTGGATACAACCTGAGTCATATGCACAAGAAATCGCAGGTCAAAAAGATATTATGAGAATTTTCACAAATTTTTATGGTGCAGCACCAAAATCTGTTTTAGGACAGCAACTTCCCCAAATCTTACCTCACTCAAATTAGAGGTTTCTCTTGGCACAACAACGAAATAAAAATGATAAGGAGCGGTTATTACAGTAGTAATATCTTCCAAGACTCAAATAAAAGAAAAAGAACTGAAAGTAAAACAATGGGTTATCTCCCAAGAGTGCTTTTCTTTAACGCCTTTGAGCTAGGCGCAAAAATTGCAAATCAAGTAATATCAAGCAATGAAGCATTAGGGTCAATGGGTACCTTACGCCTTCCTCTCTTACCTTTGTTCTTAACTTTAGGGAACACATGATTACTGCAAGGTGGAGAGATGAATCTTATGGTGCCTTTTCCCACATCTATAATGGCGCCTAGGGGCTTTAGTAGAGACCTTCCAAGTGTGATTTGTCCTTTTCCTACACATTCAATAACAAGATAATCAGTAGATATCATTTTTCCTAGGACTTTTGTATAAACTCCTTCAGCTATTCCAATGGGAAATATAGTGGCATTATTAGTAAGAGAAATTTTTTCTCCCCCCTCAGAAAGCTTCCAAAGACTCAAAGATTCATAAACATCCTTTGGCATAAGAAAAAATTCAGACATAATATCACAACAAGCATGAAAAGTTTCACCATTAATGGTGATTTTTACCGTGGGGTACCAACTCGAAGGTTCAGAATTTATTGGCACATAATCAAAATACTGGCGCAAAGTACTATAGCAAGTATTCAAACAAGCAGTGTGAGTCTCAAGAGTATTAAGTCTATTAAAAATGCTCACAGGGGAGGAATCAAAATCAGTTGGCATGCTATAAATTGTAATCAACTTTTTTATAATATTGAAAGCTTGATCTTCATCACAATGAAGGAAATCTCCTTCTGCAGTAGCATCCAAAGCATATCTATAACGAAGAGCAAGTCCAAAGTAAAAACTACTAAGAAGCAAACTCAAAGTCATTTTCGGTTCAGTTTTTCCATGCCAATCATAAATTCTAGACCAAGCTTCTTTGAAACGTTCCTCGCTTTTTTGTTTGAAAGTGAAGATCATTTCCTCGGGCGACATAGCAGTAGCAACTAAACTAGACATAATAAACAACTATAAAGGAAACTAATTTTTTTGTATTTTTGATAAAACAATGCAAGCAAAAATAAAGTAAAGCAAAACAAAAACAAAGTAAAGGATGTGTGTGTGAAACTCCCCTTGCAGAAGTCTTCTTTTTCCCTGGCAACGACGCCAGAAAATTACTTTGATGGTGCCAAGTTGATGTGGAAATGTCTAGTTGATGTGGGAGCTTCTTCTTCTTCAATCCCAAGCAACGGCGCCAGAAAATTAGCTTGATGCGGGTAGGATGACCACCCAGTTGGGAACGCCAAGAGGAAGGTATGATGAGCACAGTAGCAAGTTTGCCCTCAGTAAGAAACTGAGGTTTATCGTCCAGTACGAAAAAGCCAAACTTAAGAAGGTGATGCTTGCTAGCTTCGTGACACTCCAGCAAGGGCGCCATTTACGACACTTGTTAGTGCGTCTTCAACTAGTAGCAACGCGGAACCTGCACACAACACAACCAAATACTTTGCTCCCAACTTACGATGAGGTTGTCAATCTCACCGGTTTGCTGTAAACAAAGGTATGAGCGTATCGAGTGGAAAACAGTAGTAATATGCGAGAAAGTAAACAGTGCGAGTAATAGTAAAATGGTGTAACAATGTAAAGGAAATTGGACCGGGGTCCACAGTTCACTAGTGGTGTCTCTCTATAAAATAAATAACAACATGCTGGGTAAACAAATTACAGTTGGGCAATTGATAGAATAAATATAACGTGCATATGTCGCGAGGATCACTATGAGATTTACTCTGGGCATTACAACAAAATACATAGACCGCCATCCAACTGCATCTATGACTAATAATCTACTCACGGGGATATCGTCCGAACACCCCATGAGTATTAAGTTGCGAACAACAGATAACTGCATTAAGCAAAGTGTGTAATGTAAACAAAACAAATGTCCTTGGACACAATAATGTTGTTTTCTCCCTAGTGGCAACAGCACATCTACAACCTTAGAGGTTTCTGTCACTCCCCCAGATTAAATAGAGGCATGAACCCAACTATTGAGCATAAATACCCCCTCTTGGAGTCACTAGTATCTACTTGGCCAAGATAGCTACTAACAACGGAGATCATGCAAGATCATAAACAACATAGAGATAATATAAGATATATGATTCAGCACATCAACTCAACATAACACCAATATTCATGGGATCCCAACAAACACAACATGTAGAATTACACAAAGATGATCTCGGTCATGTAAGGCAGCTCACGAGATCTAAACATGAAGCACATGGTGGAGAAGACAACCATCTAGCTACTGCTATGGACCCATAGTCCAAGGTAGACTACTCACTCATCGCGCCAAAGGCAAGCATGGCGATGAAGAAGACCTCCGGTGGCGATTCCCCTCTCCGGTAGGGTGCCGGGAAGAGCTTCTGGACCCTCCCGATCTCGGGTCGATGACGGCGGTGAATCGCGATGTGTTTCTGGAAAATTGATCGGGTCTTTAGGTTTTTCCCATCGGGGGGTCTTTATAGGCGAAGGGGCGGCGCCAGAGGTGGGCCTGGGTGGCCTCACCACAGGGTGGCGCGGGCCAGGGGCTGGCCGCACCCCCTGGTGGTGTGGACCCCTAGTGGCCCCCCTCCGTCTCCTCTTCAGACTTTTGGAAGCTTCGGTAAATTTCTGGATGTTCGGCTTTTGTTTCGTCCAATTCCGAGAATATTTCCTGTGTAACTTTTCTGAAACACAAAAATAGCAGAAAACAGGGAACTGACACTATGGCATCTTGTTAATAGGCTAGTTCCGGAAAATACATAAAAATGCCACGAAGTGTAACGAAACGCTAAGCAAATGGTGTAATAACAAGCATGGAGCATCAAAAATTATAGATACGTTTGAGACCTATCAACAACCATCTAGCTACTCATATGGACCCATAGTCCAAGGTGAACTACTCACGCATTACTCTGAAGGCAAGCATAGCGATGAAGAAGGCCTCTGGTGATGATTCCCCTCTCCTACAGGATGTCGGGAAGAGCTTCTGGACCCTCCCGAACTCGGGTCAACGACGGCGGCGGCTTACAGTACTTTTCGTGGATAGATGTTCAGGCCCCTAGGGTTTTCCCAATGAAGTGAATTTCTAGGCGGAAGGGCGATGTCAGAGGGCGCCTGGGGGCCCCACACCTAGGGCCTGGTGCAGCCAGGGGGTAGGCCGCGCCACCCCATGGTGTGGCCGCCTCCTGGCTCTTCTCCGTCTCTCCTTTGGACTCCGTCTTCGTGTCAGCAAAATAGGAACTTTGGCTTTTGTTTCGTCCAATTTTGAGAATATTTACTATATAACTTTTTTGAAATACAAAAACAGCAGAAAACAGGAACTGACACTGTGGCATCTTGTTAATAGGTTAGTTCCAGAAAATGCATAGAAATGCCACGAAGTATAAACAAAACATAAAGCAATTGATGTAAAACAAGCATAGAGCATCAAAAATTATAGATACGTTTGCAACGTATCAGCATCCCCAAGCTTAACTCTTGCTCGTCCTCGAGTAGGTAAGTGATAACAAAATAAGAATTTTTGAGGTGACATGCAACCAACACAATCTTGATCAAGTCAATGTAAAGCATTGCAAGCTGAGATCAAAGTACTCTAAATATAGGCATAAGAGATATAATCTTAACAATAGAACTTAGCAACCATGTTACAACATGAAAAGTAACACAAACAAAAGATCATTAATAATAATGCATTGAAAGTTATTTGTTTGTTTTGAGCATAGAGAAAACATAGCAAGGTGGTATTCAGCTTGTCCCTCAAGGAGTAGCAAAACATAAATGCATAAGACACCTTCAAAGTTCAAAAGGGTGACTAGATACAAATAACTAGATGGGCCTCGCGCGCTTTACCGCGCCGTCTTGTATTTAGGGACTTAAAATAGAAACGGTAGATCATTCTATTTAAAATAGACACGATAGATCATTCTAAGTTACATTATACAACAAAAAATATCATGCCAAATTAATGTATTATAGTAGAAAGACAATATAGTTTATACATCCATTGACAGTTTGATATTTTGTGCTAACACTTTGATGAGAATAAAATATCACGATGTATGAGAATAATATTTTGAAAATAATCTTTCAGGACATTGTGTCTTTTGATTACCCTCACTAAATACAGATACTAAGGTATAGATTTCATGACACAGAACATTTAGTTTAGACTTTAAAGCCAGTTTATATTGAACAGAGGGCGCATAAAGGTGTGTACTTCTCGGTGTGGAAAGTTGTGAATCCCTAATTTCTGTGTTGTATTGATTTGATCCGGATGGGGGTATATATAGGAGTACAAGGGGGTAGGTAGAGACTTGGAGTACAAGTAATGTAGAGTCCTAGTCTAATACAAACTCTTACATGTACTCATATTATACTTCTAACATTCCCCCTCAGTCGTAGCGGGAGTGAAGCTGACGATTGCGACTGGATTTGAAGTCTTGCGCTTTTGTCATCTTCTTCTCCATGTCATCATCAACTGCGTCTTTGATGGGTCGGCACCTTTGGTGCCTTCCATGTCTCTCCTCTCTTCCCTCCCGCAGTCACAGCGGGAGTGGCGTGGATGCAAGTGACGACGCGACGCTTTTGACTGGAGTTCTTGAGTTGCTGTAGACGGTGTTCTTGATATCGATGTCGAGGTAGCCGATCATAATGTAGCCATGGTCGAGGTTGTCGTGGTCGTTGTAGCCGTAGAGCCGAAGGCGCAAAAAAATTGCACATTTTTTGCGGCGGCGGTGGCGGCTGCGAATCTGCGGCGGCGGCGGGTTTTAGGGCGGTGGCACGGTTACTCCGGCAGCGGTGGGTTTTAGGCGGCGGCGGCAGGTGTTCTGCGGTAGCGATGGGGTTTTAGGCGGCAGCGGTAGGGTTACTGCGGCGGTGGCGGGTTTTAGGCAGCGGCGGCAGGTGTTCTGTGGCGGCGGCGAGGTTTTAGGCGGTGGTAGGTATTCTGCGGCGGCGGCGGGTTTTTAGGCGGCAGCAGCGGTTCTGCAGCAGCGGCGGGTCTTGTCGTAGGCGGCGGCAATCGAAGATCACGGCGGCAGCGGGTCTTGTCGTAGGCGGCGGCGGTGATCGAAGATCACGGCGGCGGCGGCGAAAGACCACGTTGATGTAGACCTTGGCGATGTATTTTGTTGGCGGTGTAGGACTCGACGAAGACCTTGTTCATAGCTCGATATAGTCGTACAGCTTGATGTCGCGTGTTCGGATCGATGTAGTCCGACTTGATGCAGTGCAGATCTTAATGTTGATGTGGATGGCGTCGAGGCGGCGTAGCGTGATGCAGGTTTCATAGTTGGTGGAGTCATGGGGCTGTTCCGGTTCGAGATCGCCCTCCCGGTGTCCTGCGCTGCAATGCCTCCCGGTGTCCCGCGCTGTGAGGCAAACGAGACGGATCATATAGACCATGCAGCGTTGTGTCGTTGTAGCAGGTGCGGTCTCCATACATGCGTGCACGCACGCATATATCTGCATACCTTGACGTGATGGTGTTGACTTGGAGCCAGACTCCGCGCGCGTGCGCGCTGATGATGCATGCCGAGGCCTCCACGTGGCGCGTATCCAGCTCCGCGCGTGCACGGCTTCTTCTTCAGGACGTGCCGATGGTACCGGCCGACCCTGGGCGAGGCGAGCGAGCGAGACCGAGACGATGTAGATCCCGCGCGCTTGTTGCTGGCGCGTGGTCCACGCAGTACGGAGGGAGGAGTCCGGGCGTCAGCGGCGTGTCGACGTAGAGCGCACTGGACGAAGGCCGGCGGCGGAGTAGTCCGATGATGACGCTGGATGCGATCAAAGCACCGATCTTGCATTGTTTTTACTGAAATTTCGAAGGCTATGGAGATCTTGGGATTTTATTTGCTGGCTAACTTGAATAATTCGAAATTGGATCTAAAATCTAATCTAAAGAACCGATCCGATCATTTATCGAGACCGGGGTGCCGCGCCCCCGAGATCTCCCGGAGGCGACGCGATGCGGAAGTGGTTTAGGAACCTAGGATCGGCATCGTGAGACAAACCGCTCTGATACCATGTGAAAAATTGTGAATCCCTAATTTCTGTGTTGTATTGATTTGACTCGGATGGGAGTATATATAGGAGTACAAGGGGGTAGGTAGAGACTTAGAGTACAAATAATGTAGAGTCCTAATCTAATTCAAACTCTTATGCGTACTAATGTCCTTCTTTTCTACAAATAAGAATATAAGATTTTAGGATTTGACGGTTTGTGCCTTGGAATGGAGAAAATTTGTGGGTTTTCTCTAATCAACAACTGAACTTATTGTTTGGTACTGTCGATAGCATTAGGAGCATATTATTCACATGAGGGTAAACTATATCATATGAGCAAGCATCATGCATGTCAATTTTTTCCAAGCGAAGATGACAAAGGGTATGACTTTTAAATGGGTTTGATGCTCTAATCATCTTCACATTAGAAGAATTGCCGAAAGTATGAGCAGGAGAACATCCTTACATCTCAACGCCCATTTTTTAGTATCGGACAGTTTAATGAGTTTTGGCAAGGCTACAACACATGTAACACATTACTTACTCGGAAATGTCTTTACCTCCATTAGAATGAGAACATATAGAGGAAAGTCGTACTCCTGCATAATGCTGAAAAAAAATGAATAAGAATAATACATAAGTGATAATATGTTTCAGGAACATCAGATCTAGCTCAACTGCAGAGGGTGACAAATTAATTTACGGAGTCTACGACATGTTTGTAGCATTTGACATAAGAGACAAATGTCTCGGCATTTTCATATATTAGAAAGAGGTGTAAACATTAATCTCAAAGCATCATGATCTTCCATCTACATATTGATAAATGATAGATGATGTGGATATGTTAAGTAACCAACATAGGACATCCACACTTAGAATCTATCTTACCATATTATATTCTAGGAAAATAGGTGCATTATTAGAGAGAGGCAATTCAATCATAAAACTCTTGATCTTGTTCAAATCTACACCCCTGAAGCAAAAATATGAGATACCCATCCCATCAACAAAATGTTCTTAGAATTTCTAACATATGAGAACAGATACACATAGAATAATGAGAATTTCTTCAACACAATATTAAATATTAGTAACTAAAATCTTATTTTTTACTGCATTTACTTTTTAGTTTATTTACTATATCGTGCAGTCTTAGCTCGTAGAATAGTGGAATAAAATGTTATTCAGATATCAGGACAACTAAAAGTATAATAACTCATGTACTAATTAGTAAAGCAGGGTAATCGATAACTCACCGCACGTTCTGTAGCAAACGGGCAGACATGTGGTATCAGACAATGAGAGTAACTAAAACTTCCTATCTCCGGGGAGGTTAGAGCTTGGAAGGGTAGCTACTGTTTATGGTCAATACAACCAATGGTGATTGCCTATCATATCCAAAAGCACCCCACATCTAGTAGCACACGGTTGTTGCTCCAAACCACTTCATAAACAGTCCAAAAAACTTAAAATCTACCATAGCCTTGTGCATACGGTGGCTCAGTACCTGAAATTGTGTCATATGAATTTGGTATGCTCTAAAAGTTCACTACCTGTACAACTGCTTTCATTTTCTGTACAAAATCTATAGATTATTTCATGAACTAAGAAACAGTCATTGGTCCTCTTAGTAAGTTTAATTATGTGCACAGATTATTAACTGCAAGATCTTTACAATTAGTATATACCTAGTGCAAATATCTTGAGGAAAACTACATGTCCTTACGACTAAGAAATAAGCAACATGGCATCCAATTAGAAGTGTGCCAAAATAAAGACTTGGTTGGACAGAACCTAAAATCTACTGAACCTATCATTCTTGTCTGAGTGTTAATTAAACCTAGATGCAAGAATTGATATAATTAGTAAATAGCTACCACCTATTACTGAATTTAATTAAGTACCACTTTCAGATTCTAGTGTGGCTAAACAAATGCATCATTCCCCATGCATCACGTGGTAATGGATGAATAGCCGCCATCAATTTTCCCCATTCGCTACTCCAGCGATTCCTGCGATTGGTTGTGTCCACAGAGGAGAACATAGAGAAATGATGAGAATCGCGCAGTCACCTTTCTTCATGGTTCCTTCATCTTCTCAGGGACGGATGGTCATGGCCGTCCATTCGCTGCTCATCATCGCTCACGTAGGAAAAAAGTGTCAGGCACGGCTCCATCAACCTTCGCCCTTCGCAATCTGGGCGTCCAGCTCGCCACCCATCTCTTCTAACACGGCATCAGGCAGCCCTCGCGGCAGGTCGGTCGTGGGAGTAGCTAGATGGTTGCGGCAGCAGCGATCCTTTCAGGGGGCAAAAGAGGCAGCAACGGCGCGATCCATGGAGGAAGAGGCTGTAGGGGCGGCGATTCATGGAGGAGAAGAGGAGGTGGCGGTAGGGATGCATAGAGGGAGCAGAGGTGGAGGTGGAGGCAGAGGCGGCGGTGATCCATCGGGAGCGGAAGCGGCGCTGGCACCGATCCAGGGGAGGAGAAGCGGTCGTATCTGCCTTTTTTTCCTTTGACCAAAAATAGCCTAGCTTATAACAGGTTGTAGAGACCGAAACGACATAAACCAGCGTTTCTCATTGTCAAAAAAATAAAATCAGAGTTTCTCACATGGATTAACCAACGCTCACCAATTCCAAGGAGCTTACATCTCCTTAGAGATTTGAGAACAAGCAATACCATAATCATGAATCAATCAATAATGAATTTTGGGACTATGCACATTATACTCAGAATGACAACTATGCTCTCTTAATCGGTGCATAAAGATAGAAGATGAAGACTCAACATAAAAGTAAAAGATAGGCCCTTTCGCAGAGGGAAGCAGGGATTTAACATGTGCTAGAGCTTTTCATTTGTAAAACAGAGATAAAAATTGTTTTGAGAGGTGGTTGTTCCTGTCAACGAATGGCAATGGGGCTCTTGTTATCTTCCATACTAAACAAGTTGAGAGTGGTTCCGAGTATTTGAAAATTGGCATTTACATGCTCTTTTATAAAGTTTGGCACTCCTCTCTAACTTTACTTTCACAAATCATGGCTAACCGAATCCTTCGGGTGCGTGCCAACAATCTCATACCATGGAGGAGTGCCTTTTTTCTTTTCTTTTTTAAAGGTTACAATGGTCTGACCGGCTCTCTTGCAAAATTAGTGATGAGCAGACGAAGCATGCAAGTCAAGGGGTACTTAATTTAATAAGGAAGATAACAAAACTGACCACTACGTCCTCATGAGCTAAAAACAGTGTCACAAAATGAGAAGTATTTTGAAGGTTTTGAAAGGTAGCACATGAAAATTTGCTTGGAATGGCTTGAAATGCCATGCATAGGAATTTATAGTGGACTCTTTGAAATAACTTTGGTTTTTGGGAGTTGGATGCACGAGTAGAGCTCATACTCAGTACAGGTGAAGGCTAGCAAAAGACCGAGAGCGACCAACTAAGAGAGCAATAACAGCCATAATCATGCATAGCGACAAAACATTATTAATCAAAGCATAAAGTGATATTACAAGTCAAAAACTAAATGATCATAGAGGCTTGAGGTAACTGGTTCATAGTCATAACATGGTGTAAGCATGCACCAAGTCAACCCAAATAAAGCATCAAAGGAGAATACCACAATATTATGCTTCTATATGATAATAACAACACATGATTCTTTCAATGGCACATTAAGCACTCTCAGTCATTTGAGACAAGTCATGCTACAAAAATAACTACTAAGCATATAATCAAAATAATATCTAGCATGACATACTAAAGTCTAAGCCACAGTCTAAACAAGCTTCCTTTTGCGCCACTATAAGCATGAAACATTTTACTCTTTTCCAACACCAATCAACCTATTTGAAACAACTCTCAAGGATAAAAATCAATAAAGACTAGAGGTCTAAACACACCTAACTACAAAGAACTAACAAGTTGTGAACAAAAATAAAGGTGAAAAACAAAAGCTAAACGCAATACTAGCAAAAGAGAACACTTGTAGAATGATAGGAGTGAAAACTAGAGTGTTCTAGACAATGAAAACGGAGTGTGTCTTCTCCAAGAGAAATATCTTGGGGTCCAACCATTTATTACAGCAAACAAAACAAAAGAAAACTGAAAGCAAAAATAAAGACGCTCCAAGAAAAACACATAGCATATGAAGCAATAAAAATATACTGTCTTGAAAGATGACCTGATATTTTTGTTGATGAAGAAGGGGGTGCCTTGGGCATCCCCAAGCTTTGACGCTTGTACTTCTTGGATATTTCTTGAGGTGACATGGGCATCCCCAAGCTTGAGCTTTTGTCCATCCTTCATCTCATCTCATCATTCTCCTTTCCCTACACTTGAAAACTTCCTTCATATAAAACTTCACACAATTCTCATTAGCAACATTAGTTTATGCAAGATAGTAGATCCACTTTTGGTTCAGTTTTAACTCAAGTACAACATCAATTAAAATATTAGCTACTATAGCAACTTATTCTAAAACTTCCGTGATCAAAAGAACTCAAAAAGAAAGAGATCAAGAGGCAAATGCAAATAGTGACAGAAATCTGTCAAAACAGAACAACAGGTAAAGATTGATTTTTTCGAAAATCTTCTGTTGCTCAAATCAAAAAGTTCAAAGCAAACAAAAGTTACATAATAACCTAGGGCATGTGCACAAAAAATCACAGATCAATACGACATTCTGGGATTTTTCACGATTTTTACAGCGAAGCGTAGATATCTGTTTCGAGATAGCAACTTCCCCAGATCTTACCTTCTTCCTATTAGAGGCAATTCTGTGCACAAAAAACGAAATAAAAAGGATAAGGAGAGGTCATTACAGTAGTAACAACTTCCAAGACTCAAAAAAATAAAAATTATTGAAAGAAAATGTGGGTTATCTCACGAGAGTGCTTTTCTTTAACGCCTTTCAGCTAGGCGCAGAAAGTAAGAATCAAGTATTTTCAAGTGAAGAAGCATCAAGTTCATAATTTGTTCTAATGATAGAATCAAAAGGTAGCTTCTTTCCCTTTCTAGGAAAGTGTTCCATACCTTTCTTGAGTGGGAATTGGTATCTAATAGTGCCTTCTTTCATATCAATAATAGCACCAACAGTTCTACGAAAAGGTCTTCCCAAAATAATAGGACAAAAAGCATTGCATTCAATATCCAAAACAAGGAAATCAACGGGAACAAGGTTATTGTTAACCATAATAAGAACATCATTAATCCTCCCCAAAGGTTTCTTCTTAGCAACATCAGAAAGAGGAACATCCAAATAACAATTTTCTAAAGGTGATAAACCAAGCATATCATTAATTTTTCTAGGCATAACGGAAATACTAGCACCAAGGTCACGTAAAGCATTACAATCAAAATCATTCACTTTCATCTTAATGATGGGCTCCCAACCATCTTCTAACTTTCTAGGAATAGAAACTTTTTGCGTTAACTTCTCCTCTCTAATTTGCATGAGAGCATTTGTAATATGTTTTGTAAAAGCCATATTCATAGCACTAGCATTAGGAATTCTAGCAAGATTTTGTAAGAACATAATTACTTCAGAGATATTGCAACCATCAAGATCAAAATCATTACTATCAAAGGTAGTAGGACCATTGTCTCCCATACTCCGAAAAATTTCAGCACTTTTATTGGAAAAAGTTTCAGTGGTTTTAGGCAATTTTGCAGAAGGAGTGGGAACTTCTTCAACACCAATCACTCTACCATTAAAAGTAGGAGGTTTGCTAGCATTTGAAACTTCAACATTGCTAGTGGTGGTAATAGTACAAACTTTAGTCATATTATTCTTTCTAGTAATCTCATCTTCTCTTTCCCACCTAGCATGCAATTCTGCTAACATCCTAACATTGTCATCAATTCTAACTTGAATGGCATTCAAAGTCTTGTTTTCTTTAACATAATGAGGCATAACCTTTAATTTCAGAAGTTCAACATCAAGAGCAAGGCTATCAACTTTAGAAGCAAGAACATCAATTTTACCAAGCTTTTCCTCAACAGAATTTATTAAAAGTAGTTTGTTTACTAATGAAGTCCTTAAGCATGACTTCAAGATCAGAGGGCGCACTCCTATTGTTGTTGTAGGAATTACCATAAGAATTACCATAACCATTACCATTAGTAGAAGTATATGGCCTATAATTGTTGCTACCAACATTATTCCTATAAGCATTGTTGTTAAAATTATTATTTCTAATGAAGTTCACATCAACATGCTCTTCTTGAGCAACCAAAGAGGCTAAAGGAACATTATTTGGATCAATATGAGCTTTACCATTAACAAGCATAGACATAATGGTATCAATCTTATCACTCAAGGAAGAGGTTTCTTCAATAGAATTTACCTTCTTACCTTGTGGAGCTCTCTCGGTGTGCCATTCAGAATAATTTATCATCATATTATCAAGGAGCTTTGTTGTGGCGCCCAAGGTGATGGACATAAAGGTACCTCCAGCAGCTGAATCTAGAAGGTTTCTTGAAGAAAAATTTAGTACTGCATAAAAGGTTTGGATGATCATCCAAGTAGTCAGTCCATAAGTGGGACAATTCTTTACCAAAGATTTCATTCTTTCCCAAGCTTGAGCAACATGTTCATTATCAGATTGTTTAAACTTCATTATGTCACTTCTCAAAGATATAATCTTAGTAGGAGGATAATATTTTCCAATAAAAGCATCTTTGCATTTAACCCAAGAATCAATACTATTTCCAAGCAAAGATAGCAACCAATCTTTAGCTCTTCCTCTCAAAGAGAAAGGAAACAATTTAAGCTTAATAATATCTCCATCTACATCCTTATATTTTTGCATCTCACATAGCTCAACAAAATTATTGAGGTGAGCAGCAGCATCATCAGTACTAACACCAGAAAATTGCTCTTTCATAACAAGATTTAATAGAGCATGTTTAATTTCATAGAAACTTGCTCCAGGAGCAGGTGGCGCAATAGGTGTGCAGATGAAATTATTGTTGTTTGTGCTAGTAAAGTCACACAACTTAGTGCTCTCAGGATTACTCATTTTAGCAAAATTAAAATAGGCAAAAAAATAACAACTATAAAAGGAAATATTTTTTTTGTATTTTTGATATAAAGATGTAAATAAAATAAAGTAAAGAAACTAAGCAAAACAATAACAAAGTAAAGAGATTGGAAGTCAGAGACTCCCCTTGCAGAAATCCTCTTTATCCCCGACAACGGCGCCAGAAAACACTCTTGATGTCTCAAAGGACCCGTTGGGAAACCCCAAGAGGAAGGTATGATGAGCACAGCAGTAAGTTTTCCCTCAGTATGAAACCAAAGTTTAATCGACCAGTAGGAGAAAGAAATCACTTCTGAAGGTTGTTGCTAGCTGGCGCCAGAAGACAGTTGATGGCGCGGTGTCGGCACCAGCAGCAACGTGGAACCTGCACACAACACAACCAAAATACTTTGCCCCAACTTACAGTGAGGTTGTCAATCTCACTGGTTTGCTGAAAACAAAGGATTAAACATACAGTGTGGAAAGAGATGTTTGTTTGCGGTGAAGTAAAATAATATTTGCGGAAAGTAAGCAGTGCTTGTAGTACATCGCAATATAAATGTAAAGGAATGGACCGGGGTCCACAGTTCACTAGAGATGTCTCTCCATAAAGATATAACATGTTGGGTAAACAAATTACAGTTGGGAAATTGACAAAATAGAGAATGCATAACAATGCATGTACATGTCATGAAGATCACTATGAGATTCATTTGGGCATTACAACATAATACATAAACCATAATCCATCTGGATCTATGACTAATAATCCACCCACAGGATATCATCCGAACAACCCTTGAGTATTAAGTTGCAAGCAACAGATTATCGCCTTAAGCAAAGTGTGTAATGTAAACAATACAATTATCCTTGAACAAAAGATTGTTATTTTCTCCCTAGTAGCAATAGCACATCTACAAACTTAGAAGTTATTGTCACTCTCCCAGATTACTAGAGGCATGAACCCACTATCGAGCATAAATACTCCCTCTTGGAGTCACAATCATCTACTTGGCCAAAGTATCTACTAGCAATGGAGAGCATGCAAGATCACAAATAACATAGACATGATAAATCAACAATCAACTTGACATAGTACTCAATATTCATCGAATCCCAACAAACACAACATGTGGAATTACATAATGATGATCTTGATCATGATAGGCATCTCACAAGATCTAGACATGAGGCACATTGAGGAGAAGATGACCATCTAGCTACTGCTATGGACCCATAGTCCAAGGTGAACTACTCATGCATCACTCTGGAGGCAGGCATGGCGATGAAGAAGGCCTCCGGTGATGATTCCCCTCTCCGGCAGGGTGCCAGGAAGAGCTTTTTGACCCTCCTGAACTCGGGTCGATGATGGCGGCGACTTACAGTACTTTTCGTGGATAGATGTTCGAGCCCCTAGGGTTTTCCCAATGAAGTAAATTTATAGATGGAAGGGCGATGTCAGAGGGTGCCTGGGGGGCCCACACCAGGGCCTAGCGCGGCCAGGGGGTAGGCTGCGCTACCCCATGGTGTGGCCGCCTCCTGGCCCTTCTCCGTCTCTCCTTTGGACTCCGTCTTTGTGTCAGCAAAATAGGAACTTCGGCTTTTGTTTTGTCCAATTCCGATAATATTTCCTGTATAACTTTTCTGAAATACAAAAATAGCAGAAAACGGGAACTGGCACTGTGGCATTTTGTAATAGGTTAGTTCCAAAAAATGCATAAAAATGCCACGAAGTGTAAACAAAACATAAAGCAATTGGTGTAAAACAAGCATGGAGCATCAAAAATTATAGATATGTTTGCAACGTATCAGTGTGCTATGTTGATAATGTTCATGGACGCTGTTGGCCGGTGGGTCCTTGATGTCAGCCTATCTAGACAAGAAACGTGTGCTAAGTTGAGTTATTTTCTTCCACGTGATTGATGGCTACTTCGCTTGTTATCGAACCCACCCATGAAATTTGAATCTGTTAAGGTCGAGGATGTTGCTGACATTGTGGGTCCCAATGTCAGACTCTCCGAACAATAAACGTGTGCTACTTGGATTTTTTCCGTCCCCGTGATTGCTGGCTACTTGGCTTTTATTTTTGAACCCGTTCCTAAAATTCCAATTTGATAAGGTTGAGGGACGCTGCTGACGGGTGGGTCCAGGATGTCACATTATCGAAAAAGGAAACGTGTACTCTGTTTGATTTATTTTGTTCCTCGTGATTGCTGCATACTTGACTTTTATTTTCAAACCTGCCCTTGAAATTCAAACTTGATATTTGATAAGGTTGATGGAAGCTGCTGACGGGTGGGTCTAGGATGTCAGGTTATCTGAAAAAGAAACATGTGTGCTATCTGGATTTATTTTGTTCCATGTGATTGCTCTTGGCTTTCATTTTCAAAGCCGCCCCTAAAATCTGAATCTGAACTTCATATGGTTGAGGGTCGATGTTGATTGGTGGGTCCTTGATATCAGCATCTATATATATCAGCATTGTTGTTCCAATAAATTAATAGTATCTGCTTATAAGATTTTGGTACTTCCTTTTATTACTCAGCTTCCTTCGATATAAAAAATCAGCATGTCTGACAGACTCCAAAAAAAGATGCTACAGTACGTTAAAAAAACATGGGTAGGATGAGCTTGGCCAGGCTTCTTGAGGGAATAATATGGGCTAGAAAGGCTATATTTTAAAGGTTTTCATCCTAACGGGGGGGGGAAACAAAGGACAGGAACAAGCTTAATCAATGTGTTCCAATTTGTGATGCAATTTCATGAACTCTTTCTTAACACTTCAGAATTAAGTGTTTTGTTTAATGTACTTGAAACCATGTAGTAGTGGAATTTGTAGAAATCAGACAAAGCAAACTTCATTTGCCTAGATTCAGATAGCTCAGGCAAGCGACCTGCTTACTGAACAATAGAAGTGCAACCAAAGGTTCAAAATAGAGAACTTACGGAAACTTGGTGGTGTTTGTATATAGCTTTGGATAGATTCGAATCTGCCCAATTTTTTCAACTAATGTATTCGAAACCATGAAACAGTTGAAGTTTCAGACAAACAGACAAATAGTCTTCGATTTGCCCAGATTCAGACAGCTCGGGTAAGCCAAACTTCATGCTTGCAATGATCAATTAATGGAGGTGCAGCCGAGGATTATATAAATTCAGTACAATCAAACATGTCCAAGGGGCGGCCTACTTCCTACCCCAATGTCATATATAGCTAGGTCGACCAAAAGCTTGTCATAGCTACCACCCATACAAGTAATCAGTGCATGTGCATATATATAACACAACCACAGAATGATCTTATTCACAAAAGCATGCCCCCATATACTAGGTAGCTAGGCAATCATCATGAACTTCAGGAGCAGAACATTGCAATCACAGCAGCGAGATATGTTGACATTGATTGCTGCTCCAGTGTGTGTCGTCGTGGTGAAACAACATATGCCATAGGATGGCTTAAATGGGGGCCGAACTAGCTGCTGGAGGATTCGGGAGAGGGGAACGAGCTAAAAAGCACGACAGAAAGAGACATTGATCTACCCAGGTTCGGGGCTCTCGTAAGGAGATAACACCCCTACTCCTGCTCTACTGATTGTATATTTGGGTCGATGTAGTACACAACAATGGTGCTTCCAAGCTCCCTGCTAGAGAAGGAAGATGAACTGCTAAGTGTAGGAACACAGAGTGACCAACCCTTTACCAGGGCTCCCTATGCCACCTTATATAGTGGTGGCCAGGGTTACAACGGTCATACAAGACCACAAGACACGGGCTACACTCCAAACAGGAGCTGGTGACGATGGCAGAGACCCTTGACTTCGCCCCTGATTGCTCTCGATGGGACGCCATATCCCTGTACCTTGTACCTCTTGAACTGTGGCCTTACCTCTGTGCGGTGAGCTCGTACTTGTGCACAGTGAGGGTAGGTAACCTCCACTGTGCACCCTGCCATCTTACTCTGCTACCATGCTTGGATGTTTTCTTCCTTGATTGTAGGGATGTGACACCTTGGTTGACTTAAGTATCCCGGATATGACCGTTGGCCATACCCAGGACATATATGCCGGACCAACGACCTACGAGGGTCGGGTAATCCGGCCTCCCCTGCTCCTGCACAACACACCAAATGGTTAGGCCGGCATATCTAAGTATATGCCGACACACATATACCAGTATTCCGGCTATACCGGCATATCCAAGTATTAGCCGGGATACACACATATGCCGGCCTGGCCGATGCTCTCATATTCCGGCCAGGCCCTTTCTTGATAACTCGGCATAAGTCAACCATAGACTTTGTGTCTTTCTAGTCTCTTGACCCTACCGGGGGTTATCCCCCCGACAGTGTGAGTGCTTCCTTTCACAAACTTTAACCACCTAGAAGTAACCACCAAGCGGCATCCTTTGGATTAATAGCATATCATCCCTAGACTGTCAGACCTTCACTTTGCATGATGAGACATATCTCCCCCTTTCGACCGGCTTGAAGATCTTTGGCAATACATTTAGGCAATTTCTAAAAGAGAAACCCCACAAAATTAGCAAGAGCAATGCACTAGAACATAAAAACAGAGCAATTCTGCCATATACTCACAAACATTGCCTTCATATAGTTGCTAGTGACGACGTGGGTGAATGTTGCCATGACATCATTCCTGGTGCCAAGCCTAGTGCAATGAACTGGTTGCGGTGTCGATGTGGGAGCTGGTGCAGGAACCGGTGATGGTGCAGGAGCTGCAGCAAGCAGCTGAAGAGGAGCCGAGGATGGTGGTGCAGGATCTGGTGCAAGGAGCTGAATAGGAACCGAGGCTACTGAAGGAACTGGTGACGGTGTCGGTGCAGGAGCTGGTGCTGTTCCTGTTCCAAAACTTATTCCGGCCGGTCCCGAGGGTATTCCGGACGGAACATATACATCGGGCAGTTAATCCGACATATAGACGAGTCTTCCTCGAGAAGCCATGCCTGACAGCTTTGCATCGAAACTTGTAACTGTCCTGCCACCTCGAACGGTCACCCACGATGTGACGGTTCACAGTGCAGTTACTCCTTGCCATCATTGCGTCATGGCACGGTTACCGGAACCGCCGCCCCACTCTGTGCTGCCACGTGGCGACTCTCTGCAGGAACGGTCGGGGGAGTGGAACACTACCCACGATCCCCACGACCCTGCCTCTTCGGTATAAATATGGGGTGGGGGTAAACTTGCTCTTTTTACCCCCGCCACAGTGCCTTCTTCCTCTTCTGCTCTCCTGCCCCTTGCGCTTCGCCGCCGGACCGAGGGACAGAGAAGGAGCGCCGCCGACGACCCGCTCTACTCCGGCGCCGACGCCCGACGACGCACGACATCACCATTGACGACGCCGCCGCCACCGCCTCTTCTCTCTGCAGCATTGCAGGGAGATTGGATCTTCTTCTGTGCGCTCGCCGTCGTCGTTCTTTCGCCGTCGGCCAAACTCCGGTGAGTTCCTCTCTCCCTCTGTTCTTCCTCTTTGATGCTTCTTCATAGCTTCTCATTGGTAGCCATATCCGCATAGATCTAGTGCAGTTCCTCTCTGGATTCGACTAGCATTGCTAACAGCGCTCACAGGTGTTCTTCCTTAGAATTTTTACCCTTATTTGTTTCCTGTTTTAACTGGCTCGGTAGATCTTTGATTTCTGCTAACCTTGGGGAGAGTGGTATGCCGGAGAGACTAACCTCCCTCTTTTCTCCGGCCTTGATAGGAATATCATCACGGGACTCCGGCTCTCACGCCTTGTCCCGGCCACTAAGATGGCATCTTCAAGCATGACGGGCACCTCGGCCTCTGAGGAAGATACCTCGGCCCGAGCCCAAGGACGCTCCGGCTGGGAGGAGTCGGAGGTTACTCCGGCCGACATATCCTGGGTCACCTCCACCAGGAGAGTCCCGGAGGGCGTAGCATGCCGGCTACCAGCAGGAGAAACTGTGCCGGCACCTGAACCTGGCGAACGCGTCGTCTTCATCGCCCACTTCGAGCGTGGCTTCGGCCTGCCGGCATCGGACTTCGTCCGGGACTTCCTCAACACCTACGACCTACAACCTCATCATATCCCGACCAATGCCGTGATGATCCTCTCCGCCTTCGCTGCTTTTTGCGAGGGCTATGCCGGCATAGAGCCCCTTACTCAAGGCTGGGCGAAGTACTTCCAACTGCGGAAGCAAGTCGTCCAAGAGCCGCCCCGGAGCAAGGACGACCCGCCGGAGACGGCCCAGGAAAAGAAGGACCGCCCCATGACCCTCTGCGGCGCGGCCACCATCATGTCCCGAAAGGGCTCGGACTTCCCCAAGGTGGAGCTCCTGGAATCTTGCAAGAAGTGGCAGAAAAGCTTCTTCTACGTCAAGAACACCACCGACGAGGATCTGCTCAACCTGCCGCCATTTGTGGACGAGCCACCCTTGGCTATGACGAACTGGACCTACAACCCGAAGAACTCGGTGATGCCGGTGAATGCGCTTCACCGGGTTAAGGGCGAGCTCCGGGATGCCGGTCTTACTCCTCAAGACCTGGTGGCCTGCTATATAAGCCGGCGCGTCTCCCCTCTGCAGCGCCGGTCGCACAAGATCTGCCAGATGAGCGGGCCAATGGACCCCACCCGGCACTCCACACACGAGCTGACTCCGGCCGACATTCTGCGCCGGATTAAGGATGTCTGCAAGTCCTCTCAGGCCACTTTTGCCTGGGGGCTAGAACCATACAGCCGGGATAGGCCCGCCCCAACGGTAAACCATCTTATCCGATACATAAAGTCCATGTCCGGCACATAGATACTTAAGCCGACACATGTCTGTTTGCCGACACATATCATATTGATCCGACATACCTCTTCCACCGGCATATTTCCTTGTCTGAATACTTGACTTTGCTGTTTATACAGAAATTCAGCTTCCAAGCCATGGAGAACTCCCGGATCAAGATCGCGGCGGACCGCACTGTTGCGGATGTTAAAGATCCGGATCATTGGGATAAGCTTCCCAGGAGCACCCGTGCTGCAGCTGCCATGGGTAAGGGCTCTTCATCCCGGCATTATACTCAAGACCGGAGTGAGATTGATTCTGACGAGGAGATCCTGCTGTACTATGACCCGATGCCACTTGCGTATGCCTTTCCAGAAACACCTATTGCTTACGAGTTTCCAATGCCGTCCTCAGCTATCCCGGACGATATGGTTATCAACGCCGCCCCTCTGAACCAGGGACCTCCTTCCACCGGCGGACGTGCCGGCCGGAAGCGAGGGGTGAAGCCCCAGCCCGACACACCTCAGAAGTCGAAGAGGCAGAAGGTCGGCGTGCCCATACTGAAGAAACCGAGACCTGTCGCCGCGGGGTAAGTTCCTTCTGCTTGTTTCATTTCCGACATATCTCTTGCTTGCATTATTGACTTGGCGTTTTTTCTCTTTCAGAGCTCCTCTTGCGCCGAAACAAGCTTCTGGCTCGAGTGGCGACCCGAAAGTTACCAAGCCCGCGGCCACTGCTACCTCCGACATACCCTCTGCCAGCCACACGACCTCCCCGGCGCCGGCATCCTCGCCTGCGCCCGACAAGACCTCCTCCCCGGCGAAGGACGTTCCTCCGCCGGAACAAGACACCTCTGCCCCCGACATCCACATGGACTCGGGGGCTCAACAGGAACCTCCGGCTCCTGATGTCCACATGGACACAGGAGCCCACCAAGAAGCACCAGACTCCGGCGCGCCCACCAGCGACGCCGGCACAACTGAAGACGCCGGAGCAGACATCAAGGGTAAAGGCCCTTTAGTGCCGGAAGTCCGGACTATTCCGGATCCTGCCTCTGCTGGCCAAGATGCACCGGCCGCGCCGGAACAGCCCGTGCCCAAAACTCCTTCTGCTGAAACGACTCCTGCACCGGCCAAGACCACGGCGCCGGCCAAGACCTCTGCCCCGGCCAAGTCCGGCACATTGAAGATCCAGCCGACCAAGTCCGGCACTCCATCCGCCGCCACTGCTCCTCCTAAGGCAACGCCTTGGACCAGCTCTGCTCTGGCCCTGCATCTTGGCAGGGCAGCAGCCCGGTCTGGCTACCGGCGCAACTTCTTCGACACGCCAGAACTTGAGGGCATCATCCCCCTGGTGACAAAGAGTGACCAAAGCCTCGGGTCTCTCAAGGAGCGCTGCGAGAAATGGAATGACGCCGACTCCCTGGACACAGCTGAATCCAAGAAGAAGAAACAGGCCGAAGCTTCGGCCACCGGCAACCCAGCTGATATCCTGGCCGCTAAGCCCATTCCTATTGCCTGCGAACTTCTCAGTCTTCAGCAACGACTTCATCGCCTGGCCGATGCCACCAACGTAAGTCCTTTACATATAGATATCCCCAATCCCCGAAAATGTCGGCTGTCCGGGATACGGACATCCGGGATTTTCCAAGACCTTTTGCACTTAGCTGCTTTTGCAATTAACTTTCCGACATATGAGCTCGATTCGAGCTTCAAATCCTAGTCACCGAGAGCCGGGATAGGTGCGCAGCACCTGTGCCGGGTCTCTACAATTTCACATCTCAATTATTTTTCAAATCCTCCTGACCGAGATATAAGCTCGATTCGAGCTTCAAATCCTAGTCACCGAGAGCCGGGATAGGTGCGCAGCACCTGTGCCGGATCTCCTATAGCATAAATAGTTCATATAATCTTCAACTGTACTGGCATGCTTTAGTTATCTCATATCCCTTCAAATCCTAATACTTTTGCAGCGCATGAATAACGCCCGTGCCGACATGTTCCATGACTTGGTGTGCGAGCATCGGAAGCTTTCCGACGCACACAGCAAGCTCCAGCTGGAAGTGTCCCAGAAAGGTAATTTCAGCCGACATACCTTGCCCTTCTCAATAGTCCTCTGGCCGGCACATCTTAATATGCCGACACCTAATCTTTGTCTGACATTTGGCAGCTGGTGCCGAAGCACAAGTCACCGAGCTTACCAAGAGAGTGAAGGAACTTACTGGTATGCCGGATCCTCTTAACCTTGAACTAATCCTTCTGTACTTCAAATCCTTTAATCTTTTCACTGTTTTCTTTCTTCAAATCCTTGTTTTGACTTCAAATCTTTTCAGACGAGAAAGCTGCACTGGAGGCACGCCACCAGGACTGTGTGTCCTTAGTGGATGTAGCCAAGCAACTGGACGACCGGGATGCCGGTCACAAGGCCGAGGTTGAGCAGCTGAAGGGCCGGATCACCGAGCTTCTGGACGAAAAGGAACAGAGGGAGGGCCTACTGAAGAAAACCCAGTCCCTGCTTGTCACCTCCGAGACTGATGCCTCCAACGCCCACGCTGAACTGGATAGCCTGAAGGAGCAGGCCACCAAATGGGAGGTTACAGTTGCACAGCTGAATGCCGACCTTGCCAGTAAGCTTCAAATCCTTTCCCTTTATCCTTCCCGACATAGTGTAATTCTCTCCGGCATATTCTCCTTTTGCTAACATTGTTTCTATTCCTCAGACATGTTTCCCGCTTCCGTCGAAGACGTTGAGAGGGCTTTGCAGTTGGATCGAGAAAGCCGGGGTGTTCCGGTTGACTCGCCCAACTGGGACATGTCGGAGCAGCTGCTGGCTCTGCAGTCCCGGAAAAACGCCATGACGCTCTACACCGAAGAACTCTTATATGGCGCCCAGGAGGCATTCTCTGCCCTCTGGCCGGGACAAAGGACTCCCACTGATCCCGTCGACCTCGGCAACGATCTGCAGCTGGCCAAGGTTCGCCTCCGGGAGTGGCGAGATTCCGGCGCGAGGGTTGGAGCTGACGAAGCTCTCAGCTACTTCTTGTCCTGGTATGAAAAGGCTGACTTGGAGACTTTGCGCACTGTGCGCGAAGGATCCATCTGGACCACGGATCCGGAACACATCCGGCGCCGACGGGAGCTGGCCCACAGCTATGTGGACTATGCCGACACCGACGCCTTCGTTCGGGATATCCGTGAGCCGGAGAAGAAGGACGATGCCGGGACATCCGCCGCTGCTGAGGGCTCCGACTCCAGTCAGGATGAAGATGAAGCTGAAGAGGCCGACACTGATGTCCCGGAATAGGCATCTGCCCCGGGCGGAGGTGATGGCTCCATTCCATCTGCTGGGTCCGGCACTCCTGAAGCCGACATCTCCACCGCCACTGCTCCACCAGCCGGCGCCTCTGCTTCTGCCCCTGGTCCTTGACTTTGCAGCATAAAAACTTTAAGTTTTATCAGATCCCCGGTATACCGGGTGCAGATGTAATATACACGCTTAATTTCCTTTGGTTTGCTACCTGAACAAGTTTTATCTTGGTTTGCTTGTTACTAATGCCGGATCATCTTTTGGCTAAGTCACCGAGTTGTTTTCCTGTTTCCTCAATTTCACAACCTTGGCTGCTTGTCTACCTCAATTGGCTTTCGACGTATGAGTCTCAAGGTTGCTTCCTCGAACATACAGTACTTTAACTTTGAGACTTAGACTTCAAATCATCCGACACTTTAAATTTTAACTTTAGCTTTAACGAAAATGTCGGTTCGCTTGCTTTGTATTTCCTTAGCCGTTTTCCATGTGTAGACAATCTCCGGCATCTACTCTTGCTAGCCATGAAGCCGGGTTTCGGACAGCAGCTGAGTCGAAGAGTGGCCTTTGGTGCCGACACATTACTAGGCCGACATAGGAAACATTCAAATAAAGCCAGCCGGCATATAACAAAAAACTGTAAATAAACAACAAATATACCTCGGAGCTAGTTACCCGGCTTCTTCGGGATGCCGGTATTTCATTCATTAGTCTTGTGCCGGCACAACACGCCGGCATACAAAGGAAAATATGGAAATACATACATTGTGTTGCTCAGGAGTAAAAGGGGCGCAGTAGAGCTATGTTCCATGGCCTCTTGGTTTCTTCTCCGGACCTGTCCGCCTTATTCTTCTTGGGGTCCTGCGCATCTATAAGATAATAGGCATCATTGTGCAGAGCTCTGCTCACAATGAATGGCCCCTCCCATGGAGGAGTTAACTTATGCCGGCCTTCTGTTCCTTGCTTTAGCCGGAGTACTAGATCTCCCTCTTGAAATCTCCTTGGATTTACCTTCTGCGCATGATAGCGTCTGAGGTTCTGCTGATATACTGCTGTTCTTGACAGAGTTATTTCCCTTGCTTCCTCTAGCAGATCAACATCATTTTCTCTGGCTTCTTTAGCCTCTTCCTCAGTATATAGCACTATTCTTGGTGCATCATGTATTACATCTGTTGGAAGCACAGCTTCTGCTCCATACACCAGGAAAAATGGTGTGTAGCCTGTTGATCTATTCGGAGTTGTTCTTAAACTCCACAGCACTGCTGGCAGCTCATCTAGCCAACATCCCGGAGTTTTCTCCAGGGGCTCTATCAGCCGGGGTTTTATGCCGGATAATACTAGCCCATTCGATCTCTCTACTTGGCCATTGGCACAAGGGTGGGCAACCGACGCAACGTCCAGCCGGATTCCCACTTCCTCACAAAATCTGGCAAATGGCCCTTGGGCAAAGTTTGACCCATTGTCAGTGATGATGCTATGAGGAACACCATATCTCAAGATTATATCCTTTAAGAATTTCACTGCTGTGTGACCATCACACTTGCTTATGGGCTTCACTTCAATCCACTTGGTGAACTTGTCCACCATGACCAGGATATGGGTCATTTTCACTTGGTGAACTTGACCATCCACCATGAAGTTCATGATAGGACGTGCCCATGAGGGCACTTCCCTGACAGTGAACACTGCCTGATCTATTTCCATCATTTCGACCGACACATAATCGATCTCCATGGGCTGCGAAGTCCCCGGGACTGAAGAATCAGTCCCCGGGTATGCCGGAGCAGTCCCCGGGTATACCGGCACAACCTCTTGGCACATTTTACCCTTGCCTTTAGTTTTGCTCCGGAATACTGTACTAACAGCATATGCCGGCCCAGTCCCCAGGACTGAGGAAACAGTCCCCGGGTTATCCGTCTTGGCTCCGGCATCTATCTCCATTGGAACTGCTTCGTCTGGACCTGGCGGGACATAAATGGAGGATGACTCCGGCGAGGGTTTGATCGATGGCTTCCTCAGATGCTCCAGCGAAATGCCGGGCGGGATTGAATCTCGGGAAGACCCCAGCTTGGATAATGCATCGGCTGCATCGTTCTGAGCCCGGAGAACGTGCCGGAACTCACAACCTTCAAAGTAACCACTTAACTGCTGCACTAGGAAACGGTATGATGCCATGTTAGCATCATGCGCGTCCCATATGCCGGAACACTGCTGAATCACTAAGTCAGAATCACCGAAGCACATAATCCGGCGAATTCCTATGTCCTTAGACACCTTCAGGCCATGCACAAGTGCCTCATATTCCGCCACATTATTTGATGCTGCAAAGTGAATCTGTAGGACGTATCTCAGCTGGTCATTCTTTGGTGAACTGAGAACTATGCCGGCACCCAAGCCATGGATTGTCTTGGACCCATCGAAATGCATCCTCCAATAATTGGCATCTGGCAATGGTGGCTCATACTGTATCTCGGCCCAGTCAATAAAGAAATCAGCCAAGACCTGGGACTTGATTGTATCCCTCTTATCGTACTGCGGTGTATATGGTGAAAGCTCTATTGCCCACTTTGCTATCCGGCCGCTGGCATCTTTGTTGCCTATAATTTCCGAGATAGGGGCCTCGGCCCCTACCCGGATTGGATGCTCTTGGAAGTAATGCTTGAGCTTCTTGGCCGCCATATAGACACCATAGGTCATCTTCTGATAGTGGGGGTAGTTTTGCTTTGAGGTGGAGAGGACTTCACTCAGATAATATACCGGCCGCTGCACGGTTTTGCCTCCTTCCTCTCGCTCTACTACCACCACAGCACTGACAACTCGGTTGGTTGCCGCTATATAGAGCAACATTGGCTCCCGGGGCATCGGAGACGCTAATACCGGCGCTGTTGACAACAACTGTTTCAATTCCTTGAAAGCTGCATCTGCTTGCGTTGTCCAGACAAATGTGTCGGACTTTTTCATCAACTGATATAACGGCAGAGCTTTCTCTCCCAGCCGGCTTATGAAGCGGCTCAGGGATGCGAGGCACCCAGTGAACTTCTGTACTTCCCTCAAATCTGTCGGCGGCTTCATCCTTTCTATGGCACGAATCTTGCCGGGATTCACCTCAATACCCCGGCTGGAAACAAGGAAACCGAGCAACTTGCCCGCCGGCACACCAAAGGTGCACTTAGCCGGATTCAACTTCATCCAGAATCTCCTCAGGTTCCCAAAGGTTTCCCGGAGATCATCTATGAGAGTCTTGCTCTCCTTGGTTTTTATGACGATATCATCGACATATACCTGCACATTTTTATCTATCTAATCGTGCAAACACTTTTGCATACACCTTTGGTAAGTTGCGCCGGCATTTCTTAAACCGAACGGCATAGTGAGATAGCAATAAGCCCCGTACGGGGTAATAAAGGATGTCTTTATTTGATCAGGCTCATACAAGGGGATCTGGTGGAAACCAGAATAGGCATCTACAAATGATAACAGTTCACATCCGGCTGTGGAATCAATCACTTGATCGATCCGAGGGAGCGGGAATGGATCTTTAGGACATGCCTTATTCAAGTTGGTGTAATCAACACACATCCGCCATACTTTCACTATGGCGGGCTCATCTCTCTTCTTTTCCACCAAAACCGGATTAGACACCCAATCCGGATGAAGTACTTCCTTGATAAAGCCAGAGGCTAAGAGCCTGGCCACTTCCTCTCATATGGCTTTCCTTCTATCGCCGGCATTCCGCCGGAGCGGCTGCTTCACTGGCTTAGCATCGGGTCTCACGTGCAATGCGTGCTCAGCCAGCTCCCTCGGCACACCTTGCAGGTCCGAAGTAGACCATGCAAAGATATCCCGATTCTCACGGAGGAAGCTGATGAGCTCGCTTTCCTATTTGGGATCCAAACTTGCCCCAACCAGGGCATGGCGCTCCGGGAAAGCTTCATCCAGAGGCACCTTTTTGACTTCCTTACTCACTTGAAAAGAAACGCTGCCACCGGGATTTGTCATGCCCGGCATAGATTTGCCGGCCACGATCGTCTCAGCAATCTCCACTGCTCGCTTGAGCCTCTTCCTCTCCTCTGCAATGATCAGAGTCTCGGCCAGATTGGATCCGGCGGTGGCACATGCCATCGAACGCTTGTAATCACCAATGATGGTGATCACTCCTTTGGGTCCCGGCATCTTCATCTTCAGATACGCCACATGCGTAGAGGCCATGAATTTTGCCAGTGCCGGTCTACCCAGCAAAGCATGGTAGGGGCTCTCCAGATCAACCACCTCGAACATGAGGTTTTCCACCCTACAGTTATCCCTGCCAAACATCACATCCATCCGGATCTTGCCCATCGGCGCACACGAAAGTCCCGACACAATGCCGTGGAACGTGGTCTTGCTCGGTTCCAGCATATTTTCCTTGATTCCCAGCTTCTCCATCGTATCCCGATACATGATGTTGATGCTGCTTCCATTATCAATGAGGACCTTGCTGAATCTTACGTTATTAGCCGGCCCGACGAATGTCGGATCCATCACCAGAGCATATCCGCCGGGATTTGGCATGATCCGGGGATGATCTGCCCTGTCCCAACCAACAGCCTGGTCAGACCAGTACATCAGCTTTGGCACAACCGACATAATGGCATTCACCTCCAGACACCGCCGGTACAAGCTCTGCTTGTCTGTTCTCTCGGTCTCAAAGACCATATAGCTCTGATCATACTCCTTGTACTCATTCCGGCCCGCTCCTGGACCTCCGGCGTTATATTCCGGATTATAGCTCTGGTCAACTTGATTTACGCCGGCATTTCCGGCGTTGCTCTGATTCCCGGGATTAACCGGCCTAGGTGGGACTGCAATCGTATTGGCACCTGTCAACGGCGATGGAGCTGCCGGGACAGAGGGTCTAGCCGGTCCCCAGGGACCTGCACGACCTGCTAATATGTCGTCCAGCCACGAACAGTTCCTTGTCACATGGTTTGCCGGCTTTCCATGGCAAGACCCACAGTATACTTCGGCCACTGCTTCTTCTGGCCGGCGGCTCCGCCGGCATTCTTGTTGGTCCAGACATTCTTCTTCTGGAACGGCTGTGCTTGCTGCTGCGGCTGCTGCTGAGGCTGCTGATAGTCCTCATATCTCGGACGCTGGCTACTGCCGACGCCCCCTTGCTCTTCCTCCACAGCTGCAACTTGTGCTGCCCCATACCGGTGATCCAGCCTTTCATCTCTTCTCTTGTTCCGGTTATCAGTGCGATAATATTGCCCTGATCTCCCGGCATTGCTGGTGTTCCCCTGGGTTTGCCCCTGTCCTTGTGAATCGAGACTGGGCTGCATGGGATCTCCCAGAGCATAACTATCAGCGATCTTGATTGTTTCGGCTAGCGTGGCCGGCATTTGCCTCTGAAGCTTTTGCCACAGCATGGTGCCATGCCGGCACCCATGAGCGAACCACATGATGGCCTGCTGCTCATTGATTCCTTCACAGGAATTGCGCAACGTGCACCACCTGGTCAGATAGTCACGGTCAGTCTCATTCACTCCTTGCCGGCAGTTAGCCAGCTGCTGCGGACGGTTGGGCCTCTTGTATGTACTGGTAAAGTTCGACACAAACTGCTCTTCGAAATCAATCCAGCCGTTGATACTCCCGGCCGGCAAATTATTCAGCCATATCCTGGCTGGACCTTCCAACATCTGCGGCACATATCGTACCGCCCATCTGAGGTTTCCTCCGGCGATGTTCACCGCTGTGGAGTAATCCTCCAACCAATCTTCCGGCTTCGTACTGCCATTATATGTCCTCGCGCCACGCGCGAGCTGGAAGAAGTAAGGCACCGGCTCCCCCATAATCCGGGGTCCGAAACACATAGGGCCCGGAGCTCCTTGTCTCTCCACCAACTCTGATTGGTGGATCTTGTCCAGCTTGAAACGTGCATCATTGGCTTCCAAGGACCGAGGTCCAAGCCGGGATGCTATTGGGCCTGCGATCATCTGCTGCTGCTGCTCCGGCTGATGCTGCTCACTATGCCGGCCTTGCTGGTGCTGCTGCTGATATCCCGCCCTGGCAAGGGCGGAATTGCCGTCATCCTCTCGATGTCCCAGATGGCCTGCACCCTGCTGCTGCGCTGCACCTCCGGCGCCCTGTTGCTGACGCCGGGCTGCACTGTTACTCCGGCCACCACCGGCCGCGCCTGCTTCATGCCCGGCCGGCACACTCTGGCCGGGCTTCTTGCTGCCGACATACTTGTCAGCTTGGCCGACATTCTTCTGCACCATCGCCTGCTTTCCGGCGACAGCCGGATCGTACACCTGGATCTGCTTGTCCCGGCGGCCAGAGGTCACACTTCCGGCACGCCGGGCGCTAGGATGCGGGGACGAGGCTTGGCCCCTCGACCTCGCGCCGGCACCTCCCGCTGACACAATGTACTGAGACGCCCCGGCACCCGGGTTTGCCTTCTTAAAGGCCTCCTGCTGCTTTGTAGCTTCAGACAAAAGTTGGTTAAGCCGGGCTTGCTGCTCACGCAGTGCTTCGCCGGATAAACAAGATAAATCCTTAGCTACCTCGGCCGCCGCTCTAAGGTTCTTTACTGGCGAACTATAGACTACCTTAGGCACAGTACTAGTTGCGGTATGACTCTTATCTCTAGCATCTTTTCCTATCTCAGCATTAAGATTTCTGCCTCTAGTTCTAACCTCTTCTATCCGGCTAGGCCGGATTACTACAGGAGTAAAACCATGGGCTGCCTCATACTCACGGAGTTGCCGGTTAAACCGTTCGCGCTCCTGGTTCATGGCCAGGGCCTCGTCGATGAGGGCCTGACGAGATCCCTCCAGGACCTCCCTTGTCTGCTCCGGATCAACGCCGGATCGCACCGGCTCGAGAAGCCGGTCGATGATGGGAAGAAGAACCTCGCCCCTAGCCGGCACACCGGAAGTGCCGGCCAGGTTCTCCGCACGCTCCAACGGAGGACGCGCCGACCTTTTGACCTTCGGCGGCTCCAGAGGAGAAGCTCCGGCCGCTGCTGCTTTGCCGGCATCTTCCGCCGGCGGCACGGATGTGCCGGCCATCATCACCTCAGCCGGCTCTACTGAGCGAGCGCTACGCCCAGCGTGAGCCAGCCGATGTGACGGAGGATCCGACGCCACCAGCACCTCCTTCCTGCAAATTCTCTCAGTCCCCACGTACACCTCGTGGGAACCGAAAGACATAATCCGGCCATCCCTGGGGAACGGCCGGCCACCGAGACAACCGGCGTTGTCCCTGACGAATCTGAGCGAGCCTAGCCTCTGGACGAGGCCAGAGACCACGCGCACTCCCGAAGCTGCTATCACAGACCCCGTCCGAATGAACACTCCGCCCAGCATATCGATCTGCCCCACGGTGGGCGCCAAATGTCGTCGTGGTGAAACAACATATGCCATAGGATGGCTTAAATGGGGGCCGAACTAGCTGCTGGAGGATTCGGGAGAGGGGAACGAGCTAAAAAGCACGACAGAAAGAGACACTGATCTACCCAGGTTCGGGGCTCTCGTAAGGAGATAACACCCCTACTCCTGCTCTACTGATTGTATATTTGGGTCGATGTAGTACACAACAATGGTGCTTCCAAGCTCCCTGCTAGAGAAGGAAGATGAACTGCTAAGTGTAGGAACACAGAGTGACCAACCCTTTACCAGGGCTCCCTATGCCACCTTATATAGTGGTGGCCAGGGTTACAACGGTCATACAAGACCACAAGACACGGGCTACACTCCAAACAGGAGCTGGTGACGATGGCAGAGACCCTTGACTTCGCCCCTGATTGCTCTCGATGGGACGCCATATCCCTGTACCTTGTACCTCTTGAACTGTGGCCTTACCTCTGTGCGGTGAGCTCGTACTTGTGCACAGTGAGGGTAGGTAACCTCCACTGTGCACCCTGCCATCTTACTCTGCTACCATGCTTGGATGTTTTCTTCCTTGATTGTAGGGATGTGACACCTTGGTTGACTTAAGTATCCCGGATATGACCGTTGGCCATACCCAGGACATATATGCCGGACCAACGACCTACGAGGGTCGGGTAATCCGGCCTCCCCTGCTCCAGCACAACACACCAAATGGTTAGGCCGGCATATCTAAGTATATGCCGGCACACATATACCAGTATTCCGGCTATACCGGCATATCCAAGTATTAGCCGGGATACACACATATGCCGGCCTGGCCGATGCTCTCATATTCCGGCCAGGCCCTTTCTTGATAACTCGGCATAAGTCAACCATAGACTTTGTGTCTTTCTAGTCTCTTGACCCTACCGGGGGTTATCCCCCCGACAGTGTGAGTGCTTCCTTTCACAAACTTTAACCACCTAGAAGTAACCACCAAGCGGCATCCTTTGGATTAATAGCATATCATCCCTAGACTGTCAGACCTTCACTTTGCATGATGAGACATATCTCCCCCTTTCGACCGGCTTGAAGATCTTTGGCAATACATTTAAGCAATTTCTAAAAGAGAAACCCCACAAAATTAGCAAGAGCAATGCACTAGAACATAAAAACAGAGCAATTCTGCCATATACTCACAAACATTGCCTTCATATAGTTGCTAGTGACGACGTGGGTGAATGTTGCCATGACATCATTCCTGGTGCCAAGCCTAGTGCAATGAACTGGTTGCGGTGGCGATGTGGGAGCTGGTGCAGGAACCGGTGATGGTGCAGGAGCTGCAGCAAGCAGCTGAAGAGGAGCCGAGGATGGTGGTGCAGGATCTGGTGCAAGGAGCTGAATAGGAACCGAGGCTACTGAAGGAACTGGTGACGGTGTCGGTGCAGGAGCTGGTGCAAGGAGTTGAAGACAAGCCGGGGGTGGTGAGGGTAGTGCCAGCATCGAGGGGACTGCAGTTGTAGGACTGGTCGTCAACATCCCCCATCTAGAATAGCAAACATAAAGGTTTAGCACAATTACGCCCAAAATAGTAAATATGATATAGGAAGAATACAAGCAAATTTACATGTACTATGATCTCTCATGTGGTCCTTATGTTTGTAAGCAACTGCAACTATGTCCCCATTCAGAGAACAATCAATCAACACCTCATCCCCGTCCTTTAGCTTTTTATCATCCAGGAACTGACACCGCCCATCTCCACAAAGATAGGTGATGGTCATCGTCTTGTAGACCATCACATCATGCAATGTGTACATCCCTATAGTATTCATATTGGCGTGTAGAGTCAGATTCTCGCACTATGCATACTTATGGTTGATTATAGATCTAATGGCACAAGGGACAACCTATAAGAGAGATAGATACAAATGTAAGACAATAGGAGAAATGAAAATAGAAGATCTTATAGTACATCAACTCGTTGTAAACCACTTAGAATCCATACCTGGTGCTTTCTAGACTTCGAGGTAATGGACAGGACGAAACTTTTCTCCAACTGAGTGCCCAAACAAGGGCCCCTTTTACCCCCACAAGCTTCACAACTTGATGGCAAGTTTAATATCATGGGACCAGCTGATGCATACAGCTGAATGAAAGTGAAAGAATTAAACATTGCAGAAAGTCAATAACTCTTCTTCAAAAGTCCCAACAATATAAGCTTTGACCATTTTTTAGCAAAAGGCTATCAATATCTATCATGACAAACCATAGTTATTAACAGATATTTCTACAAGCTTTCATATCATTTGACTTCAGGAAAAATGTATACGCCTCTTTTATGGAATGGAGGTAGCCTCAAATAAAATCATGGTATGTGGATTAAGAAAATGTACCATCTTCCTAGAAGTGGGCTTGGGCTTCCTTGGCGCTGGGGGGCATCAATAGCTTAGCAGCCTCATCTATAGCAGCAGTTTCAGTCTGCATTTAAATAGCAATTAGACATTCAGAGTCAACAGTGCTATAGTATGACTGTAGGAGACAGACTGATATACAGAGGAGAGAACATGATGCAACCCATAGTAAGGCTTCACATAAATAGTGTCAGCATTGATAAATTGCACACTTGTTTCTGAGCTTCTGATAAGCATGTAGCATGACAGAAAGATGATAGAAATATGAGACTACAGAGGGGATAACATGATACAACCCATAGTAAAGGCTTCACATAAACAGTCTCAGCATTAGTAAATTGTACACATGTTTTTGAAATTCTGATAAGCATGTAGCATGGCATAAAGATGATATATAATAATGTGAGACTACAGAGGAGAGAACATATGATACAACTTATTGTAAGGCTTCACACAAACAGTCTCAACATTAGTAAATCGCACGCATGTTTCTGAACTTCTGATAAGCATGTAGCATGACATAAAGATGGATAATAATGTGAGACTATAGAGAGAGAACATGATACAACACATAGTAAGGCTACACATAAATTGTCTCAACATTAGTAAATAGCACTCATGTTTCTCAACTTCTGATAAGCATGTAGCATGACATAAACATGATAATAATATGAGACTACAGAGAGAGAACATGATACAACACATAGTAAGGATTCACGTAAACAGCCTCAGCATTAGCAAATCGCACTCATGTTTCTGAACTTTTGATAAGCATGTAGCATGACATAAAGATGATAATAATTTGAGACAGAGGACAGAACATGATATAACACATAGTAAGGCTTCACATAAGCAGTCAGCATTAGTAAATCACACACATGTTTCTTAGCTTCTGATAAGCATGTAGTGCGCATGACATAAAGATGGTAAGAATATGTGAGACTACAAAGAGGATAGAACATGATACTACACATAGAAAGGCTTCACATAAACAGTCTCGGCATTAGTAAATCACACACATGTTTCTGAACTTCTGATAAGCATGTAACATGGCATAAATATGATAATACTGTGAGACTATATCATGGATGAGAAAATAAACCTTCATCTTCAAGCTGGGCAATGGCCTTGCGCTTCTTGGGTGACTGGTGGTAGCCTGAAATGCGTGGGGGGCATATCTCCGACTTCACCTTTGCAGGAGCAAGGTAAGTACCACCCTGATACAGAGAATATTGAACATGGTGTCACAGAGGCTTTACACACAACAGATGGATGGGTGAGAAAAGAAAAGAAACCTTCATCTTCAAGTAGTCCCTTCCTAGTTGGGCAGTGGTCTTGTGCTTCTTGGGTGACTGGTGGTAGCCTGAAACATGTGGGGAGCTCGTCTCCAAACTCTCCTTTGCAGGAGCAAGGTAAGTACCACCCTGATACAGAGAATACGGAAACAAGGTGTCACAGAGGCTTTACATACAATAAGATGGAGATTACATCATGGTTTAATTGAAAAACATAATCTTCAAGCGGTAACTGTCTACCTGGGCAGTGGCCTTGCGCTTCTTTGGTGATTGGTGGAAGCGTGAAACAAACATGTGGGGGGCTCATCCCCTGCTTCCCCTTGCAACAAGAATGGGAGTACCGCACTGATATAGAGAATATAGAATATGGTGTCACGGAGGATTTACACACAAAAAGATGCAGTACATCGTGGATTAAAAGGAATACAATTAACCTTTAGGCGGTCCCACCACCTGGACAGTGGCCTTACGCTTCTTTGGTGACTGGTGGAAGTCTGCAACAGGTGGGGGCTCATCTCCTGCTTCACCTTTCCAGCAGGAAGGCCACCCTGATACAATCAAATATAGAACATTGTGTGACAAAGGCTTTACACACAAACAGATGGAGACATACACTTTTAGCATCTATCACAAGCACACGGGTGCAGACATATGCTTTTATAGCATGGAAAGGAGTGGAATAGCAAACAGACATACTGATACGTCTCAATCGTATCTATAATTTTTGATGCTCCATGCTTGTTTATGCAGCATTTGCTTTGTGTTTTGTTACACTTCGTGGCATTTTTATGCATTTTCCGAAACTAACCTATTAACGAGATGCCATAGTGCCAGTTCCCTGTTTTCTGCTGTTTTTGTGTTTCAGAAAAGCTACACAGGAAATATTCTCGGAATTGGACAAAAGAAAAGCCGAAGTTCCTATTTTTCCTGACACGAGACGGAGTCCAAAGCAGAGACGGAGGGGAGCCAGGGGCCAGCCACACCATAGGGTGGCGCGGCCTGCCCCTGGACTATGCCACCAGGTGGTGGGGCCACCTAGCCCACCTTCTGACGCAGCCCTTCCGCCTATATATTCTCCTCGCCGAGAAAACCCTAAGGGCCCAATCAATTTTCTAGAAAACATACAGCAAGCCGCCGCCGTTGTCAACGCGAGATCGGGAGGGTTTAGAAGCTCTTCCCGGCACCCTGCCGGAGAGGGGAATCACCACCGAAGGCCTTCTTCATCACCGTGCCTGCCTC
Organism: Dactylis glomerata; assembly: GCA_007115705.1. Taxonomy (NCBI): domain Eukaryota; kingdom Viridiplantae; phylum Streptophyta; class Magnoliopsida; order Poales; family Poaceae; genus Dactylis; species Dactylis glomerata. The sequence continues at coordinate 13,417,102 of QXEO01000553.1, forward strand.
CGGAGTGATGTGTGAGTAGTCTACCTTGGACTACGGGTCCATAGCAATAGCTAGATGGTTGTCTTCTCCTCCATGTGCTTCATGTTTAGATCTTGTGAGCTGCCTTTCATGATCAAGATCATCGTTGTGTAATTCTACATGTTGTGTTTTTGCAATCCGATGAATATTGAGTACTTTGTCAAGTTGATTTATTGATTTATCATCTCTATGTTGTTTATGATCTTGTATGCTCTCCGTTGCTAGTAGATATCTTGGCCGAGTAGATGCTAGTGACTCCAAGAGGGAGTATTTATGCTCGATAGTGGGTTCATGCCTCTAGTAATCTGGGGGAGTGACAGAAACCTCTAAGGTTGTAGATGTGTTGTTGCTACTAGGGAGAAAACAACAATCTTGTGTTCAAGGATATTTGTATTGTTTACATTACACACTTTGCTTAAGGCGATAATCTGTTGCTTGCAACTTAATACCCAACGGTTGCTCGGATGACATCCAGCGGGTGGATTATTAGTCATAGATGCAGTTGGATTACGGTCTATGTATTATGTTGTAATGCCCAAGTGAATCTCATAGTGATCCTCATGATATTTGTATGCTTTCTTTATTCTGTCAATTGCCCAACTGTTATTTGTTTACCCAGCATGTTATTTATCTTATGGAGAGACAGTTCACTAGAGGTGTCAAAAGATCATGAGTAATGAAACATTGAAAGTCAAGTGTGTGTTTTGAGCATATAGAAAAACATAGCAAAGTGGTTTTCAGCTTGTCGTTAATGGAATAGCAAAACATAAATGCATAGGACACCTTCAAGTTTAAGAGGGCGACTAGATACAAATAATTTAAGAACAAGCAAAACCATAATCATGAATCAATCAATAATAAATTTTGGGACTATGCACATTAAACTCAGAATGACAACTATGCTCTCTTAGACGGTGCATAAAGGTAGAAGGTGGAGACTTAACAAAAAAGTAAAAGAAAGGCCCTTCGCAGAGGGAAGCAGTGATTGCAAGTTTTATAAACCTCCAAAAATTATGATACTTACTAGCTTTGAGATCTCATTGCCCCCATCATAGGCATCTTGAGTGGTTAAGGTTAATGCAAGTACAATTATGAAGCATATGCTTAACAAATCATAAGTTGAAAATCTCATGTCCCGTGAAGTACGAATACCCAAACCTCATGCTACTCGACTTAGGTCCCAAGCAAGTTCTTGTCATTGTAAGCATACATGTATCATCGAGAACGCCAATGGGGTACCTCTTGCCCGGTGACATGGAACAAGCCCACATCAAAATGACAAGACAAACAGACAATGGACACCTCGACATCTCTTTTATTTACCATGGGTATAGCTTTTTATTTTGAGATGCGTCGTCAAATGTCCACTATGGGCATGCTGTAAATTTCCACCATGAATGAGGCATGGCTTAGATTAGCGGCCCAGGCATTTCTCTAACACATACACAAACTCCATGAGCTCACAAGTTTCCAACTTATTTCACATTGCAGGTATCCATAAACAAAAGATCACGATATCAACTAAATAAGAGAAAGTGCAATGTTGAAACCTTGCCCCATGACGACATGGTTGGGCTAACTTCCAACTTACAACTTGCAAGCATAACGTCAACATAAGAGAGCCACAATGTCAAATTTATTAAAAGAAAGAAAAGTAAAGTGTGCCATCAGGTTCGTGAGAGCTTTACTGACTAATTTTCACATAACACAAAAAGTTTAATTTGAAGGATAGATAAAAGCAAGTCGAATGTGCTTGGAATAGCAAATTGCTAATAGGTAGATATGGTGGACACATTGGAAAACTTGGTTTTTGGGAGTTGGATGCACGAGAATTATTCCCTCTCAGTACAAAATGAAGGCTAGCAAAAGACTGGGAGCGACCAACTAAGAGAGCAATAACGGCCATAATCATGCATAGCGACAAAACATCATTAACCGAAGCATAAAGTGGTATCACAAGTCAAAAACCAAATGATCATAGAGGCTTATGGCGACTTGTTAGAGTCAAACATGCTGTAAGCATGCGCCAAGTCAACCCAAATAAAGCATCAAAATAGAAAACCACAATAATATGCTCCCATATAATAAAAACAACGCATGATTCTTTCAAAGGCACATTAAGCAATCTCAGTCATTTGAGACAAGTCATGCTACAGTAAAAACTACTAAGCATACTTTCAAAATAACATCAAGCATGACATGCAAAAGTCTAAGCCACAGTCTAAACAAGCTCCCATTTGTACCACTATAGACATGAAACTTTTTTCTCTTTTCCAACACCATTCAATCTTTTTGAAACCACTCTTTGAGATGAAAACCAAAATAGACCAGTGGTCTAAATACACCTTGATACAAAGATATAACAAGATCTGAACAAAAATCAAGGCGAAAAATGAAAGCTAAACGCAGTACTAGAAAAAGAGAACACTCGTTGAACGATAAGAGTGAAAACTAGAGTGTTCTTGGCAATGAAAAATGAAGTGTGTCTTCTCCAAAAGAAATATGTTCGGGTCCAACCATTTATTGCAGCAAACAAAACAAAATAAAACTGAAAGCGAAAGTAAAGACGCTCCAAGAAAAATGGATAGTACATGAAGCAATAAAAATATAGTGTCTTGAAAGGTGACCTGATTTTTCCCGATGAAGAAGGGGTGCCTCGGGGGCATCCCCAAGCTTTGACGCTTGTATCTCTTGGATATTTCTTGGGATGATATGGGCATCCTCAAGCTTGAGCTTTTGTCTATACTTCATCTCATCTCATCACTCTCCGTTCCCTACACTTGCAAACTTCCTTCATACAAAACTTCACACAATTGTATTAGCAACATTAGTGTAAGCATGATAGTAAATCTACTCTTTTGGTTCAGTTCCAAACTCAAATATACCATCCATTAAAGCATAAGCTACTGTAGCAACTTCCGCAAAAGTTCTGTGATAAAAAAAAGCAAAAAGAAAGCGATCGAGAGGCAAACACAAATAGTGGCAGAATCTGTCAAAACAGAATAGCTGACAAAGATCGATTTTTTTGAGGACCTTCTGTTGCTCAAATCGAAAAGTGCAAAACTAATAAAAGTTTGGAAATAACCTGGGGCATACGCATAAGAAATCGCAGATCAAAAAGATATTCTAAGAATTTTCACGAATTTTTACGGTGCAGTGCAGAAATCTATTTCAGGACAGCAACTTCCCCAAATCTTACCTTCCTCAAATTAGAGGTTCTTCTTGGCAAAAAAACGAAATAAAAATGATAAGGAGAGGTCATTACCGTAGTAATAACTTCCAAGACTCAACAAAAAGAAAAATTACTAAAAATAAAACATTGGGTTATCTTCCAAGAGTGATTTTCTTTAACGCCTTTGAGCTAGGCGCAGAAAGTGGAAATCAAGTAATATCAAGCGATAAAGCATCAAGTTCATAATTTGCTCTAAGAATAGAGTCGAAAGGTAATTTCCTTTCTAGGTAAGTGTTCCATACCTTTCTTGAGTGGGAATTGATATTTAATGGTGCCTTCCTTCATATCAATGATGGCACCAACAGTTCTAAGAAAAGGTCTTCCCAAAATAATAGGACATGAAGCATTGCATTCAATATCCAAAACAAGGAAATCAACTGGAACAAGGTTATTGTTAACCATAATAAGAACATCATTAATCCTCCCCAAAGGTTTCTTATTAGCAACATCAGCAAGAGGAACATCAAAATAACTATTTTCAAGCGGTGGTAAACCAAGCATATCATAAATCTTTCTAGGCATAATAGAAATGCTTGCACCAAGATCACATAAAGCATGACAATCAAAATCATTCACATTCATATCAATGATGGGCTCCCAACCATCTTCTAACTTCTTGGGAATAGAAACCTTTTTGAAAGGACGAGATGTCGCCTAGAGGGGGGGGGTGAATAGGCGTTTTAAAAACAATTACGGAATTGGCTTGAAGGAATGCGGAATTAAACTAACGTTTATATTCTTCAAGCACAAGACCTAAATATGCTAGGCTCAACTAAGTGCAACAACAACAACTAGATATAAGCAAGATAGCACAAGATATAATTCACAAGTGATAAACAAGATATAAGTACTTCAAGCACGATGGCTATCACAAGGAAAAAAACTCGGGTATAGAGATAACCGAGGCACGCGGAGACGAAGATGTATCCCGATGTTCACTTACATAAAGTAAGCTAATCACCGTTGGAGAGATGCGGGTAATCACGAAGGCCTCCGAACGCCACGAAGGCTCACCTTCTTCTCTGAGTCCCCCATGAAGCTAGGGACCCCTTCTTATGGTTAGCTTTTCCTCCACTCCGGAGATGGCAAGCTCCACAACCACTTCACAACTCCCACGAAGGGAAAGCCCGGGCCTCTTCACAATCTTCCACGAAGAGGACACCGTGGCACAACCACCGAGCCAACTAGGAGGTCACCCTCCAAGAGTAACAAGCTCACGGTCTCTCACTCGAACTAATCATAATGGAGAGCACAACACTTATGCAAGAATGCAAAGCAAGAACACCAAGGATGCTCAAATCCCTCACTCCCAAATCTCATCAAAGCAACAAATGCTAGGATAGGATTAGAGAGGAAGAACAATGGTGGAGGTCAACTAATGACCCCAAGATCTAGATCCCAAAGGTTCCCCTCACTTAGAGGAGGATTGAGTTGGTGGAGATTGTAGATCTAGATCTCCTCTACCAAATCCCTCAAAAAGATGCAAGAATCATAGGAGGGATGGAGGAGGAAGGAAGCTCTTGAAGGTCAACAATGGAGGTCAATTCCGTGCTCAATAACCCTTTTCAACTTGGGGAAGAAGACCCCTTATATAGCCCCGCAGAAATCTAACCGTTACAGATTTTTCGGTCATCCCGGAGCAGCCCGGAGTGGCTCCGGCCTATACTCCGGAGCGAGTACCCGGCCACTGCTCAGCCCGGAGCAGCCCGGAGCAACTCCGGATTTCACTCCGGATTTGCAAAACAGCAAAACCACTCATACGAAAAACGCGATATCTTTTGCATCCGAAATCCATTTTTAGCAAACTTGGGCTTTTTGAAAAGCTTAGAAAAAGAACTACAACTTTATGCAGATAAACACCAAGAAAAGTCAAGAGGAAAAATACGAAATGTGGAGAGGTGTGAAACCTTCCAAAGTGAAGAACCGGTAAAACCTCTCAACTCGAAAACGCAATAGAAGATGCATTTGGATTCCGTTTTCGAAGAACTTGGGCTTGTTGGAAAGCTAGCAACAAGCTCAAGAACCTCACATAGAGAAGTACCAAGAAGCAACAAAGAAGGTATATGCAAAGTATGCAAAGGATTGAGCTCCCTATGACGATGTGATCAAGTTACCCAACCGAAAGCCCCTCTTGATAGTGCGGCTATCTATCCTATAACCCGGTCTCCCAACAAACACCTTGAGACCGGTAAAAGGAAAACCTAGCAAGGACATACCTTTGCCTTGATCATCCCGCTTGATCTTGATGATGATGCTTCATGCTCTCATCAAGCCGGAATGCTTCACTTGATCATTGTTGCTTCGTGAAGACTTTAATTTGCTCCCCCATAAACCATTATGGGATAGCTTTGTTAACACTCATCTTCACAAGTCCATTATCACCAAATGGACGACAAGCTTCAAACATATGATCTTCTTGAGATGCTTATCTTGAACTTTCACAACTCAACCTTGATAAAGAACATCATTTGATTTCATTCTCCCATGGGCCATATTGAATCGTTCTTTTGATGTAAGCCCATGGGAAGATACTTGATTCCACTATTCTCTCTTCATCTTGGTCAACCTTGTATCTACTCATGCTCTATCAAATCTCTCTTAAGATGCATAGGGAATTCTTCATTTGATTGCATACTCTAAGTCTTGGTCAACCATGGCTCAACTCATGAGACCATCGTGACCTCGACATAGAGCCATAACTTGAATTCTTCTCATGTAACCAAACTCTCAAGATCTTGAGACTCCTTGGCTTAGCACATAAGCTAGAGCATGGATTACTTGAGTTCTACACAAGAACAACATCTTAATTTCTTCTTCTTGATCATATTGGATTCATCTCTTCTTGTTCAATGATCTTGATGCCAATACTTAAGATATATTGTTATCTTCATGGCATCCAAGCCTTGAATCCAACACATGGACTTCAAGCAATTCCTATGAACAATTCCTTCATAAAAAGCTCAATGAGAATATTAGTCCATAGGGATTGTCATTAATTACCAAAAACACACTTAGGGGCAATTGACCCTTACAATCTCCCCCATTTTGGTAATTGATGACAATCTCAACAAGAGGGTTTATATAATGAATGATAGAAACTAATATGCAACTTATCCGGGAATAAATTGCATACAAGAGGTTGTATTTGATATGGTCAAGTAACACAAAGCTACTACCGCATATCAAAATCAATTGTACTCACATAAACTACAACAAATATGGTTGATGTGAGTGCAACCAAATATATAGAGCAAACTCCCCCACAATATATGCACGTGTGATGAACTTGAATTTTATTGCATACATTGTCAAGATAAACCTTTGATGGAGTTTACACTATATATTCAACCATGCAAAACATCTAACAAAGAAGAGATGCATGAAAGGTAAAACACTTAAGCACAAACCAAACTTAAGTATAAAAACCATTTCCCTTAAACCCTCTAAACTTCTCCCCAATTGGCAACGATTGCCAAAATGGATGAAGGAATTTAGAAGGCCAATATAGTATGAGTTCCTCCCCAAGATGTGCATTTCTCATAAAAATGAGTGAAATCATATGCACTTATCAAATTAACTATTTGGAGGAAGTCAAACCATATTGAGGATCAAAGATTGCAAAAAGATGACATAGTGAAGGAAACTTCAATGAATGAAGCAAGCAAGCAATCAAGAGACCCAAAGAACCAATTGGACACAAGAAGATGTGATGATAAAAGCTACAAGATGCTTTAAATGAAATAAGGAAGCTCCCCAAGGTTCATGCATAAATTTGAATTTTTGTTGCATTTGAATACAATATGCACAAACATGGAATCCTCACTCCCTATATATCATTTAAAACAAAACATTAGCATGAAAGAATACAAAAGGATCAATACGCTTATCAAAGTGAACTTTAGTCCAAAAAGATTCACGAGATATGAGTGCGAGAAGAAGCAATAAAGAATAAACAAGCACTCATAAATCAAGTTCTTACCAACACCATCAAGAACAAAATGGATAAGAAAGATGGTCGGCAAAGAACGAGGATATCAAGGGAAGAAATTAACACTCTTATGCATATATATTTCTAAGTGGACAAAAAATCATGATGAACAATCCACAAAGGAACATGTATACACAAGAGGTTAGTTGAAATTAAGGAAGACATGATATCCAAGAGAGAGTCATAGAATATACCAAATAGCTTTGCTAGAAAGCATATATAGCTCAAGGCTCCATTTTCCATTATGGTATATTAATAAACTCCCCACGCAAAATCATCAAAGCCATCACAACTAGCAATAAGGGATCAAAAGATAGTCGGGATGCTTTGAAAGGCAACAAGCATAATAAAGAAGGGTACAACTTGCAACATTATCTATATTGCACATGAGAGAGCGTTGAGGAATTAATATGCAATAAATTGCTAAAATGGCATATTTGGGATTGGTGAATCATAAACATGATTTTATATACTTCCCATCATATGCAATCATCTCAACTTGCTCACATATGAAATAAAGATATTTCTTTATAAGACCTTTGCAAGAACCGCAACATTTGCAAATAAATATTATCATGCCAAGAACCAACCTACAAGAGTTGGGATGCTAGAAAAGTATGCATGAATGTTATACTTGTTACCGAGATAGCAATGGTGTGATGTAGTAGATAAGAGTTCGCCGGTCATCCTAGCTTGGCTCCAATAATCATATGGTGATAACACCTTCCTTATAAACGAGACAAGCATCCATTGCATCTCCAATGTACCTGAGACATCATTCAAGTACATCTTGGTTCCCAAACTTATTGGGTCCAAAGTGGTTAGACTAACCACAATACATATGATAGACTCCATATAAATATGTGCATAGTTAGAGATGAAATTTGAATTTCATGCACATCTTAGCCATTTAGGATTTGATGGAGTATAACATATATATTGGATCAAAGAAAGAACTAAGACACAAAATTAAGCATAAAGAGAATATGCATGCACCTAGCTTTCAAGATCCAAAGAAGATACAATTTAGACAAAAACACCAAGAGTACAAGGAGGTATAAAATGTGTGGTAAACACATTAGTTGTCCAAATAGTATCAATGGAACAAATCAACAAATGATTTATTCAACAAATTCAACAAATGAACCTAACAACTCATTGAGCAAGAAAGAAATAAAAAAAAACATGCTCAAAGATTTATCTCATTCAAGCAAATAAATCATAGAAGAAGAAATGAGATACTAACTCCCAAAAGAGCAAGGTTCCAACAAATAAACCAAACCCTCTACACTTTTCACAATGGCACAAGTACCAAAAAGAAAAGATTTGTCTTACAGCAACACACACTTGATGGGGATCAAGAGATGAGACAAAGTCAAGCAAAAAGATCTTCAAGAAGGCAATAAGACAACGGGAGTCAAAATAATTTCTTGGCAAGAAATATGGGCAATAAGAGGCAAATTCCAAGGTGAAGATGATCTAGAAGAATTACCACGCATATATACGAATACCAATTGTCAAAGACAAGAAGTTCATATTGGAATTATTTTTCGGTGGTGTATTGCAAAGATATTCAAGATCAACTTCACAATAAAAGGCATATGGTTAAATATTCAAATTAAGCACCATGCACGAAAAAGGATTCTTGGTAGCTCCAAAATAGTCAAACAATCATGCAAAGCAATGATTAGAGTAACTAGAAGCAAACGGCTTCCTACTTATGATATATATAAATATATTTGAGTGAAACTGCACCAAGAATTCTTACTCAAACCAAGACCAAAGAAATGAGCAATAAAATCATTTAAGAAATAACAGAGCTTGTTTGAGCAAACATGCCACCTAGGAACAAGATAATTAACAATATCAACTCTAAGTGGCAATACATCAAATGTTTCACATTTCCTAGGCTTGTGATATGCATAAGACATATTACTCCCCCATATTGTGATATTAAATTCTTTTCAACAAAAGGCAAACAAAATCCAACTAGAGATAATTATGGAGATATAGAATTTGAATTTCTCATGAGCATGGCATACCACATAGTGACTAGATAATCTTGCAATATCAATACTAAGTGGTATTACTCATGTGTACACATTTATAGGATTGTGAGATGCCAAAGGAAAATCACTCTCTCAAAATGGGATGTTCCATTAATCACTCAATAAGAGCCAAATAAGATACCATCAAGATGCATTAGAGGCTCAAAGCAAACACACAAGTATATGATGTGCCAAACAACCAACACCTACTTGAATACACAAGATAAGTAGGTATAAGGAACAACATATACAAACACATACTTGGTAAAAAACCAAAACATGCAAAGGGGCAAGTAACTTACAATGTAAAGAGGTTAAGTACAAGTTACCGCAAAGAGGCACATTGGATATAAAAAGATAGTGTTAATAACTTGGCTTGATGAAATAAAATTAATAAAGATCCCTTAATTCTTCATGAGGTAGCCAAGTCTCCAATGCCCTCCATAAACACCTATTGATCAAGTTTTAGCTTGTTGGTCCCCAACCAAGTTGGGTCCAAAGAGGTTAGTAAAAATAGGCTTGGCAACCCAAATGGTTCTTTTCTTGACACCACTTTGAGTTCCAACAAACTTGGCAAACACATTGCCATCCTTATCTTTCCTAAGATAATAATCAACATCAACAATGATAGGATTAGATAAGGTACCGCTTAAGCATGAAGAAGCAAAGTGCCCCTTCTCACGGCAAATATAGCAACAAGTGCTTCCCTTTCTCTTCTTCATTGATTTCTTGATTTGGGAAGCTTCATGTGTTTCTTGTTGGGAAGTGGCCTATCTTCAACTTGAGGTCGTGCTTGAGCTTGACCTTGTGGCCGCTTCCCTTGTGCTTATCACTCAAGTGCTTCTTCTTCAATGGGCAAGATCTCACATGATGCCCTTCAATCTTGCACTTGAAGCAAACAATCTTGGCCAAATTCTTGACTTGGTATTGGCCCTTCTTCTTCTTGTTGCTCTTGGACTTGTTCTTGTTATTGGAGTTGAATCCAAGTCCACTCTTGTCATTAGGGGATTTTTGCACACTCAAAATATTATCGAGTGTGGATTTCCCTTCATGACGCTTCTCCAAGTCTTTCTCCAAACTAGTGACTTGGGCCTTGAGCTCTTTGATTTCCTCTACAAGGTTAGTAGTAATACAAGTACTAGAGAAAATAGAAGCTTCATTGTTAGAGCAACAAGGCATAGCAAGTAATTCATCACAAGATGTAGCAATATTATGCCTAGACAAATTGCAAGGACTACCACATGGTAATATAGCATTTTGGTTCAAAGTAGTGCTAATGTCCAAATGAGGCTCACAAGATGTTTCCTTAGTGATGCTTGCCTCATGAGCTAACTTTAGCCCATTATAAGAGATTAGAAGATCCCCATGAGAGCCCGAGAGCTTTTCATGGCTTTCCTCCAATTCTTATAATTGCTTGTTAGCAACTCAAGTTGAGCCCTTAGCTCAACATTCTCCTTAATATAGATGCTTCACAAGAAGTAGAGTTAGTAGCATAAGCATCATTAATAGATTTAGCATTAGCAAGCTCACAAGATTTAATAGATTGAGATAGGGAAGAATTAGTATGCTTCTCTTCGGATAGCTCTTGCTTGAGGAGATTGAATCTCCGTTTCCCCTCATTAACAAGGGAGTTCAATTCCTTAATGGTCTCCTTGTGTTCAAACAAGGTTTCCATTAAGTGTTCGACTTTAGCACAAGCATCATTATTACCACGAAGAGAGGCATACACAATTCCCATCTCATGCAAGAAAGCTTCATTATCATCATCATCACTCTCATCATAAGGAGATGTGCTGGGATTCAAAGTAGGAGTTACCTTTGAGCCACATGCCATAAGGCACATGTGAACTTGGGTAGATGATCAGGGAACATCAATTGAAGCACATTCTTCATTTTCGAGTGTAGGACAAGCTCTTGCGAGATGTCCATACTCGTGGCATTCATAGCATTGCCTTCTCTTGATAGAAACCTTCTTGGATCTTCTATTGATTTCTTCTTTAATTATGTGACCCAACTTTTCTTTAATTTCCTCTACATTTTAGTCATACAATAGCTAGAGGAAATAGAATCATTTTGAGTATGGTCACAACTAGAAACAAGCATATCATCACAAAATTTAATCAAGCAAATTTTAGGAGATATGCAAGGACCTTTAACACAAGAATGAGTAAAGAATTTCTTGCAAGAAGTGTTTAGGTCCAAACTCTCTACACCATTAGGATTTATAGAGATAGAATCATTGGTGCAAAGAACAGACTACCATCATCACATATGATTTCTTCACTCACCATATCATTACCTTGTGACAAGTCACATGTTGGTGAAGTGGAAGAACTTGAACAATCATCAAGACCGGATGTGGAAGCAACTTGGAGCTCTTCATGATGTGAAGGTGAAGAGAGCTCCTTGGGTTCACTTTCAACCTCAAGAGAAATGGACCCACCAAATGACTCTTCTAGCTTGGTCCATATCTCATGAGACGTCTTGCACTTTGAACCCATCAAGCAAACATAAACTATGGAGCTCACAGACAATAAAATTTCATTAAATACTTGAGCTTCTAGATGTAAATTTTTCTCATCCTCTATAGATAGACTTTGAGGATCCATCGGAGGAGAAAAGCCTACATCTAGAAATCGCTCTATATTTCGACACAAAGTCCGAAGATTGCAAAGCATGCGATTTCTCCATAAGTTATAATTTGTGCCATCAAAAATAATTGTGTCATTGTGCACTAAATAACTAGCCGACATCTTTACTCTCAAGGCGGTGAAGCCTAAACAAGGAGAGACCTTGCTCTGATACCATTGAAAGGACGAGATGTCGCCTAGAGGGGGGGGGGTGAATATGTGTTTTAAAAACAATTACGGAATTGGCTTGAAGGAATGCAGAATTAAACTAACGTTTATTTTCTTCAAGCACAAGACCTAAATATGCTAGGCTCAACTAAGTGCAACAACAACAACTAGATATAAGAAAGATAGCACAAGATATAATTCACAAGTGATAAACAAGATATAAGTACTTCAAGCATGATGGCTATCACAAGGAATAAACTCGGGTATAGAGATAACCGAGGCACGCGGAGACAAAGATGTATCCCGATGTTCACTTACATAAAGTAAGCTAATCACCGTTGGAGAGATGCAGGTAACCACAACGGCCCCCGAACGCCACGAAGGCTCACCTTCTTCTCTGAGTCCCCCACGAAGCTAGGGACCCCTTCTTATGGTAGCTTTTCCTTCACTCCGGAGATGGCAAGCTCCACAACCACTTCACAACTCCCACGAAGGGGAAGCCCGGGCCTCTTCACAATCTTCCACGAAGAGGACACCGTGGCACAACCACCGAGCCAACTAGGAGGTCACCCTCCAAGAGTAACAAACTCACGGTCTCTCACTCGAACTAATCGTAATGGAGAGCACAACACTTATGCAAGAATGCAAAGCAAGAACACCAAGGATGCTCAAATCCCTCACTCCCAAATCTCATCAAAGCAACAAATGCTAGGATAGGATTAGAGAGGAAGAACAATGGTGGAGGTCAACTAATGACCCAAGATCTAGATCCCAAGGTTCCCCTCACTTAGAGGAGGATTGAGTTGGTGGAGATTGTAGATCTAGATCTCCTCTTCCAAATCCCTCAAAAAGATGCAAGAATCATAGGAGGGATGAGGAGGAAGGAAGCTCTTGAAGGTCAACAATGGAGTCAATTCATGATCAAGAACCCTTTTCAACTTGGGGAAGAAGACCCCTTATATAGCCCCGCAGAAATCTAACCGTTACAGATTTTTTGGTCATCCCGGAGCAGCCCGAGTGGCTCCGGCCTATACTCCGGAGCAAGTACCCGGCCACTGCTCAGCCCGGAGCAGCCCGGAGCACTCCGGATTTCACTCCGGATTTGCAAAACAGCAAAACCACTCATACAAAAAACGCGATAATCTTTTGCATCCGAAATCCGTTTTTAGCAAACTTGGGCTTTTTTGAAAAGCTTAGAAAAAGTACTACAACTTTATGCAGAGAAACACCAAGAAAAGTCAAGAGGAAAAAATACGAAATGTGGAGAGGTGTGAAACCTTCCAAAGTGAAGAATCGGTAAAACCTCTCAACTCGAAAACGCAATAGAAGATGCATTTGGATTCCGTTTTCAATGAACTTGGGCTTGTTGGAAAGCTAGCAACAAGCTCAAGAACCTCACATAGAGAAGTACCAAGAAGAAACAAAGAAGGTATATGCAAAGTATGCAAAGGATTGAGCTCTCTATGACGATGTGATCAAGTTACCCAACCGAAAGCCCTCTTGATAGTGCGGCTATCTATCCTATAACCCGGTCTCCCAACAAACACATTGAGACCGGTAAAAGGAAAACCTAGCAAGGACATACCTTTTGCCTTGAGCATCCCGCTTGATCTTGATGATGATGCTTCATGCTCTCATCAAGCCGGAATGCTTCACTTGATCATTGTTGCTTCGTGAAGACTTTAATTGCTCCCCCATAAACCATTATGGATAGCTTTGTTAACACTCATCTTCACAAGTCCATTATCACCAAATGGACGACAAGCTTCAACATATGATTTTCTTGAGATGCTTATCTTGAACTTTCTCAACTCAACCTTGATAAAGAACATCATTTGATTTCATTCTCCCATGGGCCATATTGAATCCTTCTTTTGATGTAAGCCCATGGGGAAGATACTTGATTCCACTATTCTCTCTTCATCTTGGTCAACCTTGTATCTACTCATGCTCTATCGAATCTCTCTTAAGATGCATAGGGAATTCTTATTTGATTGCATGCTCTAAGTCTTGGGTCAACCATGGCTCAACTCATGAGACCATCGTGACCTCGACATAGAGCCCTAACTTGAATTCTTCTCATGTAACCAAACTCTCAAGATCTTGAGACTCCTGGCTAGCACATAGCTAGAGCATGGATTACTTGAGTTCTACACAAGACAACATCTTAATTTCTGCTTCTTGATCATATTGATTCATCTCTTCTTGTTCAATGATCTTGATGCCAATACTTAAGATATATTGTATCTCATGGCATCCAAGCCTTGAATCCAACACATGGACTTCAAGCACTTCCTATGAACAATTCCTTCATAAAAAGCTCAATGAGAATATTAGTCCATAGGGATTGTCATTAATTACCAAAAACACACTTAGGGGCAATTGACCCTTACACTTTTGTTTCAACTTTTCTTCCCTAATTTTCATGAGAGCATTTGTAATATGCTTGTAAAAGCAACTTCATAAACTAGCATTAGGAATTAAAGAAAGCTTTTGCAAGAACAAAATTACTTCAGATATATTGCAACCATCAACATCAAATCATTAAAAAAGTAGAGCTATCGTCTCCCATACTCTGAAAAATGTCAAGCACTTTTGTAGAAAAAGTTTATGCAGTTTTAAGGCTTTTTCGCACAAGGAGTAGGAGTTTTTCTCTACACTATCAAAGTAATAGGATTGCTAGCATTTGAAACAACATTACTAGAAGTGGTAATAGTACAAAGTTTCATATTTCTAGCCATCTCGTCTTCTCTTTCCCACCTAGCATGCATTCTGCTAACATCCTAATATTTTCATCAATTCTAACCTGGATGGCATTCAAAGTCTTGCTTTCTTCACGTCATGAGGCAAAACTTTTAGGTTTCAGAAGTTCAATCAAGAGCAAAGCTATCAACTTTAGAACAAGAACATCAATTTTACCCAAACTTTTCCTCAACAAATTTATTAAAAGCAGTTTGCTTACCGGTGAAGTCGTTGAGCATGAGCTCAAGCTCGGAGGCGCACCCCTAGTGTTGTTGGAGGAATTACTATACGAGTTGCCATAACCATTACCATTGGTAGAAGGATATGGCCTATAAATTGTTGCTAGCAAAATTGTTCCTATAAGCACCCGTCTTTGAAATTATTATTTCAATGAAATTCACATCAACATGCTCTTCTTGAGCAACCAAGAGGCTAAAGGAAATATTAGGATCAACATGAGCTATATCATTATCAAGCATAGCCATAATAGTATCAATCTTACCACTCAAGGAAGAGGTTTCCTCAACAGAATTTACCCTTCTTACCTTGTGGAGCTCTCTCGGTGTGGCCACTCAGAATAATTTACCATCATATTATCAAGAAGCTTTGTTGCGACGCCTAAGGTGATGGACATAAAAGTGCCTCCGGTAGCTGAATCCAAGAGATTTCTTGAAGAAAAATTTAGTCCTGCATAAAAGGTTTGGATAATCATCCAAGTAGTCAGTCCATGAGTGGGACAATTCTTTATCATAGATTTCATTCTTTCCCAAGCTTGAGCAACATGTTCATTATCAAACTGTCTAAACTTCATAATATCACTTCTCAAAGCTATAATCTCAGCAGGAGGATAATATTTTCCAATAAAAGCATCCTTACACTTAACCCAAGAATCAATACTATTTCTAGGCAAAGATAGCAAGAAATTCTCAGCTTATTCCTCTTAAATAGAAGGAAACAACTTAAGCTTAATAATATCACCATCTATATCCTTATACTTTTGTATCTCACATAGCTCATAAAATTATTGAGACGAGCTGCAGGATCATCAGTACTGGCACCAGAAAACTGCTCTTTCATAACAAGATTCAACAAAGCAGGTTTAATCTCATAAATTTTTGCCTCAGGAGCTGGTGGTGCAATAGGAGTGCAGATAAAATCATTGTTATTGGTGCTAGTAAATCACACAACTTGGTGTTCTCATGAGTACCCATTCTAGCAAACTAAAAGCAGACAAGTAAAAATAACAACTATAAAGGAACTAATTTTTTTGTACTTTTTGATAAAAGATGCAAGCAAAAATAAAATAAAGCAAAACAATAACAAAGTAAAAAGATTGGAAGCGAGAGACTCCCCTTGCAGAAATCCTCTTTCTCCCCGGCAACGGTGCCAGAAAAATTGCTTGATGGCGTGCAGATGTCCGCCCTGTTGGGAACCCCAAGAGGAAGGTATGATGAGCACAGCAGTAAGTCTTCCCTCAGTATGAAACCAGGGTTTATCGAACCAGTAGGAGGAAGAACCAACTTTCGAAGGTTGATGCTCGCTAGCTTCGCGACAGCTCTGGAAATTTATATATGGTGCCTCGTCCAGGGCGTAGCTTTGCACCAGTAGCAATGTGGAACCTGCACACAACACAACCAAGTACTTTGCCCCAACTTACAGTGAGGTTGTCAATCTCATATGTTTGCTGTAAACAAAGGATTAAGCGTATCGAGTGGTAAAAGATAGTAGTTTGCAAGAATGTAAATAAAGCGAGTAAATGGTAAACGGTAATAACAATGTAAAAGAATGGACCGGGGTCCACAGTTCACTAGAGGCGTCTCTCCATAAGATAAATAACATGCTGGTAAACAAATTACAGTTGGGCAATTGATAGAATAAAGCAAGCGTACAAATGTCATGAGGATCACTATTGAGATTTACATGGGCATTACAACATAATACATAGACCATAATCCAACTGCATCTATGACTAATAATCCACCCGCCAGATGTCATCCGAGCAACCGTTGGGTATTAAGTTGCAAGCAACAGATTATCGCCTTGAGCAAAGTGTGTAATGTAAACAATACAAATGTCCTTGAACATAAGATTGTTGTTTTCTCCCTAGTAGCAACATCACATCTACAATTTTAGAGGTTTCTGTCACTCCCCCAAGTTACTAGAGGCATGAACCCACTATTAAGCATAAATACTCCCTCTTGGAGTCACTAGCATCTACTCGGCCAAGATATCTACTAGCAACGGAGAGCATCCAAGATCATAAACAACATAGAGATAACATAAAGATGATAAATCAATAGATCAACTTGACAAAGTACCAATATTCATCGGATCCCAACAAACACAACATGTAGAATTACACAACGATGATCTTGATCATGATAGGCAGCTCACAAGATCTAAACATGAAGCACATGGAGGAGATGACAACCATCTAGCTACTTCTATGGACCCTTAGTCCAAGGTAGACCACTCACACATCACTCCAGAGGCAGGCATGGTGATGAAGAAGTCCTTCGGTGGTGATTCCTCTCTCCGGCAGGGTGCCGGGAAGAGCTTCTGGACCCTCCCGATCTCGCGTCGACAATGGCGGCGGCTTGCAGTATGTTTCATGGAAAATTGATCGGGTCCTTAGGGTTTTCCCATCGAGGGGAATATATAGGTGGAAGGGCGGCGTTAGGAAGTGGACCAGGGGCCCACACCATAGCTCGGCGCGGCCAGGGGGTGGCCCGCGCCATGGCATGGTGCGGCTTCCCTCTGGCTCCCCTCCATCTCAGCTTTGGACTCCGTCACGCTTCGGGAAAAATAGTAACTTTAGCTTTTGTTTCGTCCAATTCCGAGAATATTTCCTGTGTAGCTTTTCTGAAACACAAAACAGCAGAAAACAGGGAACTAGAATTGTGGCGTCTCGTTAATAGGTTAGTTCTAGAAAATGCAAAAAAAATGCCACAAAGTGTAACAAAACACAAAGCAAATGGTGCATAAACAAGCATGGAGCATCAAAAATTATAGATACGTTTCAGACGTATCAGAAATATTCTCGGAATTGGACGAAACAAAAGCCGAAGTTCCTATTTTCCCGACACGAGACAGAGTCCAAAGCAGAGACAGAGGAGAGCCAGGGGCCAGCCACACCATAGGGTGGTGCGGCCTACCCCTGGCCTGCGCCACCAGGTGGTGGGGCCACCTAGCCCACCTCCTGGCACTGCCCTTCCACCTATATATTCTCCTCGGCGAGAAAACTCTAAGGACCCGATCAATTTTCTAGAAAACATACTGCAAGCCGCCGCCATCGTCGATGCGAGATCGGGAGGGTACAGAAGCTCTTCCCAGCACCCTGCCGGAGAGGGGAATCACCACCGGAGGCCTTCTTCATCACCATGCCTGCCTCCGGAGTGTGTGTGAGTAGTATACCTTGGACTATGGGTCCATAGTAGTAGCTAGATGGTTGTCTTCTCCTCCATGTGCTTCATGTTTAGATCTTGTGAGCTGTCTATCATGATCAAGATCATCGTTGTGTAATTCTACATGTTGTGTTTGTTGGGATCCGATGAATATTGAGTGCTTTGTCAAGTTGATTTATTGATTTATCATCTCTATGTTGTTTATGATCTTGCATGCTCTCCGTTGCTAGTAGATATCTTGGCCGAGTAGATGCTAGTGACTCCAAGAGGGAGTATTTATGCTCGATAGTGGGTTCATGCCTCTAGTAATCTGGGGGAGTGACAGAAACCTCTGATACGTCCATTTTGCATCACTATTTTGTATCATAATTTACTGTTATTCATTGATATATTTTACATTTAGAGATGATACTTATGTTGTTTCCTCTTTTTTTACATGTTTGATGATCATTAGAGGATTTGCTGTCGGAGTCAGGATTCTGCTGGAAAAAGGACTATCAAGACACCATATTTTGGAAGATCAGGAAATTCCAGAAAAATACCAAGAAATTATATTTTGCCAGAAGACTGAAGAGGCCAGAAGGAGGAGTCGAGAGGAGCCACAGGGCAGGCTCACACATAGGGGGCGCGACCTGACCCCTGGCCTCGCCGACCTGTTGTGTGGCCTCCCTGGCCCACTACTGCCATCGCCCCTTCGCGTATTTCATCATCCCCGAAAACCTAAGTCAGGGGGGCTCAGAGATAGACACCGCCGCCTCTGCGGGTCGGAAAACACCAGAGAGAGAAAAGCTCTCCGGCAGGCAGAAATCTGCCAGGGAAATTCCTTCCCGGAGAGGGGAGATCGTCGCCATCGTTATCATCATTGCACCGGACTTCATCGGGATCATCATCACCATCATCCTCATCACCGGCACCTTCATCTTCACCATCACCACGCCGTCCCGCTATAACATCTTGGGTTGAATCTTGTCAAATTCTTAAGGGAAACTTTCCCGGTGTTGATTACTCTTGTGGTTGATGCTATTGAGTGGAACCGTTGAATTAAGGTTTATGTTCAGATTGTTATTTACCATTATTTCACCTCTGATCATGATCCATATGATGTCTTATGAGTAGTTTGTTTAGTTCTTGAGGACATGGGAGAAGTCAAGTTGTTAGTAGTGGAATTATGTTGAGTAATATTTAATGGTTTGATATTTATTTGTTGTGGTGCTATTTCACTAGTGGTGTCATGTGAACGTCGACTACATGATACTTCACCATTTATGGGCCTAGTGAGATGCATTGTTTATTTGGCTACCAATTGTGGGGTTGCTAGAGAGACAGAAACCTAAACCTCCGTTGGGAAACCATTGCACCAGGGAGCGTAGAATCTTAGAGTTTAAGGCCGTGGTTAGATTTATCTTAATTACTTTCTTGTAGTTGCAGATGCTTGCAAGGGGTATAATCACAAGTGTGTATTTATCCTAGTAAGGGTAGTGCGCTAGCACAGGTTCACCCCCATAACACTTATCAAACCAATAAAGATTATTTAGTGGCATGAAGCGAAAGCACTTGACAGAAACTCCCGTGTGTCCTCGAGAACGTTTGGTTATCATAAGTTACACAACCGGCTTGTCCTTTGCTCTAGAAAGGATTGGGCAACTTGCAGCAATTATTATTACTGTCTTTTATTTACTCGTACTTTATTTATTTGCATTACCAAATACCCCTAAAAACATGTTTGCTAGTATTTACAGTGAATCCTTGATCAAAACCACTTGTCAACACCTTCTGCTCCATGTTGGGTTCAACACTCTTATTTATTGAAAGTACTACAATACATCCCCTATACTTGTGGGTCATCAAGACTATTTTCTGGCGCCGTTGCCGGGGAGTGAAGCGCTATTGAAGAGTGGAATTGGTAAAGGTAACCGTCGCTGTGAGTATTGTTTTTATTTCTGTCTTTTATTTTTATTTTATTTTGCTATGGAGAGTTCTCCATTTGGGTTCCTATTCGGGAACACTACTACCGCTGATGCACATGTGGATGAACCACCACCACCACATGCTCAATTAGATCCTTTTAAAATACCTATGAAAATTGTTGAACGTGTTATGGATAACTGCTATTCAGGAGATGGAACTGTCCATCCAGGTGATCACTTACTCTTTATACATGAATTATGTGAGTTGTTCTAGTGTGCCGGTATTTCATCAAGCAAAGTTAAGAGGAATCTATTCTCTTTATCACTGAAAGGCAGAGCTGAGGAGTGGTATCAGCTGCTTAAGGATGGTCCATCTATTGCATGGGAGGAAATTGTACCTCTCTTTTATTCCAAGTTTTATCCTCCAAGTGAAATTCATAAAGATCGTAATCAAATATATAAATTTTGGCCTCATGATGGAGAGAGTATTGCCCAAGCGTGGGGGAGATTGAAGTTACTAATACTCAAATGTCCCATTCATGATCTCCCCAGTAATATTGTTATTGATAATTTTTATGCGAGGCTTGCTCTTCATGGCAAGGATTATTTGGATGCTTCCTGTTTTGGATCATTTACTCATATGAAAGGAGAAGCTAAATGGGATCTTCTTGACCGTATTCAAGAAAATGCTGAAGAATGGGAGAACGACAAAGGTAGGAGGTCAGGTATAAATTATGATTATGAATGCATTAAAACTTTTATGGGAACTGATGACTTTCACAATGTTAGCACTGCTTATGGTCTTGATTCTCAGATACTTGCTAATTGTTTTAAGGCTTTTGCCTCTTATCTAGATGTTCCAAAGAAAGATTGGAACAAATATCATGCGCCTTATAAAAATTCTATTAGTCATATTCCTACTACAGCTACTGAAGTTTGTACTATTGATAGCATTTTGCCTGAACCTTATTTCGAGAAGACGTCTTTCCCTGCTAAGGTAAAGGAGCATTCTACTTTGGTAAGTGTGTCTAATAAAAGTACTAAGAAAGCTATAGAACCTGATGAGCAAATTACTATTAAGTCTCCTGTGGCTATAGTGAAGGACCTTGTTACTAAAGATGTAGGGGATGAACATATTATCTTTTGTGAAGATGCTACTAACATTATTTCACATCCTAGTAGGCGTAGGAAAACAAGTGTTCCTGTTATCTCTGTCAGGATTGGCGATCATTGCTATTATGGTTTATGTGACATTGGTGCAAGTTCAAGTGCTATTCCTCTAGAGCTTTACAGAGAAATCATGCATGAGATTGGCCCTTGTGAACTTGAGGATATTGATGTGGTTATTCAGCTTGCTAACAGAGAGACTGTCTGGCTACTTGGTATTGTTTGAGATGTGGAAGTTTTATGCAGTAAGACCAAGTATCCTACTGATTTTCTAGTACTTGGTACGGAAGCTAGTAAAACTTGTCCTATTATTTTCGGTAGACCCTTTTTGAATACTTGTGGTGCTGTGATAGACTATAAGAAGGAGAATTTTTTTACTAAGTTTAATGGAGAATCTTATGAGTTTAATTTTTCTAAGTTTGCTAAGACTTCTTATGAAAATGAAATGCCTAATGAAAATTTTCGAGTTGAACAACTTGCCTCTATTGCTCTTGCTCCTAATAATGCTTTGCAGCAATTTATGGAGGACCATGAAAGTGACGTCTTCAGGGAGGAAAGAGAAGAGATTGACGATATTCTCCTTCGTCAACCACCATTGATTAAGCCAAATTTACCTGTGGAGGATCTTGGTACCACTTTGCCACCTTAGGAAGATCCTGTTTTTGAATTAAAACCTTTACCTGATGATCTTAAGTATGCTTATATAGATGATAAGAAAATATATCCTGTTATTATCAGTTCTAAACTTTCAGGAAAGGAAGAAGAAAGGTTATTGGAAGTGTTGAGGAAACACCGAGGAGCTATGGGCTATACTCTTGATGATTTAAAAGGGATTTCTCCTACTATATGTCAGCATGCTATTAACATGGAGGAAGATGCAAAGCCAGTAGTTGAACATCAATGCCGCTTAATTCCCAAGATGAAGGAAGTGGTAAGAAATGAGGTATTGAAGCTCCTTGATGCTGGTATTATTTATCCTATTGCTGATAGTAGATGGGTTAGTCCTGTTCATTGTGTTCCTAAGAAAGGAGGTATGACTGTTGTGCCTAATGAGAATAACGAGCTTATTCCTCAAAGGGTAGTAGTTGGTTATAGGATGTGCATTGATTTTAGAAAGGTAAACAAAGTTACTAAGAAAGATCATTATCCTTTACCGTTTATAGATCAAATGCTAGAGAGGTTATCTAAGAAGGCTCATTTTTGTTTTCTTGATGGTTATTCCGGTTTCTCTCAGATTGCTGTTAAAAAGCAAGATCAAGAGAAAACCACTTTTACTTGTCCTTATGGAACTTATGCTTATAGACGTATGCCGTTTGGTTTATGCAATGCTCCTGCTACTTTTCAAAGATGCATGTCTGCTATTTTTCATGGGTTTTGTGAAGAAATTGTGGAGGTTTTCATGGACAATTTCTCCATCTATGGAACTTCTTTTGATAATTGTTTGCACAATCTTGATAAAGTTTTGCAGAGGTGTGAAGAAACTATTCTTGTTCTAAATTGGGAGAAATGCCACTTTATGGTGAATGAAGGAATTGTTCTTGGACATAAAATCTCCGAAAGAGGTATTGAAGTTGATAGAGCAAAGGTTGAAGCAATTGAGAAAATGCCCTATCCCAGGGATGTTAAAGGTATTCGTAGTATTCTTGGTCATGCTGGTTTCTATAGGAGGTTTATTAAAGATTTCTCTAAGATTTCAAAGCCTCTTACTAATCTTCTTCAAAAAGATGTACCATTTGTTTTTGAAGATGATTGTAAGGAAGCTTTTGAAACTCTTAAGAAGGCTTTAACTACTGCTCCTATTGTTCAACCACCTGATTGGAATTTACCCTTTGAAATTATGTGTGATGCTAGTGACTTTGCTGTTGGTGCTGTTCTTGGACAACGCATAGATAATAAGTTGAATGTTATTCACTATGCTAGTAAGACTCTTGATGCTGCCCAGAAGAATTATGCTACTACTGAGAAAGAGTTTCTTGCTATTGTTTTTGCATGTGATAAGTTTAGACCTTACATTGTTGATTCTAAAGTTACTATTCATATTGATCACGCTGCTATTAGATATCTTATGTCTAAGAAGGATGCTAAGCCTAGGCTTATTAGATGGGTGTTGCTTTTACAAGAGTTTGATTTGCATATTGTAGATAGGAAAGGTGCTGAAAATCCTGTTGCTGACAATTTGTCAAGATTGGAAAATATTTCTTTTGATCCTATTCCTGTTATTGATAGTTTTCCAAATGAACAGTTGGCTTCGATAAATGTAACTTCGCGATACCTTCCGTGGTATGCTGATTATGCTAACTTTATTGTTTACAAGTATTTGCCTCCAACCTTTACAGCTCAGAAAAGAAGAAAATTCTTTTATGATTTGAGGCATTATTTTTGGGATGACCCACACTTATATAAAGAAGGAGTTGATGGTATTATGCGAAGATGTGTTCCAGAGTATGAGCAACAAGAAATATTGAGAAAATGCCATGGAAGTGCTTATGGAGGACATCATGCTGGAGATAGAACTGCGCAAAAGGTTCTACAATCAGGTTTTTATTGGCCAACCCCTTTTAAAGATACTAGAAGGTATGTTTTATCTTGCGATGAATGTCAAAGAGTTGGTAATATTTCTAGATGTAATGAAATGCCTATGAATTATACTCTTGTTATTGAACCATTTGATTGTTGGGGATTTGACTTTATGGGTCCTTTTCCTCCTTCAAAAGGTTATACTCATATACTTGTTGCTGTTGATTATGTTACCAAGTGGGTAGAAGCCATACCTACAAAGAGTGCCGATGGTGAGACCTCGTTAAAAATGCTTAAGGATGTTATTTTTCCTAGGTTTGGTGTGCCTAGATATCTTATGACTGATGGAGGTTCTCATTTTATTCACGGTGGTTTTAGAAAAACTCTTGCTAGATATGACGTTAATCATAGAATTGCATCTGCTTATCATCCCCAAACTAGTGGGCAGGTAGAACTTTCAAATAGAGAGATCAAGTCTATCTTGCAGAAGACTGTTAATAGATCTAGGAAAAACTGGGCTAGCAAGTTAAATGATGCTTTATGGGCTTATAGAACTGCTTATAAGAACCCCATGGGCATGTCTCCTTATAAGATGGTTTACAGAAAAGCGTGTCACTTGCCCTTAGAATTAGAACACAAAGCTTTTTGGGCAGTGAAAGAGCTTAATAGGGATTTCAAACTTGTCGGTAAGAAAAGGTTGTTAGATTTAAGCTCTTTAGATGAGTGGAGAAACAAAGCTTACGAGAATGTCATACTTTTCAAAGAGAATGTCAAGCAATGGCATGATAAGAGAATTCTTATGAGAGAGTTTCATGTTGGTGAAAAAGTTCTATTATATAGGTCTCGTCTTAGTTTTTTGCAGGAAAATTACTCTCTAAATGGGAAGGACCCTATGTTATTGAAGAGGTGTACCGCTCTGGTGCAATAAAGATTGCTTCGCTAAAAATGACACTACACAAGTGGTGAATGGGCAAAGACTCAAACATTATATTGCTGGAGATTCTTATAATGAAGATGTTGATGTTATACAAACGGTTTCTCCGGAAGAATTCATCCAGGACAATATGCAGGAACCTGCAGAATTCGTTTTTTGAATAGGTAACAGTTCTAGTCGGAAAAGGTTCGTGTTAAACTTTTTTAGTTATATTTTTATTGTTTTTGTTAAATATGAAAAATCACGAGACGAAAATGGGAAGGAGACGGAGTCCGGTGTGTCCTCACACATAGGGGGCGCGGGCCCACTCCAGGCCACGCCCACCTGTTGTGTGAGCACCCCGGAGCTCGTTTCCATCCCGGTTTCCTCCTGTGACTTGGTTTCGATGTTTAATTTTTGCCTATATAACCCCCCGGATCGCCCGAGGTCTGTATATCGTTTTCTCGTCGTGTTTTCATTTCGAGCTATTTCTGTCAGGAGTTGATCTCAGTTTTAGGAGCACCATGGACTCTGCAAGCAATGACAAGGAGAACTCTCTTGCGGACATCATTAATCCGTACATGAGGGAGTTGAAGATGCATCCGAAGGAATTGTCACTCAAGGATGGTAAGTTGCAGATAGAAGATGTCCAAGGGCCTACAGGAGAAGGGAGTCTCGAAACCAGGATGGAAGCGCTGGAGCAAGAAGTTTTTAAGTACAAAAAGATGGCGGAACGCGAGGTGGACATCATCCATAGAATAAATCAAGAACTCATCTCCAAGTACAAGAAAGAGACTACAGAGCTCTGGAACGATGTCTTGTCACTTCATGAGACCACCAGCAAATTACAAGCACAACTCTATGACTTGCAGAACCAAAACTGTGAGTATGAAGCTAGGTTTAAACAAATGAGTGATGCTGCCAGTTTCAGGATATTGGAGACCGAGACATCCTTCCTTGATGGGGAACCTTTACCTTGGAAGTATGATGATGATAAGGACTCACCACCATCACCGAAGGAGTAATTCATCATTGGTATAGGCATCCCCTTGGCTTGTTCCAAGCTTGGGGGAGTGCCGCGGTATCACATTATTATCTTTTACTCATTTACTTTTCAAGTAGAGTCATATCATGAATAGAGAAGTTATCTTATAGAATAGTTTGCAGTGTGGAAGTATCCTCCTTAGTTGGTTATCTATGTATCCCTTGGTGTGAGTTGCGGTAATGAAATATTAATGAGAAGTTTTATCATTTACTTTCCGCACACTTTATTTTAGTTTGCAATATTTCTTATATGATTAGTCATGTTGATTAGTATTGGTATCACTTTGGGAGCATGAGTAAATTTAGTTGGTTTTGGCAAACTTAGCTTGGTCAGTAGCAACATTACCTTGAGATTTGAGTAGAAAATAAGAAAGAAGTGCTTGTAGTTACATCACTTCAGCTTTCCTTCATGATTGGCTTATAAGCAATGTTATTCTCAAGGTTAAAATCTTTGTACTTTCAAGGAAGTTTGCATGATTGTTCTTATTATATGTATGTTTGTTTGTTTCATGCAACTCTTATGCTTGCTACCCAGCCTTGCTAGCCAAAAACCTGTACTGAGAGGGAATACTTCTCATGCATCCAACTCCCAAAAACCAAGTTAGTTCCAAAGAGTCCACTATAAATTCCTATGCATGGTATTTCAAGCCATTCCAAGTAAATTTTCATGTGCTACCTTTCAAAAACCTTCAAATACTTCTCATTGTGTGCCACTATTTTTAGCTCATGAGGACATAGTGGATGGGTTTGTTATCTTCCATACTAAATTAAGTACCCCTCGACTAGGCAGCTTCATCTGCTCGTCATTAATTTTGCAAGGGAGCTGGTCAGACCATTGCAATCTCAAAAAGAAAGGAAAGAAAAAGGCACTCCTCCATGGTATGTGAAAGTTGGTTGGCACCCGATGGAATCGGTTAGCCATGGTTTGAGAAAGGTAAAGGTGGGGAGGAGTGCAAAGCTATAAAAGAGCACCAATGTGCCAATTAATCAACATCTTGGAACCGCTCTCACTTGTTTAGTATGGAAGATATCAAGAACTCCGTTGCTAGTCGTTGACAAAAGCAACCACCTCTCAAAATAACTTTTACCTCTATTTTACAAATGAAAAGCTCTAGCACATGTTTAATCCCTGCATCCCTCTGCGAAGGGCCTGTCTTTTACTTTTATGTTGAGTCAACCTATTCCCTTCTATCTCAAGCAAGCATTTGAGTTGTTATGTTTCACTCATCCATATGTTGATCCATTTAATCATGTTTACTAACTTCTTTTGTTTAGTACAATGCTTTTATCTGAAGGAATATATCTTTGAAAGCTTTCTATGATTGCAAAACATTTGTTTCATTGAGCATATGGTTTTTGCTATATTAGCTCTATTTTAAAAGGCTCCGTTCAAAAGCAAGTATAGTTTATTCATTATTCTCTGACCAAGAACTAAGGTTTGCCATCACCAATTATTGTTTACCTTGTGCATCTTTATTTGTGATTCCCTATTACTTATTGCAAGTCTACATCATATAAAGGGAAGTTGCTGTCTATTATAATTTGTGCTTTGGTAAATGTGATGCTTCTTGCCCGTATTTTGATTATCGACACTTCACTCCATAAACCTGTGGTCATGTTTACCGAGTTTAGTTTTCGCTTGGGGACAAGCGAGGTCTAAGCTTGGGGGGGGGTTGATACGTCCATTTTGCATTACTATTTTGTATCATAATTTACTGTTATTCATTGATATATTTCACATTTAGAGATGATACTTATGTTGTTCCCTCTGTTTTTACATGTTTGATGATCATTGGAGGATTTGCTGCCGGAGTCAGGATTCTGCTGGAAAAAGGAATGTCAAGACACCATATTTCGGAAGATCAGGAAATTATATTTTGCCAGAAGACTGAAGAGGCCAGAAGGAGGAGTCGAGAGGAGCCACAGGGCAGGCTCACACACAGGGGGCGCGGCCTGACCCCTGGCCGCGCCGGCCTGTTGTGTGGCCTCCCTGGCCCACTACTGCCATCGCCTCTTCGCGTATTTCATTGTCCCTGAAAACCTAAGTCAGGGGGGCTCAGAAATAGACATCGCCGCCTCTGCGGGGTGGAAAACACCAGAGAGAGAAAAGCTCTCCAGCAGGCAAAAATCTGCCAAGGAAATTCCTTCCCGGAGAGGGGAGATCGTCGCCATCATCATCATCATCACACCGGACTTCATCAGGATAATCATCACCATCATCCTCATCACCTTCATCTTCACCATCACCACGCCGTCCCGCTGTAACATCTTGGGTTGAATCTTGTCAAATTCTTAGTGGAAACTTTCCCGGTGTTGATTACTCTTGTGGTTGATGCTATTGAGTGGAACCGTTGAATTAAGGTTTATGTTCAGATTGTTATTTACCATTATTTCACCTCTGATCATGATCCATATGATGTCTTGTGAGTAGTTCGTTTAGTTCTTGAGGACATGGGAGAAGTCAAGTTGTTAGTAGTGGAATTATGTTGAGTAATATTTAATGGTTTGATATTTATTTGTTGTGGTGCTATTTCACTAGTGGTGTCATGTGAACATCGACTACATGATACTTCACCATTTATGGGCCTAGTGAGATGCATTGTGTATTTGGCTACCAATTATGGGGTTGCTGGAGTGACAGAAACCTAAACCTCCATTGGGAAACCATTGCACCAGGGAGCGTAGGATCTTAGAGTTTAAGGCTGTGGTTAGATTTATCTTAATTACTTTCTTGTAGTTGCGGATGCTTGCAAGGGGTATAATCACAAGTGTGTATTTATCCTAGTAAGGGTAGTGCGCTAGCACAGGTTCACCCCCATAACACTTATCAAACCAATAAAGATTATTTAGCGGCATTAAGCGAAAGCACTTGACAGAAACTCCCGTGTGTCCTCGAGAACGTTTGGTTATCATAAGTTACACAACCGGCTTGTCCTTTGCTCTAGAAAGGATTGGGCCACTTGCAGCAATTATTATTATTGTCTTTTATTTACTCGTACTTTATTTATTTGCATTACCAAATACCCCTGAAAACCCGTTTGCTAGTATTTACAGTGAATCCTTGATCAAAACCACTTGTCAACACCTTCTGCTCCTCGTTGGGTTCGACACTCTTATTTATCGAAAGTACTACAATACACCCCCTATACTTGTGGGTCATCAACCTCTAAGGTTGTAGATGTGCTATTGCTACTAGGGAGAAAACAACAATATTATGTTCAAGGACATTTGTATTGTTTACATTACACACTTTGCTTAAGGCGGTAATCTATTGCTTGCAACTTAATACCCGACGGTTGCTCGGATGACATCCGGCGGGTGGTTTATTAGTCATAGATGCAGTTGGATTACGGTCTATATATTATGTTGTAATGCCCAAGTGAATCTCATAGTGATCCTCATGACATCTGTATGCTTTCTTTATTCTATCAATTTCCCAACTGTAATTTGTTTACCCATCATGTTATTTATCTTATGGAGAGACACCTCTAGTGAACTGTGGATCCTGGTGCATTCTTTTACATTCTTATTGCCGTTTACTGTTTACTCGCTTTATTTACATTCTCGCAAACTACTATCTTTTACCACACTATACGTTTAATCCTTTGTTTACAACAAACCGGTGAGATTGACAACCTCACTGTAAGTTGGGGCAAAGTACTTTGGTTGTGTTGTGTGCAGGTTCCACATTGCTGCTAGTGCAAAGCTACGCCCCAGATAAGGCGCCATATATAAATTGTCTAGAGCTATCGCGAAGCCAGCGAGCATCAACCTTCAGAAGTTGGTTCTTTCTCCTACTGGTTCGATAAACCTTGGTTTCATACTGAGGGAAGACTTGCTGCTGTACTCATCATACCTTCCTCTTGGGGTTCCCAACTGGGCGGTCAACTACACGCCATCACATACCCATTTGAGGAAACGGACGCTACCCTCCATGGAGTTCTCCATACTATACAGAATCTGATGCAACATGAGTTGAACATTAAGATACCACACTACTCCTCGTACATGTCAAGAAAGTCATAACAACATATATAGAAAGAAGATCCCAAGTGTGGGAGCACACAGAATCAATCACCAATTCGACCGAGGGGTGATACGTCTCCAACATATCTATAATTTTTGATGCTCCATGCTTGTTTTTACACCATTTGCCTACTGTTTTGTTACACTTCGTGGCACTTTTGTGCATTTTCCGGAACTAACCTATTAACAAGTCGCCACAGTGCCAGTTCCCTGTTTTCTGCTATTTTTGTGTTTCAGAAGTGATACACAGGAAATATTCTCAGAATTGGACGAAACAAGTTCCTGAAGTCTTATTTTTCCCGGAAGCTTCCAGAGATCCGAAGAGGAGACGGAGTGGGGCCATGAGGGCGCCACACACCAGGGCGGCGCGGCCCAGCCCCTGGCCGCGCCTCCTATGTGTGAGATCTCCTCGGTCCACTTCTGACGATGCCCCTTCACCTATAAAGACCCCCCGACGGAAAAAACCTAAGTACCCGATCAATTTTCCAGAACACATCACGATTCGCCGCCGCCGTCGACCCGAAGATCGGGAGGGTCCAGAAGCTCTTCCCGGCACCCTGCCGGAGAGGGGAATCGCCACCGGAGGTCTTCTTCATCGCCATGCTTGCCTCCGGAGCGATGAGTGAGTAGTCTACCTTAGACTATGGGTCCATAGCAGTAGCTAGATGGTTGTCTTCTCCACCATGTGCTTCATGTTTAGATCTCATGAGCTGCCCTACATGATTGAGATCACCGTTATGTAATTCTACATGTTTGGTTTGTTGGGATCCGATGAATATTGGTGTTATGATTGAGTTGCTATACTGAAATATATCTTTTGTTATCTCTATGTTGTTTATGATCTTGCATGCTCTCCGTTGTTAGTAGCTATCTTGGCCGAGTAGTTGTTACTGACTCCAAGAGGGGGTATTTATGCTCGATAGTGGGTTCATGCCTCTATTTAATCTGGGGGAGTGACAGAAACCTCTAAGGTTGTAGATGTGTTGTTGCTACTAGGGAGAAAACAACATTCATATGCTCAAGGGCATATGCTTTGTTTACATTACACACTTTGCTTAATGCAATTATCTGTTGTTCGCAACTTAATACTTGTGGAGTTCTCGGATTGATTCGCCACAAGTGGATTATTAGTCATAGATGCAGTTGGATGGCGGTCTATGTATTTTGTTGTAATGCCCAGAGTGAATCGCATAGTGATCTTCTCGACATATCACGTTTATCTTTATTCTATCAATTGCCCAACTGTAATTTGTTTACCCAGCATGTGTTATTTTTCTTATGGAGAGACACCACTAGTGAACTGTGGACCCCGGTCCTATTTCCATCATATTGCTATCACATGTTTACTTTACTCGCACTGTTTACTTTACTCGCATACTTCTACTGTTTTCCACTCGATACGCTCATACCCTTTGTTTCAAGCAAACCGGTGAGATTGACAACCTCATCGCAAGTTGGGAGCAAAGTACTTGGTTGTGTTGTGTGCAGGTTCCGCGTTGCAGCTAGCAAGCAAAGCTTGGACGAGGCGCCATATATAAATTGTCCGAAGCTGTCGCAAACTAGCAAGCATCACCTATAGTCATATTGCCCGCTCTTCTCCTGATCGACATAACCTTGGTTTCTTAACTAAGGGAAAACTAGCTGCTATACTCATCACACCTTCCTCTTGGGGTTCCCAAAGGGCTGGTCATTCACCACGCATCAAGCTAATTTTCTGGCGCCGTTGCCGGGGAAGAGTGGAAGACCTCTGCAAGGGGAGTTTTTCGCACGCACATCCTTTACTTTTTTATTGTTTTGCTTTACTTTATTTATTTTACCTGCATCGTTTTATATCAAAAAACCCAAAAAATTAGAATCCTTGGTAGTTGTTTTACTTATCTACTTTTAGTTTTGCTGAAATGGCTAATCCTAAAAACACCAAGTTGTGTGACTTTACTAGCACAAACAATAGTTATTTTATCTACACTCCTATTGCACCACCTACTCCTGCTGCAAACTTTTATGAGATTAAGCCTGCTTTGTTGAACCTTGTTATGAAAGAGCAATTTTCTGGTGCTAGTACTGAAGATGCTGCAGCTCATCTCAACAATTTTGTTGAGCTATGTGAGATGCAAAAGTGTAAGGATGTAGAAAGTGATATTATTAAGCTCAAGTTGTTTCCTTTTTCTTTGAGAGGAAAAGCTAAAGATTGGTTGCTGTCTTTGACTAAGAATAGTATTGATTCATGGGCTAAGTGTAAGGATGCTTTCATTGGTAGATATTATCCTCCTGCTAAAATTATATCTCTGTGTAGCAATATTATGAAGTTTACTCAATTTGATAATGAACATGTTGCTCAAGCTTGGGAAAGAATGAAATCTATGATAAAGAATTGCCCCACTCATGGACTGACTACTTGGATGATTGTTCAAACTTTTTATGCAGGACTGAATTTTTCTTCGAGGAACCTACTTGATTCAGCTGCTGGAGGCACTTTTATGTCCCTTGCCTTGGGCGCCGCAACAAAGCTACTTGACAACATGATGGTAAATTACTCTGAATGGCACACCAAGAGAGCTCCACAAGGTAAGAAGGTAAATTCGGTTGAGGAAACCTCTTCCTTGAGTGATAAGATTGATACCATTATGGCTATGCTTGCTAATGATAGGACTCGTGTTGATCCTAATAATGTTCCTTTAGCCTCTTTGGTTGCTCAAGAAGAGCATGTTGATGTGAATTACATTAGAAACAATAGTTTTAACAACAATGCTTATAGGAACAATTTTGCTAGTAACAATTATAGGCCGTATCCTTCTACCAATGGTAATGGTTATGGTAATTCTTATGGTAATTTCTACAACAACACTAGGGCCGCGCCCTCTAAACTTGAAGTCATGCTCAAAGACTTCATGGTAAAACAATCTGCTTTTAACAAGTCTGTTGAGGAAAAGTTAGGTAAAATTGATATTCTTGCTTCTAAAGTTGATAGCCTTGCTCATGATGTTGAAATTCTGAAATTAAAAGTGTTGCCTAATGATGTGAAAGGGAACAATGTTTTTGCTACTACCAATGCTATTCAAGTTGGAATTGATAAAAATCTTAGATTGTTAGCAGAATTGCATGCTAGATGGGAAAGAGAGGATGAGATTGCTAGGAAATTAAAAGATTGTACTATTACTACCTCTAATGATGTTGCTCCTAATGCTAGCAATCCTCTTACTTTGATTGGTGTAGAGAAAACTCCCACTCCTTGTGTTAAAAAGCCTAAAACTGCCAAAACTTTTTCTCAAAAGAGTGCTGAAATTTTTCGGAGTGTAGGAGATGATAGCTCTATTTCTTTTAATGATTTTGATGTTGATGGCTGCAATATATCTGAAGTTATTTTGTTCTTGCAAAATCTTGCTTTGACTCCCAATGCTAGTTCTTTAAATATTGCTTTTACTAAGCATATTACCAATGCTCTCATGAAAATTAGGGATGAAAAGTTGCAGCAAAAAGCTTCTATTCCCAAGAAGTTAGAAGATGGTTGGGAACCCATCATTGATATGCATGTTAATGGTTTTGATTGCCATGCTTTATGTGATCTAGGTGCTAGTATTTCTATCATGCCTAGAAAAATTTATGATATGCTTGATTTACCGCCTCTTGAAAAATGTTATTATGATGTTCCTATTGCTGATGTTGCTAAGAAGAAACCTTTGGGAAGGATTAATGATGTTCTTATTGTGGTTAACAATAACCTTGTTCCCGTTGATTTTCTCGTTATGGACGTTGAATGCCATGCTTCATGTCCTATTATTTTGGGAAGACCCTTTCTTCGAACTGTAGGTGCCATCATTGATATGAGGGAAGGCACTATAAAATACCAATTCCCACTAAAGAAAGGTATGGAACACTTCCCTAGGAAAATAAAGAAATTACTTTTTGACTCTATTCTTAGAGCAAATTATGAGGTAATTGATGCTTCATCACTTGATGTTACTTGATTCGCAATTTTCTGCGCCTAGCTCAAAGGCGTTAAAGAAAAGCACTCTTGGGAGATAACCCAATGTTTTATTTCCAGTACTTTTTCTTTTATTTGTGTCTTGGAAGTCATTACTACTGTAATGACCGCTCCTTATCCTTTTTATTTTATTGTTGTGCCAAGAGAAGCCTCTAATTTGAGTGACGTAAAGATTTGGGGATGTTGCTGTCCTGAAACTGTTTTTGGTGCTGCACCGTAAAAATTCGTATAAATTCTCTGTATATCTTTTGGACCTGCGATTTCTTGTGCATATGCCCCAGGTTATATCCAAACTTTCGTTAGTTGAACACTTTTTGATTTGAGCAACAGAAAACCCCTCCACAATTCGACCTTTGTCAGCAGTTCTGTTTTGACAGATTTCTGCCAATATTTGTGTTTGCCGCTTTATCGCTTTATTTTTTAGTTCTTTTGATCACGGAACTTTTGGGAGAGTTGATACAGTAGTATATGCTATATATGTGGTGGTTTTGGGTTGAAACCTGAAGCAAAAAAGAGGTTGATTATATGTTATGCTACACAAATGTTGCTAATAGAATTTGTTTAGTTTTGTATGAAGGAAGTTTTCAAGTGTAGGGATTGGAGAATGATGAGATGAGTTGAAGAATGGACAAAAGCTCAAGCTTGGGGATGCCCATGCATCACCCCAAGAAATATCCAAGAAGTACAAGCGTTAAAGCTTGCGGATGCCCCCGAGGCACCCCTTCTTCATCGGCAAAAATCAGGTCACCTTTCAAAACACTATATTTTTATTGCTTCATGCACTATGTGTTTTTCTTGGAGCGTCAGTTGTTTTAGTTTTCTTAGTTAGTTTAGTTTTGTTTGCTGCAATAAATGGTTGGACC
The DNA here is from genome assembly GCA_007115705.1 of Dactylis glomerata. Classification (NCBI taxonomy): domain Eukaryota; kingdom Viridiplantae; phylum Streptophyta; class Magnoliopsida; order Poales; family Poaceae; genus Dactylis; species Dactylis glomerata. The sequence goes on from QXEO01000553.1 coordinate 13,451,751, forward strand.
CCAACAAATTTCCTTTGGAGGAGATGTACTCGTTTTCATTTGCCAAGAACACTCCGTTTTTCATTCTTACAATTTCACCGAGTGTTCTTCTTTTTCCGCTACTGCTTTTGGTTTTCATTTTCACCTTGATTTGCGTTCAGACCTTGTCATATCTCTTCATCAAGGTGTATTTTTGCCTCTGATCTTTATTGGTTTTCATCAAAAGAGGTGTCTTAAAAAAAATTCAAATGGTGTTGGAAAAGAGAAAAAGCTTTGTGCAAAAAAGTGGTACAAGAAGGAGCTTGTGTAGACCGCGGCTTAGGCTTTTTCATGTCATGCTTGATGTATTTTTGATAGTATGCTTAGTGGTTTTCCTGTAGCATGACTTGTCTCAAATAACTGAGATTACTTAATGAGCCTTTGAAGAAATCATGCGTTGTTTTTATTGTTTGGAAGCATTATTTTGGTTTTCTCCTTGATGCTTTATTTGGGTTGACTTGGCGCATGCTCACACATGTTAGACTCTTACAAAGTCGCCAATAGCCTTCATGATCATTTAGTTTTTGACTTTTGATGCCATCTTATGCTTCTTTTAATGTCTCTTTGTCGCTTTGCATGATTATGGCCATTATTGCTCTCTTAGTTGGTCGCTCCCAGTCTTTTGCTAGCCCTCGCCTTGTACTGAGTATGAGCTCTACTCGTGCATCCAACTCCTAAAAGCCAAAGTTTACCAAAGTGTCCACCATACATACCTACTAGCAATTTGCTATTCCAAGTAAATTTGACTTGCTTTTATCTTCTCTTCAAATTAAACTCTTACCAGTGTTATGCAAAAATTGGTTACTAAAGCTCTCACGAACCGGAAGGCACACTTTACTTTTTCCTGTTCTTAAAAATTTGACATTGTGGTCTCTTATGTTGAGTTGTTATGCTTGCAAGTTGTAAGTTGGATTCTAGCCCAACCATGCTGTCATGGGGCAAGCTTTCAACATTGCACTTCTTATTTGAGTTGATATCGTGATCTTTTGTTTATGGATGCCCCCCGTGTGAAATGAATTGGGAATCTTGTGGGGATCATGGAGTTTGTATATGTGTTAGGGAAACGCCTGGGCCGCCAATCTAAGCCATGCATAATTCATGGTGGAAATTTGCAGCATACCCATAGTGGACATTCGACGACGCATCTTAAAATAAAAAGCTAAACAAATGGCAAATAAAAGAGATGTCGAGGTGTTCATTGTCTGCTTGTCCTGTCATTTTGATGTGGGCTTGTTCCATGTCATCGGGCACAGAGGTACCCCGTTGGCGGTTCTCGATGATACATATATACTTACAATGACCAAGAGCCTTGCTTGGGACTCTAAGTAAAGTAGCATGAGGTTTGGGTACTCATATTCACGGGACATGAGATTTTCGACTTATGATTTGTCAAGCATATGCATCATAATTATTCTCGCATTAACTTTAACCATTCAAGATGCTTATGATGGGGGCAATGAGAGCTCAAAGCCGGTAAGTACCATAATTTTTGAAGGTTATAAAACTTGCAATCACTGCTTCCCTCCGCGAAGGGCCTTTCTTTTACTTTTATGTTGAGTCACCACCTTCTTTCTTTATGCACCATTAAGAGAGCAAAGTTGTCATTCTTAGTATAATGTGCATTGTCCCAAAGTTTTCATTTGTTGATTCATATTGTTGGTTTCACTTGTTCTTAAATTATTTGTATCTAGTCGCCCTCTTAAACTTGAAGGTGTCCTATGCATTTATGTTTTGCTCTCTATGAAGGACAAGCTGAAAACCATTTGTATGTTTTCCCTTATGATTTGAACACACATTTGACTTTCATTGTTTAATTTTCATGATCTTTTGTTTGTGTACATTTTCATGTTATAACATGGTTGCTAAGTTTTTAGTGTCAAGATTATATCTTTCATGCCCATATTTTAAGTTCTTTTGATCCTAGCTCACAAATGCTTACATATATGATCAAGATTGTGTAGGTGCATGTCACCTCAAAAATTATTCTTTTGTTATCACTTACCTACTCGAGGACGAGCAGGAGTTAAGCTTGGGGATGCTTGATACGTCTCCAACGTATCTATAATTTTTGATGCTCCATGCTTGTTTTTACACCATTTGCCTACTGTTTCGTTACACTTCGTGGCACTTTTGTGCATTTTCCGGAACTAACCTATTAACAAGTCGCCACAGTGCCAGTTCCCTATTTTCTGCTATTTTTGTGTTTCAGAAGTGATACACAGGAAATATTCTCGGAATTGGACGAAACAAGTTCTGAAGTCTTATTTTTCCCAGAAGCTTCCAGAGATCCGAAGAGGAGACAGAGTGGGGCCACACACCAGGGCGGCGCGGCCTAGCCCCTGGTCGCGCCCCCTATGTGTGAGATCGCCTCGGTCCACTTCTGACGATGCCCCTTCGCCTATAGAGACCCCCCGACGGAAAAAACCTAAGTACCCGATCAATTTTCCAGAACACATCGCGATCCGCCGCCGCCGTCGACCCGAAGATCGGGAGGGTCCAGAAGCTCTTCCCGGCACCCTACCGGAGAGGGGAATCGCCACCGGAGGTCTTCTTCATTGCCATGCTTGCCTTCGGAGCGATGAGTGAGTAGTCTACCTTGGACTTTGGGTCCATAGCAGTAGCTAGATGGTTGTCTTCTCCACCATGTGCTTCATGTTTAGATCTCATGAGCTGCCCTACATGATTGAGATCACCGTTATGTAATTCTACATGTTTGGTTTGTTGGGATCCGATGAATATTGGTGTTATGATTGAGTTGCTATACTGAAATATATCTTTTGTTATCTCTATGTTGTTTATGATCTTGCATGCTCTCCGTTGTTAGTAGCTATCTTGGCCGAGTAGTTGCTAGTGACTCCAAGAGGGGGTATTTATGCTCGATAGTGGGTTCATGCCTCTACTTAATCTGGGGGAGTGACAGAAACCTCTAAGGTTGTAGATGTATTGTTGCTACTAGGGAGAAAACAACATTCATATGCTCAAGGGCATATGCTTTGTTTACATTACACACTTTGCTTAATGCAATTATCTGTTGTTCGCAACTTAATACTTGTGGAGTTCTCGGATTGATTCGCCACAAGTGGATTATTAGTCATAGATGCAGTTGGATGGCGGTCTATGTATTTTGTTGTAATGCCCAGAGTGAATCGTATAGTGATCTTCTCGACATATCACGTTTATCTTTATTCTATCAATTGCCCAACTATAATTTGTTTACCCAGCATGTGTTATTTATCTTATGGAGAGACACCACTAGTGAATTGTGGACCCCGGTCCTATTTCCATCATATTGCAATCACCTGTTTACTTTACTCGCACTGTTTACTTTACTCGCATACTTCTACTGCTTTCCACTCGATACGCTCATACCCTTTGTTTCAAGCAAACCGGTGAGATTGACAACCTCATCGCAAGTTGGGAGCAAAGTACTTGGTTGTGTTGTGTGCAGGTTTCGCGTTGCAGCTAGCAAGCAAAGCTTGGACGAGGCGCCATATATAAATTGTCCGAAGCTGTCGCAAACTAGCAAGCATCACCTACAGTCATATTGCTCGCTCTTCTCCTGATCGACATAACCTTGGTTTCTTAACTGAGGGAAAACTAGCTGCTATACTCATCACACCTTCCTCTTGGGGTTCCTAACGGGCTGGTCATTCACCACGCATCAAGGGGTGACCAGGTACCCCTATTTTCAAGGTGAGGAAATGCCCCAAATCTGAGATTAGCAAAATACCCCCATTTCGAGGTGAGAAAACCCCTCCAATCCGGGATGAGCAAAAAAAAACCATTTCCTGGTGACAAGGGTATAGATAATAGAGCCCGTTACTTGTGTACCCCTGAGGCCCAAGTGTAATCATAGTCGAAGTACGAGTTCATGTCGTATAACGATATTGTAATATGTATCGAACCTGACCGGTTCCTTGAGACCTAGCCACCTATATATAGGGGCTAGGAGAGGATGGTCAGGGACAAATTGAGAGTAAGCCAAGTTGATCACCATGTTTATTCTCGATACATGCCTTGTTTGACTGATTTTACCTTCGAGTTCATCCAACGCCCTTTTCCCCCGATCCTAAGTCCTTCATCTTGGACATTTGTCGAATTAACCCCTTGTCAATTGGCAACGACCGTGGGGATCAGGGGTGTTGGAATCATGAATTCGACGGCCTTTTCACTTTTAGCCAACAACAGTTCAGAAGTCGACGAAAACCAGAAGATGGAGTTGACGATCGGGAGTCTGAGCTTTTGCGTCGGACTTTTGGGTACGATTCACCTTTCAGATCCGACGAAACTGTATCCGTCAGCAAACAAAATCAAGACAATTACAATATCTGGATCATCAGTGGGCTCTTCTAGCGAGGTAAATTCGCCGGTCAGCTTCACAGTAGCAGAAGATGCAGGAGGAAAAATCGAAGAACTCGACAAAATCGTGGAAAAACTCGGCATAGGAGAACCCATGGGCCAACCATATCCTAGCCAAAAGGACTTCGTCACCCAAACCGGTGGCGTCTCCGGCAATATACAATAGTTATGTGTTATCATCACCGAAGCAGCAGAAGAGAACGACCATGCCGATAACACAACAATCGACGTGCAAGTCAACAAATCAAGGAGCAATAGTAAAAAGGAGAAGGAGAAAATTCATGTCTCCACCAGGGAGTGGAGAATCATCATGTCAGCCATCAATCATGGCACGGAAGTACCCGCCAATTCAAGAAGAGAAGTTCTGATGGGGTACCAGTACGCCCTGCATCAACACAAAAAGAAGTTGAGGGAGGAAAAAAGATGAGTTCAGGAGAAGCCAAGAAAACAATAGTTGTAACACCCGAATTTCCAGAAATTCAAAGTGCCCGTTATGTATTCCACCACAATCCCAGAATCATTGTTGTGATACACATAACGTAGTTGGTAACCAGTTCCATAGACATTACAATACGAGTAGTTCAAATACAAATGGTCATAGTGACCAAGTTCATATTACAACACAATATAGCAGCGGAAATAACGTCTTCGGGTCCATGCCTTCACCCTACAGGCAATGGCGACTCAGGAGATGATCTTAGTTCTGGTACTCGTCTTCATAACCTTCCTCCGGATATTCTTCCCCATAGTCTGGCCAAGTTGATAGCCAGGGACACAGCCATGAGTACATTGGATGCACTCGCAAACCATCTTATAAACAAAATGATGAAGTAGATATGCATGGTTGGTATGGTGGACTAAGCACTAAGTTTTATTTGCAAAAGCTAGTTTTATTTCCCAAGAATGTTCATTAGTAGAGAAGAAGATTTAATTCTCTAAGTTCAATCTAAAGAGGAACTCCAAGGGTTGGTCAACATCAAAGTCAAGTCAAGTCATTCACCAAGTTCACCATAAGTTGTTAACATTCTTGACAAAAGTCAAGTACAGCTTGCCAACTGTCCATGACCGCGGACGCGGCTATTTGAATAGTTTTGAAACCTCTGCAGAGGGGTACACTTTACCCACAAGATTCGATACATTTGCCGGGGGAAATCCACGGATCGTCATACACAAAGTATGCGAGGTTCAGATAATCAAACAAACTCCTTCACTTGTCTACTCTAGTATAGGATCCTTCCCTAAGAGTCCATTCTGAAACTCATAGTTTTGCCCGCTGCAGAGTGCTGCATGAATGGAAACTTTCCACTCGGTTCGGAAGCACCCACGCATGGCTTACTTCTATAACAGATGATACAAGATCTCCCATACTAGAATAAACAAGCTACAGACTAAGCCCCTTCCCATTTAGGGGTAATGTGGTCGTACTGTAATGGTTGGCTCACATGGTACATCACTTATTATCATTTTTCAAATACATTCCATAATTCTTAGTCAAGATTATTTTCCTTCATAAAACCATCATGTAGGAGAAATCTCCAATTCAAGTTTTCAAGTTCAAGTCACCAATTTCAAATAGGGTTCCCCTTATAGATGACCTCAATTTTATTAGCGACTAGGCAACTACATTGAGTGATGATGCCACTAAATAGGGTAGAATAAACTCAGCTTGATACTCTTGCTAAGCAAGATATCACTACACAACTATCATTCTAAAGTAGCAATTCAATCATGCAATTTACTTAAAAACAAGTAGAATGCAATAGGAAGACTAGGCATTTGGAGTATGAGGATTCAAAAGATGGCTTGCCTTGGTTGGCAAAGTGTCCTGGGTAGTCTTCTTCTTCTTGATAAAATTCCCCCTCAATATCCTCCTCAGCAACACTAGCATCTAATAATGAATAAACACAATGCACACAATCACTAAGTAATACTAACAACATTCCAAGCACACATACTTGTTTTCAAACCATAGAAATCATGTTGGATTTTATTGAGTTGGTTTGCAAGTTTTCTTCCAAGCTTTCATTAAGTGTGCAAGTTAGAATTTTCTACCAAGTGCTAAGTGTTGATCACTTTCTTAACATTGGTATGAAACCAGGGGTCTTATGGCTAGTTCAAGAAGAGAGTGACTAATTAAGTAATCTGGGTAGTGGTGGTAATTATCAAACCAAGTATGTAGTGAAGTCTATCATTTTATGCTACACACTAGGGTTGGATTAGGGTTTAATTGATAGCACTAACCAGGTTTTAATTGATTAAGGTTGGACTAAAGAGTAGATAGGTTAACTAGTGAGTTCATAAACTAAGTTTCAAAATTTTAGAAGGTTTAAACAAGTTTCAAAAATTTTCTTAAGATTAATAAGGCTAGGTTAAAGTATTCTTATTAAATTAAATCACTAACTCAAATTGGATTAAGAAAGATTCCAGGGGCTAGATTATGTCCTAAGCTTTCCAATGAATATTGATTTGTTAAAAACAGATTTCTAAAACTCTTGGAATTCAAGTTTGAAAATCATATCTGAAACTAATTATTAAACGAGCGGGGAAAATAAAAATAACTGGGTCGAATTCTAATCGAAGCTGGGCCGCACCGAGGAAATTCCCGAACGGGCCGGCCCAGATACCGTTTCGCTGGGGGTGGGGGACGTTCAAATTTTAAACCTGACATGCGGGGCCTACGCGTCAGTTCACTTAACTAACCAAACCGGTACGTGGCCGCAGGATTAGAATCCAACGGCGCATGTCCGTCGTCAACCTCGAGACAGACGGAGCTCACCGGCGCTTGCAGAGAGGAGGTGTTCGATGGCGGGGCTCGACGGAGAGGAAGCAGGGGTCGTTGGCGATGACACAGAACGGCGGCGGAAGCTTGACTCCTCCGCCTGGCACCGGCGACGTCTTCAACGGTGGTCGGACTCCTTCGGAACGCGGCGGCGCCCGCTCGCAGAACTCAGACGTTTCTGAGGGGAAAAAGAAGAGAGCGAGGCTGGGGAGTGGTGCTGCGGTGGTGTGCTCTTCTACGGCGTCGAAGGGGCCCTTTTATAGGCACGGGAGGGCGCGGGAGCTAGGGTTTTGGAAGGTGGTCTGGCGGGAAAATTTCCCGGTCGCGGCGGCTCAGGCGGTGACGTCGGACGCGTGGGTCGCTCGGACGGGGTACTGCGGCTCCTCCGCGCGTGCTACGGCCTGCTCGTGACCTCGGCAACGGTCTCCTCGCGTGCGTGATGGTCGGGTGACAGGGAGGCAGCGGTGGATACTTTTCCACCGTCCACTGGCCGGGGTCCAGCTCGACCCAGTGGGAGATTGACAACGGAGGGCTAGGAGACGTCGTCAGGTACGGCTACGGGCCTCAGGACGTACGGGAACGGCGTCAGCTACAGTGATCTCGATTTGTTTGAAATTTGCCTTCCAGATGTTCGACGAAATGCCCGAAAGAATTTCAAATTCAAATTTTGAAATCTGCCACCGTGGGTTGTCAAGATATTCCATAAGGACTCCAAAACTATTTTTGTTCTGAAGAAAGAAAATGTTTTGCAGAAATTTTATTTCGAAAATTGGATATGGTCACTGTTTCAGATTCAAACTTTGGCAGATGTTTGAGTTAGGTTAGAATTTGAATTTTTGTTTGAAACTTCTTGGTCAAGTTAGTTTGTAGTCTGGTCAAGCTCAACTAACTAACCACACACTTAGTTGAGTTACAGATTGCTTAATCTAAGTGTCCAAAGTAGGGCAGTCAATAATATTTTCTAGATCAAACTTTTCTTCTATTTTTCTTTATTACCTTTGCTTCTGGTTTCTTTGGTCCTTGTAGTTCTTCCCTAATGCTTCTGTTGGTTAAGTGTGGATTAACTAAACATTGCACAACAAATTATAACACACATGAAATCATAAAAGGCATATATTAGAAATCTATGCATACATGCAATATGAATGAAAAAGTTTTATCTTGGTCCAAAATTTGGCTCTTTAATTAATAGGAAATGGATTACAAATTTTTGAGTTGTTACAATCTTCCCCCCTTAAAAAGAATCTCGTCCTCGAGATTCACTAACTAAGAACTGAAAAGATTGGGAAATTCTTTCTGAAGGTAGTCTTCTCGTTCCCAAGTGGCTTCATCTTCTGTGTGATTGCTCCACGGAACTTTTAGAAACTTGATGCTACGGGTTCGAGTGGTTCGATATGCTTCTTCGAGGATACGGATAGGTACTTCACGATAGGTCAAATCCTTATTGATGTCCACAGAACGGTGATCAATATTCTTAAAGATTTCTGGCTTCTCCGGAACTTCAAGACATTTCCGAAGTAAAGACACGTGAAAAACATCGTGCACTTCAGACAATTCAGGGGGCATTTCCAACTGATAAGACAGTTCTCCTCTACGGCCAAGTATCTTGAAGGGTCCAATATACCTTGGTGCAAGCTTTCCTTTTACTTGGAATCTCTGCATTCCCTTGAGAGGTGATACTCTAAGATAAACAAAATCTCCAATCTTGAAGGTCAGTTCTCTACGTCTCTTGTCAGCATAACTCTTCTGTCTAGACTGGGCTGCCTTGAGGAAATCACAAATCATGCGAACCTTCTCCTCAGCTTCTTGCAGAATGTCAGGTCCAAATATCTTACTGTCTCCAGTTTCAGACCAATTCAAAGGGGTACGACACTTTCTTCCATATAAAGCTTCAAATGGGGCCATTTGCAAACTGGCTTGATAACTGTTGTTGTAGGAAAACTCCGCGAAAGGCAGACAATCCTCCCACTTAGCTCCATAGGCTAGAACACAGGCTCTCAACATATCTTCAAGTATTTGATTTACTCTTTCAGTCTGTCCATCAGTCTGAGGGTGGTAAGCTGTGCTAAAGGCTAATTTGGTTCCCAAGGCTTGGTGCAAACTTCTCCAAAATCTTGAGGTGAATTGGGTCCCTCGATCAGAAACTATGGTTTCAGGGACTCCATGCAAACTAACAATTCTGGATAGATAAAGGTCTGCCAGCTGTCCTGATGTATAAGTGGTCTTGACAGGAACAAAGTGGGCAACTTTGGTCAGTCTATCCACAATAACCCAGATAGAGTCATTTCTGCGGCTAGACCTTGGAAATCCAGTGATGAAATCCATTCCAACTGATTCCCACTTCCATTCCGGAACTTGCAAAGGTTGCAGCAGTCCAGCAGGACGTTGATGTTCAGCCTTGACTCTTTGACAAATGTCACACCTGGATATGAACAGTGCAATCTCACGCTTCATTCCATGCCACCAAAATTGTTCCTTTAAATCTTGATACATCTTAGTTCCACCGGGATGGATGGAGTAAGGTGTCTCATGGGCTTCCTTCATAATAACTTCCTTCAATTCTGAATCAGTAGGCACACAAATATGTCCTTTATACCAAAGAACTCCTTGGTCATCTTCCTCAAATCCTAGCACTTTGCCGGAACTAATTCTACGCTTAATTCCGTCAATACTCTCATTTCCCTTCTGGGCTTCTTTGATTTGGCTCATCAAGGTGGGTTGAAACTCAAGGTTGGCTAGGAATCCTTGACTGACTAGTTCCAATCCAAACTTTTCAAACTCTTGGTGCAGCATGGGTTGCTCCTCTTTGATCATCATATTCAATGTGCATGGCTTTCTACTCAATGCGTCGGCCACTACATTGGCCTTCCCGGGGTGATAATGAATTTCCAGATCGTAATCCTTGATCAACTCTATCCATCTTCTTTGCCTCATGTTCAACTCCTTCTGGGTGAAAATATACTTCAAAATCTTGTGATCAGTGTAGATCTCGCAACGGTTACCCATAAGATAGTGCCTCCAGGTCTTCAAAGCTAGAACTACGGCTGCTAACTCCAGATCATGGGTTGGATAGTTTTCTTCATGAGGTCGAAGCTGCCGGGAGAGGTATGCTATGACCTTGCCTTCTTGCATTAACACACAACCAAGTCCAAGTTTGGAGGCATCGCAATAGACATCAAAGTTCTTGGTGATATCGGGCATGGTTAGGACAGGTGCGGTTACTAATCGCTTCTTGAGCTCTTGAAAACTCTCTTCACACTTAGGGGTCCATTCAAACTTCTTGTCATTCTTCAACAGTTGGGTCATGGGTCTGGCAATACTTGAAAATCCTTCAACAAATTTGCGGTAATATCCTGCTAATCTGAGAAAACCTCTAACTTCAGTTTGAGTGGTAGGGGCTTCCCATTCCATGACTGATTTGATCTTCTTTGGGTCCACTGACACTCCTCCAGCTGATAATACATGGCCTAAGAATCCAACTTCCTTCAACCAAAACTCACATTTGCTAAACTTGGCATATAGCTGATGCTCTCTCAGGGTCTCTAAGATTAATTTCAAATGGGTTGCATGCTCTTCTTCGGACTTGGAATAGATAAGAATGTCATCAATGAAGACAACAACAAACTTATCCAAAAACTCCATGAAAACCTTATTCATGAGATTCATGAAATAGGCAGGGGCATTGGTTAATCCAAAGGACATTACAGTGTACTCATACAATCCGTATCGAGTAGTGAAAGCTGTCTTAGGTATATCTGTTGCACGGATCTTCAGTTGATGGTATCCAGTTCTAAGGTCTATCTTTGAGAAGACTTGAGCTCCAGTCAATTGGTCAAACTGGTCATCAATCTTTGGGAGAGGATACTTATTCTTGATGGTAACGTCATTTAGCTTGCGATAATCAGTGCACAGTCGGCTGGAACCGTCACTTTTATCCACAAACAAGACGGGTGATCTCCAAGCAGATGAACTTGGCTGAATCAATCCCTTACTCAAAAGGTCATCCAATTGCTTCTTTAACTCCACTAGTTCAGCTGGGTTCATACGATAAGGTCGCTGGGCTATAGGTCCAGTTCCAGGGATAAGCTCAATGATAAACTCAATATCCCGATCCGGTGGCATTCCGGGTAGCTCATCGGGAAACACATCCGGGTATTCACAAACGATGGGAACTTGCTCTAGAGTTGGTCCTGAGATACTCTTATGACATCGGGTGGTTTGGGGTGGTTTTACGGACACATGCTTTACTACAATTCCAGTGCTACTCTTCATGGTGATGGTCTTTTTGGCACAATCTATCACTCCTTGATGGGAAGACATCCAATTCATACCAAGAACTACTTCCAAACCTTTAGTTCCCAACACTATCAAATTGGCTAAGAAAGCTATTCCATGAATTTCTATGGGAACTGCCAAACAGCTCCACTCAGCCCTTGTTGTTGACCCAGGTATTTGTACTAACATGGCATGTTTCATGGGTGTTGGTTGAAGTCCACTTTTATCAACAAATAACTTAGTAACAAACGAGTGTGAAGCTCCAGAATCAAACAGAACTCTTGCAGGAACTGAATTAACAGGGAACATACCAAGCACAACGTCGGTTGCTTCCTGGGCTTCTTCAACATTCATGTGATTCAGACGGCCTCGGGGGTGAGGCTGGTTCCTTGGTGGATAATTCTTGCCATTTCCAACACGGCGTTGTTGCTGAGCAGGAGCAGTGGTCTTGGATGCATCATTCAGCTTCTTCGGGCATTCATTGGAGTAGTGCCCCTTGATTCCGCACTAATAACAGGTAACACCAGACTTGTCACCAGACTTGGGCAGCGCAGGTGCGCCATTTGGCCTTGGAATATTGGGGTTGAAGTTGTTGTCATTAGGTCTTGGAGGTGTACGGTTGAAGTTGTTGCCGGTCAGACGGTTGGGAAAGTTGGGATGTGGAGTAGGTGCAGATGGCCTCATAGGTCTAGGGGCAAAACCCATAGGTGGATTTCCCCTTGTGCCCTCAACCTCACCAAGTTGTTGCCATTAGGTCTAACAACCTGCAGGGTAAAATAAATTTTGCTTTGTGCCCTCAACCTCACCAAGTGGTTGTCAAGCACAAGGTGTGTGTAAGTATACAAAACTGAAAATAAATATGCAAATGCAACGGCGCCAGAAAATCATGTGCCGCGGGAATATGCAAACAAAAGTAATATACAAAGCAATGGTAAACAGTAAAAGGTATGGTTGTAGTGTTTTAGTTTGTGAAATGCAATAAAGGAAATATTTTTGTATTTTCAAAATGAAGACAACGATAAAGTGAGTAGAATGTTTTTTCTTATAATAAAAAGTGGACTAGGGTTCATGGGTTCACTAATGCACTCTCTCATAAAAGATATGGCGGACATAGGATCATACAATTAACATAAAAGATTGCAACAAAGTTCACATTCAAATGAATTCATATGGGCATCACGTCCTATATAGAGATGTTTTGGTTTTTCATCTCTCTCATACTCCACCGAGATGGGAATTTAATCTAGTCATCTCGGCATTAAGATAAACTCAGAGCATAGCATTAAGCACAATGACATGAAGTTAAAATAAGAACATGCTAGATCTAGTCGCGGATACTCAGCAAGGTCACCCTAGACATACCCTGTAGCATGGTATTTTCTTTATCCCTAGTGAGGCAACAAAGTAAGGTAAACACCCAAGTGACTCCAAGGGACTTTCCTCCCCGGAATAATCACCCCCGTTACTCCAACTAATGCAGATGTTCCCCCACACACGGTCTCATAAACATGCTTGATTATAACAAGTAAATAAGAACGGGGTACATAATATACATATACTCATACACTAAAATTAAAGAACAATTGCAATCTCATATATTAATGTAACAACCCCGACCACTTTGTCCTCGCTCAAGCACACCCGGAACAACTTCCCGGTCGGTCACCCATCCTCAAATCGCTCCAGGCTAAGCACGCTTAACCTAGAGTTCTTTTCAGATGAGCTTCCGGAAAAGAAGGTATACATTGTTGGTATAAGTATCCTCTCAATCCTATTAATACCTGGGCCAGGATGTCACACACACCCCCTTAGAAGATCGACGTCCTCGTCGGTCAACCCTAGTCCAAGAACTTCCCCTCTTGGACACGTCCATGCGTCAAGTGCCGACCCATATGCCACAACGGGCCACATGTCCGCACACCTAACCCGCACACGCCCGTGTTACCGCAAGGGTCGGTTCTGATACCAAATGTAACACCCCTGCCACCCCGTGGCCGGGCCTGTTATGCCTGGCAGCATTCTAGGATCTCTACACTGGCCACACAAATCAACACTAGTCTTTTCTATGCACTTTGTCCTCACTCAGCACACCCGGAACAACTTCCCGGTCGGTCACCCATCCTCAAATTGCTCCAGGCCAAGCACGCTTAACCTGGAGTTCTTTTCAGATGAGCTTCCAGAAAAGAAGGTATACCTTGTTGATATGAATATCCTATCAATCCTATTAAGCCCTAGGCCAGGATGTCACACTCTGTCATATGGCATTAACTCTTAGCTTGTAGATCCTTCGATTTACCATCTCATGTTGTATGCTTCTTCTTCTTGTTACTGAGCATCTTAGTTGAAGCTGACAATGTTGTTGTCTTCATGGAGACTTGTCAAGAACACACTTCTTTGGGATTGGGATAAAGATAAGAATAGATAGAAGGGATCTAAACAAAATTCCTACCCAAACACAGCAGATCAAGGTAATTCATCTTACAGACAATATCTAACAATCATTCATCACATCAAGCAAACTAGTTCAAACACTAACAATCTAGTATGGTCATACCCCAATTTGATATGATCATTAGATTAATACAATATCGTTGGTTCTATAAACTATAATTATTGGTGGTCTATCCTATTACTGCCTTCATTGTTCCCTGTTCTCATTTCCACTTCCTCAGTGTATCGTTGTTGTTGTGCAGTCTTCATATCAACATTTATCCAAGTTCTTCGTTGGCCTTCCACGTAGTGCATCATGTTGAGTCAAGGAATAACATATGAAGTAGAAGTCTCATTCTTCTAGCACATTGTGATCTTCTGTCCTTTCTTGATGGTTTTCAAAGGTGGGTCATCTAAAGCATAAGGAAAAATTGTCTTTGAAAATGAAATAGATGAGAATACCAAAAGTTCAGCATGCAAACTTTTGTTTTGGTAAAACCTAGTTATATAATTTTTTCATCCTAAGGCCTTCCTAGTCTAGTCCAAACCTAGGGTCTCGATCCTACAGGCAACACTATGCTCTGATACCATTCTATAGCGTCTTACCTTTTTGAAAAGGCAGAACTCCTATGTTAAGTGCAACTCCATGGATCACTGATAGCACCACAGTACAAAATATAGTAATCATTGCAATATTATCAAAATTTACAACGTAGATCTAGTTACACAAGTCTCAAACCTTATAGATTCATAGCAGAATAACAAAGTGGCAATGAGCCTCCATCTTCATCACGTGCCACAGGCAGACATGTTGGAATGTAGGCTCGAGATCCTACTAATCATTCCTCGTCCGAAAAACCTGCACATTTGAATATGCAGCCCCAATGAAAGGGGTCAGTACAATGACGTACTGACAAATGACATATATTTGGTAGCTATTGTGAAAAGACTATTCTGTATGATATTTGGCTGGTGGATCTTAGGCTAATTTGCATAAAGCAAGTTTTATCCTATATTTTCCAATTCAAAACATTTTTAATCATTTAAGGGATTTTATTAAAAAGGCACATGGATAACTCTCAAGTGATAACCACCACATACCATGGGTTGATAGCCAGGTATGCGGCCCTGAGTAGCTACCAAGATGACCCTCAGGTGATAACGACCACACAAGACATGGGTTGATATCCAGGTGCATGGCCCCGAGTAGACACCGCTCTAAGATGATTTCTAAACCAATTTTAATCATTTTGAAAAGGTGATGCAATTTTTATGTACATCCTTGTCTAGAGACTCAAATTGTCCATAACCAAGGACACGACTAATCGATTAGTTTTACACCCTACAGGGGTTGTGCACTTTCACCTTAAGACTCATCCTACCCAGAGAGAAGAATGAGACGAGACCTTTCAGAAGGAGAATTCAACCATACTAGCAAGACCCGTTCCCAAATACCACCTCATGTCAAGCTACAAGTTGAACCCTCACATCATACTCAATCAAGACAGAGCTCATAGTGTCATAAGGCTGCATTGGAAGTACTCTAAAACATGGAAGACATAGTAATCTCTTTATTCCTGGATGGCCATCCACAAGTGTACTCCTAGGTGATAACAACCACACAGTCCTGGGTTGATAGCAAGGTGTGTAACCCTGGGTATCCACTCAACTTCGCCTCCTCTTACAAACCATTCCACCCAGGTGATTCATTAAAGTTGTAGTTTTTTTAATTATCAACCCAAAAATATAACATAGCATTGGCATCATTTTCCAAAGTAAGTTTGCAATCCTAGCAAGTGGGGTTTAAAGGATGGCTACACACTACAAGGATCTAAGCATTTCATAAACTTCTTTGAAAAACAACCTATCATGCATACTACTAGAAAAAACTAATGCAGTAGTAAAAATAGGTGGAAGAATGTGTGTCACTTGCCTTTTGGAGTTTAAGCTCTTTCACTTCTCTCAACAAAAACTCGTTGCTCTCCGTACAAGCTATAACACAGAAATAACACAACATAAACACACCATACAATACAAACATAATGAAACAAGACAAGCAAGATTTAGGTAGGCTTGATATTGGGTCAAGGTGGTGTCAAAATTATTTTGGTGCATAGGTATGATCATATGATTTACTTTTGTACAAGGAAATATGCTGAAAAGGATTACATAATTAATTCTATAAAGGAAAATACTCAAATCCCCATACTTGAATTTGAATATTTGAAAAATGAGTCAAACAATTTGGATAGTGGTACTACTGGATAGAGTACTATAGAACAAAGCTATTTAAATTGGATTCACCTCAAGATCAAGTTTAGAACTCAAGTTATGAATAGAATAATGATTTAGATGAATTTGAATGCACAAAGTTTGTGCACGTATCAAATTTGATGTTGCTTGATTTTATGATGTTCTACAAGATTAAAGGATTCCAGAGACTACAAATTTGTGATTTTTGGATGTGTAAAACAAGAGTTATGAATTAATTAGTGCAACAAATGAATTTAAATCAATTCAAAAATGAATTCAAATTGTATACATAAACCATGGAATATTATTGCACCATTGGATTCTACTCTTTCTTAGATTTCTAGAGACATATGATTTGTTAAATTTGGAGTAACAGAACATTTTCTATGAATTTTTGAAGTTTGTCATATTTTTGAAAATTTAAATTCAGAAATTGACTGAAATTGACTTTGACCAGACTGACCGAGTTGACTGGGTTGACTATGCTGATGCCATGATGATGTCAAAAAAGTCAGCAGAAAAAGTTGCTTAGATGAAAAAACTTTCTATACAAAAGTACTAGATAATCACTAGATCTATCTACCCTATAAATTACTTTGAATTCGGAAAAAGGAGGTAGACAAGATCTGAGTTATAACTTATCAGATTTGAATTTTGCAACGCGATTTTCTCCCTGCTCGGTGGACGAAACAATGTGAGACTTGCGGCAATTGAAAGATCTTAACAAGAGGAACAACTTCCGTATTGAAGGCGCATCGATTTGGGATCATCTTTGAGGTTGATTTGTCTCCGGATGACTCAAAATAGATTCTATTTTAAAGACATAGATCCATACCTTAAAATGAAAAACTCACCATAAGTAAGTTATAGAGAACTGAAAGATGTACCAACTCACCAAATGAATTTATATTTGATGAAGCGAGCGAGCCGGGATCTAGGATTTTCTCTGTCAGATCTGAAATCTTGCAGGTCAATTTTCTTAAGCTACGTTGGATAAAAAGAGATGAGGTTTGTCGGGATTGAAAAGTCTCAACGAGATCTACAACTTTCATTTAGAAGCCGAAGGCAAATAACGAAGTTTTGAGATCGAAAATACGAGTTATGATTTCGGAATAAAGAATTTTGGGATTTCGAAAAGGAAACTTAGATCTATGGTGATAGGGGCTTTATATAGAAGTGTAGGTCGGTGGAGAAGTGTAGGTCGGTGGATAAGATAGGGTTTGAGTTAGGAACGCGTAGAAACAAACGGATCCAAATTTGAAGCTATATAAATTAAGATATTCGCATTTGATTGGAGATGGGTTAGAAAAACAAAAAGGAATAAAAGAAAAAGGTAAAAAGAGCATGCGGCTTGCTGGGCCGGCGCGGGCGTGCGTTGGCCTTTAGCCGTCGCGCTGGCGTGGACGGGGTTGGCTGGGCCGGGCCAGATACTCGATCCGATCGGCCGGATTTCATTTTTTTCCTTTTCTTTTTTATTTTCTTATTTTTTCATAACTTTTGCAATTGAACATCAAATGAATTCAAACCAATTTTTAATTTTTTTCTAAAATTCCACACAACATTTTAAAACATTAACAAACAAATTTTCAAAATAAAAATAATTTTCAAGAAAAACTTTATAAATTTAGCCAAAGGGCTTTATTTTGCACATTCCAAAATAGAAACAGGGTTTAAAAGTATCCTTTGAAATTTAGAGAAAAAACTCTATAGAATAATATTTTCAAACATAATTTTGGTAATGCAAACTTTATTTAACATAAATCTTTTTGGAAATATTTTCCTTTGCAAATAAGCTTGCATAGGTTTGAATAAATACAAAATAGGATTTTGAAATCCCGTTTTCTCAAAATAATTCTTTTAAGGATTAATAGAAAATTTGAAATATTTTTTTCTAACAAAACTTTTGAATTTGAAATATTTATAAAAAAAATTATATAAGTTGGGAAACCTTGGAAGCAAAATAAGTTGGGTTTGAAAGTTCAGGAAAACTTTATTTAGGGAAAAGCTTTTAAATAAGGGATTTCTATTTTCGTGCCCCTGGTTCGTTAGTTGTACTCAGTTTTCCCCAGCCGCTTAACTTTTCCTCAGTTTTCCCCTCCCTCTAGTTTGAAACCCCTCGCAGACGCTCGGACGGGAGGGTTGCCATCTGGTCAGAGGCCTTGACCGTTACCGGTGACGGCTAGGGAGCCGCGGTGGTTGTGAATGGACCGTTGCTTTTGAATGGTGTTGACTGTTGACCCAATGAGACACGTCGGACTAGCGGTCTCTCACTCACCCAAAGCTTTCTCCTCCACCCGAGACTGGAAGAGCTCACACACCGCCCCTCCGCCGCCATGCCGTCCTGCCCTCCTACCTTATGGCGTCGTCCGCCCCCGAGCCGCCCCCGCCCCCACCACCACCCCCGGGAGGCGGAAAGGGATCTGTCTCCACTAGATCTACCCCTATTGCAGTAGAGTTTGTACATCCGTCTGGTGTGCCGATTATGCCCCTCAATGGCGGATAAGATTGGGAATCGGAGGGATCTAACGCATGGATTCCATCTGGGTAAGCATCGCCTGCCTATGTGAATTAACAGTAGGCAGTTTTTGAGCGCGAATCGTTGTTGCTCAACTAACTGCGTTGCTTTTCGAATAGGATTGATCCAGCGCTGACTTTTCAGCTGGTGGTTAGGCTGGATACTAGCTTTTTGCGTGATTCTGAACGCAATGTGAGCGGATTTTACATCCCAACGGTGGTTGCAACTACCATCTCGTTGAGGGATTTAAAAGATAACATCTGCGCTCAGTACCCCTGGGGCGCTGGCGATTCAGTTGATTTCTAATATTTCAACAGCACGGAGGGAAGATATGTTCCACTAATTTCTGATGAGGATCTGGGAATTCTTTTTGCTTTAAATGATTCTTGCCGTGTCGGTAAAATTCGTATCCATGTGGACAGGGTCCAGGCATCATCTGGTGTTGGGGCATCATCAGGTGGTCGGGCATCATGTCTCTCTAGTGTTGCTTGCCTCTGCTAATCGTGTGCGCCACCCCGCTCCTTGTAGGTCCACAGCAGCACCATCTTTCCCCAGTGCTAGTGGTAGCGAGATCGTTCCTGCGGTCGATGTGGAGGACGATGCATAGATTGAGGATCTGTCTCCTCAAGATTATGAGGATGAGTTGATGTTTCCTGAATTGGTAGATCGATGCAGTAAGCAGGCAATGGAGGATCAATACATGGAAGATATTGCACAAGGTGCCAGATTTGATGACACTGATGATGAAGAGAAGGATGAGAACAATGACAGCCTCGTTTTAGCCGATTACGAAGGTGATGAGTTGCCAACAATTGAGTGGAACAGGGAGGATCCTCAGCTTGCAGAAGGCACCGTATTTCAAACAATGATGGACTGCCGTAATGCAATTACTACATATTGCATTCTCACCAAGAATGATTATGAGGTTATTAAAAGTGAGCCAGGTAGGTTCACAGTTAAGTGCCCATACAAGAGGTGTAGGTGGAGGCTGCATGCATCCACAATGCTCAGAAGCACCGTGGTTCAGGTACTACGCCAACCAGTTGTGTATTTTAGATCATAGTGTAAAATTTGTTAACTGTTACTGACATCCCTTATAATTATGTTTCAGATAAAGAAGAACTCGATCGACCATACTTGTCCACCTCGAGCGGGAGCGCCAGAGGAGAAATCAAAGCTAGCGAAGACTAGGTGGTTGGCAGATGCAATCATAGATTGGCTGAGAAAAACTCCATCACTTGGTCTAACAGCACTCATAAAAAAGATAACTGATAAGTTTAATATAAAAATACCTTACATGAGGATGTTCTATGCAAAGGAAATGGCTCTTGACAGGATCAATGGTCCATGGAATGAAAGCTTTCAGTTGCTTTACACTTTCAAAGCTGAAGTGGAGATGGCTAGTCCAGGCAGTGTTGTAGCGATAGACAAGCATACAGTTCCCTACAAATTGAAAAGTGGGAGGATAATGCAGAAGGAATGTTTTAGAAGGGCTTTTGTTTGTTTCAAAGCTTGCTGGAAAGGCTTTCTAGACGGTTGCAGGCCTTATTTGGCGGTGGATGCAACAGCTCTTCATGGCAGGTTTAAAGGACAGCTAGTTGCTGCTACTGCAGTTGATGGACACAATTGGATGTTCCCTGTTGCTTATGGAGTTTTGGAGGTTGAGTCAGAGGAAAGTTGGACTTGGTTTCTGCAGAATTTGCGTGACCTTATAGGTCATCCACCATGACTTACTATCCACACACACACTTGCAAAGGTTTGGAGAGTGCAGTAGAAGCAGTATTCCCCGGAGTGGAGCATAGGGAATGTATGCGACACTTGGTACAGAATTTTACAAAGAAATTCAGGGGTAAAGCTTATACTGACAGCCTATGGCCAGCTGCATACACATGCAACATTAGGAAGCATCTGTTTCATTTGGATGTGTTGTATAAACAAAAACCTGGGGTGAAGGAGTACTTGGATGAACATCATGGTAGGGTGTGGTCAAGAAGCCAATTCAATGAAATTTGCAAGGTAGACTATGTAACAAGTAACCTTGCGGAGAGTTACAATGCAAAGGTCAAGTCATTGAAAGGGCTTATGTTGTGGCAAATATTTGATAAAATTAGGCAGATGATCATGATAAAGATTGATCTGCGTCAAAGAATTGCAGCCACAAAATATGTTGGCCATCTCATGCTCCCATCTTTGATTAAGTCTTTGCATGCCAGGGCAAAACAATTGAAGATGAAATGCATCAGAAAAGGAATGGAGGCTGAGGTAACCTACACTGACAGTAAAAACAGGCAGTGGAGGTATCCAGTGAGTTTGGTTGATAGGACATGCCATTGTAGGCGATGGCAGATCCGTGGGATACCCTGCATACACGCATTGTTTTTCATGAGTGTTATAGCGGGTGCAGAAGGTGAAGTTGATCAGTATGTGTCAGAGTATTTCTCTGTTGCCAAATTTAGGGCTGCATATGCTATGAATGTTCCTACCTTGTTGGGAAAAGACCAATGGATGAAAGTCGATCCAGGCTTCAAATTGTACTCTCCAATTTTGACTAGACCGGCAGGTAGGCCGAGGAAGAATAGGATCAGAGTTAGTGCAGAGGGTGGTGCACCGATTCGATGACGTAAGTGCAAACGTTGTGGAACCCCTGGACACATTGCTAGGCTTTGTAAAAATCCAGTTGACCCAGCTTTTAGAATGGAAGATCAGGCGGGAGCAGCAAATGCAGAGGAGAATGAAGCAGCAATTCAACATGAGGAGATTGAAGCAATGAATCGAGAGCTGCTTGAACCGATGGATCGAGAGCTGCTTGAAGCGATGGATCGAGAGCAGATTGAACAGATGAATCGAGAGCTGCTTGAACCGATGGATCGAGAGCTGCTTGAACCGATGGATCGAGAGCTGCTTGAACCGATGGATTGAGAGCAGATTGAACAGATGAATCGAGAGCTGCTTGAACCGATGGATCAAGAGCAGAGGGAACAGATGGATCGAGAGGCCGTTAAAGCAATGCATAGACAGCTGACTGAAGCAATTGATCGAGAGCTGGGTAAACCGATGGATCAAGAGCAGATTGTAGAAGCAAGGGAAGAAAATGCATTAGAAGAAAGAGCACAAGCTTCGTATGATATGGTTGTCTCGGTCTTGGCACAACCCGAAAAGAAGAAGAAGAACAAGAAAGAGTGCAAAAGGAAGGTAGACACTGGTAATATCCCTGGTAGGGTTACCCAGAGTAAGGTGGTGGACCCAGCGAGTCACACCAGGAGCAAGAGAAAGATTTTATTTTGAACAATTAATTTGAATTTGTATGAACAATTTGTATTGGGGATCCCTTTGTATTGAATTCAAACTAGTGTGGCGTTCCCAAGTTTGTATGTTGAATAATCACAATAATGTATGTGTTATTTGCAAGTTTTCTATGGTCATGCACCTCGAATAAGTTCATCGCTTAAGCCACATTTATCATTTTCTAAGTGACTAAACTCAAAAAATATAGTTTTGGGTTTAGTTTAATTCAAAATAATTCAAAACATGGTGGAACCTTCCCATGGAGTCTTGTTATGTTACCTACAACCTAGAGAAATAATAATGGAAAAGGAAATATAGAGATATGAAGTTTTTCCCAAAACCACTTTCTAGTCCATGAGCTACTAGCTATGAAGATGCAGGGCTTTCTACTCAACACACCTCCCAAATACCCACTATGCTTACAAACTTTGTCCAAATGAGTCCAAATTCGTCACACTTGTGTATCTTTGAATTACAAACAATATCACGTCGGCCAAAATGTACTATATTGTTCAAATAACACAATCTAACAATTTTTATGCCAAAAGCTTCAATTTCCCTTACTCCCTTTATTATTTGGGTGCCCCTGTTTTACTTAGTTTTACTCAGTTTTCCCCCTCCGGATCCACTTGTTTTACTCAGTCCTACTCAGTTTTGTCCTTCCGATAAACATTTCCTCACTTTTCCCCCTCTTAGTTCTACTCAGTTTTCCTCACTTGTACTCACTGGCTGATCTCTGATTGGTCGAGATGTATGTCACACGGATCTTGGTTGGTTGATAGCTCAATGTACGCTTGCACCGTTGGATCATTTATGATCGGACGGCCTATATATCTCTCTCTACCTTGGTGGACACATACGGAGAGAAGAGCAGAGCACATACCTACCAACCCTGGCAGTCGCATATTCCAGTCGCATCATCCTCTCTCCTATTTCCTCTCTTACTCTGGCGGTCGCGGTGGCGCGGATCTGCAGCGTGCGTGCGGCGGCGCGGATCTAACCGTGCGTGCGGCGATGCGGATCTAACTGTGCGTGCGGCGGCGCGGATCTAACCGTGCGTGCGGTGGCGCAGATCCAACCGTTCAGGAGATGGAACTGTCCATCCGGGTGATCACTTATTATTTATACATGAATTATGCGAGTTGTTCAGATGTGCAGGTATTTCACCAAGCCAGGTTAAGAAGAAATTATTCTCATTATCATTGAAAGTCAGAGCTGAGGAGTGGTGTCGACTACTCCAGGATGGTCCATCTATGGCATGGGAGGATATTGTGCCTCTCTTTTATTCCAAGTTTTATCCTCCAAGTGAAATTCATAAAGACCGTAACCGGATATATAATTTTTGGCCTCATGATGGAGAGAGTATTGCCCAAGCGTGGGGGAGATTGAAGTTACTAATGCTCAAATGCCCTATTCATGAGCTCCCCAATAATATTGTTATTAATATTTTTTATGCGCGGCTTACTCTTCCTGATAAGGATTATTTGGATGCTTCTTGCTTTGGATCATTTACTCATATGAAAGAAGATGCTAAGTGGAAACTTCTTGACCGTATACAAGAGAATGCTGAAGGTTGGGAAAACGACAAAGGTAGGAAGTCAGGTATAAACTATGATTATGAATGCATTAAATCTTTTATGGGAACCGATGACTTTCATAGTGTTAGCGCTGCTTATGGTCTTGATTCACAAATACTTGCTAATTGTCTTAAGGCTTTTGCCTCTTATATTGATGTTCCAAAGAAAGATTGGAACAAATATCATGCGCCTTATAAAGATTCTATTAGTCATATTCCTGCTGCAGCTACTGAAGTTTGTACTGTTGATAGCATTGTGCCTGAACCTTATTTTGAGAAGACACCTTTCCCTGCTAAGGTAAAGAAGTATTCTACTTTGGTAAGTGTGTCTAATAAAAGTACTAAGAAAGCTGCAGAACCTGATGAGCAAATTACTATTAAGTCTCATGTAGCTATATTGAAGGATCTTGTTACTAAAGATGTAGGGGATGAATATATTCTTTTTTGTGAAGATGCTTCTAACATTCTTTCACATCCAAAAAAGCACAGGAAAGCAAGTGTTCCTGTTATTTCTGTTAGGATTGGAGATCATTGCTATTATGGTTTATGTGATATTGGTGCTAGTGCAAGTGCTATTCCCTTAGAGCTTTACAAAGAAATCATGCACGAGATTGGCGCTTGTGAACTTGAAGATATTGATGTGGTTGTTCAGCTTGCTAATAGAGAGACTGTGTGGCCTCTTGGTATTGTTCGAGATGTGGAAGTTCTTTGCGGTAAGACTAAATACCCTACTGATTTTCTAGTACTTGGTAAGGAAGCTAGCAAAACTTGTCCTATTATTTTTGGTAGACCATTTTTGAATACTTGTGGTGCCGTGATAGATTGTAAGAAGGAGAATTTTTTTACTAAGTTTAATGGAGAGTCTTATGAGTTTAATTTTTCCAAGTTTGCTAAGACTTCTTATGAAAATGACACGCCTAATGAAAATTTTCGAGTTGAGCAGCTTGCTTCTATTGCTCTTGCCCCTAATAATGCCTTGCAGCAATTCATGGAAGATCACGAAAGTGATGTTTTTAGCAAGGAAAGAGAAGAGATTGACGATATTCTCCTTCGTCAACCACCATTACTCAAGCATAATCTACCTGTGGAGGATCTTGGTACCACTTTGCCGCCTAAAGAAGATCCTGTGTTTGAATTAAAGCCTTTGCCTGATGACCTCAAATATGCTTATATTGATGATAAGAAAATATATCCTGTTATTATTAGTTCTAAACTTTCAGGAAAGGAAGAAGAAAGATTATTGGAGATATTGAGGAAACACCGAGGAGCTATGGGATATACTCTGGATGATTTAAAAGGGATTTCTCCCACTTTATGTCAGCATGCCATTAATATGGAGAAAGATGCGAAGCCAGTTGTGGAGCATCAGCGCCGCCTAATTCCGAAGATGAAGGATGTGGTAAGAAATGAGGTATTAAAGCTCCTTGATGCTGGTATTATTTATCCTATTGCTGATAGTAGATGGGTTAGTCCTGTTCATTGTGTTCCTAAAAAAGGAGGTATGACTGTTGTGCCTAATGAGAATAACGAGCTTATTCCTCAAAGGGTAGTTGTTGGTTATAGAATGTGCATTGATTATAGGAAGGTAAACAAAGTTACTAAGAAAGATCATTACCCTTTACCGTTTATAGATCAAATGCTAGAAAGGTTGTCTAAGAAGACTCATTTTTGTTTCCTTGATGGTTATTCTGGTTTTTCTCAAATTGCTGTTAAGAAGGATGATCAAGAGAAAACTACTTTTACTTGCCCTTATGGAACTTATGCTTATAGACGTATGCCGTTTGGTTTATGCAATGCTCCTGCTACTTTTCAAAGATGTATGTCTGCTATTTTTCATGGCTTTTGTGAAGAAATTGTGGAGGTCTTCATGGACGATTTCTCCGTCTATGGAACTTCTTTTGATAATTGTTTGCACAACCTTGATAAAGTTTTGCAGAGGTGCGAAGAAACTAACCTTGTTCTTAATTGGGAGAAATGCCACTTTATGGTAAATGAAGGAATTGTCCTTGGACATAAAATTTCCGAAAGAGGTATTGAAGTTGACAGAGCAAAAGTGGAGGCAATTGAGAAAATGCCATGTCCAAGAGATGTTAAAGGTATTCGTAGTATTCTTGGTCATGCTGGTTTCTATAGGAGGTTTATTAAAGATTTCTCTAAGATTTCTAAGCCTCTTACTAATCTTCTTCAAAAGGATGTACCATTTGTCTTTGATGATGATTGTAAGGAAGCTTTTGAAACTCTTAAGAAGGCTTTAACTACTGCTCCTATTGTTCAACCACCTGATTGGAATCTACCTTTTGAAATTATGTGCGATGCTAGTGATTTTGCTGTTGGTGCTGTTCTTGGACAGCGCGTTGATAATAAGTTGAATGTTATTCATTATGCTAATAAGACTCTTGATGCTGCTCAGAAGAATTATGCTACTACTGAGAAAGAGTTTCTTGCTGTTGTTTTTGCTTGTGATAAGTTTAGATCTTACATCGTTGATTCTAAAGTTACTATTCATACTGATCACGCTGCTATTAGATATCTCATGACTAAGAAGGATGCTAAGCCTAGGCTTATTAGATGGGTGTTGCTTTTACTAGGGTTTGATTTGCATATCGTAGATAGGAAAGGTGCTGAAAATCCTGTGGCTGACAACTTATCTAGATTGGAAAACATTTCTTTTGATCCTATTCCTGTTAATGATAGTTTTCCAAATGAACAGTTGGCTGCAATTAATGTAACTTCACGAGACCTTCCTTGGTATGCTGATTATGCTAACTTTATTGTTTCCAAGTATTTGCCTCCGACCTTTACAGCTCAGCAAAGAAGAAAATTCTTCTATGATTTGAGGCATTATTTTTGGGATGACCCACATTTATATAAAGAAGGAGTTGATGGTATTATGAGAAGATGCGTACCGGAATATGAGCAACAAGAGATATTAAGAAAATGCCATAGCAGTGCTTATGGAGGGCATCATGCTGGAGATAGAACCGCGCAGAAGGTTCTACAATCAGGTTTTTATTGGCCAACCCTCTTTAAAGATGCCAGAAGGTATGTTTTATCTTGTGATGAATGTCAAAGAGTTGGAAATATTTCTAGACGCAATGAGATGCCTATGAATTACACTCTTGTTATTGAACCGTTTGATTGTTGGGGATTTGACTTTATGGGTCCTTTTCCTCCTTCAAAAGGCTATACCCATATACTTGTTGCTGTTGATTATGTTAGTAAATGGGTAGAAGCCATACCTACAAAGAGTGCCGATGGTGAGACCTCGTTAAAAATGCTTAAGGATGTTATTTTTCCTAGGTTCGGAGTGCCTAGATATCTTATGACTGACGGAGGTTCTCATTTTATTCACGGTAGTTTTAGAAAAACTCTTGCTAAGTATGATGTCAATCATAGAATTGCTTCTGCTTACCATCCCCAAACTAGTGGGCAAGTAGAGCTTTCAAATAGGGAGATTAAGTCTATCTTGCAGAAGACTGTTAATAAATCTAGGAAAAACTGGGCTAGTAAGTTAAACAACGCTTTATGGGCTTATAGAACTGCTTATAAGAATCCCATGGGTATGTCCCCTTATAAGATGGTTTACGGAAAAGCGTGTCACTTGCCCTTAGAATTAGAACACAAAGCTTTTTGCGCAGTGAGAGAGCTTAACAGAGATTTTAAACTAGCCGGTAAGAAAAGGTTGTTAGATTTGAGTTCTCTAGATGAGTGGAGAAACGAAGCGTATGAGAATGCCAGACTTTTCAAAGAGAAAGTCAAGCAATGGCATGATAAGAGAATTCTTAAGAGAGAATTTCATGTTGGTGAGAAAGTTCTTTTGTATAGGTCTCGTTTCAGATTTTTTGCAGGAAAATTACTCTCTAAATGGGAAGGACCATATGTTATTGTGGAAGTGTATCGCTCAGGTGCTATTAAGATTGCTTCATTGAAAGATGATTCTACACAAGTGGTGAATGGGCAAAGACTCAAGCATTACATTTCTGGAGATTCTTATAATGAAGATGTTGACGTTATTGAAACAGTTTCTCCGGAAGATTACATCCAAGACAAACTGCAGGAACCTGCAGAGTTTGCTTTCGAATAGGTAACAGTTCTAGTCAGAAAAGTTTCGCGAAACGTTCTTCTTTCAATATTTTTGCTGTTTTTACTAAATATGAAAAATCACGAGACGAAAAAGGGCAGGAAAAAGAGTCCGTGTGTGTCTCACACACGGGTGGCGCGGGCCCACCCCTGGCCGCGCCACCCCTGTGTGAGAACACCCCGGAACTCGTTTCCGTCCCGTTTTCCTCCTGTGACTTCGTTTTGATGTATAATTTTCGCCTATTTAACCCCCCCGGAGTCCCCGAGGTTTGTATATCGTTTTCTCGTCGTGTTTTGGTTCGAGCTGTTTCTGCCAGGAGTTGATCTTAAGCTTGGGGGAGTCATGGCCTCTTCAAGCGATGACAAGGGCAAAAGGCCCTATGTAGATGATCACCAGCGCCAAAAGTGGAAGGAGGCGCTAGGTTCTGGAAGAGCAAGGCCGACAAACCCTGCTTTTGAAGGACCAACGAAAGCTAGGCGTATCTTTTCTCATGATTTGCAGGGACCAACATATCATGTTTTGGATCTTGACTCCATGCCCGTGATAGAACACGGCATGCTGGTCACTTTTGAGTTTTGCACTCAATATCAAGCTTTGAAGAGGGAAGTAAAGATGCTTCAAGAAGAGAATCTCAGGCTTCGCTTGATGCAGGAATATTTAATTAATCCAAGGCTGCTTCCAATACCACCAAAGGAGTAATTCATCATCGGTTTAGGCATCCCCTTGGCTTGTTCCAAGCTTGGGGGAGTGCCGCGGTATCACATCATTACCTTTTGTTCATTTACTTTTCAAGTAGAGTCTTATCATGAATAGAGAAGTTATCATATAGAATAGTTTGCAGTTGGAAGTATCCTCCTTAGTTAGTTATCTATGTATCCCTTGGTGTGAGTTGCGGTAATAAAATATTAATGAGAAGTTTTATCGTTTACTTTTCGCACACTTTATGTTAGTCTGCAATCTCTCTTATGTGACTAGTCTTGTTGATTGGTATTGGTATAACATTGGGAGCATGAGTAGATTTAGTTGGTTTTGGCAAACCTAGCTTGGTCAGTAGCAACTTTACCTTGAGGTTTGAGTAGAAAAGAATAAAGAAGTGCTTGCAGTTACATCACTTCAGTTTTTCCCTTTTGTTTGGCTTATAAGCATTGTTATTCTTAAAGTTAAAATCGTTGTACCTTCAAGGGAGTTTGCATGATTGTTCTTATTATATGTATGTTTGTTTGTTTCATGCAACTCTTATGCTTGCTACCCAACCTTGCTAGCCAAAAACCTGTACTGAGAGGGAATACTTCTCGTGCATCCAAATCCCAAAAGCCGAGTCACTTCCGAAGAGTCCACTATAAATTCCTATGCATGGTATTTCAAGCCATTCCAAGTAAATTTTCATGTGCTACCTTTCAAAAACCTTCAAACATTTCTCATTTTGTGCCACTGTTTTTAGCTCATGAGGACGTAGTGGATGGGTTTGTTATCTTCCATACTAAATTAAGTACCCTTCGACTAGGCAGCTTCATCTGCTCGTCATTAATTTTGCAAGGGAGCTGGTCAGACCATTATAATCTCAAAAAGAAAAAGAAAGGAAAAGGCACTCCTCCAATGGATTGTGAAAGTTGGTCGGCACCCGATGAATCGGTTAGCCATGGTTTGAGAAAGGAAAAAAGGTGGGGAGGAGTGCAAAGCTATAAAAGAGCACCAAAGTGCCAATTAATCAAACATCTTGGAACCGCTCTCACTTGTTTAGTATGGAAGATATCAAGAACTCCGTTGCTAGTCGTTGACAAAAGCAACCACCTCTCAAAATAACTTTTACCTCTGTTTTACAAATGAAAAGCTCTAGCACATGTTTAATCCCTGCTTCCCTCTGCGAAGGGCCTATCTTTTACTTTTATGTTGAGTCAACCTATTTCCCTCTGTCTCAAGCAAGCATTTGAGTTGTTATGTTTCACTCATCCATATGTTGATCCGTTTAATCATGTTTATTATCTTCCTTGTTTTGTATAATGCTTTTGTCTGAAGGAATATATCTTTGAAAGCTTTCTTTGAATGCAAAAGTTTACTTTGTTGAGCATATAGCCTTTGCTATATTAGCTCTGTTTTAAAAGGTTCCGTTTAAAAGAGAGAATAGTTTGTTCTCCACCCTTCGACCAAGAACTAAGGTTTGCCATTGCCAATTATAATTTACCTTGTGCATCTTTACATGTGATTCCCTTTTACCTATTGCAAGTTTACATCTTATAAAGGGAAGTTGCTGTCTATTATAATTTGTGCCTTAGTGAATGTGATGCTTCTTGTCCGTATTTTGATTATCGACACTTCACTCCATAAACCTGTGGTCATGTTTACCGAGTTTAGTTTTTGCTTGGGGACAAGTGAGGTCTAAGCTTGGGGGGGTTGATACGTCCAATTTGCATCACTATTTTGTATCATAATTTACTGTTATTCATTGATATATTTCATATTTAGATAAGTTACTTATGTTATTTCCTTTGTTTTCACATGTTTGATGATCATCGGAGGAGTTGCTGCCGGAGTCAGGATTCTGCTGGAAAAAGGACCATCAAGAGACCATATTTTGAAGATCAGGAAAATTCCAGGAAAATACCCAGAAATTATATTTTCCCAGAAGACTAGCGAAGCCAGAAGGGGGAGTCGAGAGGAGCCAGGGGGGCTCCACACGCCAGGGCGGCGCGGGCCCACCCCTGGCCGCGCCAGCCCTGCGTGGGGCCGCCCTGGCCCACCTCTGGTCTCGCCCCTCCGCGTACATCATCATCCCTGAAAACCTAAGTCAAGGGGGGGCTCAGAGTTAGACACAGCCGCCTCTGCGGGGCGGAGAACACCAGAGAGAGAAAGCTCTCCGGCAGGGAGAAATCTGCCGGGGAAATTCCTTCCCGGAGAGGGGAGATCGTCGCCATCGTCATCACCATCGCACTGGACTTCATCGGGATCATCATCATCATCTCCATCACCAGCACCTTCATCTCCACCATCATCACGCCGTCCCGCTGTAACATCTTGAGTTGGATCTTGTTATATTCATAGGGGAAACTTTCCCGGTGTTGATTACTCTTGTAGTTGATGCTATTGAGTGGAACCGTTGAATTAAGGTTTATGTTCAGATTGTTATTTACCATTATTTTACCTCTGATCATGATCCATATGATGTCTTGTGAGTAGTTCGTTTAGTTCTTGAGGACATGGGTGAAGTCAAGATGTTAGTAGTGAATTATTGTTGAGAAATATTTAATGGTTTGATATTGTTGTGGTGCTATTTCACTAGTGGTGTCATGTGAACGTCGACTACATGATACTTCACCATTTATGGGCCTAGTGAGATGCATTGTGTATTTGCCTACCGATTGTGGGGTTGCTGGAGTGACATAAACCTAAACCTCCGTTGGGAAACCATTGCACCAGGGAGCGTAGGATCTTAGAGTTTAAGGCTGTGGTTAGATTTATCTTAATTACTTTCTTGTATTTGCGGATGCTTGCAAGGGGTATAATCACAAGTGTGTATTTATCCTAGTAAGGGTAGTGCGCTAGCACAGGTTCACCCCCATAACACCTATCAAACCAATGAATACTATTGGCTCTATGAAGCGAAAGCTCTTGACAGAAACTCCCGTGTGTCCTCGAGAACGTTTGGTTATTATAAGTACACAACCGGCTTGTCCTTTGCTGAATAAAGGATTGGGCCACTTGCTGCAATTGTTACTACTATCTTTTATTTACTCGCACTTTAATTACTCGTATTACCAAATACTCCTGAAAACATGTTTGCTAGTATTTACAGTGGTTCCTTGGTCAAAACTGCTCATCAACACCTTCTGCTCCTCGTTGGGTTCGACACTCTTATTTATCGAAAGTACTACGATACACCCCCTATACTTGGTCACATAGTTCAACTAGGAACTAGGTCAAGCAGCTAGGAGGAGCAGGCTTGCCACAAGAAGCAGGAAATCAGAATAATTCCAGAAGAACAAGCTACTCTTCAGCAGCAGGTTATTATTAAACCAAAGCACACATGAGTGCTGGGAGAGAACTCACAAGTTATTCTCCCAGGCAGACTGCACAGAGCACAGCCACACAGAGATCAAGCAAAGCTTGATGAAACAAAGGCTTTGGTCATCATTTGGATGTCCAGGAGGCCAAGACCTTGAAGACAAGGCCATCCACAGCACCTACTCCCTAACACATAACTTATCTAGGAATTTATCAAAGGAAATACTCACAAAAGTAAGAGCAAGGCCAGGAGTGGCACATGGGTTGCCTAGCTACCAAGACTAAGGCCTAAAACCTAGAAAACCATCAGCTCTGTCAATAAAAATTGACCAAGTTTAGTTAAGCATTTGGGAAAAGTGGACAGGGACACTTTCAATCAAATAAGCCTCCAGCAGACCACCACAGGGGGTGATCTACTCTCAAGAACACCAACTTGACACCCACAGTAACTGTGAACACCTCAAGGAGGCATCACAGTGAAGCAGTTAGCCATAAGCAACTGCAAGAGCCATAACAGCAGGCATGAAAGATTGCATCACAGCTAGGTAGAACCAAGCTCAACAGAATAGTTGCATCACTAAATCAGCACAACAGAAGCACTGCAAGAAAGTGCAGTGAGACTGTTAACAACACTAGCCAATTAACAGCAACATTCAGAGATAACAAACACATAGTTATCCATGCACTTGATCAGATTGATCAAGACTAGCCACTAGCAAGGTATTAACTAATCAAGCAACAGCAACAATTGATTGATTCAACAGTAAAGGGCCACCATAGTATGCAGTTAACTGAATCAGCAAGTTTCAGTTAACAGAGTTAACTGAAACTATGACTAAAACTAATAGTAGCAACTAAGACAAGCATGATCAAGTATAACAGCAGGATCATGGAGCCTAAGAACACACATCACAGCCAGTTAATCTCACAGCACAAGTGTAAGCTTGGGGAGAAGCCCCAGTGCAGCAGAGGTAGGAGAACTTGGCTAGCACAAGCTCCAGATGAGCATGGCCAGTGCAAGCTCCAGGTGAGCTTAGCTAGTGCAAGCTCAAGGTGGGCATGGCCAGCGCAGAGCAAGCTCCAGGAGAGCATGGAGCAAGCTCCAGGAGGGCATGGAGCAAGATCCAGGAGGGAGCAAACTCCAGGAGATTATAGAGAAGAACAGAGGGGAAGAAGTGGAGGAGAAGCACTTACACGACGCCCAGGAGATACCACTGTGGCATGGCGAGGCAGTGCTCACGCGGCCACGATGGCATCAAGCTAGGGGAAGTCGCCGATGACACATCGGTGAATCACCTAACTCACCAAGCATAGATCTCGCCAAGGACAGGGCCTAGCCGCTCGAGAATAAGCTCGAGGTCGCCATGGCCAAGATCCAGAGCTTTGGAGGTGAAGGGGATGTGAGCGTCTGGGGAGCAATCGACAAGATCTCACGGACAGGCGGAATCGCCGTCGCTTGATCTATCGATTAGGCCCCATCTCAGCGGCGGACTCCGGCGGAGCTCGTCGGGATCGAGCGCGGCGGTGCTGCGTGTGGTGGTGTATAGTTGACGTGGGAGCAGACTGTCCTTGTGCGTGGTGGATAACCAGCCCGTTGGGAACCCCAAGAGGAAGGTATGATGAGTGTAGCAGCAAGTTTTCCCTCAGTTTAAGAAACCAAGGTTATCGAATAGGAGAAGAGAGACAATGACGACTGAAGGTGTTGTGGAACCTGCACACACACAAACAAATACTTTGTTCCCAACTTGCGATGAGGTTGTCAATCTCACCGGTTTGCTTGAAACAAAGGTTATGAGTGTATCGAGTGGAAAACAATATAGTATGCGAGTAAAGTAAACAGGTGATAGCAATATGATGGAAATAGGACCGGGGTCCACAGTTCACTAGTGGTGTCTCTCCATAGATAAAATAACACATGCTGGGTAAACAAATTACAGTTGGGCAATTGATAGAATAAAGATAACGTGATATGTCAAGAAGATCACTATGAGATTTACTCTGGGCATTACAACAAAATACATAGACCGCCATCCAACTGCATCTATGACTAATAATCCACTCCCTGGGATATCAATCCGAACACCCTAGAAGTATTAAGTTGCGAACAACAGATAATTGCATTAAGCAAAGTGTGTAATGTAAACAAAGCATATGCCCTTGAGCATATGAATGTTGTTTTCTCCCTAGTAGCAACAACACATCTACCACCTTAGAGGTTTCTGTCACTCCCCCAGGTGAAATAGAGGCATGAACCCACTATCGAGCATAAATACCCCCTCTTGGAGTCACTAGCAACTACTCGGCCAAGATAGCTACTAACAACGGAGAGCATGCAAGATCATAAACAACATAGAGATAACAAAAGATATAATTCAGTACAGCAACTTAATCATAAACACCAATATTCATCGGATCCCAACAAACCAAACATGTAGAATTACATAACGGTGATCTCAATCATGTATGGCAGCTCATGAGATCTAAACATGAAGCACATAGTGGAGGAGACAACCATCTAGCTACTGCTATGGACCCATAGTCCAAGGTAGACTACTCACTCATCGCTCCGGAGGCAAGCATGGCGATGAAGAAGACCTCCGGTGGTGATTCCCCTCTCCGGTAGGGTGCCGGGAAGAGCTTCTGGACCCTCCCGATCTTCGGGTCGACGGCGGCGGCGGATCACGATGTGTTCTGGAAATCTGATCTGGTCCTTAGGTTTTTCTCGTCGGGGGGTCTTTATAGGCGAAGGGGCGATGTCAGAGGAGGGGCCAGGCGGCCACACACGGGGGTGGCGCGGGCCAGGGGCTGGCCGCACCACCTGTGCATGTGGGCCCCTGGTCCCTCACCTCCTACTCTCCTTCGGATCTCTGGAAGCTTCCCGGTAAAATAAGACTTCAGGAACTTGTTTCGTCCAATTCCGAGAATATTTCCTGTGTATCACTCTGGAACACAAAAACAGCAGAAAACAGGAAACTGGCACTGTGGCACTTCGTTAATAGGTTAGTTCCGGAAAATGCATAAAAATGCCACCAAGTGTAACGAAACAATAGGCAAATGGTGTAAAAACAAGCATGGAGCATCAAAAATTATAGATACGTTTGAGACGTATCAAGCATCCCCAAGCTTAACTCCTGCTCGTCCTCGAGTAGGTAAGTGATAACAAAAGAATAATTTTTGAGGTGACATGCACCTACACAATCTTGATCATATATGTAAGCATTGGTGAGCTGGGATCAATAGAACTTAAAACATGGGCATGAAGATATAATCATGACAGTAAGAACTTAGCAACCATATTGTAAACATGCAAATGAACACAAACAAAAGATCATGAAAATGAAACAATGAAAGTCAAACGTGTGTTCAAATCATAAGGAAAAACATACAAAAGGTTTTCAGCTTGTCCTTCAAAGAGAGCAAATCATAAATGCATAGGACACCTTCAAGATTAAGAGGGCGACTAGATACAAATAATTTAAGGACAAGTGAAACCAACAATATGAATCAATCAATGAACTTTGGGACAGTGCATATCACACTAAGAATGACAACTATGCTCTCTTAATGGTGCATAAAGAAAGAAGGTGGTGACTCAACATAAAAGTAAAAGAAAGGCCCTTCGCAGAGGGA
Source organism: Dactylis glomerata (assembly GCA_007115705.1). Taxonomy (NCBI): domain Eukaryota; kingdom Viridiplantae; phylum Streptophyta; class Magnoliopsida; order Poales; family Poaceae; genus Dactylis; species Dactylis glomerata. The sequence goes on from QXEO01000553.1 coordinate 13,486,952, forward strand.
AGCAGTGATTGCAAGTTTTATAACCTTCAAAAATTATGGTACTTACCGGCTTTGAGCTCTCATTGCCCCCATCATAAGCATCTTGAATGGTTAAAGTTAATGCGAGAACAATTATGATGCATATGCTTGACAAATCATAAGTTGAAAACCTCGTGCCCCGTGAATACGAGTACCCAAACCTCATGCTACTTTACTTAGAGTCCCAAGCAAGGCTCTTGTCATTGTAAGTATATGCATATCATTGAGAACCGCCAATGGGGTACCTCCGTGCCCGATGACATGGAACAAGCCCACACCAAAATGACAGGACAAGCAGACAATGAACACCTCGACATCTCTTTTATTTGCCTTTTGTTTAGCTTTTTATTATGAGATGCGTCGTCGAATGTTCACCATGGGTATGCTGCAAATTTCCACCATGAATTATGCATGGCTTAGATTGGCGGCCCGGCGTTTCCCTAACACATATACAAACTCCATGATCCCTACAAGATTCCCAATTCATTTCACACCGCGGGCATCCATAAACAAAAGATCACGATATCAACTCAAATAAGAAGTGCAATGTTGAAAGCTTGCCCATGACAGCATGGCTGGGCTAGAATCCAACTTACAACTTGCAAGCATAACAACTCAACATAAGAGACCACAATGTCAAATTTTTAAGAACAGGAAAAAGTAAAGTGTGCCTTCCGGTTCGTGAGAGCTTTACTGACCGAATTTCGCATAACACTGGTAAGAGTTTAATTTGAAGAGAAAATAAAAGCAAGTCAAATTTACTTGGAATAGCAAATTGCTAGTAGGTATGTATGGTGGACACTTTGGAAAACTTTGGCTTTTAGGAGTTGGATGCACGAGTAGAGCTCATACTCAGTACAAGGCGAGGGCTAGCAAAAGACTGTGAGCGACCAACTAAGAGAGCAATAATGGCCATAATCATGCAAAGCGACAAAGAGACATTAAAAGAAGCATAAGATGGCATCAAAAGTCAAAAACTAAATGATCATGAAGGCTATTGGCGACTTTGTAAGAGTCTAACATGTGTGAACATGCGCCAAGTCAACCCAAATAAAGCATCAAGGAGAAAACCAAAATAATGCTTCCATACAATAAAAACAGCGCATGATTTTTTCAAAGGCTCATTAAGCAATCTCAGTTATTTGAGACAAGTCATGCTACAGCAAAACCACTGAGCATACTATCAAAAAGACATCAAGCATGACATGAAAAAAGCCTAAGCCGCAGTCTACACAAGCTCCTTCTTGTACCACTATTTTGCACAAAGCTTTTTCTCTTTTCCAACACCATTTAAAATTTTATAAACACCTCTTTTGATGAAAACCAATAAAGATCAGAGGCAAAAATACACCTTGATGAAAAGATATGACAAGGTCTGAATGCATATCAAGGCGAAAACGAAAACCAAAAGCAGTAGCAGAAAAAGAAGAACACTCGATTTTTAATAAGAGTGAAAACTAGAGCGTTCTTTGCAAATGAAAACGAGTACATCTCCTCCAAAGAAAATTTGTTGGGGTCCAACCATTTATTGCAGAAAACAAACAAACTAAACCAACTAAGAAAACTAAAACAACTGACGCTCCAAGAAAAACACATAGTGCATGAAGCAATAAAAATATAGTGTTTTGAAAGGTGACCTGATTTTTGCCGATGAAGAAGGGGTGCCTCGGGGGCATCCCCAAGCTTTGACGCTTGTACTTCTTGGATATTTCTTGGGGTGCTGGGAATCCCCAAGCTTGAGCTTTTGTCCATTCTTCAACTCATCTCATCATTCTCCAATCCCTACACTTGAAAACTTCCTTCATACAAAACTAAACACAATTCTATTAGCAACATTAGTGCAAGCATAACATATAATCAATCCTCTATTTGCTTCAGGTTTCAACTCAAAACCACCACATATATAGAATATACTACTGTAGCAACCTCCCCAAAAGTTCCATGATCAAAAGAACTCAAAAGAAAGCGATAAAGTGGCAAACACAAATATTGGCAGAAATCTGTCAAAACTGAACAGCTGACAAAGGTCGAATTTTTGAGGGATTTTCTTTTGCTCAAATCAAAAAGTTTTCAACTAAGAAAAGTTTGGATATAACCTGGGGCATATGCACAAGAAATCGCAGGTCCAAAAGATAAACAGATAATTTTCACGAATTTTTACGGTGCAGCACCGAAAACAGTTTCAGGACAGCAACATCCCCAAATCTTTACCTCACTCAAATTAGAGGCTTCTCTTGGCACAAAAACGAAATAAACAAGATAAGGAGCGGTCATTACAGTAGTAATGACTTCCAAGACTCAAATAAAAGAAAAAGTACTGAAAAGAAAATATTGGGTTATCTCCCAAGAGTGCTTTTCTTTAACGCCTTTGAGCTAGGCGCAGAAAATTGCGAATCAAGTATTATCAACAGAAGCATTAAGATCAACTGCAGAGGTCTTGTCAATAAGGCATTGTATTTCATCCACATAAGTTTTAGAAGACCCTTTGTGATCATGCTTCGGTACACTATTCTCATCAAAAAGATTTTCAGGACAGATCCAGGCAAAATTATTTTCGAAGGCTTCACACAATCCCAAAAGCTTGCAAGGTATAGGTATTTCGGTCTCCTCATCATTAGTATCAATAACCTTTATAGGTGAACCGAGTTTATTAAAACATTTAAGAACTTTCCTAGCTTCAATAACGACATCCTTAAATTCTAGGCACAAAGTTTCCAAGATAAAAGCCTTCTTGTCGGGATCCTCAATTTCATGAAGCTTAAGGAACATATATTGCATAAAAGGATTAAGACTAGCAAACCTAGTTTCCAACATGTCAATTAATATAACAGAAGCAACTTCAATACTAGCAGCAAGCTCAACCCAAGACTTTTCCTCATCTTCCTCATGCATACTAATGTGATTAAAGAACTCCTCAATGTTACTTTTGCCAATAATCGAACCACTACCTACTGAGAGGTCCTCCAGAACGTACTTAGGGATTAACATGATAAACTAAAGTAAAGAAATAACAACTACCAAGGATTCTAATTTTTTTGGGTTTTTGATAAAAAAGCAATGCAGGTAAAATAAATAAAGTAAAGCAAAACAATAACAAAGTAAAGAATGTGTGTGCAAAAAACTCCCCTCGCAGAAGTCTTCTCTCCTCCCCGGCAACGGCGCCAGAAAAATAGCTGCTGCGTGTGGTGGTGTATAGTTGACGTGGGAGCAGACTGTCCTTGTGCGTGGTGGATAACCAGCCCGTTGGGAACCCCAAGAGGAAGGTATGATGAGTGTAGCAGCAAGTTTTCCCTCAGTTTAAGAAACCAAGGTTATCGAACAGGAAAAGAGAGACAATGATGACTGATGGTGTTGTGGAACCTGCACACACACAAACAAATACTTTGTTCCCAACTTGCGATGAGGTTGTCAATCTCACCGGTTTGCTTGAAACGAAGGTTATGAGTGTATCGAGTGGAAAACAATATAGTATGCGAGTAAAGTAAACAGTACGAGTAAAGTAAACAGGTGATAGCAATATGATGGAAATAGGACTGGGGTCCACAGTTCACTAGTGGTGTCTCTCCATAGATAAAATAACACATGCTGGGTAAACAAATTACAGTTGGGCAATTGATAGAATAAAGATAACGTGATATGTCAAGAAGATCACTATGAGATTTACTCTGGGCATTACAACAAAATACATAGACCGCCATCCAACTGCATCTATGACTAATAATCCACTCCCTGGGATATCAATACGAACACCCTAGAAGTATTAAGTTGCGAACAACAGATAATTGCATTAAGCAAAGTGTGTAATGTAAACAAAGCATATGCCCTTGAGCATATGAATGTTGTTTTCTCCCTAGTAGCAACAGCACATCTACCACCTTAGAGGTTTACGTCACTCCCCCAGGTGAAATAGAGGCATGAACCCACTATCGAGCATAAATACCCCCTCTTGGAGTCACTAGCAACTACTCGGCCAAGATAGCTACTAACAACGGAGAGCATGCAAGATCATAAACAACATAGAGATAACAAAAGATATAATTCAGTACAGCAACTTAATCATAAACACCAATATTCATCGGATCCCAACAAACCAAACATGTAGAATTACATAACGGTGATCTCAATCATGTATGGCAGCTCATGAGATCTAAACATGAAGCACATAGTGGAGGAGACAACCATCTAGCTACTGCTATGGACCCATAGTCCAAGGTAGACTACTCACTCATCGCTCCGGAGGCAAGCATGGCGATGAAGAAGACCTCCGGTGGCGATTCCCCTCTCCGGCAGGGTGCCGGGAAGAGCTTCTGGACCCTCCCGATCTTCGGGTCGACGGCGGCGGCGGATCGCGATGTGTTCTGGAAATCTGATCGGGTACTTAGGTTTTTCTCGTCGGGGGGTCTTTATAGGCGAAGGGGCGATGTCAGAGGAGGGGTCAGGCGGCCACACACGGGGGTGGCGCGGGCCAGGGGCTGGCCGCGCCACCTGTGCGTGTGGGCCCCTGGTCCCTCACCTCCTACTCTCCTTCGGATCTCTGGAAGCTTCCGGGTAAAATAAGACTTCAGGAACTTGTTTCGTCCAATTCCGAGAATATTTCATGTGTATCACTCTGGAACACAAAAACAGCAGAAAACAGGAAACTGGCACTGTGGCACTTCGTTAATAGGTTAGTTCTGGAAAATGCATAAAAATGCCACCAAGTGTAACGAAACAATAGGCAAATGGTGTAAAAACAAGCATGGAGCATCAAAAATTATAGATATGTTTGAGACGTATCAGGCGGCGGCGGGGCGATGCAGTCACCAAAGGGAGCGCGAGAGGGAAGACAACGCGGGTGAGCGAGGGGGGTGCGACCGGTCGGGCTAACCGAGCCGATGGTCGGGTTCGACCTGAGGAGCTGGCACCGACAGGTGGGCCTGGCCCGACAGGTGGGCCAGGGCTGGCAGAGAGAGAGGTGAGACAGAGAGGTTTTAATCAAAAATTTTAAAAAAACAGAAATTGAATTAAAGAAAAGGGTTTTTAGAAAAAACCTTTCAACACCCAATTAAAAGCAGAAAAAATAAATTGGATTTTTGCAAAAAATAACTTTAAATGATTTTGACCTTTTTAATCACATAAATAGTGGTATTGTGAATAAGAGAAGATTTGTTCATAACTGACTTATGAAGTTTCTTTTAAAATAAAAATCTCTAGAAATGATTTAAATGCAAAAGTAAAAAGGGAAATAACATTCTTGAAATAAAATCAAGTAATTCATTCAAGAATTGATCTTTAGTATTCTTGAATGAATTTCACCTAATATATACTCTGATAAATTCATAATTAGGGTATATACACTTTTAATAAATCACCCCAAGAAAAATAATAGGAAAGAGAACTTAAAAGGTTCTTCCTCTAATTATGAGACATCTAAGAAAAACCTAATTGAATAGAACTCATTATCAAAATTGAACTCCATTCCAGGGTATTGAAGAATATTCTTGAATGAAGCAATTGATAACATATACTCTTTAAAATCATAAAAGGAGTATATAAACCCTAGGAAAAGAATAAAACACTTCTGGGGGGGTTTAAAGGGAACACACACACTTTAAAAAGCATGCATTATTTGAATCTTTAACCATTGCCCTTATCGGACAATGATGCTGTTTTCCAGAACCCGAGGTCCTGGGTCACTTCAACAAATCCAACTGCACTACCTTGCAGTTTGCAGGCAAGTTCACTCTTGCTCATATCTCTTGTTTATCTTTAACAAAGTACTTGCAAATATACCGGTGGTATTATTATTATGATTGCATTAAAAGGCAAAGGTTCTACTTTTCTTGAATGAACATGATTAGTGGTTACCAATCATAATGGTTGTCGACCTAGGAAGGTGGGCAGTGGGACCATGGTAAGAGTATGGTGGAGGTCCCACTGTACCGGGAATGTTCACCTAGGACTAATAACCAATGTCGCCAGTGATTCTTGTGCCGTAAAATATGATCAACCATAGGGTCTAGAATGGGACGGAAGAGTCAGCTGTATCTTTTCCCTCATGCATATCAACGGACGCGCCGTTTCGGAGCAGTTGTCTCCCTGTGCGGAGCTTCGGGATGGGTGGATTCCCCCTAATGAATTCACGATTCTGGCGGTCTATGATGGATTGCGGCAACGACGGGGGTAGAGTGCCATGGCCGGTGTTACCATAGGGCGTAACCAAACCGGTGGGGGTAACTCATTGTCTAGGAAAGGCAAGTATGCCGAGGTTGGCAACTACCAAAAGTGTAGACTGGCGAGGGTAGCAAACCGAAGTTGGAGCTGCAAAAGGGTGGGTATGCACGGTCGCGGGAAGGAACAGTGATTGGCTCGGATCAACGGCTGGGCCCCATACCAAGGAAGTATGGACGGGAAAGTACGCCCGGTTGTGCAGCAAAGTGTTGATCTCCTATGGGTACAAGTGACCACCTCTGCAGAGTGTACAAAAAGTATCAAGATACTCCCTGTTCCGGGAAGGAGCTACGAACACGGCAGGAAAGGAGCCCATCGAAGCTCTAATCAACCTGTGAAGACTGACGGACATAGTTCTTTGAATAAAATTAATCTTTGAAGAAATGCTTACAAAAACTGCATTTGACCTAAGACTTTCTAGTCTATGGTCGTAGCTAGTGCATCAAACACCTCTATGCTATTAAATGAACTTGTTGGGTAACGCTCGTTACTCACCCCCACTCCCTTTTAACCCTTGCTTAGACTCGGAGGGCCAGTTTGAAGAAACCAAAGGAAGCCCGGAGAACTACGAGGAGGTCTACTACGAAGAACCGGATCTATCAGGAGGAGTCGAAGGCATCGATTACACCATCTCCTATGGTCCCGACGAAGGAATCGAGGAGGAGGCCGACACTTAGAACCGTAGGATAGAAACTTTGGTCGCACCAAACACCTAGAATAAAGCGACTAGAGTTAGGTATCATATTTAGTTTACTACTTTCAGTTGTAGCTAAGGTTTGTAGTATCAACTTAGAACCATCTAGTGTTCCTCTTTGGACCGAGGAGGAACTGGAGTCCTTTGTAACCTCCACTCTGAGGGATGTAATATTTGTGAATTGGTACTTCACGAGTGTTATGTCAACGACTTGTATACTACAACATGCAGTGGTATGCTGGGTCATCACAATATGGCACTTCTCAGGAACATCAACATCAGGAAATATTGGCTGGAAGAAAGCAAAAGGAACATCTTTAATAGATGTGGCAAAGCATCACGAGATTCTAGCCATCAAATTAAGTATTTACAAGAGATAGGCGACTTGCCAGAACTACACGATAGAGTTGTTGATACATCAAAAGGGTAGAAGGTATTCCACAAAATATAAAAGAAAAAGTAGAAGCCTACGCCACCTCGGATGGTGTGGTTCCCACTTCAGGAGGAGCACTTGAAGAAGGAGCCGCGCTCGACAATGTCGGCACCAGTAGGATAAGGGACACAAGGTTTTGAGGATACTTTTTTTAGCTTCTGTAAAGAAGCTCTTAATCTCGAAAGCCTTGCCGCCCTCATCCTGAGCAAGGGATGAGCTCACCTTCGCCCAGTCGACTTTTTGTCGTGCGACATAGTTAAAGCTATAGTCGCCTCGGTGCCTCTTCTAGTCGACGATCTCTTCAGCAATATTGTAGGGTATCTAGGAGTGTCAAAGGACTCGACTAACTTTCCCAAAACCCTTGGCATCTCATTTTTCTTCTTGGGAAAGAACTCCCCGAAGAGGCGCGTCAACACATGTCGAGTGCGCTGCAGCACACTCCCGACGTTCTTGTAGTTGGACTCCAACACTCCAATGGAATCAAATAAAGGGTCTTCAGCTCTACCCTCACGCAGCTCGAAGATTTCCCCAATCCGTTCTGCTGCATCACGTAAAGTAAGGGTCATCACAAACTCATGCAGAGGGAAAAGTAAAGTTTTAGTGGCGGAAATCACTTACTGCCAAATGAAGTAGACAAAGCATTAAGACGTTCAACAGCTGTTTCTTCGCGCTTGGATTGATTTTGACCAAATTTGGCTAATGCATCCTCCACTACAGCAGCTCTTGCTTCCGCCTCCTTGATTGCCTGAGCAACAGCTTGCTTGGCGACAACAAGTTCTTCTTTATGCTTGGCATCAGAAGCAGCAAGGCGGGTTTTAGCTTCCTCAAGGGCCTTGGTATTGGCCTTGAGCTTAGCATCTAACCCTTTCACTTGAAGCAAAGCATTACCCAAGGAAGCTTCATGTTTTAACAAAATATCAAACCATGAAAGGATTACCGGGAAACAGGTCGAAGGACTGATAAAAACATCAGGTTGTTTACCTTTGGCTTCGTCAGCAGCTGTCTTGAATTCAAGGCATTCAGTGCCAAGCGCTAGAAACTTCTTCATCACAGGCTGATAAGAGAAGAGTATAACATCAGAATAAGCACATTATGCATGTAAAATACAACAAAGATAAATACTTACATCATCAAAAGGAGGGATAGCTTGGTGTTTCTCAAGGGAAAGCCCAGGAAGCTGTGTATTTTTCTTCTGGCATTTTCCCCTTGGTTCTGCCAAGGACCTCAGCTGGGCTTCATCCAGTGGCGCTTCATCTACATTTTTCTCTAGCGGGTTTTTCTTTTTTGACGCTAACGAGGTGGAGGGTGACTCACAAGGGTATAGCTATTGAGGCCCGTTATGTAGTACCCCTAGGGCCCGAGAATTAGGCCCAAGCATAGATGTAATCGAAATACGAGATGATATCATATACAGATAGTGTAATTTGTACTGAATCCGACCGGATCCTCGAGACCTGGCCACCTATATATAGGGGCCAGGAGAGGCCGGCCAGGGACAGATTGAGATTGAGCCAATTGATTACCAGCTTACTCTCACCACGCATCACGTTTCGCAAAGTTTGTCTGATCTTTTACCTTCGAGTTCATCCGACGCCCTCTTCCCCCGTTCCTAAGTCCTTAATCTAGGACATTTGTCGAGTTAACCCTCGTCAGTTGGCGCCGACCGTGGGGATCTTGGGCGTTGGAATCATGAATTCGACAGCTTTTTCGCTTTCAGCCAACAGAAACTCAAAAGTCGACGGAAACCAGGTCACCTCTGAAGCCGTAGATTTTCAACCTCATCCACCAACCCTTACTCCGGTCTTCGCAAACTTAGATCAGGAGATGGATTTGACGATCGGAAGCCTCAACTTTCGCGTTGGATCTTTGGGAACAACTCGCCTCTCAGATCTGACAAAATTGGGTCCGTCGGCAAACTGCGTCCGCAGTGATGTCAGAATCATCGGTTGGCTCTTCCAGCGAGGTAAACTTGCCGGTCAGCTTCATGCCGACGAAGAATATAGGAGACACAACTGAAGAACTCGACGAAATCATGGATAACCTCGACTTAGGAGAGCCATCGGGAGACTTCATGATCTGCCGCAACAGCACCTCAGACAAGTCCACAGATATGTGGAAAACAGGATTAGAACTTCATGAAGATGACCAAACGATCTTCTCAAGTTTCAGCAACAAAATCAACCACCAGTACCAAGTGTTTGCAATCATAGGAGACAACTCAGAAGAATTTGACGACAACAACAATCCAATACTCAACCCAGCAAATATAACTAGAGGAGCAAACCACTTGGCAGAAGGAGATACCGCAGATTCCTTGGCAACCAGAGTGAAAGTCCGACTATCAGCTGATGAGTGGAACATAATCAAAGCAGCAATCAACAATGGCGTAGCCATCCCAGTAGATGCAAGCAAAGATGTACTTCCAGGTTACCACTATGCCTTACATCAACAAGCAAGACAGCTGGCAAAAGAGAGAAGCAAAATAAGGAAAAGGAGGGAATCAGTAAGCGCAGCAAGCAAAGCTATGCACGAAGCACGCAGCAACACGTCATATACAAACAGCAGAAGGCACAACAGGCATGGCTCACGAGTGGAGAATCTCGAGCATTCAGATAGAAGAAATCTCTCCAGAAACCTTGACTCATCTTTCTTATCAGTCGATTAGCAAGGCAACATCATGCCAAAGACACCCGAAGCAGCACTGATAGTAGCACAAGCATATCTATTCACTACGTAGCCAAACCCAGGGGACCCAAGAGAACACATGCATCGGGCAGTATTACAAGGATTAAGATTAGTAGGAAACAAGTTGACAGCCAAAGAAGAGGAAATGCATCGCAATGAAGGTACACACAAACCTAGGTCACCACGTCATCACAACAGTCGTCGGCATAGGAGCAGGAGTCGACGATCTAGGTCACCGTCACCAAAATGCTACAACAGCCCAAGGCACAGAGGAACCCAAAGATCCAAGTCTCCCAGGAAAGCGCACGACTACAAAGATGACGAAAAATAGATGGGAGCACCATGCTTTACTCGCAGAGTTCGCAGCACTCCCGTACCCAAAGGATTCAAGCTACCCCATGATCAGCAGAAGTATGAAGAATCTCAGGAGCCACAGTCATGGCTCTCGGACTATCTACAAGCAGTAAGGATATTAGGGGGCTCGAAAGAGACAGCAATGCAAAGTTTGCAGTTCCACCTCACTGGCGCGGCACGGTCATGGTTAGGCAAGCTGGAGAGAGAAACAATCGGAAGCTGGGACGAACTCACAAGGCAGTTCACAAGCAACTTTAATTCAACTTACAAGCGACCAACATCAATAGAAGAAGTCAAAGTTTACACGCAGCAGCGCAATGAGACACTTCGATCATACATACAACGGTCGAGCATCATCAAAAACTCTGCAGTAGATGTTTCAGATGAAAGAGCAATTGATGCCTTCACGGTGGGGCTGCGACGAGCAGATCTAGTCGAAGAAATGGGACGATCAAGCTAAAAATAGTGTCAGAATTAGTGGACATAGCAAACAGATTCGCGGATGGCGAAGATGCTTGCAACAACAAAAGGACGCGGTCACCTGAGGACGACAGAGGAAACATGTATAGCAATCAGAGGTGAAAATCCTGCAACTATGATAACTACAGATCCCATAGTCAAGTAGCTGCGGGATACAAAGAAAACACCTACCAAGGAGATGACCGCAGAAATTCAGGATATCGCAACAACAGTATAGAAGACTCAAGCAGCAACAAGCAATTCCAGCCAAGAGGATCAAAGGAATACAATCAGTCACTGGATATATGCTCAACGGGCCATGCCATATACACTACGCATTCATCAACGACAAACGAGTATCACGACATGCAATGAAAGACTACATGACATTCTTGAAACTACAAGAAGTAGCAGGAAATAAACAAGCCGAGGCAAGGAGGCAAGGAGGCAAGGCTACGATGGAAATACAAACAACGTATCTTCAGCAAGTCAGCAAGCAACCAACAGAGCAGCACAAGGATAGAGTTAGCCAAATCAAGGAAACGAAAATGAGGAAGGATATATCCCATCCAGAGGACACATAACTGTAATGATACAACCAGTACCGAAGTCGCATAAAGAGGAGAAAAGCATCTCTCGGCAAGTCAACTTAGCAATAACATCGCCTCCAGTGACTACAGAGTATCTACACTGGTCTGAGCAGCCAATAGAATTCAACAGAGAAGACCACCTAATAACAGTACCTCGGCCAGGCTACGCGTCCCTGGTACTCAAAGCACATATAGGAGGATATGACATGGAAAGAGTAATCATGGATGCAGGAAGTGGGATAAACCTGATATATGCAAAGACACTTTGAGCAATGCATATATCACTAGAATTCCTTAAGCCGATAGACTATTCCTTCCATGGAATCGTACCAAGAAGCGCGAACTACCCATTGGGTCGAATAACACACGATGTTTGCTTCGGCTACCGCCAAAATTACAGAAAGGAGAAGCTGGACTTTGAAGTCATGGAGTGGCCCTCCCAATACCACGCGATCATAGGGCGACCCGCATTTTTGCGTTTCATGGCAGTGCCTCACTACACCTACCTGGTACTCAAAATGCCAGTAAAAGGAAGCTTCAAGCTGTCAGATATATGCGACAAGGAGTTCCACAAGATGGCGCAAACATTTGGAATGATAGCCGAATATGGACAACTCAAAGGAAAAGCTGACAAGTAGACTGATACGTCTCAAACGTATCTATAATTTTTGATGCTCCATGCTTATTTTTACACCATTTGCTTAGTGTTTCATTACACTTCGTGGCGTTTTTATGCATTTTCCGGAACTAACCTACTAACAAGATGCCACAGTGCCAGTTCCATGTTTTCTGCTGTTTTTGTGTTTCAGAAAAATTACACAAGAAATATTCTCGGAATTGGACGAAACAAAAGCCAAACGTCCAGATATTAAATGAAGCTTCCAAAACACCGAAGAGGAGATGGAGCCGAGCCAGGGGCCAGCCTCACCATGAGGAGGCGCGACCCAGCCCTTGGTCGTGCCCCCTATGGGTGAGACCCCCCTAGTCCACCTCTGACGCTGCCCCTTCGCCTATAAAGACCCCCCGACGGGAAAAACCTAAGTACCCGATCACTTTTCCAGAAACACATCGCAATCCGCCGCCGTCGTCGACCCGAGATTGGGAGGGTCCAGAAGCTCTTCCCGGCACCCTGTCGGAGAGGGGAATCGCCACCAGAGGTCTTCTTCATCGCCATGTTTGCCTCCGGCGTGATGAGTGAGTAGTCTACCTTGGACTATGGGTCCATAGCAGTAGCTAGATGGTTGTCTTCTCCACCATGTGCTTCATGTTTAGATCTCGTGAGCTGCCTTACATGATCGAGATCACCGTTATGTAATTCTACATGTTGTGTTTGTTGGGATCCGATGAATATTGGTGTTATGATTGAGTTGATGTGTTGAATATTATCTTATGTTATCTCTATGTTGTTTATGATCTTGCATACTCTCCGTTGTTAGTAGCTATCTTGGCCGAGTAGATACTAGTGACTCCAAGAGGGGGTATTTATGCTCGATAGTTGGGTTCATGCTTCTATTTAATCTGGGGGAGTGACAGAAACCTCTAAGGTTGTAGATGTGTTGTTGCCACTAGGGAGAAAACAACATTCTTATGCCCAAGGGCATATGCTTTGTTTACATTACACACTTTGCTTAATGCAGTTATCTGTTGTTCGCAACTTAATACTTGTGGGGTTCTCGGATTGATTCCCCGTGAGTGGATTATTAATCATAGATGCAGTTGGATGGCAGGTCTATGTATCTTGTTGTAATGCCCAGAGTAAATCTCATAGTGATCCTCTTGACATATCACGTTATCTTTATTCTATCAATTGCCCAACTATAATTTGTTTACCCAGCATGTGTTATCTATTACTCCGTCCATTTCAAAATATAAGATGTTTTAGCTTTGTGAAGCAAATGTATTTAGACATCTTTTAGTGTGTAGGTTCACTCGAATATACACACTAAAACATGTCTACATACATTTACTTCACAAACCTAAAACATCTTATATTTTGAAACAGGAGGGAGTATATTATTAAAACAACAAACATTGAACGGCTAAGATGTAACTTGACATAATGCAAGGAAACAATGGCTGAGATTTAAAAGAAAAGTTACAAAGGATCCACGTCAATCAAGATGTACGCGTAGAGTCCCCGAGTTAATAAAAGTTTTGAACAATCACGTTTAGAGAAGATTTGGAATAGGATACGGTATCCAAACAGGAGTTGTACTCTGATTAATTAATGCAAGTGTTGTGCCATGACGTGATTGATATCCATTGTGTCAATATGAACCTGCAAGCTGATCAGTACACGTCCACACGACCGAGCTCGAATACGGGCGACGAAGCCAAGCTGAGCTTGAGCAAAGGGCGATGACGAAGCCAAGATGAGCTCTAGCAAAGGGCGATGACGCCGTGAAGTTAAATCGCGGCGACGCGGCGAGCTAGGTCACAGAGCGGCGGTTCCGAAGTCAAGACGCCCATCAGTGGCTTATATATTTATCATCATGCATGGTAGTACCTTATGGGCTGATTGATGTCTTGCAATGTTGACAGTACACATCATCTATGATCTAATTGATTAATGCAATCCTGGGAGATGAAGGATGCGACTCTTATATTCCAGCACACGTCCACACAACGTCAGACCATCGGCTTGAACGCCGCCGTCCACATAATCAGAAGCACAAAAGCCAGTTCAACCTAATCAGAAGCATAAAAACGAGTACAATCACGGAGGCGACGAGGTCTTGATGCCCAGAAAATCTGCAGATCAACACATGTTAACACAAACATCGGATCATAAAGATTCGAAGCTCAAACACGGGAGACGACAAGCAGCACGTCCAGTACAATTCTGGCGGATTAACACGGGAGACGACAAGCAACACGTCCAGTACAATTTTGGCCAGGTCGCTTGAAACTTGACTGAACCATGGCTCGATATCAACACACTCAAGGTCCGCTGATGCCATGTCTAACGCATTGAAAAAGGCATAACACCAACGCCGTCCACAATTGGTAATATCGCCTAAGTCCCACTCTAGATCACTGATGATAATATCGCCGATCAACTATGGTCAACAAAAGCCGTTTTAATTCTTAAAGCATTTTTTTTCTAAATCTCAGATTTAAATCGTTTTTTCTGGGATGTCTATAGGAAGTGCTTTTAACTCCATGCTGACATGATCATACCAGGAGCAATATATTTATATTCAGGGTGATATGCTTAGACATCTGGAGCCATATATTTCATCCAGAAAAACACTATCTGTAGCTTCTTATTTTTCTTTCAGTTAGTAAAAATCAACATATGATAAATAGAGGACTATACTTAACTACGACGACTTTGGTGAACAATAGACAAGAGATTAACATATAATTTTCTACAAATAAATAAATAAAGAGTTCAAGTAGCATGGTTTGCTTTCTTAGTGATTGCAACAAGAAAATCAGTAAGTCAACATATAAATTCTGTTAACAATATTTACAAAGTTTTGGGTTTCAACTAATTTTTAAAACGACTAACAACCAACATTGTAGATTTGCTTGACAAAAGTTAAAATAGATCAACTTTGTAAATGTAACACTACCCCGAAAAGGTGCGCATATGCAAGTTGAGGACACAACGTATCCAGATTCAATTTTCAAATCGGCTAAGAGCTTGCATGCAGCACGCAGGTCTGACGGAGCGCTCAAAATTGAAGACAAGCATATCAGGTCACGGGAGCTGATCATGCACACATCGTATGCAAAGCCGAACTACCGCAGCGGCTTCTCCATTGGCCCTTCTCAGCTGGTCAAATGCAACCGCCGTATTCTATCACCCCCTCCCTCCCAATACCCCCGGCCGGCGGCCGCTGCGCCCTTCCGGCCGACTATAATTCTCAGTAACAGCGAGGAGACCGGCCGTCTGGGCTACAACTGCAGGCGGCTCGGTCATTGATACTGGATGCCGCGGCTGTTAGGTGGTTTCCCTTGGAAGATCTGGTGATTAGTGGCGGATTCAGGATCTGCGTGATCGCAACACCAGCTAAACTCTTGATCACACTTCGGGCTGCATTGAACTATGACTTGGAACCCCGTATACAAACGACTTTGGAGCCCCATATGCAGACGACTTGGAAGTCTGACTCTAATGTCTCCGGTGATCAGCTGCCGGCCGACATACATTAGGACAGCTGAACACCTGACAAGGAGGGCACAAATCAACTATCATCTTTGGTAAGTAAAGTATAGTCTTACATGTTCTAAATTTTAATCATATTGTGAAGTGTATGTCTAAACTTTTCTATGGACTCAAATTCTTACAAATTTTGACACAAATAAGTTTGAGCTTCTATGTATTTTCTAATTCCTAATTAGCATGTGCAGATACAAGGGTTAGTGACTAAAAGTCATCACAAGAGGTCGTGGGATAAAGTAATGATCCAAAAGAAAATATGAGCGGAGGTTTGTTTCTTAGCTTATATCAGAAAATGAAAATCTATCGAATCTGCAAAGAATTAGGGTATTATAAAAACTAAATAAAATTAATTTTCTTCAGTTAGAAATTCCAATCAGTGTTAGACTGATTGTGTCCTCTCTCATATCTGCTTGGGTCTGCCTCTGACCAGGATGGATGCTGCAATATGGATATAATGGTGAAAATCAGAGAAAGAGATCGATACGAGTAGAACAAAAAGATACTGGCAAATGCTTGGGCGATGAGGATTGGAGTTCACACCAACTCGAAGGAAAAAAATATCAAAGTCGATCAGCAAAGAGTCAAAGAGTGTTTTCGACAAAGAAAGTACCATGTGCTAAGCAGGCATGGCAATATGTAAGTGGGATTCGCAAATTCGATGTTATATACAAGCGAGTATATATATGATACAATTGTTTTAAACTACAAGATTGAAAGAGGGAGAATACGAGTCTTCTGCATTTACATTTAATGCTTAGTAAAATAGTAGAGATACACCAAGATCTTTGTTGACATCTATATGTGCTTAATGGAAAGATTATTGACGAAATTCTATTATCCTTCAACAGGCTGTGCATTTTTTACAATCATGTATATATATTTTGTGTGGAATGTAGCATGTCGTGAGAACCAAATTGAGTAAAATTTGTTCACAAAAGAGAAAAATTAGAAATTAATAAAACACTGATATTGCTTGAAAAGCCATTTAATCTGGTGCTGTACACCATGAGTTGTACCAACATGTACATACAATTAATGGATTTTTTTAAAATGAGTATAATTCCACGGGATGTACCTTTTCTACAAGAAGGATATATATTTGTGTATTTTTTATGGCATGTAGCATGCAGAGAGCACTTAAATAACTACAGATTGGTCACATTGATCATTGAATAGAAAAAAAGAATTCAACAATTACAATATTAAATACTTAAATCTAGCCGCGCAAATGCGCGGGCCATCCTGCTAGTTTTATCTTATGGAGAGACACCACTAGTGAACTGTGGACCCCGGTCCTATTTCCTTTATATTGCTATCACCTGTTTACATTACTCGCACTGTTTACTTTCTCACATATTACTATTGTTTTTCACTCGATACGCTCATTCCTTTGTTTACAGCAAACCGGTGAGATTGATAACCTCATCGTAAGTTGGGAGCAAAGTATTTGGTTGTGTTGTGTGCAGGTTCCGCGTTGCAGCTGGCAAAGCAAAGCACTGGACGAGGCGCCTTATAAATTGTCCGGAGCTGTCGCGAAGCTAGCGAGCATCACCTTCTTGAGTTTGGCTTTTTCCTGGATACGATTAAACCTTGGTTTCTTACTGAGGGAAAAGCTTGCTGTTGTACTCATCATACCTTCCTCTTGGGGTTCCCAACTGGACGGTGATTTACATCAACACACCGTGCCGCATCATAGACCGCAGTGGTGATGTCTACGCACGCTTATATTCTTGTAGACAGTGTTGGGCCTCCAAGTGCAGAGGTTTGTAGAACAGCAGCAAGTTTCCCTTAAGTGGATCACCCAAGGTTTATCAAACTCAGGGAGGAAGAGGTCAAAGCTATCCCTCTCAAGCAACCCTACAATTAAGATACAATAAGTCTCTTATGTCCCCAACACACCCAATACACTTGTGAGATATATAGGTGCACTAGTTCGGCGAAGAGATAGTGAAATACAAGTATTATGGATGATTATAAGTAGTAAATGCAGTCTGAAATAAATATCGCTGCGAGCAAACATGTAACATAACTGAATGTAAATGGTGTTTCAATGCTTAGAAACAAGGCCTAGGGATCATACTTTCACTAGTGGTCACTCTCAACAAAGATAACATAATTGAACACATAAATACCATTCTTCACTATGCTATTCTAAACTATTCTCCGATGGATAACGAACACTAATCATGTGTAGGGCTATGAAGCACTCCTCGAAGTTCGCATTTCCCCAAACTAGATTGCCCCACACTATCACCTTGAGCGCACTAGATGGTTCCAACAAACACCAACAATTCATAGAGACACTAGCCAAAGAGACACACATAATGCACACACTGTCACCTTCACATCATGGTACAAGGTGTCTCCAGAGATTACAATAATAAAGCACTTGAGTAGCATAATATATGAAGAACAACATCTACCAATTCAACTAGATACAAAGCTCACGATCACATATAGATCACATCATGGGAGAGAGAGGTGAACCACATAGCTACCGGTAGAGCTGTTAGCCCCGGGGGAGAACTACTCCCTCCTCATCATAGGAGACAGCAACGGCGATGGAGATGGCGGTGGAGTCGATGGAGATGGCTCCGAGGGCAATTCCCCGTCTCGGCAGGGTGCCAGAATAGAGACTTCTGTCCCCCGAAATTGGTCTTCGATGGCGGCAGCGCTGCGGAAATTTATCTGGGAAAACGCCGATTGATTTAGGGTTTTCATGTCAGAGGGATTATATAGGCGGAAGGGCGATGTTAGGGGGTGGACCAGGCGGTCACACCACCTAGTGGCATGGCCTAGGGGTGGCCCACGCCACCACCAGGTGTGGCTGCCCCTTGATCCGCCTCCAACTCTCCTTTGGACTCCGTCTTTGTGTCAGGTAATTAGGAACTTCAGCTTTTGTTTCGTCCAATTCCGAGAATATTTCCTGTGTAACTTTTCTGAAACACAAAAACAGCAAAAAACAGGAACTGGCACTGTAGCATCTTGTTAATAGGTTAGTTCCGGAAAATGCATAAAAACGCCACAAAGTGTAAACAAAACACAAAGCAAATGGTTTATAAACAAGCATGGAACATCAAAAATTATAGATACGTTTGAGACGTATCAAGCATCCCCAAGCTTAACTCCTGCTCGTCCTCGAGTAGGTAAGTGATAACAAAGCAATAATTTTTGAGGTGACATGCACCAACACAATCTTGATCAAAATGATGTAAAGCATTGAGTGCTGAGATCAAAGTACTCTAAACATGGGCATAAGAGATATAATCTTGACAATAGAACTTAGCAACCATGTTATAACATGAAAGTAACACAAACAAAAGATCATGAGTACTAATGCATTGCAAGTCATTTGTTTGTTTCAAGCATATAGAAAAAACATAGCAGAGTGGTATTCAGCTTGTCCCTCATGGTGTAGCAAAACATAAATGCATAGGACACCTTCAAGTTTAAGAGGGCGACTAGCAATGTTCAAAAAATCGGCCGATTCAGCGATTAATCGGCCGATTTATCGCTAATCGGGAGGTCAGCGATAAGAATTAGCCATATCGTTTGTGTTTCTCGTCCGGGGCAATTAATCGCTCCGATAAGCGATTAATCGGGCCAAAACTGATTAATCGCTTATGACCCATTGGCCCAAAACATCAAAACTAGGCCTCCATCCGTGCATCTCTGCCCATTAGTCCTATGATCCCGCTCGATAGGGCTTTGGGGCGATGTTGTACGCGTCGACATGCTCTAGATTTACCTCACCGTCGTTGTTGTCCTATTCACCTCCGGCAGCCGAAGGTAGCCCAGTCTGAGCTACACGACCTCTAGATCTACCCCTAGTCTCCCCATCATCTTCACCTAGAGCTGAATCCCAGCGCATCTCCTAGGCTCCCAGGTTGTAGCTCGTCTAGGAGGCCAGACTAAAAGGGCACGACGACCTGACCTCTGCCCGCCTTCCTTCAACAGCTGAAGATCTAGGCCACCACCTCCTCTAGTAGAACGAGCACGACCACCACCCCTTCTCCTTTAGCACATCCTCCACATGCACGATATGTACATATTCCATTTTTGCCTCTTTTCTCCACTCAAGTAGTGATGAAGTGATGAATAGAAACATAGATTAGCTCGAATTACAATACCGTGTAAATTATTGTAGAACTCAATAGAAGAACAAATGCCAAGAATCAAGGTTAACTTCTATCAAATACTCATACTTCAGATTTGCATACCATATTGGCATATTTTTTTACTATATTTACTAGTGCTACAACTTGAGATTAATAAAAATCTGGCCGATAAATAGGCGACCGATAAAATTGATTAATCGGCCGATAAGCGATTAATCTTCAATTTGAGGCTGGCCGAGGAGTTAACGATAAGCGATATCTTGAACATTGGCGACTAGATACAAATAATTTGAGAACAAGCAATACCATAATCATGAATCAATCAATAATAAATTTTGGGACTATGCACGTTATACTCAGAATGACAACTATGCTCTCTTAGACTGTGCATAAAGGTAGAAGGTGAAGACTCAACATAAAAGTAAAAGAAAGGCCCTTCGCAGAGGGAAGCAGTGATTGCAAGTTTTTATAAACCTTCCAAAAATTATGGTACTAATTAGCTTTGAGCTCTCATTGCCCCCGTCATAGGCATCTTGAGTGGTTAAGATTAATGCGAGTACAAATATGAGATATATGCTTGACAAATCATAAGTTGAAAATCTCATGTCCCATGAATACGAGTACTTAAACCATGCTAATCGACTTAGGTCCCAAGCAAGTTCTTGTCATTATAAGCATACATGTATCATCGAGAACGCCAACGGGGTACCTCCTACCCGATGACATGGAAACTAGCCCACATCAAAATGACAAGACAAACAGACAATGAACACCTCGACATCTCTTTTATTTACCATTGGGTATAGCTTTTTATTTTGAGATGCGTCATCGAATGTCCACTATGGTTATGCTATAAATTTCCACCATGAATGATGCATGGTTTAGATTAGCGGCCCGGGCATTTCTCTAACACATATACAAACTCTATGAACTCCACAAGTTTCCAACTCCTTTCACACAGATAAGCATCCATAAACAAAAGATCACAATATCAACTAAATAAGAATAAGTGCAATGTTGAAAGCGTGCCCCATGATAGCATGGCTGAGCTAACTCCCAACTTACAACTTGCAAGCATATAAACAACATAAGGGAGCCACAATGGTCAAGTTTATTAAGTGCAAGAAAGTAAATGTGCCATCAGGTTTGTGAGAGCTTTACTAACTAATTTTCTCATAACAAAAAGTTTAATTTGTAAGATAGATAAAAGCAAGATGAATATACTTGGAATAGCAAATTGCTAATAGGTAGATATGGTAGACACATTGGAAAACTTTGGTTTTTGGAGTTGGATGCACGAGAAGTATTCCCTCTCAGTACAGGTGAAGGCTAGCAAAAGACTGGGAGCGACCAACTAAGAGAGCAATAACGGCCATAATCATGCATAGCGACAAAACATTATTAACCAAAGCATAAAGTGGTATCACAAGTCAAAAACCAAATTATCATAGAGGCTTGAGGCGACTGGTTTAAAGTCAAACATGGTGTAAGCATGCGCCAAGTCAACCCAAATAAAGCATCAAAGGAGAATACCACAAAAATATGCTTCTATAAGATAAAAACAACGCATGATTCTTTCAAAGGCACATTAAGAACTCTCAATAATTTGAGACAAGTCATGCTACAACAACAACTACTAAGCATATAATCAAAATAATATCGAGCATGACATGCTAAAGTCTAAGCAACAGTCTAAACAAGCTCCCTTTTTGCATCACTATAAGCATAAAACAGTTTACTCTTTTCCAACACCAATCACCCTTTTTGAAACAACTCCCAAAGATGAAAACCAACAAAGACTAGAGGTCTAAACACACCTAGCTACAAAGAACAAACAAGTTCTGAAGAAGAACTAAGGCGAAAAAATAAAAGCTAAACGCAGTACTAGAAAAAGAGAACACTCGCAGAATAATAAGAATGAAAACTAGAGTGTTCTAGGCAATGAAAACGGAGCGTGTCTCTCTCAAAAACAAATATGGTGTGATCCAACCATTTATTACAGCAAACAAAACAAAAGAAAACTGAAAGCAAAAATAAAGACGCTCCAAGAACAACACATAGCATATGAAGCAATAAAAATATAGTGTCTTGAAAGATGACCTTATATTTTTGTTGATGAAGAAGGGGTGCCATGGGGCATCCCCAAGCTTTGACACTTGTACTTCTTGGATATTTCTTGGGGTGACATGGGCATCCCCAAGCTTGAGCTTTTGTCCATTCTTCATCTCATCTCATCATTCCCCTTTCCCTACACTTGAAAACTTCCTTCATACAAAACTTCACACAATTCTTATTAGCAACATTAGTGTATGCAAGATAGTAAATCCACTCTTTGGTTCAGTTTGAACTCAAGTATAACACCCATTACAACATAAGCTACTGTAGCAACTTCTCTCAAAAGTTTTATGATCAAAAGAACTCAAAAAGAAAGAGATCAAGAGGCAAATGCAAATAGTGGCAGAAATCTATCAAAACAGAACAGCTGGTAAAGATTGATTTTTTTGAAAATCTTTTGTTGCTCAAATCAAAAAGTGCAAAACTAATGGAAAGTTAGAAAATAACCTGGGGCATGTGCATAAGAAATCGCAGATCAAAAAGATGTTCTGAGAATTTTCACGAATTTTTACGGTACAGCGCAGAAATCTGTTTCAGGACAGCAACTTTCCCAAATCTTACCTTCCTCCAATTAGAGGTTCTTCTTGGCACAAAAACGAAATAAAAATAATAAGGAGAGGTTATTACAGTAGTAATAACTTCCAAGACTCAACAAAAAGAAAAAGTACTAAAAAGAAAACATTGGGTTATCTCCCAAGAGTGCTTTTCTTTAACGCCTTTGAGCTAGGCGCAAAAAGTAGAAATCAAGTATTTTCAAATGAAGGGGCATTAAGATCAGTTGTTTCCTAAAAAACACCACTTGTCACAATAGGCACTTTACATGCCCCTGAAGATGATTCAACCTGCAAATCACTCTTAGTTGAACTAAAAGTTTTACCAATCTTAAAAACATTCTGCGATTTTGGTACAGATACCTTGGGAACATACATAAATTTTTGCTCTTTTCCAACAAAAGCTTTCTCCTTCTTAAATTTAAGAGAAGAGAAAATTGAACTTAAAGTTTCCATAGACTCCTCTAATTTACCGATCCTAAGGTTTTGACTATCATGGATAGTGCTAGCCTCTAAAACAGTGATTCTTTTACCGATACTTTCTATCGATTCATTAACCTGGCTAGCGTTATCAAGGAGATTTGGCAAACTTTTCTCTAGAGAGCTCAATTTTTCTATAACTTACCCCAAAGTGATCTCAGTTTTAACAACATTAATAGGTGGTACTCCCACTAAACTTTCAATTAAAGTGCATGCTTCCAAAGCAGGAGTACCCAGAAAATTACCCCCTGCGAGAGTATCAAGAACATACCTATTCCAACTAGATATACCAACATAAAAATTTCTAAGAAGGATCATGGTAGAATAATTTTTTGTACATCTATGATGGGCATTACTAATTCTATACCAAGCATCTTTCAAACTTTCTCCCCCTTGTTGCTTAAAAGTACAAACCTCAACTTCAGGATTACTCATTCTAGCAAGACTAAAAGCAGACAAGCAAAAATAACAAATATAAAGGAACTATTTTTTTTGTATTTTTGATAAAAAGATGCAAACAAAAATAAAGTAAAGAAAGTAAGCAAAACAATAACAAAGTAAAATATTGGAAGCAAGAGATTCCCCTTGCAAAAATCCTCTTTCTCCCCGGTAATTGCGCCAAGTGGCTATGAAGCAACCCGAAGGAAACAAAGGATGCATGGTGGAGCCAGAAGCGAACAAACCATGAGTACAAGAGGACCCAATAAAATCTACAATGAGCGAATCAAGGACTCCCGTCACCTAGGCGAAAAAACCCTAGCAAGACAAATAAATAGTAGAGTTAGTAAAATAAGGTTATTCAGCCACGAGTTATAAGGGAAAAGACCCTCTGGACCCAGAACACAGGCCACTGGTCGGGTCCCTTGGGCCACCCCTATGTATCTTTACATTCAACATAATAAATAAAAGACAAGTTCCTCATTCTTTGAGTTTACAAGTCTATTATATCGATGATTCTATGCAGAAAGTATGCGGAAAACACCAAAAAATTGCGGTAAACGCACAATATACAACAACACAGCGTCTTGAGTACAATTTTCTGATAATAGCATCAGAATATTCAAAACTCTCACGCTCACAAAAATAAAGAAAGCAAATTACAATGAGCAAATCCTCAACTACAAATCCACTTGATCCGACGAATCAACAAGGAGGGTATTTAAGTAATGATGCTCACGAAAGAAATTGGCATCGACTTAAAGTAGCTTCGCAATCATCCTTCTCGCAGGCTAAAGAGTAGCATCCATGTGAATCTACATTGCCATAGATCTGGATCTTTGTGGAGGAGGCAAACCCAGAGACATAGTACTAAAATTCAGCCTGGGATGCCATTTTCTTACCCAGCCAAGAGCAAAATTAGCAAAAACTATCAGATTAAGCTCCATAAGCCGATGAATATGCCGTCTCATCTTAAAAACTTCGAGTAGCTGGCCAAAACTCTCAAGAAAAAGGTTTCTGGGCAGCATAATAGAAAACATAGTCATCAACGCTCTCCGACAATTATCTACAGCCTCTCCAACATGTCGACTGCGGTCTTGCAGAAGAACTATGGCACTACGATGATGATCATCAGCCCAGAAAATATTAGTATCCGAAGAAAATTTCTCAAGGGCAGCGTTTCACTCCTGCACTCGACGGTGCTCAGCAAAAGGATCCAAGCAAATACCTGGGAAGCAAGATTACAATGAAATCAATGTAAGAAAAATATAACAAAGATACTCAGGGGCTCTAGGCAACTTACATTGTAGTTGCGCGCATGCTGACTCGATGATCTCAGTAATGTAAGCATCAGATTCCTCGAGTTGAACAATCTTCGCCATCAAGACAGACATCTGACTCTGAAGAGAGGACACTTTCTTCAGCAAGCCAAAAGATTTTCCAGCTTGATCCATGGCATTTTTAAATTGCCGCTTTAAAAGGGATAGCCGACCTTTAAGATCCGCAATCCTTGACAGACGTTCAGTACAACGACCAGGCGAATCATGCCGAGAAGGAACCTTAGAATCTGCCCTACTCATGGGCAACGAGCCACGCTCAAGCTCAGGCGTTTTGACCTCAGAATCACGCTGGACAAAACATAATAGGATAACTTCAAATACAAGACATGCTAAAAGTCATAAATCACAATACAAAGTACTTACAAGACACAAACACTAGACAAAATACTACTGAAGAACAATTTTTTGGGTTACAACAAAAGGATAATTGCATAGAGAACTATCTAAGAGGACAAGCGAAAGTCTACGCTACCTCAGCAGAAGCGGGGTCCGTAGGAGTGATACGTCTCAAACGTATCTATAATTTTTGATGCTCCATGCTTGTTTATACATCATTTGCTTTGTGTTGTGTTACACTTCGTGGCATTTTTATGCATTTTTCAGAACTAACCTATTGACAAGATGCCACAGTGCCAGTTCCATGTTTCTGCTATTTTTGTGTTTCAGAAAAGCTACACAGGAAATATTCTCGGAATTGAACGAAACAAAAGCCAAAGTTCCTATTTTTCCCGACACGAGACGAAGTCTGAAGATGAGACAGAGGGGAACCAAGGGCCAGGCGCACCATGGGGTGGCGCGGCCCAGCCCCTGGCCGCGCCACCAGGTGGTGTGGCCCTCTGGCCCACCTTCTGACGCCGCCCTTCTGCCTATATATTCCCCTCGACGGGAAAACCTAAAGGACCTGATCAATTTTCCATGAAACCTATTGCAAGCCATCGCCATTGTCGACGCGAGATCGGGAGGGTCCAGAAGCTCTTCCCGGCACCCTGCTGGAGAGGGGAATCACCACCAGAGGCCTTCTTCATCACCATGGCCACCTCCGGAGTGATGTGTGAGTAGTCTACCTTGGACTACGGGTCCATAGCAGTAGCTAGATGGTTGTCATCACCTCCATGTGCTTCATGTTTAGATCTTGTGAGCTGTCTATCATGATCAAGATCATAGTTGTGTAATTCTACCTGTTGTATTTGTTGGGATCCGATGAATATTGGTACTTTGTCAAGTTGAATTGTTGATTTATAATCCTTATGTTATCTCTATGTTGTTTATGATCTTGCATGCTCTCTGTTGCTAGTAGATATCTTGGCCGAGTAGATGCTAGTGACTCCAAGAGGGAGTATTTATGCTCGATAGTGGGTTCATGCCTCTAGTAATCTGGGGGAGTGACAGAAACCTCTAAGGTTGTAGATGTGCCGTTGCTACTAGGGAGAAAACAACAATCTTGTGTTCAAGGACATTTGTATTGTTTACATTACACACTTTGCTTAAGGCGATAATCTGCTGCTTGCAACTTAATACCCAATGGTTGCTCAGACGACATCCGGAGGGTGGATTATTAGTCATAGATGCAGTTGGATTATGGTCTATGTATTATGTTGTAATGCCCAAGTGAATCTCATAGTGATCCTCATGACATTTGTACGCTTTCTTTATTCTATCAATTGCCCAACTGTAATTTGTTTACCTAGCATGTTATTTATCTTATGGAGAGACAACACTAGTGAAATATGGACCCCAGTCCATTCTTTTACATTGCTATTACCGTTTACTATTTATCTGTTTTATTTACATTCTTGCAAACTACTACCTTTTACCACTCGATATGCTCAATCCTTTGTTTATAGCAAACCAGGTGAGATTGACAACCTCACTGTAAGTTGGGATAAAGTACTTGGTTGTGTTGTGTGCAGGTTCCATGTTGCTGCTGGTGCAAAGCTAAGCCCTGATACGTCTCAAACGTATCTATAATTTTTGATGCTCCATGCTTGTTTTTACACCATTTGCCTTGTGTTTCGTTACACTTCGTAGCGTTTTTATGCGATTTCCGGAACTAACCTACTAACAAGATGCCACAGTGCCAGTTCCCTGTTTTTTGCTGTTTTGTGTTTCAGAAAAGCTACATAGGAAATATTCTCGGAATTGGACGAAACAAGTTCCAGAACTCCTATTTTTCCCGGAAGAGGACCGAAGACCGAATGAGAGCCGGAGGGGGGCCAGGGGCTGCCTACACAACAGGGGGCATGGCCCAGCCCCTGGCTGCACCCACCTATTGTGTGACCACCCTGGTCACCTCCTAACGACGCCCCTTCACCTATAAAAAGCCTCCCGACGGAAAACCCTAAAAGAATCGGCATTTTTCCCAGAACAGTTCCGCAGCTTCGCCGCTGTCGAAGACAAATTTCGAGGGACAGAAGTCTCTGTTCCGGCACCCTGCCGGGATGGGGAAGTGCCCCCAGAGCCATCTCCATTGGTCTCCATCGCCATCTCCGCCATCTCCATTGACCTCACCGCCATCTCCATCAACCTTGCTGTCTCCTATGATGAGGAGGGAATAGTTCTCCCCCGGGGCTGAGGGCTCTACCGGTAGCTATGTGGTTCACCTCTCTCTCCCATGATGTGATCTTTATGTGATCATGAGCTTTGTATCTAGTTGAATTGGTAGATGTTATTATTCAGATATTATGCTACTCCCGTGCTTTATATTTGTAAACTCTGGAGACACCTTGTATCATGATGTGAAGGTGACAGTGTGCGCATTATGTGTGTCTCTTTTGGTTAATGTCTCTATGAATTGTTGGTGTTTGTTGGAACCATCTAGTGCGTTCACGGTGACAGTGTGTGCCAATCTAGTTTGGGGAAATACGGACTTTGAGGAGTGCTTCGTAGCCCTACGCATGATTAGTGTTCGTTTTCCATTGGAGAATTGTTTTGAGTTGCATATTGATGATAGTATCTATTGGTTCAATTATGTTATATTTGTTGGGAGTGTGTCCACTAGTGAAAGTATGATCCCTAGGCCTTGTTTCCAAGCATTGCACACCGTTTCCTTTCAGTTTTGTTACATGTTTGCTTGCAGCGATATTTATTTCAGATTACATTTACTACTTATAATCATCACTACTACTTGTATTTCACTATCTCTTCACCGAACTAGTGCACCTATACATCTGCCAAGTGTATTGGGTGTGTTGGGGGCACAAGAGACTTTCTATATCGTAATTACAGGGTTGTTTGAGAGGGATAGCTTTGACCTCTTCCTCCCTGAGTTCGATAAACCTTGGGTGATCCACTTAAGGGAAACTTGCTGCTGTTCTACAAACCTTTGCACTTGGAGGCCCAACACTGTCTACAAGAACAGACGCGTGCGTAGACATCAAGCTCTTTTCTGGCGCCGTTGCCGGGGAGGTAAGGTAAAAGGTACTCGCATCCTCCTGTGTGAGTGTTCGAAGTTATTTCCTTTTGATTCTGCAAATATATCTTTTTGTTTCTTGTTTTTATTTTCACTAGTTAGGCTTAATGGAAAGTAAAGAGTTCTTTAGTCTTTTTCCTGAGTTTAGATTTGAAGAGAAAATTGAAAAACCTTTGGAGCTTAATTTGCATGCTAATAATATTGTTAGTATGAATGCTTTGAACACTGTTATTGCTAATGCTATAGAAAAAACTAAGCTTGGGGAAGTTGGTTTTGTTAAGCATGATATTTTTAGTTCCCCAGCTTTAGTGGAGAAAGTTTGCTCTGATGATATTCTATCTCCCCTATGTGATGTTTCTAATGATGCTTGCGCTCCTCATCCTTTTAAAATACCTATGAAGATTGTTGAACGTGCTATGGATAACTGCTATTTAGGAGATGGAACTGTCCATCTTGGTGATCATTTGCTCTTTATACATGAATTATGCGAGTTGTTCCAGTGTGCAGGTATTTTAATGAACCAAGTTAAGACGAAGCTATTCTCTTTATCACTGAAAGGCAGAGCTAAGGAATGATATAAAACATTGAAGGATGGCCAACCTATTGATTGGGAGGAAATTGTACCTCTCTTTTATTCTAAATTCTATCCTTCTAGTGAGGTTTATAAAGATAGGAATTACATTTATAATTTTCATCCACATGAGGGAGAAAGCATTGCCCAAGCGTGGGGAAGATTGAAGTCACTAATGCTCAAATGTCCTATTCATGATCTTCCTCGTAATATTGTTATTGATAATTTTTATTCAAGGCTTTCAGGATATTACAAGGACCATCTAGATGCATGCTTGGATGGGTCTTTCACAAGGAAGGATGTTGACACCAAGTGGGATCTACTTGAAACAATTCAAAGCAATATTGAAGGTTGGGATAGCGAAAAAGGTAAAGGATCAGGTATGAATTACGAGTTTGATTGCATTAAGTCTTTCGCTAAAACTGCTGATTTTCAAGAGCTTAGTGCTAAATATGGCCTTGATCCTCAAATTATGGTTGATTGCTTTAAAGCCTTTGTTTCTCATATTAATGTTCCCAAGGGAAATGGGGATGTGTATCATGAACCTTTTAAAGACACTTGCATAGAAAGTGATATTGTTGTTGATGATTGCAATAAACATGCTCAAACTTCTGAAAGTCCTATTTCTTATAAGCATGTTAATTTTTGTGGAGTACATAGACCTTGTGAACAGAGTCACAACAAGGAAGATTATTGCATCACCCACAGGAATGAAGAAACCAATATGTGGCACAAGGCTATAGGTGAGCTTGGTGAAAAGGTTTGTGAGCTTTATCCTTTTCTTTCTAAACATTGTGATGACATAGGTCATTTTAATTTCCAATGCTCAAGCCCTAATAGTTACCTTTCTAGTACCGCAAGTTTATATTGTGATGACAAGATTACTCTCAATCAGCATGATGAGCTCACTTTATACTTGGCGTGTGAAGAGATATCTAGAAAGATTTCTTTGGTAGACATGAATGATGTTGATATTAATAGCACCCTTCGTGGTTGTCATCTCTATTGTGTTAAAGATTGCCTCGCAAATACTTACATACAAAATCTTATAAAACATGATGTTTTGCCAAGCTATGACAGGACTAATAGATGTTTCTATCTTATTAATAGAGAGGAGGAATCCTCCAAAGTTTCTTCTGTTGTTCCTGTTAGTAAACCAGATTATGTGGAGAAGATGCCTTTCAAGTCTCTCCCTCCTAAAGGAGAGAGTAAGAAGAGTATGAAGAAGAGGAAGAAGAAGAAGAGGAGTAAAAGGCGAGAGGAAACGGTATCTTTCCCTAAGCATTTTGATCCTATTATAGATTATGATAATTCTGATTGGGATGATGTTCCTATGCCTGTTACCTATGTTAGTAATCATGATTGGGAAAAGCACTCTACTTTTGATATTGAAAATCTTTTTGGTACCAATTCTAAGGTTAATAATTGTTGTACCATTAGTACTATCCATGTTCCCTCTTATGATGATATGTTTGATGAATATGCTTTGCGAAATAGCTGTTCTCTAGCTTGTGATGATACTGAACCTCTAGTTTATGATGGTTACAATGATGAGTATAATATTTTTAGTTCACCTACTTTTGAGGAGAAAATTAGTTATGATTACAATATGCCTCCTGTTTTTGATGATTATGGTGATGAGAATAATTATTCTGTTGAATCTGCTCCTACTACGATTGTTCATGTGGGGAGTATTAATTCTTTTATGCATGTGGCTCATGATAGGGATGCTTTATGTGATAGTTATATTGTTAGTTCTATTCATGAGGCTACTGAAAGTTATTATGAGAGAGGGAAACATGGTTTGATGGATCTCAACAATATTGAGTTTCCCCTCTTTATGTTGCAATTCTTGAAGTTGTACTTGTTTTGCCTTCCTATGCTTTTTGCTTTACGCTTTCATGACTTGTCTCTTTACAAGACTATTTTTCATAGGAAGTGGTTTAGATTTAAATGTGTTTCCCCTCTTTATGTTGCAATTCTTGAAGTTGTACTTGTTTTGCCTTCCTATGCTTTTTGCTTTACGCTTTCATGACTTGTCTCTTTACAAGACTATTTTTCATAGGAAGTGGTTTAGATTTAAATGTGTTTCATATTTGCTTTTTGATTCTCTCTCTTGCTTCAAGTTCATATATAGCGCCTTTGCCTTAAGCTCTTTTATGGCGCCTACATGAGCATCTTTGCAAACTACTGCGCCTAGCTCAAAGGCGTTAAAGAAAAGCACTCTTGGGAGATAACCCAATGTTTATTTTCAGTACTTTTTCTTTTATTTGAGTCTCGGAAGTTATTACTACTGTAATAACCTCTCCTTATCATTTTTATTTCGTTTTTGTGCCAAGAGAAGCCTCTAATTTGAGTGAGGTAAGATTTGGGGATGTTGCTGTCCTGAAACAGATTTCGGTGCTGCACCGTAAAAATTCGTGAAAATTCCCAGAACATCTTTTTGAACTGCGATTTCTTTTGCATATTCCCCAGGTTATATCCAAACTTTCATTAGTTATACACTTTTTGATTTGAGTAACAGAAAACCCTTGAAAAAATTGACCTTTGTCTGCTGTTCTGTTTTGACAGATTTCTGCCACTATTTGTGTTTGCCGCTTTATCGCTTTCTTTTTGAGTTCTTTTGATCACGGAACTTTTGGGGAAGTTGCTACAGTAGTATATGCTTTATATGTGGTGGTCTTGAGTTGAAATCTGAACCAAAAAGGGTTGATTCATTATTATGCTTACACTAATGTTGCCAATAGAATTGTGTTAAGTTTTGTATGAAGGAAGTTTTCAAGTGTAGGGATTGGAGAATAATGAGATGAGATGAAGAATGGACAAAAGCTCAAGATTGGGGATGCCCACGCACCCCAAGAAATATCCAATAGGTACAAGCGTCAAAGCTTGGGGATGCCCCCGAGGGACCCCTTCTTCATCGGCAAAAATCAGGTCACCTTTCAAGACACTATATTTTTATTGCTTCATGCATTATGCATTTTTCTTGGAGCGTCAGTTGCTTTTGCTTTCAGTTTTTCTTTTTGCTTTGCTTGCTGCAATAAATGGTTGGATCACATCATGTTTTTGGAGAGAGACTTGCTTCGTTTTTCATTGCCAAGAACACTCTAGTTTTCACTCTTATCGTTCAACGAGTGCTCTCTTTTTCTCGAACTGCGTTTAGCTTTTGTTTTTCGCCTTGATTTGTGTTCAGATCTTGTTATATCTTTATATCAAGGTGTATTTTGAACTCTGGTCCATGTTGGTTTTCATCAAAAGAGTTGTTTCAAAAAGTTCGAATGGTGTTGGAAAAGAGAAAAAAAATTATGCAAAAAGTGGTACAAAAAGGAGCTTGTTTAGACTGCGGCTTAGACTTTTGCATGTCGTGCTTGATGTCTTTTTGATAGTATGCTTAGTGGTTTTGCTGTAGCATGACTTGTCTCAAATGACTGATATTGCTTAATGAGCCTTTGAAAAAATCATGCGTTATTTTTATTATTTGGAAGCATTATTTTGGTTTCTCCTTTGATGCTTTATTTGGGTTGACTTGGCGCATGCTCACACATGTTAGACTCATACAAAGTCGCCATAAGCCTCTACTGATCATTTAGTTTTTGACTTTTGATGCCATCTTATGCTTCTTTTAATGTTGCTTTGTCGCTCTACATGATTATGGCCGTTATTGCTCTCTTAGTTGGTCGCTCCCATTCTTTTGCTAGCCCTCATTTTGTACTGAGTATGAGCTCTACTCGTGCATCCAACTCCTAAAAACCAAGTTGTTCCAATGTGTTCACCATACATACCTATTAGCAATTTGCTATTCCAAAGTACATTTGACTTGCTTTTATCTATCCTTCAAATTAAACTCTTTTTGGTGTTATGCGAAAATTGGTCAGTAAGCTCTCACAAACCTGATGGCACACTTTACTCTTCTCGTTCTTAAAAATTTGACATTCTGGCTCTCTTATGTTGAGTTGTTATGCTTGCAAGTTGTAAGTTGGAAATTAGCCCAACCATGCCGTCATGGGGCAAGCTTTCAACATTGCACTTCTTATTTGAGTTGATATCGTGATCTTTTATTTATGGATACTCGCGATGTGAAATAATTTGGGAATCTTGTGGGATCATGGAGTTTGTATATGTGTTAGAGAAACGCCTGGGCCACTAATCTAAGCCATGCATAATTCATGGTGGAAATTTACAGCATGCCCATAGTGAACATTCGACGACGCATCTCACAATAAAAAGCTATACAATGGTAAATAAAAGAGATGCCAAGGTGTTCATTGTCTGTTTGTCCTGTCATTTTGATGTGGGCTTGTTCCATGTCATCAGGCACGGAGGTACCCCGGTGGCGGTTCTCGATGATACATGTGTACTTACAATGACAAGAGCTTGCTTGGGATTCTAAGTCGAGTAGCATGAGGTTTGGGTATTCATACTTCACAAGACACGAGGTTTTCAACTTATGATTTTTCAAGCATATGCATCATAAGTGTATTCGCATTAACTTTAACCATTCAAGATGCCTATGATGGGGGCAATGAGAGCTCAAAGCTAGTAAGTACCATAATTTTTGAAGGTTTATAAAACTCGCAATCACTGCTTCCCTCTGCGAAGGGCCTTTCTTTTACTTTTATGTTGAGTCTCCACCTTCTACCTTTATGCACCTTCTAAGAGAGCGTACTTGTCATTCTGAGTATAATGTGCATTGTCCCAATGTTATTGCTGCGTGTGGTGGTGTATAGTTGATGTGGGAGCAGACTGTCCTTGTGCGTGGTGGATAACCAGCCCGTTGGGAACCCCAAGAGGAAGGTATGATGAGTGTAGCAGCAAGTTTTCCCTCAGTTTAAGAAACCAAGGTTATCGAACAGGAGAAGAGAGACAATGACGACTGAAGGTGTTGTGGAACCTGCACACACACAAACAAATACTTTGTTCCCAACTTGCGATGAGGTTGTCAATCTCACCGGTTTGCTTGAAACAAAGGTTATGAGTGTATCGAGTGGAAAACAATATAGTATGCGAGTAAAGTAAATAGTACGAGTAAAGTAAACAGGTGATAGCAATATGATGGAAATAGGACCGGGGTCCACAGTTCACTAGTGGTGTCTCTCCATAGATAAAATAACACATGTTGGGTAAACAAATTACAGTTGGGCAATTGATAGAATAAAGATAACGTGATATGTCAAGAAGATCACTATGAGATTTACTCTGGGCATTACAACAAAATACATAGACCGCCATCCAACTGCATCTATGACTAATAATCCACTCCCGGGGATATCAATCCGAACACCCTAGAAGTATTAAGTTGCGAACAACAGATAATTGCATTAAGCAAAGTGTGTAATGTAAACAAAGCATATGCCCTTGAGCATATGAATGTTGTTTTCTCCCTAGTAGCAACAGCACATCTACCACCTTAGAGGTTTCTGTCACTCCCCCAGGTGAAATAGAGGCATGAACCCACTATCGAGCATAAATACCCCCTCTTGGAGTCACTAGCAACTACTCGGCCAAGATAGCTACTAACAACGGAGAGCATGCAAGATCATAAACAACATAGAGATAACAAAAGATATAATTCAGTACAGCAACTTAATCATAAACACCAATATTCATCGGATCCCAACAAACCAAACATGTAGAATTACATAACAGTGATCTCAATCATGTATGGCAGCTCATGAGATCTAAACATGAAGCACATAGTGGAGGAGACAACCATCTAGCTACTGCTATGGACCCGTAGTCCAAGGTAGACTACTCACTCATCGCTCCGGAGGCAAGCATGGCGATGAAGAAGACCTCCGGTGGCGATTCCCCTCTCCGGCAGGGTGCCGGGAAGAGCTTCTGGACCCTCCCGATCTTCGGGTCGACGGCGGCGGCGGATCGCGATGTGTTCTGGAAATCTGATCAGGTACTTAGGTTTTTCTCGTCGGGGGGTCTTTATAGGCGAAGGGGCGATGTCAGAGGAGGGGCCAGGCGGCCACACACGGGGGTGGCGCGGGCCAGGGGCTGGCCACGCCACCTGTGCGTGTGGGCCCCTGGTCCCTCACCTCCTACTCTCCTTCGGATCTCTGGAAGCTTCCGGGTAAAATAAGACTTCAGGAACTTGTTTCGTCCAATTCCAAGAATATTTCCTGTGTATCACTCTGGAACACAAAAACAGCAGAAAACAGGAAACTGGCACTGTGGCACTTCGTTAATAGGTTAGTTCCGGAAAATGCATAAAAATGCCACCAAGTGTAACGAAACAATAGGCAAATGGTGTAAAAACAAGCATGGAGCATCAAAAATTATAGATACGTTTGAGACGTATCAAGCATCCCCAAGCTTAACTCCTGCTCGTCCTCGAGTAGGTAAGTGATAACAAAAGAATAATTTTTGAGGTGACATGCACCTACACAATCTTGATCATATATGTAAGCATTGGTGAGCTGGGATCAATAGAACTTAAAACATGGGCATGAAGATATAATCATGACAATAAGAACTTAGCAACCCTGTTGTAAACATGCAAATGAGCACAAACAAAAGATCATGAAAATGAAACAATGAAAGTCAAATGTGTGTTCAAATCATAAGGAAAAACATACAAACGGTTTTCAGCTTGTCCTTCAAAGAGAGCAAAACATAAATGCATAGGACACCTTCAAGTTTAAGAGGGCGACTAGATACAAATAATTTAAGAACAAGTGAAACCAACAATATGAATCAATCAATGAACTTTGGGACAATGCATATCACACTAAGAATGACAACTATGCTCTCTTAATGGTGCATAAAGAAAGAAGGTGGTGACTCAACATAAAAGTAAAAGAAAGGCCCTTCGCAGAGGGAAGCAGTGATTGCAAGTTTTATAACCTTCAAAAATTATGGTACTTACCGGCTTTGAGCTCTCATTGCCCCCATCATAAGCATCTTGAATGGTTAAAGTTAATGCGAGAACAATTATGATGCATATGCTTGACAAATCATAAGTTGAAAACCTCGTGCCCCGTGAATACGAGTACCCAAACCTCATGCTACTTTACTTAGAGTCCCAAGCAAGGCTCTTGTCATTGTAAGTATATGCATATCATTGAGAACCGCCAATGGGGTACCTCCGTGCCCGATGACATGGAACAAGCCCACACCAAAATGACAGGACAAGCAGACAATGAACACCTTGACATCTCTTTTATTTGCCTTTTGTTTAGCTTTTTATTGTGAGATGCGTCGTCGAATGTTCACCATGGGTATGCTGCAAATTTCCACCATGAATTATGCATGGCTTAGATTGGAGGCCCGGCGTTTCCCTAACACATATACAAACTCCATGATCCCCACAAGATTCCCAATTCATTTCACACCGCGGGCATCCATAAACAAAAGATCACGATATCAACTCAAATAAGAAGTGCAATGTTGAAAGCTTGCCCATGACAGCATGGCTGGGCTAGAATCCAACTTACAACTTGCAAGCATAACAACTCAACATAAGAGACCACAATGTCAAATTTTTAAGAATAGGAAAAAGTAAAGTGTGCCTTCCGGTTCGTGAGAGCTTTACTAACTGAGTTTCGCATAACACTGGTAAGAGTTTAATTTGAAGAGAAAATAAAAGCAAGTCAAATTTACTTGGAATAGCAAATTGCAAGTAGGTATGTATGGTGGACACTTTGGAAAACTTTGGCTTTTAGGAGTTGGATGCACGAGTAGAGCTCATACTCAGTACAAGGCGAGGGCTAGCAAAAGACTGGGAGCGACCAACTAAGAGAGCAATAATGGCCATAATCATGCAAAGCGACAAAGCGACATTAAAAGAAGCATAAGATGGCATCAAAAGTCAAAAACTAAATGATCATGAAGGCTATTGGCGACTTTGTAAGAGTCTAACATGTGTGAGCACGCGCCAAGTCAACCCAAATAAAGCATCAAGGAGAAAACCAAAATAATGCTTCCATACAATAAAAACAACGCATGATTTTTTCAAAGGCTCATTAAGCAATCTCAGTTATTTGAGACAAGTCATGCTACAGCAAAACCACTAAGCATACTATCAAAAAGACATCAAGCATGACATGAAAAAGCCTAAGCCGCAGTCTACACAAGCTCCTTCTTGTACCACTATTTTGCACAAAGCTTTTTCTCTTTTCCAACACCATTTAAAAATTTATAAACACCTCTTTTGATGAAAACCAATAAAGATCAGAGGCAAAAATACACCTTGATGAAAAGATATGACAAGGTCTGAATGCATATCAAGGCGAAAACGAAAACCAAAAGCAGTAGCAGAAAAAGAAGAACGCTCGATGAACGATAAGAGTGAAAAACTGAGCGTTCTTTGCAAATGAAAACGAGTACATCTCCTCCAAAGAAAATTTGTTGGGGTCCAACCATTTATTGCAGCAAACAAACAAACTAAACCAACTAAGAAAACTAAAACAACTGACGCTCCAAGAAAAACACATAGTGCATGAAGCAATAAAAATATAGTGTTTTGAAAGGTGGCCTGATTTTTGCCGATGAAGAAGGGGTGCCTCGGGGGCATCCCCAAGCTTTGACGCTTGTAATTCTTGGATATTTCTTGGGGTGATGCATGGGCATCCCCAAGCTTGAGCTTTTGTCCATTCTTCAACTCATCTCATCATTCTCCAATCCCTACACTTGAAAACTTCCTTCATACAAAACTAAACACAATTCTATTAGCAACATTAGTGCAAGCATAACATATAATCAATCCTCTATTTGCTTCAGGTTTCAACTCAAAACCACCACATATATAGCAAATACTACTGTAGCAACCTCCCCAAAAGTTCCGTGATCAAAAGAACTCAAAAGAAAGCGATAAAGTGGCAAACACAAATATTGGCAGAAATCTGTCAAAACTGAACAGCTGACAAAGGTCGAATTTTTGAAGGATTTTATGTTGCTCAAATCAAAAAGTGTTCAACTAAGAAAAGTTGGGATATAACCTGGGGCATATGCACAAGAAATCTCAGGTCCAAAAGATATACAGAGAATTTATACGAATTTTTACGGTGCAGCACCGAAAACAGTTTCAGGATAGCAACATCCCCAAATCTTTACCTCACTCAAATTAGAGGCTTCTCTTGGCACAAAAACGAAATAAACAAGATAAGGAGCGGTCATTACAGTATTAATGACTTCCAAGACTCAAATAAAATAAAAAGTACTGAAAAGAAAACATTGGGTTATCTCCCAAGAGTGCTTTTCTTTAACGCCTTTGAGCTAGGCGCAGAAAATTGCGAATCAAGTAATATCAATAGATGAAGTATTAAGATCAACAGCAGAGATCTTTTCAACAATGAAGGAAAATAAGTTCAACTGAGTTTTTGAAAACCCTTTACGATCACGCTTTGGCACACTACTTTCATCGAAAGGATTTTCAGGGCAAATCCAACTGGAATTCTTTTCCCAAGCATCATGAATTCCTATAAGTTCATAAGGTATTGGTATTTTAAAATCATCGGGCGTACCAACAACCTTTACAGGCGAGCCAAGCTTATTAAACTTCTTAAAAACTTTCCTAGCCTCAATTGCAACATCTCTAAATTCTGTGCGCAAAGTTTCTAAGATAAAAGCTTTCTTTTCGGGATCCTCAATTTCATGAAGTTTAAGGAACATGTATTGCATAAAAGGATTAAGACTAGCAAACCTAGCTTCTAACATGTGAACTAAATGAGGAGAAGCAACTTCATAGCTAGGAGCTAACTCAACCAAAGACTTTTCCTCAACTTCCTTATGCATACTAATGTGATTAAAGAACTCCTCAATGTTACTTTTGCCAATAATCGAACCACTACCTACTGAGAGGTCCTCAAGAACGTACTTAGGGATCAACATGATAAACTAAAGTAAAGAAATAACAACTACCAAGGATTCTAATTTTTTTGGGTTTTTGATAAAAAGCAATGCAGGTAAAATAAATAAAGTAAAGCAAAACAATAACAGAGTAAAGAATGTGTGTGCGAAGAACTCCCCTCGCAGAAGTCTTCTCTCCTCCCCGGCAACGGCGCCAGAAAAATAGCTGCTGCGTGTGGTGGTGTATAGTTGACGTGGGAGCAGACTGTCCTTGTGCGTGGTGGATAACCAGCCCGTTGGGAACCCCAAGAGGAAGGTATGATGAGTGTAGCAGCAAGTTTTCCCTCAGTTTAAGAAACCAAGGTTATCGAACAGGAGAAGAGAGACAATGACGACTGAAGGTGTTGTGGAACCTGCACACACACAAACAAATACTTTGTTCCCAACTTGCGATGAGGTTGTCAATCTCACCGGTTTGCTTGAAACAAAGGTTATGAGTGTATCGAGTGGAAAACAATATAGTATGCGAGTAAAGTAAACAGTACGAGTAAAGTAAACAGGTGATAGCAATACGATGGAAATAGGACCGGGGTCCATAGTTCACTAGTGGTGTCTCTCCATAGATAAAATAACACATGCTGGGTAAACAAATTACAGTTGAGCAATTGATAGAATAAAGATAACGTGATATGTCAAGAAGATCACTATGAGATTTACTCTGGGCATTACAATAAAATACATAGACCGCCATCCAACTGCATCTATGACTAATAATCCACTCCCGGGGATATCAATCCGAACACCCTAGAAGTATTAAGTTGCGAACAACAGATAATTGCATTAAGCAAAGTGTGTAATGTAAACAAAGCATATGCCCTTGAGCATATGAATGTTGTTTTCTCCCTAGTAGCAACAACACATCTACCACCTTAGAGGTTTCTGTCACTCCCCCAGGTGAAATAGAGGCATGAACCCACTATCGAGCATAAATACCCCCTCTTGGAGTCACTAGCAACTACTCGGCCAAGATAGCTACTAACAACGGAGAGCATGCAAGATCATAAACAACATAGAGATAACAAAAGATATAAGTCAGTACAACAACTTAATCATAAACACCAATATTCATCGGATCCCAACAAACCAAACATGTAGAATTACATAACGGTGATCTCAATCATGTATGGCAGCTCATGAGATCTAAACATGAAGCACATAGTGGAGGAGACAACCATCTAGCTACTGCTATGGACCCATAGTCCAAGGTAGACTACTCACTCATCGCTCCAGAGGCAAGCATGGCGATGAAGAAGACCTCCGGTGGCAATTCCCCTCTCCGGCAGGGTGCCGGGAAGAGCTTCTGGACCCTCCCGATCTTCGGGTCGATGGCGGCGGCAGATCGCGATATGTTCTGGAAATCTGATCGGGTACTTAGGTTTTTCTCATCGGGGGGTCTTTATAGGCGAAGGGGCGATGTCAGAGGAGGGGCCAGGCGGCCACACACGGGGGTGGCGCGGGCTAGGGGCTGGCCGCGCCACCTGTGCGTGTGGGCCCCTGGTCCCTCACCTCCTACTCTCCTTCGGATCTCTGGAAGCTTCCGGGTAAAATAAGACTTCAGGAACTTGTTTCGTCCAATTCCGAGAATATTTCCTGTGTATCACTCTGGAACACAAAAACAGCAGAAAACATGAAACTGGCACTGTGGCACTTCGTTAATAGGTTAGTTCCGGAAAATGCATAAAAATGCCACCAAGTGTAACGAAACAATAGACAAATGGTGTAAAAACAAGCATGGAGCATCAAAAATTATAGATACGTTTGAGACGTATCAGTTATCATTGATTGATTCATGATGTTGGTTTCACTTGTTCTTAAATCACTTGTATCTAGTCGCCCTCTTAAACTTGAAGGTGTCCTATGCATTTATGTTTTGCTCTCTCATGAAGGACAAGCTGAAAACCATTTGTATGTTTTTCCATA
Organism: Dactylis glomerata; assembly: GCA_007115705.1. NCBI lineage: Eukaryota > Viridiplantae > Streptophyta > Magnoliopsida > Poales > Poaceae > Dactylis > Dactylis glomerata. Next base: position 13,527,363 of record QXEO01000553.1, read on the forward strand.
TGATTTGAACACATGTTTGACTTTCATTGTTTCATTTTCATGATCTTTCGTTTGTGTTCTTTTTCATGTTATAACATGGTTGCTAAGTTTCTTCTATCAAGATTATATCTTTCATGCCCATGTTTTAAGTTCTTTTGATCCCAGCACTGAATGCTTTACATAGATGATCAAGATTGTGTAGGTGCATGTCACCTCAAAAATTATTCTTTTGTTATCACTTACCTACTCGAGGACGAGCAGGAGTTAAGCTTGGGGATGCTGATACGTCTCAAACGTATCTATAATTTTTGATGCTCCATGCTTGTTTTTACACCATTTGCCTTGTGTTTCGTTACACTTCGTGGCGTTTTTATGCGATTTCCGGAACTAATCTACTAACAAGATGCCACAGTTCCAGTTCCCTGTTTTCTGCTGTTTTTGTGTTTTAGAAAAGCTACACAGGAAATATTCTCGGAATTGGACGAAACAAGTTCTAGAACTCCTATTTTTCCTGGAAGAGGACCGAAGAACGAACGAGAGCCGGAGGGGGGCTAGGGGCTGCCCACACAACAGGGGGGCGCGGCCCAGCCCCTGGTCGCGCCCACCTATTGTGTGACCACCCTGGTCGCCTCTTGATGACGCCCCTTCGCCTATAAAAAGCCTCCCGACAGAAAACCCTAAAAGAATCGACGTTTTTCCCAAAACAGTTCCGCAGCTCCGCCGCCGTTGAAGACAAATTTTGGGGGACAAAAGTCTCTGTTCCGGCACCCTGCCGGGACAGGGAAGTGCCCCCGGAGCCATCTCCATCGGTCTCCATCGCCATCTCCACCGTCTCCATCGACCTCACCGCCATCTCCATCAACCTTGCTGTCTCCTATGATGAGGAGGGAGTAGTTCTCCCCCGGGGCTGAGGGCTCTACCAGTAGCTATGTGGTTCACCTCTCTCTCCTATGATGTGATCTTTATGTGATCGTGAGCTTTGTATCTAATTGAATTGGTAGATGTTATTATTCAGATATTATGCTACTCCCGTGCTTTATATTTGTAAACTCTGGAGACACCTTGTATCATGATGTGAAGGTGACAGTGTGCGCATTATGTGTGTCTCTTTTGGTTAATGTCTCTATGAATTGTTGGTGTTTGTTGGAACCATCTAGTGCGTTCACGGTGACAGTGTGGGACAATCTAGTTTGGGGAAATACGGACTTTGATGAGTGCTTCGTAGCCCTACGCATGATTAGTGTTCATTTTCCATTGGAGAATTGTTTTGAGTTGCATATTGATGATAGTATCTATTGGTTCAATTATGTTATATTTGTTGGGAGTGTGTCCACTAGTGAAAGTATGATCCCTAGGCCTTGTTTCTAAGCATTGCACACCGTTTCCTTTCAGTTTTGTTACATGTTTGCTTGCAGCGATATTTATTTCAGATTACATTTACTACTTATAATCATCACTACTACTTGTATTTTACTATCTCTTCACCGAACTAGTGCACCTATATATCTGACAAGTGTATTGGGTATGTTGGGGACACAAGAGACTTTCTGTATCGTAATTGCAGGATTGTTTGAGAGGGATAACTTTGACCTCTTCCTCCCTGAGTTTGATAAACCTTGGGTGATCCACTTAAGTGAAACTTGTTGCTGTTCTACAAACCTCTGCACTTGGAGGCCCAACACTGTCTACAAGAACAGACGCGTGCGTAGACATCAAGCCTGGATGAGGCAACATACAAATTGTCCGGAGCTGTCGCGAAGCTAGCAAGCATCAACCTTCTGAAGTTTGGTTCTTTCTCCTACTGGTTCGATAAACCTTGGTTTCATACTGAGGGAAGACTTGCTGCTGTGCTCATCACACCTTTGATACGTCTCAAACGTATCTATAATTTTTGATGCTCCATGCTTGTTTTTACACCTTTTGCTTAGTGTTTCGTTACACTTCATGGCGTTTCTATGCATTTTCCAGAACTAACCTATTAACAAGATGCCATAGTGCCAGTTCCCTGTTTTTTGCTGTTTTTGTATTTCAGAAAAGTTATACGGGAAATATTCTTGGAATTGGACGAAACAAAAGCCAAACATCCAGAAATTTACCGAAGCTTCCAGAAGTCCGAAGAGGAGACGAAGAGGGGCCACGGGCTGGCCACATAGTAGGGCGGCGCGGCCCAGCCCCTGGCCGTGCCCCCTACGTGTGTGACCGCCCTGGTCCACTTCTGACGCTGCCCCTTCGCCTATAAAGACCCCCCGACGGGAAAAACCTAAAAGAGCCAATCAATTTTCCATAAACACATCGTGATCCGCCGCCGTCATTGACCTGAGATCGGGAGGGTCTAGAAGCTCTTCCCAACACCCTGCCAGAGAGGGGAATCGCCACCGGAGGTCTTCTTCATCGCCATTCTTGCCTCCGGCGTGATGAGTGAGTAGTCTACCTTGGACTATGGGTCCATAGCATTAGCTAGATGGTTGTCTTCTCCACCATGTGATTCATGTTTAGATCTCGTGAGCTGCCTTACATGATCGAGATCACCGTTATGTAATTCTACATGTTGTGTTTGTTGGGATCCGATGAATATTGGTGTTATGTTGAGTTGATGTGCTGAATCATATATCTTATGTTATCTCTATGTTGTTTTTGATGCCCAGAGTAAATCTCATAGTGATCCTCGCGACATATGCACGTTATCTTTATTTTATCAATTGCCCAACTGTAATTTGTTTACCCAACATGTTGTTATTTATTTTATGGAGAGACACCACTAGTGAACTGTGGAGCCCGATCCAATTTCCTTTACATTGCTATCTCCTGTTTACTTTACTCGCACTGTTTACTTTCTCGCATACTACTATTGATTTCCACTCGATACGCTCATACCTTTGTTTACAGCAAACCGGTGAGATTGACAACCTCATCGTAAGTTGGGAGCAAAGTATTTGGTTGTGTTGTGTGTAGGTTCCGCGTTACTACTAGTTGAAGACACGCGAACAAGTATCGTTAATGGCGCCCTTGTTGGAAGTCACTAAGCTAGCAAGCATCACCTTCTTAAGTTTGGCTTTCTCCTACTGGATTGACAAACCTTGGTTTCTTACTGAGGGAAACTGCTGTTGTGTTCATCATACCTTCCTCTTGGGGTTCCCAACTGGTCGGTGATCTATATATCAACACCGGCGCCATCAAGCTGTTTTTTGGCGGTGTTGCCGGGGAGAAAGAAGACTTCTGTAAGGGGAGTTTCGCACGCACATCCTTTACTTTGTTTTTTGTTTTACTTTACTTTATTTTTACTTACATCTTTTTATCAAAAATACAAAAAATTAGTTTCCTTTATAGTTGTTACTTTATTACTCTTAGTTCATTATGTTGTTCCCTAAGTATGTTTTGGAGGACCTTTCAGTAGGTAGTGGTTCTATTATTGGGAAAAGTAATATTGAGGAGTTCTTTAATCATATTAGCCTGCATAAAGATGTTGAGGATAAATCTTTGGCTGAGCTTGCTCCTAGTTATGAAGTTGCTTCTGCTTATTTAGTTCACATGTTAGAAGCTAGGTTTGCTAGCCTTAATCCTTTTATGCAACACATGTTTCTTAAGCTTCATGATATTGAAGACTCTGAAAAGAAATATTTTATCTTGGAGACATTGCGTAGAGAATTTAGAGATGTTGCCATTGAAGCTAGGAAAGTTTTTAAGCATTTTAATAAGCTTGGTTCACATGTATAAGTTGTTGGTACAAACAATGAAGAAACCCAAGTACCAATACCTAGCAAACTCTTGGGATTGCATGAGGCTGTGGAAAACAATTTTGATTGGGTCTGTCCTGAAAATCTTTTTAGTGATTTGAGTGAACCAAAGCGTGATCACAAGGGGTCTTCAAAAACTTATGTGGATGCAATACAATGCCTTATTGAAAAGACCTCTGCAATGGATCTTAATGCCTCTCTTGATATTACTTGATTTGCACTTTCTGCGCCTAGCTCAAAGGCGTTAAAGTAAAAGCACTCTTGGAAGATAACCCATTGTTTTACTTTCTGTTCTTTTTCTTTTATTTGAGCCTTGGAAGTTATTACTACTGTAATAACCGCTCCTTATCATTTTTATTTCGTTGTTGTGCCAAGAGAAGCCTCTAATTTAAGTGAGGTAAGATTTGGGGATGTTGCTGTCCTGAAACAGATTTCAGTGCTGCACCGTAAAAATTCGTGAAAATTCTCAGAATATCTTTTTGACCTTCGATTTCTTGTGCATATGCCTCAGGTTATATCCAAACTTTCATTAGTTATACACTTTTTTATTTGAGCAACAGAAAACCCTCGAAAAAATCGACCTTTGTCAGCTGTTCTGTTTTGACAGATTTCTGCCACTATTTGTGTTTGCCTCTCGATCGCTTTCTTTTTGAGTTCTTTTGATCACGGAACTTTTGGGGAAGTTGCTACAGTAGTATATGCTTTATATGTGGTGGTTTTGAGTTGAAATCTGAAGCAAAAATGGGTTGATTCATTATTATGCTTACACTAATGTTGCTAATAGAATTGTGTTTAGTTTTGTATGAAGGAAGTTTTCAAGTGTAGGGATTGGAGAATGATGAGATGAGTTGAAGAATGGATAAAAGCTCAAGCTTGGAGATGCCCACGCACCCCAAGAAATATCCAAGAAGTACAAGCGTCAAAGCTTGGGGATGCCCCCGAGGCACCCCTTCTTCATCGGCAAAAATCAGGTCACCTTTCAACACACTATATTTTTATTGCTTCATGCATTATGCATTTTTCTTGGAGCATCTTGTCTTTAGTTTTAAGTTTAGTTTAGTTTTGTTTGCTTCAATAAATGGTTGGACCCCAACAAATTTCTTTTGGAGAAGTTGCCTTGCTTTTCATTTGCCAAGAACACTCCGTTTTTCACTCTTATTGTTCAACAAGTGTTCTCTTTTTCTAGAACTGCGTTTAGCTTTCGTTTTTTGCCTTGATTTTTGTTTAGTTCTTGTTATATCTTTATATCAAGGTGTATTTTGACCTCTGGTCCATGTTGGTTTTCATCAAAAGAGTTGTTTTAAAAAGGTTCGAATGGTGTTGGAAAAGAGAAAAAGTTTTCATGCAAAAAGTGGTACAAAAAGGAGCTTGTTTAGACTGCGGCTTAGGCTTTTGCATGTCGTGCTTGATGTCATTTTGATAGTATGCTTAGTGATTTTTGCTGTAGCATGACTTGTCTCAAATGACTGAGATTGCTTAATGAGCCTTTGAAAAAAAATCATGCGTTGTTTTTATTATTTGGAAGCATTTTCTCCTTAATGCTTTATTTAGGTTGACTTGGCACATGCTCACACATGTTTGACTCATATAAAGTCGCCATAAGCCTCTATGATCATTTAGTTTTTGACTTTTGATGCCATCTTATGCTTCTTTTAATGATGCTTTATCGATTTGCATGATTATGGCCGTTATTGCTCTCTTAGTTGGTCCCTCCCAGTCTTTTGCTAGCCCTCATTTTGTACTGAGTATGAGCTCTACTCGTGCATCCAACTCCCAAAAACCAAGTCGTTCCAATGTGTCCACCATACATACCTATTAGCAATTTTCTATTCCAAAGTATATTTGACTTGCTTTTATCTATCCTTCAAATTAAACTCTTTTTGGTGTTATGCAAAAATTGGTCAGTAAAGCTCTCACGAACCTGATGGCACACTTTACTTTTCTCGTTCTTAAAAATTTGACATTGTGGCTCTCTTATGTTGAGTTGTTATGCTTGCAAGTTGTAACTTGGAAATTAGCCCAGCCATGCCGTCATGGGGCAAGCTTTCAACATTGCACTTCTTATTTGAGTTGATATCGTGATCTTTTGTTTATGGATACTCGTGATGTAAAATAATCTGGGAATCTTGCGGGATCATGGAGTTTGTATACGTGTTAGAGAAACGCCTGGGCCGCTAATCTAAGCCATGTATAATTCATGGTGGAAATTTATAGCATACCCATAATGAACATTCGACGACACATCTCAAAATAAAAAGCTATACCAATGGTAAATAAAAGAGATGCTGAGGTGTTCATTGTCTGTTTGTCTTGTCATTTTGATGTGGGCTTGTTCCATGTCATCAGGCACGGAGGTACCCCATTGGCGGTTCTCGATGATACGTGTATACTTACAATGACAAGAGCTTGCTTGGGACTCTAAGTCGAGTAGCATGAGGTTTGGGTATTCGTACTTCACGGGACACGAGGTTTTCAACTTATAATTTGTCAAGCATATGCATCATAAGTGTACTTGCATTAACTTTAACCATTCAAGATGCCTATGATGGGGGCAATAAGAGCTCAAAAACCTTCAAAAAAAATGAGAGCTCAAAGCTAGTAAGTACCATAATTTTTGAAGGTTTATAAAACTTGCAATCACTGCTTCCCTCTGCGAAGGGCCTTTCTTTTACTTTTATGTTGAGTCACCACCTTCTATCTTTATACACCGTCTAAGAGAGCATAGTTGTCATTCTGAGTATAATGTGCATAGTCCCAAAGTTTATCATTGATTGATTCATGATTTTGGTTTCACTTGTTCTTAAATTAATTGTATCTAGTCGCCCTCTTAAACTTGAAGGTGTCCTATGCATTTATGTTTTGCTCTCTCATGAAGGACAAGCTGAAAACCATTTTCTATGTTTTTCCATATGATTTAAACACACGTTTGACTTTCATTGTTTCATTTTCATGATCTTTCGTTTGTGTTCTTTTTCATATTATAACATGGTTGCTAAGTTTCTTCTATCAAGATTATGTCTTTCATGCCCATGTTTTAAGTTCTTTGATCCCAGCACTCAATACTTTACATAGATGATCAAGATTGTGTAGGTGCATGTCACCTCAAAAATTATTTCTTTTGTTATCACTTACCTACTCGAGGACGAGCAGGAGTTAAGCTTGGGGATGCTGATACGTCTCAAACGTATCTATAATTTTTGATGCTCCATGCTTGTTTTTACACCATTTGCTTAGTGTTTCGTTACACTTCGTGGCGTTTTTATGCATTTTCCGGAACTAACCTATTAACAAGATGCCACAGTGCCAGTTCCCTGTTTTCTGCTATTTTTGTGTTTCAAAAAAGTTACACAGGAAATATTCTCAGAATTGGACGAAACAAAAGACGAACATCCAGAAATTTACCGAAGCTTCCAGAAGTCCGAAGAGGAGACGGAGAGGGGCCACGGGCCGGCCACACAGTAGGGCGGCGCGGCCCAGCCCCTGGCCGCGCCCCCTACGTGTGTGACCACCCTGGTCCACTTCTGATGCTGCCCCTTCGCCTATAAAGACCCCCCGACAGGAAAAATCTTAAAGAGCCGATCAATTTTCCAGAAACACATCGCGATCCGCCGCCGTCGTTGACCCGAGATTGGGAGGGTCCAGAAGCTCTTCCCGGCACCCTGCCGGAGAGGGGAATCGCCACTGTAGGTCTTCTTCATCGCCATGCTTGCCTCCGGCGCGATGAGTGAGTAGTCTACCTTGGACTATGGGTCCATAGCAGTAGCTAGATGGTTGTCTTCTCCACCATGTGCTTCATGTTTAGATCTCGTGAGCTGCCTTACATGATCGAGATCACCGTTATGTAATTCTACATGTTGTGTTTGTTGGGATCCGATGAATATTGGTGTTATGTTGAATTGATGTGCTGAATCATATATCTTATGTTATCTCTATGTTGTTTATGATCTTGCATGCTCTCCGTTGTTAGTAGCTATCTTGGCCAAGTAGATACTAGTGACTCCAAGAGGGGGTATTTATGCTCGATAGTTGGGTTCATGCCTCTATTTAATCTGGGGGAGTGACAGAAACCTCTAAGGTTGTAGATGTGTTGTTGCCACTAGGGAGAAAACAACATTCTTATGTCCAAGGGCATATGCTTTGTTTACATTACACACTTTGCTTAATGCAGTTATCTGTTGTTCGCAACTTAATACTCATGGGGTGTTCGGGCGATATCCCCGTGAGTGGATTATTAGTCATAGATGCAGTTGGATGGCGGTCTATGTATTTTATTGTAATGCCCAGAGTAAATCTCACAGTGATCCTCGCGACATATGCACGTTATCTTTATTCTATCAATTTCCCAACTGTAATTTGTTTACCCAGCATGTTGTTATTTATTTTATGGAGAGACACCACTAGTGAACTGTGGACCCCGGTCCAATTGCCTTTACATTGCTATCACCTGTTTACTTTACTCGCACTGTTTACTTTCTCGCATACTACTATTGCTTTCCACTCGATACGCTCATACCTTTGTTTACAGCAAACCGGTGAGATTGACAACCTCATCGTAAGTTGGGAGCAAAGTATTTGGTTGTGTTGTGTGCAGGTTCCGCGTTGCTACTAGTTGAAGACGCGCTAACAAGTATCGTTAACGGCGCCCTTGTTGGAAGTCACTAAGCTAGCAAGCATCACCTTCTTAAGTTTGGCTTTCTCCTACTGGACTGACAAACCTTGGTTTCTTACTGAGGGAAAATTGCTGTTGTGCTCATCATACCTTCCTCTTGGGGTTCCCAACTGGTCGGTGATCTATATATCAACACTGGTGCCATCAACCTTCTCTTGGGGTTTCCAACTGGGCGGTCATCTATAAAACTCCTACATCAACACCGCACCACCAAGGAGCAGGTGTACTCGATGAAGGCGCAGAGGCCAAAGGAGCAGAAGTGAAAGGTGCTGGCACAGGAAGAATCAGAGAGATGAGCTTGGGCGCGTACTCCTTCGCCTTCGTAAAGAAATCCTTCATCTCCGCTGGGCATCGAGCATAAGAGGAGCCCACCTTCTCCCAATCCACCTCCTTGCCATGCGACCGGGCCAGAGCGATCGTCCTTTCGATGCCTTGTTTCACCAACAAAAGCTTCTTTTGAAGCACGGGGTCTTCTAAGGTATTGAATGCTTCGACCAGCTTCCTGAGATTGCCAACAAGCAGCTCATCCTTCTTCTTTGGAAATAACCCGACAAACAGGCGAGGAAGTAAATGGCGAGTCTGCCGAAGGATATCTTGAACAATCCTCCAGTTTGACTCCAAGACATCTACCGAGTCCAACAAAGAATCTTTGGCACATTCAGGGCGAAGTTTCATAACCTCTCCAAGTTGCTCTGCTGCATCACGAAAATCCAAGTAAGCCAATAGAAGCATGTCAATAGGTACAAGGGTAGTAGGATATAAAGACAAGCCGAAGAACTTACTGCCAACAGATGCGACAATTGCGTCAAGTCGTTCTATGACAGCTCCTTCGTGAGTAGCCTGCTTCTTGGCAACTTCAGCCAAAGCCTTCTCAGCCTTGCTAGCCCGGGCCTCTGCTGCCTTAGTGACTTTTTTGGCAGAAGGTTTGGTAGCATTAGCATCCTTGAGGGCTTTATAAGTGATCTTCAGTTCGGCTTCTAAAGAAGTCACGTGAGCAAGAACTTCGGCTAGAGCGACTGTAAATAAGGAGGCGATATATAGAAGGTTCAAGCAAATGGAAATGAGCACAAGAATATAACATGAGAGCAATGGAAGCAAGGGAAGATACCTTTGGATTCATCAGAATCATTCTGGATCTTTACACAATCCGTGCCAAGAGACAAAAATCTCTGCATCAAAGGCTGCAGAGCAAAACTATATAAGTATAGCAAATGCAAAACAAAAGATTAGAATACAAAAAGTTGTGCTTACATTATCAGAAGAAGAAAGAGGTTGGTGCGCCTCAAGAGAAACAGACGCCGAATGCGTCGTCTTCTTGCGGCGTTTTGTGGGTGACGCACCAACAATCTTTTCCAGGATGTCATGTGATGGATTTTCCACCAGAGTCTCTTCCTGAGAGACCCTTATCGAAGCGGTAGAAGTTGTCGGAGGAAGAACCACAATGGTGGTTTTCTTCGGCTTATCGTCATCGCTAAAGAAAAACATTTGAGTTCAAGAAAAGGAGAAGCCTAAAATAAGGAAAAGTTGGAAACACAAGCCAAATAACTTACGAGTCAAGTAAGTCAAACATAGAAGAGACATAATCCTTGGAAGTTATTTGCTCCCGCGGTACATCTTTCGGCTTAGACATACCCGAGGAAGTCAAATCCTCCAGGCATTTCCGTTTCTTCTATGGACCCTGAGCTTCAGATTCCGCTAGGGAGGCAACAAAGTGGAGTCACTTTCCTCTAGAGAACCTTTGGCTCCATCCCCGTCCAGATTCTCACAAGCCTCGGGGGCTTCGGAGTCAATAGGAGCGACTTCAACATTAATGGTCCCTTCCTTGGGAAGAGGATGGCGTGAAGCTAGAAATTGGTGATCCTACAACAATGCGAGTACAGAGCATCAACAATACATAGTAAAGAAGAAAAATAAAATATTTCTTCGGGCTATAAATCGCGTACCTATGGCAAAGGATGAGTGGAGTCGAAGGCAGCAGCTAGACAGGCAAGAACTGCTATTTTGGCAGTAAGGGTAGTCAATGATCTCACCCTCTTCTCGAGACCCTTTTTCTCTGGATCCTTTGGAGACACTCGAGAAGGATCATCTGAGCCAGAGTAAGTCCATAATTTGGAAACTCTAGCTTGTAGCGGTTGAATACATCGCTGAAGGAAAAACACCATAAGCTGTGTACCAGTCAGCTCCTTCCCCGCTGCATTCTTGAGCTCCTGGATACGAGCCAACAATGGCTTGATACTTTCGACTTCAGCATCGAAGGGCAGAGCATCCCATGTAGTCAATTTCGTCAAGCTTTTGCTGGCATCAAATGGGGCAAGCCCATATTTATCGGATTCAGCCGATTTTTGGTCCTTGATATAGAACCACTTGTGTCTCCAACCTTGAACTGACTGGGCCATTTTGAAATCAAGATATTGCGATTTTGATCACACAGAAACGATGGCACCACCAAGCTCAGGAATTTCCCCTTTGGAACCACTAGTGCGCAAGCGAAAGAGGTATTTACAAAGGACCCAGTGGGGGTCAATGCCCAAAAATGCTTCACATAAAGTGATGAAGCAAGCAATGTGAAGCAGAGAATTTGGCGTGAGCTGATGCAGTTGCACGCCGTACACAAACAGAAGCCCATGAAGAAATTCGTGGGCAGGAAGGGAGAAACCACGGAGGAGGAAAGCGAGGAACATCACCCAGAATCCCACTGGCAGTGAAGGGATAGCCTCGGTGCTGGGGAAGATGATCTCCAGAGACTCTGACATAAATCCTTCTCTCTTCGCTTTCTTCAGATCTGCATCGTCGAAAGCGGAAGGAATCCAGCCCAAAGACTGCTTCTTCGTCCCCTTTTTCGCCATCCTTGATTGGTGCACAACTCTCTTGATGGGCATGCAATGGCGAGGCGCTAGGGGGCTGCGAGAAAGGGCGAGCGCCAGGAAGAAGAAGCAGTGGCGGCGGTGGAGGAGCAATGAACTGGTAAATAGTAAAAGTGAAAAGGGTTTCTCCTTAAATAAAGCTTCTGTAGGAAGGAACGTGGGCTGTGATGTGGCATGTGAAGCGGAAGTGGCAAGCCCACTAACGGGTGGAAAATTCAGGAAATTATCGCGCTGCCCATGTGCAACAGTCAGCGTCCGGTCAAATCAGTGCAGAAAATAATCATATCAATGACGTCATACTTTGGGTATGCACAAGTTTATACATACAAGCCAAGTCGAAGGAATACAAGTCAAAGAATTTTTTGAGCCTATGATCGCCTCCAAGGAACCCGACAATAGCCTCGGGGGCTACTCCCATCGAGAGCGCTGGTCGCGCACCCGATGAAAAGAAAAAGAAGGAAAAAGAAGGGAAAAGAGCTCAAACTATTTGTGCAGGTCACGATGAAGGTAGACAAGAAAAGAAACTAATACTTCTAAGCCTATAACTCAAAAAACTTTGACTATAGCCTCGAGGGCTACTCCCATCGGGAGCGCTGGTCGCGCACCTGATGAAGAGGGAAATTATTGACTTTGCCTAGAGGAGGGAAATCATTGATTACATATTGGAGCAAATTATCGATTTCATTGTCAAAAGATCAACGTAAGACATTAATATGCGCTAATTCACTCCCATCGGGAGGGATTTGCGACTAGTCAAAGAAAACAACTCGAAGATTTTGGGTATTGACACATTCAAACAAGGCTCACTACGAAAGTTTGATTCTCAGGCCGCGTCGTCACGATCAAAAGCTTGAATGCCATGGTCGCAAAGATCATGAAGGTAAGACCTCAGGATCCGTCATGCATGGCCTAGTATAGGCACATGAATGCGCTCTGCTAGTAAATTTTCCTATCCATGATGCGAAGAAAAATCCCGGTGGACGCGGGTACCCTAAGAAATACTGGAATCCTGTCTTTGTAAGTCCTAAAATAGGCAAAAGATTGGGTTACGCCAGGTACCAAATTCAAGTCCATGGGCTTGAGTTTGAAGTAGGTAGCAAGTTTTTGCTCAGGCAATTAACTGGTTTTCTGATCCGTTAGAAGCACCAGGCTTACTAACCAAAATCCCCATGAGAAAGTAAGAATATGAATATATTCAATGAGATCAAAGAAAGAGAAGAAGATGAAGATTGATCGAGTCAAAGATTGCAAGTCGAAGATTTGAAGGTTTGAAGATTTGAGATTCAACCCGAATCTACAATTCTGGTAGAATCTTGGGGGCTACTGACAAGGGTATAGCTATTGAGGCCTACCCCTGGGACCCGAGAATTAGGCCCAAGCATAGATGTAATCAAAATACGAGATGATATCGTATACAGACTATATAATTTGTATTGAACCCGACCGGATCCTCGAGACCTGGCCACCTATATATAGGGGCCAAGAAAGGCCGGCCAGGGACAGATTGAGATTGAGCCAATTGATTACCAGCTTATTCTCACCACACATCACGTTTCACCTAGTTTGTCTGATCTTTTACCTTCGAGTTCATCCGACGCCCTCTTCCCCTGATCCTAAGTCCTTAATCTAGGACATTTGTCGAGTTAACCCTCGTCAGTGACTGAAATCGAATTTTAGTATCGGTCCTCTATGGCCTCCTCACTAACAAACGGTCAAGACGAGAAGCTGATATAGTCAATTTAAAAAGACGACAGAAAAGTGCAGAGGAAGTATGAAAACTCACGAGTCTGTGCCGGCCAGGTTGAATAAGGCGGGCATCGGTGGAGGTGCCAATGAAGTAGCCAGATCATGGGGTACATCCATTGATTTTGACATACCCGAGGATTTTAAGTCCTCCTAGTGTTTCCTTTTTCTCCCTTCAACCCCTCCTTCAAAATTTGTCGAGGGAGGTTTTATGGTTGGAATCAGTCCTCTCTGCGGAATCTTCGACGACGGGGACTTCATTATCCGATGGAGCGGATTCTTCGGGAAGCATCCCCTCTTGAGGAAGCGGAGGAAGCAAAGAAAAAGAAAGATGACCCTGACATAATAATAAGCAAAGAGAGACATTATAAAGTGCGAGCAGTCAAAATTTATGAGGACAAAAATATCGGGTTGATTTTACATACCTTCGGAAGAGGATTCTTCGTCTCGTATGGATTCGCCAAGCAGGAAGGCACTGCAAGCATTTTTGTCAACTTACTGAACGAGCGGACCTTTTTCTCGAGTTCCTCAGTGGTCAGATTCGTCTGGGATACTTGAGATTGATCCTTCGAACCTGAATAAGCCCACAATTTTGGAACTCTAGCCTGCAATGGTTGGATTTGGCGTTGGAGAAAGAAGACAATCAATTGGGTGCCATTGAGTTCCTTGTCGGTCACAGCTTTTAACTGCGCAATTTGGGTCAGCAACGGCTTGATTTCTTCAGCTTCAGATTCAGATGGGCGTGCATCCCATGACTTTAGCTTATTCAGACTTTTCGATGCATCAAAGGGGGCTAAACCATATAAATCTGATTCAGCAGTTTTCTAGTCCTTAATATAGAACCAATTTTGCCTCCAGTTCTGCACTGAATCAGCCATATTGAACTTCAAATACTGAGATTCTGGGCACACAGATATAATGGCACCACCAACATCATGAACTCCTCCTTAGACACATTGCGGCGGAGATGAAAGATGTGCTTTCCGCAATCCCCAATGAGGATCAATGCCAAGGAAGGCTTCACAGAGGGTGATAAAAGCAGACAATGTGTAGAATAGAATTGGACGGAAGCTGATGTAGTTGTACGCCATAAACAAAGAGAATCCCACGAAGAAACTTGTGGACATGAAGGGATAAACCACAGAGGAGGAAAGCGAGGAATATCACCCGAAATCCTTCTGGCGGGCAGGGGATGACCTCGTCGCTGGGGAAAATGATCTCCGCAGACTGCGTGAGAAATATGTCCTTCTTTAGATCTAAGTCGGAGATCTTGGAAGCGGTGTAGCCGGCGGCATGTTTCTTGTTGGAAAGCTTTGCCATGGGAGCGTGCTGCGAGCAGCGCTTGAATCGCATAAACAAGGAGGTGCTCGTGGCTATGGAGCGTTGGAGCAGAAAGTGGCGCAAAGAAGAAGATGCAGTGGCGGCGACGGAAAATCATAGGAAGGTAACAGTAAACAAAAAGGGTTCCCCTTAAATACACCTGCGTGGGAAAGAACGTGGGCTGCGACGTGGCGAAAAAAGCGGAAGAGGCAACCCACTCACGCGTGGAGGATATAAAAAATTACCAAGCTACCCACGTGCGTCGGTCAGCGTCTAGTTAAATCAACATCTACGAGCGATCATGCATATAGGTCATGATGATGCACAGAGGACTGATACGTCCATTTTGCATCACTATTTTATATCATAATTTGCTATTATTTATTGATATATTTCATATTTAGAGATGATACTTATGTTGTTTCCTCTGTTTCCCCTTGTTTGATGATTATTGGAGAGCTTGCTGCCGGAGTCAGGATTCTGCTGGAAAAAGGACCGTCAAGACACCATATTTCTGAAGATCAGCAATTCCAGGAAAATACCCAGAAATTCATATTTCATCGGAAGACGGAAGTAGCCAGAAGGAGAGGGTGAGGTGAGCGGCTAGGGGCCCACACCACCAGGTGGCGCGTGCCAGCCCTAGGCCACGCCACCTAGTGGTGTGGCCGCCCTGGCCCACTTCTGCCAGTGTCCCCTCGTGTATATTGTTGTCCCCGAAAACCTAAGACCCCAAGGAGGATCAGAGATAGACTCCACCTCTTCCGCGGGGCAGAAAACACACAGAGAGAGAAAGCTCTCTGGCAGGCAGAAATCTGCCGGGGAAATTCCTTCCCAGAGAGGGGAGATCGTCGCCATCGTCATCGCCATCGAGCTGGGCATCATCGGGATCATCATCATCATCATCATCATTATCATCAGCACCTTCATCACCATCATCACCACGCCATCCCGCTGTAACATCTTGGGTTGAATCTTGTCCAATTCTTAGGGGAAACTTTCCTGGTGTTGATTACTCCTGTAGTTGATGCTATTAAGTGGAACCGTTGAATTAAGGTTTATGTTTAGATTGTTATTTACCATTATTTCACCTCTGGTCATGATCTATATGATGTCTTGTGAGTAGTTTGTTTAGTTCTTGAGGACATGAGAGAAGTCGAGATGTTAGTAGTGAAACTATGTTGACTAATATTTAATGGTTTGATATATTTATGTTGTGATGCTATTCTACTAGTGGTGTCATGTGAACGTCGACTATATGATACTTCACCATTATGGGCCTAGTGGAATGCATTGTGTATTTGGCAACTAATTATGGGGTTGCCGGAGCGACAGAAACCTAAACCCCCGTTAGGAAACCATTGCACCAGGGAGTATAGGATCTCAGAGTTTAAGGCTGTGGTTAGATTTATCTTAATTACTTTCTTGTAGTTGCGGATGCTTGCAAGGGGTATAATCACAAGTGTGTATTAGTCTAAGTTGGGGTAGTGCACTAGCATAGGTTCACCCCCATAACACTTATCAAACCAATGAAGATTACTTAGCTGCATAAAGCGAAAGCACTTGACAGAAACTCCCGTGTGTCCTCAGGAACGTTTGGTAGTCATAAGTTACACAACCGGCTTGTCCTTTGCTCTATAAAGGATTGGGCCGCTTGCAGCAATTATTATTATTGTATTTTATTTACTCGTACTTTATTTACTTGCATTACCAAATGCCCCTGAAAACCCGTTTGCTAGTATTTACAGTGAATCCTTGATCAAAACTGCTTGTCAACACCTTCTGCTCCTCGTTGGGTTTGACATTCTTATTTATCGAAAGTATTACGATACACCCTCTATACTTGTGGGACATCAAGGACACGTGGACAATACAGTCACAAGTGTGAAATACGGGCGTTCATCTTATTTATCAGCAAAGACTTCGTGGTTCGAGAAAGAGAAAAAGTATAAGATCTGGATTTAGTCAAAGAAATTTTTGAGCTTATAATCGGCTGCAAGCACCCCATCATAGCCTCGGGTCGAAATATAAAAAACGTATCAGAATGATGAATAAGCCATTCAATGGGGAGTGAAAAGTCGCACATAGAGATGAACTCACCTTATGCTGGTGAGCTTTGGCTCTATATTGACTTATCAACTCATTGGTCTAATTGGGTGACTTAGAGGTGCTTTGAGGAGTGATTTGAGTGAGGGCTGTATAAGGTTCGCCTTTCTTGGCCGCTTCTCCGTGTTTATAGTGGCACGCCTCGCTGCCTCAATGTAGCAGCAACCTCTGGTGGTCCTAACCATCTCTCTTGTGGCTCTCTTGTTGCTGTTCTGACATGCTTGTTGTTGTCCTGCGTGATGCGTGCCACAAACTTAAGGAGAGGGAAGAAAGGAGGGGAGGGGGCAAAATTGGTTGAAGCAAAATTGAGGAGGAGTTGGCGGCGGGAAAAGAGAAAAGGCCCTTTTATCAATCCTTAGAAACATCATCGGTTATAAGTGCCAAAAACCCACGACTAAACAATTTTCGAGAGTTGTCCACTCCTTCCTAAAGTAGTAAATGAAGTGTAGTGAGTTCTAAAAAAAAGGGGAAAAAGTCCAAACATTCTTGTTTTGAGCCTCCAAATCCAAATAAAAAGTCCAAACATTGGGTCACGGCCTAGGTTTCCGCTCATGGGCCGACACTTGCCCGGCCGGACAGGCCCATAGAGGCCCACATGCGTTGCTATTAAAACAACCCATTCTCCATCAACTCCGTGTCCAAGCTCGCGCCGCGCCGCCAAAGCTTCCAAGCCACTATCTAGGGTTTATCGCAATCCACCCAGATCAAGCGCATATCTAGGGTTTTGCGGGCTCCGGTCGAGAGAGGGGAGGCGAGATGCTGCGGCGGAACACGCGGCTGCGCAAGGAGTACCTCTACGGAAGAGCCTCGAGGGGAAAGAGCGGCAGCACTACGAGAAGAAGCGCCGCGTCCGGGAGGCGCTCGAGGAGGGCAAGCCTATCCCCACCGAGCTCCGCAACGAGGAGCTCGCCCTCCGCCGCGAGATCGACCTCGACGACCAGGACCGCTCAGGTTCCGTCTGACCCCTCGCCGCGTCCCCCCGTTCCCATTTTCCTTTTTTTATGCTGTGTTGCTCTTCTCACGGTTGGTTCATCGGTGGCAGTTCCGAGGAGCATCATCGATGACGAGTACGCCGGTTCCTCGCTCCGCGAGCCCAAGATTCTCTTAACCACATCGCGCAACCCGAGCGCGCCCCTTACTCAGTTTGTTAAGGTGCGTTTATGCCGTTAATTCGAAGATGTTTCGACTGGTTAAAAGATGGGGCTTTACATGGGCTTGACTTAATGATCTTGTTCATTTGCCAGGAGCTGAAAGTTGTGTTTCCGAACTCGCAGCGGATGAACCGTGGTGGTCAGGTATAACCAAGGTTTAAAATAGCGTGCTATTTCATTTAGCGTGACCCTTCTCTAGATGCTATACATGCTATATCGTGATAATAGCGTGCTATATTTCAAAATAGCGTTTTGAAATTTTAGTAAAAAATAAAGGATTTCAATAAAAATAAAGTATATAGTGAAGCTGATAGATATTTTAGCATGATTAGTTGTGGTTAACAATTAAGATGTGCATTATATGTTCGCTTACTTAACACCTTTATCATATGATTGCTTACTCCACACCAGTACAACGGAAAAATAGCGTGTTATATTTAAAACAGCGCCGACGCTATGATGTTTTAGCATGATATAACATGCTATTTTGCAAATAGCGCCATAGCGAGCAAAGTTATAAAAATTTAGCGTGGGCACTCAAAATACGCTATAGCGCGCTATATAGCGGGAAATAGCGCGCTATTTTTTTCCTTGGGTATAACGCAAAAGCATTGCATTTTGTGTGTACTTTGGTTACCAGTATCAGATTCACATCCCATAAGATTTGGATGACTAAAGGAATGAGCAAAATGTCAGGTTCTGTGCTTCTTATTGATCCATTATTTCTCCCGGCAGGTGATATCAGAAATCGTTGAGTCCTGCCGATCGCATGAGATCACTGATCTCATTTTGGTGCATGAACATCGTGGTCAGCCTGATGGTTTGATTGTCTGCCATCTCCCGTTAGGTCCAACTGCATACTTTGGGTTACTCAATGTGGTAAGTGTGCATGTCTGTTTTATTCATCACGACCTGAGGAGATGCACAACATGGGGGGGGGGGGGGGGGGGGTAATATTTGGTGTTAACTTCTGGTTCCATTTTTGGGCAGGTAACACGGCACGATATAAAAGATAGGAAGGCGATGGGCAAAATGTCGGAAGCTTACCCTCATTTGATACTGGACAATTTCACAACCAAGGTATCAAATACTAGAATCTTTTGAGCTATTTTGTTCTGTCTAATGCATCTGTCAATGTTGATCAGTTCATCTCATGCAAACAGAAAACTAGCATGATTTATTCATGTTCTGCTTACGTTGCTAAGAGTACTTGTTAGTCTGGTTTCCTCTGCAGTATGTTTGTCGCTATTTGTTGTTGTGTTAAGTGCATAAGTACTCACACTACTAGTAGTAATTTGTTATTTATATTCGTTGGCTGCAATGATGGTTTTCTCGTTAACCTGAGATCTACTATGAGGACAATATATCCATTCAAAACTATGTAACTGAGCAGCTTTGGTATCTATTGTCCTTTCTTGTTGAAAACTTCCACACTGCAGTTAGTAGTTTGTTTGCTTATCTTTGCTCAGAAAGATGTTTGTTGGCTTGCTGGCTACTGGACTTCTTGTTAAACATATCCAGTTTTTGTGTTGAGAAACTTCCCTGGTACAATGTTTGCTTATTTTAGCTGAAAAAATTGGTGTTTTTATGTGGCTGGCTGCAATGATGGTATTCTCGTTAACCTGAGACCTACTATGAGGATAATATCTACCCATTCAAAACTACATATCTGAGCAGCTTTGGTTATTGTGTTAGGATGTAACAGGACATTGATGTACCAGTTTTTCCATTAATATTTTGTTCTCAATTTTTTGGTGCCTTCATCCCAGCATGTGTATGACCTTTGTTACGGAGCTCCTTTCTGTTTGCTATTTAAGTTTGTTACGCAATTTTGAGGCTGCAGTGATGGTTTTCTCGTTAACCTGAGAAGTGCTTACTAATATGAAAGACAAACTCAAACCATTCAAAACTAATAAACTGAGCGCCTCAGTTTGTACGCTTGCTTAGAAAAAAGAACCTTTTTTCTGTTACTTTTCTGTTTCTGGTTAACCTTACAAAATTTGGAGGCTATGGTGATGTTTTTCTCGTTAACCTGAGAAGTGATTACTAATGTGAAGACAAACTCAAACAATTCAAACCAACTAAACTGATTGCTCCCACTGGTACTCTTGCTTAGAACAAAATCATTCTTTCTGTTCCTTTTCTGCTTTGGCTTTAAGTTTCTTATGAAATTAGGAGGCTGCGGTGATGTTTTTCTCGTTAACCTGAGAGGTGCTTACTGATATGAGGACAAACTCAAACCATTCAAATCTATTAAACTGAGTACCTCCATATTCTTGCTTAGAATAAACATTCCTTTTGTTCAGTTCCTTTTCTCTTTCCGATTCAGTTATTCACAAAATTTTGAGGCTGTGGTGATGTTTTTCTCGTTAACCTGAGAAGTGCTTACTAGTATGAAGACAAACTCAAACCATTCAAAACTATCAAACTGAGCGCCTCATCTTTCTACTCTTTCTTAGAAAAAAGAAAGACTTTTGTTCTGTTCCTTTTCTGTTTCTGCTTAACCTTCTTACGAAATTTGGAGGCTCTCTTTCCGATTTCAGTTTTTGACGAAACTTTGAGGCTGCGGTGATGTTTTTCTCGTTAACCTGAGATGTGCTTACTAGTATGAAGACAAACTCAAACCATTCAAAACTATCAAACTGAGCGCCTCATTTTTCTACTATTTCTTAGAAAAAAGAAAGACTTTTGTTCTGTTCCTTTTCTGTTTCTGCTTAACCTTCTTATGAAATTTGGAGGCTGTGGTGATGTTTTTCTCGTTAACCTGAGAAGTTCTTACTAATGTGAAGACAAACTCGAACCATTCAAACTATTAAACTGAGCGCTTCAACTGCTACTCTAGCTTAGAGAAAAATCATTCTTGTTCTGTTCCTTTTCTCTTTCTGCTTTAAGTATTTTATATGATATTTGGAGGTCGCAGTGATGTTTTTCTCGTTAACCTGAGAAGTGCTTACTAGAATGAAGACAAACTCAAACCATTCAAAACTGTTACACTGAGCGCCTCCACCTCTCTTCTTGCTTAGATAGAACTTTTTTTGTTCAGTTCCGTCTCTGTTTCTGATTTCAGTTTTTAGCAAAGTTTTGAGGCTGTAGTGATGGTTTTCTCGTTAACCTGAGAAGTGCTTACTAGTATGAAGTAAAACTCCAACCATTCAAAAATATATTACTGAGCACCTCTACATCTACTCTTGCTTAGAAAGAAATACTTTTTGTTCTGTTCCTTCTTTCCATTTTATCTTTGTTATGATATTTGGAGGCGTTTGTGATGTTTTTCTCATTAACCTGAGATGTGCTTACAAATTGAAGACAAACTCACACCATTCAAAACTATTAATCTGAGCGCATCCACTAATAATCTTGCTTACTTTGCTTAAAGACCATATGTCGGTTACACTGGTATATGGTTTAATAATTTAGATTTCGTTAAGATTTTTTTCTCTGCTTGGTTTTGAAATAATTTAATTTTGTTTTCTTTGTTGTCTTTCTATTTGTCTCTATTGGGCATTGCAAGTTGTCTCTGTTTGACCTAGTTTCAATCATTGCAGACTGGTGAAAGGACGGCTAACATAATGAAGCATCTCTTTCCTGTGCCAAAGCCGGACTCGAAGCGTCTAATCACTTTTGCCAATAGAGACGACTACATCTCTTTCAGGTTAACATCTCACTCTGTCATCATCCTTGCTGTAGGTGCATTGTACGTATGTACAAAGCTGAAACTGATCTGTGTCTTGTAATAGGAAATATGCTTTCCGTGTATCTGATTTTTTTTCATGAAACACATCATGATCTCACACTCACGGTTCTTTTGGTAATGAAAGGCATCATATCTACGAGAAACAGGGCGGCCCCAAATCCATCGACCTGAAGGAGGTTGGCCCCCGTTTCGAGCTGCGACTCTACCAGGTGAAGAAATGGCTCATCCAGCCATTGCTGTACTGTTAAAATCTTTTTACAGGTCTCTCACTATAACCTTGCTTTTCTCGGAACAGATCAAACGAGGAACCGTTGACCAAAGTGAAGCGCAGAACGAGTTTGTGCTACGACCGTACATCAATACCGCTAAGAAGCAGAAGTCTCTTGGGGTCTGAGTCGATTTTGACGTGCACAGGAATTTTGAGTTCTGTTTGTCCTTATCCATTGTATTTGTAACATTATAGCCTGATGCTTTTGATGCATCCACAAAATCTTATTCCATTTAAAAGGGTGTTAAAAGCTTAGTTGGGGTGTTGACAGTTGAGTTGTCATCTTTCTCTGAGAGTGTAGATTGTGGAGCAGGTTTGGTATGTGATGGTCCAACAGAAGGACGTGCAACCCGCATAATAACGTGACAACCTATACAGTCCATAATAATTCATGAGGGTTAACGTGGGCCCATGCCACCAAATTCCGTGTGGATATACAAAAATACTGCTAATTTCACTGCAAGTGACATGTGCACTCTGCCGTAATCTACTCCTGCCATCTTCTTAAGCCACTCTCCGATCGGACTCATCCTTCAGCGACAAAAATGAGACAAAGCTAAACCCAGCTGGTTCGTGAAGCATTATGCAACAATAATACACATGATTTGTCACGTGGAATACAATGGGGCTTTTTGACGTTTCATCACAACATAAGCAGACCATGACTTGAAGTTCTGATGAGCGCGGCAATGAAACATCGTCAAAGCGTGACCCGAATCGTGCTTGATATTGCAATCGTTTTAAAGGGCTACAACTAGTAGCTATACAAAACCACAACTCAAGATACATAGAGTATGCACACTTTTGCACCACAAGACACATCCCAGAACTTCAGTGTTAACAAGAAACGTCCATGCACCACAACTTTTGATTCCTTCGCAATCAGCCACGGAATGCACATCATCCCGGAAGGTCTATTGGTGCCTTCCCAGAGGAGACACCATACACGCCGAGCAAAGGGAAGGAACTAATTCTGCACATTTGGACTGTAGCTTGGTGAAGTCGGGCTATAACCAGGAGAGGTGGGACTGTACTCTGTGTCATGAGCCAGGGAGTAATCGGGTGACGTGGGAGAGTACTGGGGAGAAGTCGGACTGTACTCTGTGTCATGAGCCAGGGAGTAATCCGGTGAAGTGGGGGAGTACTGGGGAGAAGTTGGGCTATAAATCTGGGAAGCTGGGTTGCTGTCCGCCGAGTTAGGAGAGTAAATTGGCGAGCTTGGGGTGTACTGGGGTGACATAGGAGAGTAACTGGGTGCAGTTGGACTGTACAGAGGGGAAGTCGGGCTATAAGATGGCACAGAGGGATCGTGAGGACTGTACAACGATGAATATGGACTGTAAACTGGTGAAGAAGGACTATATACAGGGGTGGTAGGGCTGTAATAAGGTGAAGCAGGCCTGTAAGAAGGTGATGGGGAATCATAAACTGGAGAAGCAGGAGCATATCGAGGTGCCAAGGAACCGTGGACAGGTGACATGGAACCATGGACCGGAGAGGCAGAACTGTATACCGGTGATAAGGGATTGTAGACTGGTGATACAGGATCGTACACAGGTGAGATGGGGTTATAAGAATTGGGTGTAGTGTTGAAGGGGGAGTATGGTGGAGTTACTGGACTGTAAGTTGGTGGAACTGGATCATATTGATACGTTGTTCTGAACGGGGAGGAAGTAAGTCCATTGATATAGGGTGAAAACCTGGCATCTCCGAATGGTGAAGATTCCGCATTTGGGCTTAGCAGGTAACTCGGTGATGGCAGACAAGGTGTTGCTGCAGAGAGTTGCGAACATGTGGTCTTCATGGCATCACCTAGACAATCAGTGTAGCTTGGGAGATCAGTGTCCATGGCCTGCTTCAACATCTCAGTGTTCAGATACAACTCACAGGCCCCTGTGCCAACCGGCGCAAGCTGACCAAGCATGATGTTCTCTGAAACACCTCCAACTGGATCGGTTTCGGCATATGCAGCAGCGTTTAGTAAGATCATAGCAGTTTCCTCAAATGAGCATCTCATAAGGGGCCCTGTGTCATTCTTGTTGACGCCATGCCTGCTGATGGCCATCAAATAACCTTTGTGTGTCATTAAGTCGCAGAGAATTGCCAAATGACGATAGTTCACATAAGATCCATCAAAGGAGAGGACTTCCCGCAGCTCATGCAACAACGTTCGCCGAACAGCTTCAATTCCAAGCACTTCTATTACTTCAATCAGATGGTTGCTAGTCGTTCTTGATGCATCAACATCGTCATTGCACAGTACTTCCAAGAGATTAACCCCTTCCGTGTCAAGCATCCACTCCACATCTGTTATGAACCCTTCATTTCGATTGAACTTAGTGACCTTTCCAGACTTGATAAATGCCTTGGATATCCCAGGTATGCCGCAGATAGACATCTTTGCCAACATAAAGCTCTCTATCTGTTTGAGGAAGAGGTCATCCTGAGCAAAATCATCTTCACGGCCTTCCCTTGGAACTTCCTTTTCATGCTTAATCATGCGCACTCTAAGGATAAGCTTGTCGGCATTGTCATCAGCATACATGCATGTTAGATCACTGCCGAACTCATATTTGATCTTGTCCACAATGTTAATGATGCTCAACTTCTTGTCAATCATCGTCTCACGATCCAGTTCAATTCGAAGCAACCAAGGGGACACTGTCTCCAGGTCAATGTCATCATCAGGCATTTCACTGAATGACTTGACAAGTTCGGCATCTTCTTCAATAACAGTATCTGTAGGATCAGGATCATACCATAGCTCGGTAGCACGGGTCACGCTCTGCAGAGAGGTGTATTCCAAGGCACACTGAACGTTCTTAGCCAGTTCTTTCTTCTTGTTCACCTCAGGTTTCAGGTAAACAGACAATGAAGGGGTTTTTATGTTCTTAGCAACATTAATGATTTCTATCAGCCTGGGAACACCTAGAGTGACATTCTTAGCACTGACACCGGCATAATGGAACGTGTTCAATGTCATTTGGGTGGTAGGTTCACCAATGGATTGTGCAGCCACACAACCAACCATTTCACCTGGAGATACCATGGACTGATGAAAACGGGTTTCTATTTCCCCAATAACCCAGTCGAAAGCATCCCTGGTAAGCCTGTACTCTTTCAAGACTCTTTTGCTAGCTAGCGTGCTGCGAAGTAGGATATTGAACAGCATGGTAGCATTCTTCTGAGCCTCGATGCTTATTGCATCAACACCATCAACAACTCGTAGTCTGGCTTGCAGCTTATCCACAGCTTGGACAATCTCCAATGGGTGCAAATCGAGTGAGGGCTTATTCACATCAATCTTAAAGGTCTTCTGAGCATTCCAAACGATCCTTTTCAAATTCACTGGCATCGGCCATGTATTTTCACAATTTTTAGCAATCTCACTAGCGAGCAGGTAGCGGTCAGCAGCTATTGTCAGGACCTCGGAATCAAACACCTCCCTGATTTCAGGAATGTCTTTCAAGTCCGTAGCATGTTGTTGGAGCATGTAACCTGGGTTCCAGTTGTCATCATGCAACTCATACTGAAAAGTGCTGTCAAACTCAGTCTTTTTCATCTTCAGGGACTCCAGTTTTTGTGACTCAATAGATACAGCATCCATCCCATCTTCACCATACAAGAACTGAATTACATGGCCGAGTGAGTTCCTAACTGTACCGTCATATTTGACCATGATGTCCTCCATAGCCTTGACAAGACGACGCTGAATATATCCAGTTTCAGATGTTTTAACTGCAGTGTCAATGAGACCTTCTCTACCAGCCATAGCATGAAAGAAGAATTCCTGGGGTGTTAGACCGAGAATATATGAATTCTCCACAAAACCACGGCTTTCAGGTCCATAATCATCTTTTGAGAAGTGAGGCAGTGCTCGACTAGCGAAGCCAAATGGAATGCGCTTGCCCTCAACATTCTGCTGACCAACACAAGCAGTCATTTGTGCAATATTGATGAAACTTCCCTTAGAGCCAGCAGCAACCATTGCCTTTAGATTGTTGCTATCAGATAAGCTCCTCTGAGCACTACTTGCTGCATCATCACGGGCCTTGTTCAATACCTAGATGCAAAAGGCATTCAGCAAGGACAGGTTTGCAACTTGGAAAAATTAACATATGTATGAAAACAAGATGCTTGATCTTTACCTGATTAACTTGATTTTCAAATGCTTCCAGCGCAGTTTGCCCTGGCCCAGCCTCTAACTGCCGGCCACGTGAAAGTTGGATAAGGTCCCTCACCCTATTCTTTGCTTTTGAAATTATATCAGTCACTTTATCCATTGTTGCCATGTCAACAATGCTGTCACCAATTCCAATACTAAAGCCATTCTGCAGAAGCCAATAGTTCACAAGCCATTGTGTATGACTTAAAAACTTGCTAGCAGCATCCGGTCCAACCTCCGCCCTTCAAAAAATAAGATAGAATTCTAGTAACTATAATTGATATGGTATATGCTTCTCAAATAAAGTAGCGAGGTTACAACGATAAGATGCAACTTCGTTAGCCACAACATGACATGGACAAATGGTATATGCTTACCAAATGGCATGGACTAAACTTCCAGTCGAGGTTCCAAGAGTTCTTTTGCAGAGTGTACCAGATAGAAGATGCCCCTTTTCTATTCTTACAACAGTATCCCCGGGAGTATTGAATCCGATCTCTGATTCAGAGTGCCAAGCTGAAAATCTTATAAGATTAATCTGCCTTGGAATAATCAAGCTGAAAACTTGCTTCCCAGTCCACAACAGCTTTGGTTTCAATATGGCAGGCGTAGGTATCTTGCCATCAAAGTCTTCCCACCACATCAAGATATTCATGAACACGTCCTGCGACAGAAACATGGATACACCGATACAGTTTCCAGCTAAAACAGTTCATACTTAAGGGGACATATATGTATGAATTCACGTAAGTACTACTTTACCTTTTCAATGAATGTATCTCTTCTGGAAATTTTGTAACATCCCAGGAGTGTATCCTGGACAATCCCCATAACGGGCCTATTAGATTGTGGGGAAACAATGCATTTAGGAACCATCATCAACTCCAGAATCTCTGCTCTTGTTTCAAATGACTGAGGAACATGCATGTTCATTTCATCCCCGTCAAAATCTGCATTGTAAGGTGTAGTGACTGACAAGTTCAACCGGAAGGTTGAATAAGGTATAATTTTAACACGATGCCCCATGATGGACATTTTGTGGAGACTAGGTTGTCGATTAAAAACAACATAGTCTCCATCAGCCAAGTGCCTCTCAACCTGTACGCAGAATCAAGAAATAATTATATTAAAACTATACATGCTTCAAAGAGAAATTACGAAACAAACCATAAGATGAAGCAAAAACACATGCCTTGAAACCAACTTCTAAATGCTGCTCACTGCTTTTCTTCAGGTATCTGAGATCAAACCTCCTCCCATCGTCCCTTATTATGAACTTTGCTCCAGTCTTGCAGGGGGGAGGATAGGCCCCATACTCAACAAGTTGCTTGAGTCTACAGACGGAGATTCATATTATAGGTTTACAGCGAAGCTAGAAATAGCAATATCAACAAATGCAAAAGTAAAATCAAGAACTACCTCTCAATATTATATGGAGTAACTGTCTCTGGGAATGTCAAGTTCAAAGCTATACTCCAGGGAACCCCCAGTTCATCGATGCTAATGTTCGGATCTGGTGTGATGACGGTCCGAGCTGAGAAGTCAACACGTTTACCCATCAGGTTTCCTCGAACACGACCTTCTTTAGATTTGAGCCGGCAGCATATAGACTTGATAGGCCGTCCAGAAATCTGTGTGGACTGCATTCAAGGCAGCAAAAGCATGCGTGACTTACATGGTAAATACTACAGTAAGATATAGAAGTTTCCTTAAACTGTACTGACCTTTGGTTGACCCGAGAGTTCATTGTCAGAGTAAGTCGCAACAAGAAACTGCAAGATCTGCACAGACTCATTGATTATGTGGGCTGCACATCCACTTTGTATTTTCATTCTCAAATCTTTGTTCTGCCTAATAATCATCGCCAACTGATGTGTCAGATCATCCTGTACCATGTGAGAAAATTGTGCAGTATCTTACATCAGAAACTCGCTCTAGGAAATTTCCCGAAGAGATGTCTAAATATGTATTAATGTAAACATATAAATACCCATACCTCACTCCTCATGGAATTGCTCATGACAACAGAAGGTCTAACTGATGGTGGAGGAATAGGAAGCACTTGCAGTATCATCCAATCAGGACGAGCATACCTTGGATCCAAGCCTAATAGAAGGCAATCTTCATCGCGCATAAGTTTGAGAATTTCCATAACCTGAAAATAATAGCATGTCACATGCTAATACGATTGTTTCATAGGAAAAGCCACGAAGGTAAACAAAATGGAGAATATATAACCTTCTCTGGAGAAAGGCTTTGTCTCTGTTCGACAGATTCAGGAAGTTCCTCAGTGCCTACCAAATTCTTCTTTGGAGATTTATATTCAGCTTTAATACCCATGCCTTCAACTCTGATGATTGGCTGTACATGACCACAGCCACTCTTTCTCTTTGTACTATCTAGATCCTTCTCACTCTGAGTCTCAGCACAATCATATTCAAGACATTTAGTATGTCTTTTGCAAGCTTCAGATATATATTTTAACCTATCTTTCGAATTTCTAATTCTCAGAGCTTTCGTCATTATGCCCTGAAAAGATAATTAGTATCAAGAAATCAGCGAGCCAAAAAATAGAGTATTTACGACGAACTTCAGTAACAGTAGTATGGATCACCATATAAGAGTTATACATGGCAGAATAGGTTTCAACAGTTCCTCAATAGTTATAACTTGTAACCATCCAAGTGTATGTGTTCTCTTACAATTTTAGGTATATAATGCAGCTCTCATAAACACCCCAAGGTATAACTGGTTGATGCCAGTTATCATTAAAGCAGGCACATCTTCGGACCTCCTGGCTTGGACATACATGCACTTGTACCAATACAAGGACAGGCTAGTGCCTCCTTATATTGATATTAGAAACTTACTATAGATAGAACTGTAAAATAGACGGAGCCATGCACTTGTATCAATATAAGGACATGCCAATGCCCCCTTACTTCTAGAATCCACATCAGAAAAATTACAGTCTCTTATTTTAGACACAATTCCATCTGTTATTTAGTCTCTAAAAGTGATAAAGCACTTAGGATGACGGTTTGAGTCAATTCAGCGCTTCAGCGACACTACATTCCAAACACTTGTCAGCAGAGTTACAGCATGACATGAGGTGCTTACCTCGTCGGCAAGGAGCCTAGAGCAGTTGACGCAGACGCATCGGAGTACTGCTACCACAGTCTTCATGAAGCCAATGTGAAAAATGGGCTTGGCAAGCACAAGGTGGCCAAAGTGACCTGGGCAGTCAGCTGGACCTGCATCACATGTTGCACATCGAGCCTCTCTCTTATGGTTAACAACAGCACCTAGTTTTGGATCTGACAGGCCATCTGTGGAGTCGATTTTGAGCACAGACATTACCTCCTGAACAGACATTGACAATTGATCAACTAACCAATTTTCTTGGCAACCAACCAATTGCTGTTAATCCAAATGCATTATGATAGAGACCCACAGAAATGCACAACTTACCATTTTTAGTAGAATTCGGAATACCAGAATGACGAATTACAGCAGTTTCAGGAAATGTGGGGCATTTAAGAAAGCACTGTTTTATGATAAAACATGACATCGCATATTTTGAACAGAAGGGACCAATCGAGTGTAATCTATGTGGATTTTAAAATGGGACTCGGAAACTGTAACACTGGTTGATTCTTCGCCCTCCATAAGTCATCAGATGCTTCAGTAAGTTGAACCTTTAATGGTAACCTCACGCAAAACTTACATTACCAATTAATTATATTGCATCATTAATTTAAACCCAAGGACACAAAAATTCCGCAACGGCGCACCCAGATATCAACATCAAACACAGGTGGAAGGGAACTCACAAATCCCTACAAAATCAATCGTCTGAAGCCAGAAAAAATTGTACTACCGCTGAACCTTAAATCTGAGCTGAATTTGTAAGGAAGATATTTTTCCATCAACTCCATCTCGACCCAAAAGCTGAATCAAATCCACAATGCGGCACTGTTTTATGAAAAACATGATATCGCATATTTTGAACAGAAGGGGCCAACCGGGTGTACTCTACTCCGTATGTGATTTTAAATCGTAAACTGTAACACTGGTGAACATTTTGCCCTCCATAAGTTATCAGATGTTCAGTAAGTTGAGCCTTTAATGGAAATCTCGAACCGAAAGCTGGATCAAATCCACAATGCGGCACCCAAAAAATTCACCATCTTACGCAACTCGCAAGCGCAACGCGCAAATTGCCCCCAAAATTCGCTAGAAACTCGTCGCCCAACTTCCCGTGTCGTTCCAAATACGCCGCGGAAATTCGCCAAAATCTGAACTAAAAACCTCCATCCAAACTCGTCCTGAACCCCGCCACCTAGCTCGAATTCGAGTAACCTAAACCGCCCAAAACCTAGCCCAAGCTACCCCTCCCGCACAGCTCGCTCGGAACCACCCCCAACCCAGGTCCTCCGGTACGGAAACCCCAACCCGGGTCCTCCGGTACGGAAACCCCAACCCAAGCGCGCCACCGCTGGTCCGAAACCTCAACCCGGGTGGTCGTCGAGGAGGAGGACGCGTACCAGCTCGTGGCGGCTGAGCACGCCGAACTGGACGGCGCGGACCTTCGCCACCTCCGCCGGCGAGTACGGGAACCGCGTGTCCCCCATCACCTCCGACCCGATCGCTGGGGCGCGGCCCGTGCGTGCTTGTGCGTGGAGCGGAGCGGGGCGGAGCGGAGCTGGGGAGGCTGTGGGAGCAAGCCTCTCTCGTCTCCGTCTCCGCCGTTTCCACCGCCACGGGAGAATCTAACCGGGCTCCGTGCGGGCGTCTTGAGTTTTACTATATAGGAGAACCTGTTTTGCGGATTGTGTTTAGTCGGTTAATCACATCGTTGGGTAGGTCGGTAAAAGGATTCCGCCGACATTTTTTTTCTTTTTTTTTGACAGAAACACGACGCTGTATTGGTTAAATATTAATATAAAGTGTCCTAAACGCATGCCCGCTGCTTTTCTTTGCATCCTGCTGATGCACCCTTTATTATGTCCTAAATGCATGTTTCATCACCTTCCTAGTTGAGCGTGCGAGATGCCGTTCTTAGTAGTTGAGTGTGGTGCTTCTCAAGCATGTTGTACTTTTATAAACTAAATTACCATGATCACATGTAGGGTGGCATAGAGTGTTTTTTTCCATTTTGATCTTATTAATACATGGCTACTTCGCTGAGTACTAATTGCATTGCAATTCAAAACAAAGGAAGTTAGATAACACATCAGAGCTCATATATATCATGAGGGAAATCTTCTCGATCGTCCAGCACCGGGCGGAGGTCCTCGACGCTGGTGTATGTGCAGGGAATCGGCGGTGGAGTTGCTTTGCTGGGCAGGGAGATGGAGGAGGCGGCAGCACTGGTAGGGGTGGGCATATAAACCAAGGACTGAAAACCGAGCCCGAATTAACCGACACCGAAGCCGAATTGACCGAAACCGATAAAATCGTTTCAAAATTCGGTCGTCAGTTCTCAGAAACCGAAATTACTTCGGTGGATTCGGTTTGAACTATTGGCTGACCGAACTGACCGATGGACCGAATAATAACACGTATAAAGTGAAGCCCACAACCCACAACATCCACAACAGTCCAGCGCCTTCACGTTTCTGCGGTTCTGCCTCCATTCCCGATTCCTCACCCATAGACGCAAGTGTTCTGCCGCCTCTCCAAAGTCCAAACCGGCGACCGGCGGTGGCCTGCAGTCGACTTCAGATTCTACCTAGAAGGCGACGTAGCCGGTGGCCTGCAGGCTGCTGCTGACCCTCCTCTCCAACCCGGCGGCCGACGGTTGCCTGCAGGCAGTGCCCGTTTTCTCTACCTGGCCAGCGGCGGTGGCATGGCCTGGAGATGGCGCTCATTCTCTCAGATTTTCCGCCTTCTATTTGATCGCGTCATGAGAGCAACTTTTTCTATTTTTGATTGGAGTGTGAGATCTGATTGGTTCACGTGATGTCTTTCTTGCAGAATCTGTTTTTTCGTTTACAGGATCTTAGTTTGACGATGCGTATGACTTCTATTTGCAAATCAGTTTCAAAATCATTCCCGTTTTTTCCCCATTCTCTAATGTATTGGTCAGTTCGGTCTAAACCGAGCACCCAACCAATTTCTCGCGACACCGAACTCATCGGTTAGTAATCTATCTATACCAATATAAAAAGGGAGAGAGGGGGCAGATCCAACAAATCACAACCCTCAATTCAGCATCTAATGATCCTAATGATTTCCGTCATTACCGCTAAAACACTCCGGACGGACAATCACAACGCTAACACGAAACCTGCTCGGTTAAAACAAAAAATTCACCCGTGTCCTTCTTTCCCCAAACGCCGCAGCCCGTGTCATGGGCCATCGCCGCGCCGGCCATTCAAGCCGCCGCCCGTCCAAGCTCTTGCCGATGCCGATCGTCGCCCGTCCAAGCGTCCGCCGCACGTCAATTGCTCGCCGCCCTTCCAAATGCCCCCAGTCCAAGTGCCTGCCGCTTATCCCCATCTCGGCCGTCGCCGACGAATGTCCCCAGCGCGTCCGTCGCCGCAGCCCGTTACCATCTCGGACTTCGATGATGAACGTCCCAGCATGAACGTCGCCGCGGTCCCTCACCTGTGCCGCCGTCGGCACCGAACATCCTAGCGCGTGCCTCCGCCCATATCTAGCGCGGCAATGACGCTCTACCTCTCGGCAGGACATCGCCGCCCCTCACCAGCGCGGCCATGGCCACCGACCGTCCCCAGCAACTCCTTCAAACGCCGCTCTGCCCGTCGCAAGGACGCTGCCGCCCTGCAACTGCCATACAGCTCAAAGTCCTATGCCCCGCACCTAGCTCGACCGCCTACTGAATTTCGTGTTAGCATCCCTGCACACGAAAGGTTACTGAAAGGTATATTTGGTTCAGAAAATTACCTGGTTTTCTCACCCCTCGTGCATATGCCAGTTTCTATAACAAAATGGACTGTTGACCCTGAGCCAGTGGAAATTCTTGCTGAGGTCTGGATGCAGATTAGGGGTCTCCTTCCACCTTGGTGTGAATGGAATATCGTTGATCAAGCTGTGTCTGTCTGTGGTATCCTTAAGAAGATAGACTGGCAGAGTGTTTTTAGAGACTGTGCTGAGGTGGTTAGGGTTCAACTTCTGTGTAGAGATCCTGCTAAAATTCCTTTTTGAAGGTTGTTCAATTTCCAGGGTAAACTGTTCCAATTACAGTTCAAGGTGGAGCAACAGGCAAACCAGGAGGAGACTGTTAGTGTCCACTCTAATGGCCCTAGTGATGGAAGTGGTGACTACCATTCTGGACCTGGAGATGGCATGGATACTGACAAGAATGGAGGCAACAGTAAAGAACCCTCAACTAACAATCAGTCTGGGAATGCAAATCAATTAGGTGCACAGGGAGGGCAGAAGACAAGACAAGCTAGTGGGTTAGTTTTGGACATGGGTCCAGTAATCCCTGGTCACTTGGTCTTTGATCTGCTGTTCCAAAAGCAAGGTGTCCCTGCTCAAGCTGTAACTGATGAAAGTGCTACTGATGAAGCTTTGGAATTCTGGCAGAAGGAGGAGGATGAGTTTGTTGCAAAGATGCAAGCATCTGACAATATGAGGGAAGATGATGTGGAGCTGTCTTTGCCTGAAGATATTATGCCAAGCCTTGATCAGATGTTGCAGCAGAAGGCT
Organism: Dactylis glomerata; assembly: GCA_007115705.1. Classification (NCBI taxonomy): domain Eukaryota; kingdom Viridiplantae; phylum Streptophyta; class Magnoliopsida; order Poales; family Poaceae; genus Dactylis; species Dactylis glomerata. The sequence continues at coordinate 13,560,733 of QXEO01000553.1, forward strand.
GATCTGGACAAGACTTTGCAAGGTGGTTCCAAGAAGCAGAAGGTCTGGGGCCCTGTCCAAGCTGTGAGGCAGAGTTCAAGGATTGATAGGTCAAAGCACATTCTGGAAAAGGCAATGGAGCTGAAAGAAAAGAAGAATGCAATGCCCTCTTCCAAGATAATGTCAGGTATAATCCATTCCAATCCTTTTCATGTTCTTCAGAATTCTGAGTTTGTTGACATGTCTAGTAAACTAGGAGTTGTTATTAATATAGAGGATGATGATACTCCTTCTGTAGGTGATTCTTGTATTAGTATAGATTGTCAAAGTCCTGAAATAGATAAGGTCACTTTGAACCAGAGTATTAGTATAGAACAAAATATCAAGACTCCTGAGCATTATAATACAGTGCTAGAGTCTGATGATGTAGAAGATAATCTCTGGATAGATGTCTATAGGAAAAAGCGGGGCAAGCACCCCAGGAAGTTGTTTAAATGAAAATAGGTTTTTGGAATGGTAGAGGTATTACTGCCCTTGGGAGGAAGAAATTTATAGATGATAATATAGTTCCTCTGCAATTAGATTACATAGGGTTCCAAGAAACAAAAAAGGAGAGTTTTACTAATTCCTTTCTTAAAAATGTTTTAGGAAATAGAAACTTTGGCTGGAATCATCTCCCTGCAGTTGGTTCAGCTGGAGGTATCTTAGTAGGAGTTAATCTAGATTTGTTTGATATTGTAGCTTGGGAAATTAAAAATTTCTCAGTAAGTGTTGTTGTTAAGAACAAAATTAGTGATAAGATAGTTAGAATTACTACTGTTTATGGCTCTCCTTATGATGAGGGCAAACAGGCTTTCATTTCTGAACTCCATGAGTTGTTCCTTAATTGGGATGTCCCTGCTTTGATTGGAGGTGATTTTAATTTGGTTAGGAATCAATCAGACAAAAGTAATGGGTCAATTGACTTTAGATGGGCTGATAAGTTTAATTCCTGGATTGAACTTTGGGCTTTGATTGAGATTGGTCTAGCTGGTAGAACTTTTACTTGGGGAAATAATCAGGAGAACCTTATCATGAGTAGGATTGATAGAATTTTCTGTTCAACAAATTTTGAATCTCTTTTTCCTCTAGCACATGCCAGAGCCTTACCTAGGCTTGGAAGTGATCATACCCCTATTATTTGGGATGCTGGTTTGGGTCAACACCCAAAGAAAGGTAGCTTTAAATTTGAAAAATGGTGGCTTACTAGACCTGATTTCAAAAACTTAGTGCTTAAGGCCTGGTCCCTTCATAGAAAAAGGGGACAGAGCAATCTTGATTGCTGGCAGGACAAGGTTAGATATTTTAGGAAATTAGCTAAAGGGTGGAGTGCAAACCTAGAAGCTGATATTAGGAAACAGAAAAAAGCTCTCATGGAAGAGTATGATGCTTTAGATATCCTGTCTGAAAATCAGGTTCTCTCGGATCAAGAGAGAAGTAGGATGACTTTTATTCTAAGAGATTTGAACTCTTATTGGATCATAGAAGAAACTAAAGCTAGGCAAAGATCTAGAGATAGGGATATCCTGGAAGGGGATAGAAACACTGCTTACTTTCATGCTGTAGCTAATCAAAGAAGAAGAAAGAAGTTGATTCATGTCTTAGATGGCCCTGATGGACCTGAGACTGAAACTGACAAAATGCTTAAAATTGCTACAGGATATTATAAAGATTTGTTTAAACAAGAATCTAGACCAGATATTAGGTTGATACCTGATTTTTTCTCTGCTGAGGAGAAAATCAGAGAAGATGAGAATATCATGCTAGAAAGTAGGTTCTCTGAAGAAGAAATAAAAGAAGCTGTATTCAGTTCTTATGCTGATGGGGCTCCTGGTCCTGATGGCTTATCTTTTATGTTCTATCAATGTTTTTGGGATATAGTTAAGTATGATCTGATTAATCTGTTTGAAGATTGGTTTAATGGTAATTTAGATATTTTTAGACTAAATTTTGCTATGATTACTCTCATTCCAAAAGAGAATGATGCTAGGGAGATGAAGAAATTCAGACCTATTAGTCTTTTAAATTGTAGTTTTAAAATCTTTACTAAGGTTTTGACTAATAGAATTGCTAGGATCCTAAATAGGCTAATTTCCTTTCAACAATCTGCCTTTATTAAGGGGAGATTTATTTTAGAAAGTGTGGTGACTGCCCATGAAATCATTCATGAGGTACATAGCAGAAAAGATCAGGGTTTGGTTTTTAAGATTGATTATGAGAAAGCTTATGATAGGGTTAATCTAGATTTCCTTTATGAGATTCTGGTTAATAGGGGTTTTGGCCCAAAAATAATACAGATGATCAAACAAGTGACTCGGGGGGGGGGGGGGGTCTGTAGGTGTTAAGTTAAATGATGTAGAAGGGGATTTTTTCTTGACTGGGAAAGGCCTTAGACAAGGAGATCCTCTAGCTCCCCTCTTATTCAATTTTGTAGTTGATGTCTTCTCTAGAATGGTTAATAAAGGGTCTTCTGCTGGGATTATTCGGGGTTTGTGTAGTCACTTAATTCCAGGTGGAGTAGTTAGTTTACAGTATGCAGATGACACTCTCATATTTCTTGAGAAAGATGAGAGGAATGCAATTAATATGAAATGGCTTTTAACTTGCTTTGAACAGATCTCTGGTATGAAAATTAATTACCACAAAAGTGAGCTCATGGCCATTAACCTGTCAGCTGATGAGATGAAACCTTTCCTAGATATCTTTCAATGTGTAGCTGGTAAATTTCCTATGAAATATCTAGGAATACCTTTACATTTTGAAAAACTTAGGAGAGAGGACTTACAGCCTCTAATAGATAGTCTATTAGGTAGAATGTCTGGTTGGAGAGGAAAGCTTTTGTCTTCTGAGGCAAAAAGAATTCTGATCCAAACTTGTCTGGCTAGCATTCCTATATATCTTTTATCCTTTTTTAGATTTCCTAAATGGGCTCTGCAATTAATTAATACACAGTTAGCAAATTGCATGTGGAATGATGAAGATGGCCATAAGAAAATTCATTTAGCTAATTGGCCTTCAATCTGCATGAAGAAGGATTTTGGGGGTTTAGGGGTCCCAAATTTACAGGACCTCAATGTCTGCTTAATTGGGTCTTGGATTAGAAGATATATAAATGGGGAAGGTAGCCTCTGGAAAAGAGTAGTAGATGCTAAATATAATACAAGGAATCCTAACATTCTCTGCTGCCAAGATACACACCCTTCTATCTTTTGGAAAGGGGTCATGTGGGCTGCTAGAGCTGTTAAGTTTGGTTACAGGTGGCTGGTAGGGGATGGAAAATCTATTAAGTTCTGGGAGGATTCCTGGCATGGGAATGCACCTCTAGCTGTCACCTATTGGGATGTTTATATGCTGGTTAACCAACAAACTCAAACTATTAATGAGTTATGGGATGGTCAGCAACTTAAGTGCACTTTTAGAAGGATTTTTGATGATGATCTGATGGTCCAGTGGTTGGAAATTATAGAAATTGCTAAGGAAATTAACTTTAATGACTCTCCAGATCAACTGATCTGGAAATATGAGTCAAATGGAGTGTATTCTTCCAAATCTCTATATGCTATTGTTAATTTTAGAGGGGTCCAACCCATCTATCTTCCTGCTGTCTGGAATCTGAAGATTCCTCCTAGAGTTCAAAACTTCCTTTGGTTATTCTCACAGAACAAAATTCTGACTAGAGACAACTTAAGGAAGAGAGGCATTCCAAAACCTCTAGAATGTAGCTTGTGTAAAGAAATTGAATCGGTTTCACATCTATTCTTTGAATGCATAATTTCTGATCTGCTATGGCAAGAAGTACAGGAAATTTTTGGGTTTAGAGTGCATGATTTTCTGTCTTTAGCTTCTAAATGGCTGTGCAGTAGGAGATACTTGCAATTCAATATTGTTTCATCAGCTGTCATTTGGACTATTTGGAACAATAGGAATAGTATTGTGTTTAACCGTTGCTCGTGGCTTAATCTAAAACAGGTTTGGCAAAGGCTTCTGAGGTACTTAAAGGACTGGAAGGTTCCTTTCAAGGACCAGAGCTGGGATCAGGTGGATCGATTCGCTCAACTCCTGATTGCAAGACTTCAGGCTCCGCTGACTCTGATGCCACCTTGACTTGTACATCCTTTGGATGGACAACGACCTGGAAGTCCTTCTCTTCGTCTATCCCGAATGGTGGTCGTGCGACTGAAGCTTACCTGAAGTCCCACCCGGAGGAAGCGGATGAGATCCATGTGATCGTTGGGTGATGATCCAGCTGTAATAGGATAGTCTTCTTTCGGGCTTGCTGGGCGATGGTTTTGTTCTGAACCTGCCTACATTTTGGTCTTAGATTTACCCCTCTTGCAGAAACTAGCTCTGCTCCTAGCTTCTTTTAAGTTTGCAGACTTAGTTTTAAGCTGCTGGTTCGATTGTTACTGTGCGGTTTCGTTTCGCTGAAATGGAACTGGGGTGAACCCCTGTTTTTCTAAAAAAAAAAAAAATTGACCAACATAATACAACTTATATACTACAAAATACATATCACTAAAAAGTTCAAACATTGTACTTTCTAATAGTATAATTTTTATGTTGTAAAATTTAAATTATATTTGTCTAAATGACGATCTAGATATACGTGCAAGACTTAGAAACTGGGACGGAGGGAGTACCTGTTTTTACTAGTTATGAGTTTAACTACGACACTATCTTTGCGATGGAAATTCTCCCCCAATTTTCTGTTGGATAACCTCCATCAATCTCAATGCTACACGCTCCATGTACAATCGATCAATTGCAGCAATTGACCTTACGGATGGACTCTAGGAATGGACACTTGCGGTAAAGCGACTGTACAACTAGAGTACGTACATTGTACCACTCCTATTCCTACATGGTAAAAATTCTGATTACCATACGACTTTACGCTTTCTTGGGCAAGTGAACTTCATTCATGTGAGTCCGCACACATATTAATTTGCCATGCATTGACCTATAGGTAGCCGGCCATTCATCCGTGTCGCGTGCAAGGGATCAAGGAGGAACGGGTAGCTTGGCCTGGCCTGCCCTGCCACTAGCTCTCCAACATTCCCGAGATTTTTCTAGTTATCAAAACCCTACGTAGTGCTACCACCTCTAGTAACCGACCATGTATTACCCAATTAATCCAGCTCCTTCTGTAAGAAAAAAAAAAGAATCCAAGCTCGTGTTTTCTGGTTCTACCATTTATCTCTACTAATAATATTACAATAGGACTGGTCCGTGTCCGTAAAATACGCTTTCAACCGACACAATACAGTTTTCGTCCGGTGTCTGGCCGCTCGCGCAAAAGTTTTGTCCGTAAGCTCACGCAGAAGTTTCATCCGTTTCCTACTCAAACAAAACAATTCTTGAGGATCCCAGCCCCGTTGGACGAGTCCCCAAAGTCATTCCATGTCGGCTTCCGCGTCCACCCGGATACAGGCGGCCTGACGCGAATCTGACGGACATGGCGGTGGGCATGGCGTCCTCGCCGATCAAGTTCTTCTAGATTTTCCTCAGCATCTCCGTTATTGGATGGGTCGTCTTCATTCCTCAAGTATGCCATCGTCCTCCAAGGCTCCAACCCACGCTAGAACCGATAGGAACGGCGGATAGGATCCTGGCCCTGGGAGCACAGAGCTTGGTTTTTGGGTGCGGCTGGCTGGGGAATTCGGGCATATCGTTTCGATCATCAAGAATCCACCGAGCAGCTGCAGTAATGAACTAGATCCTGATGGATGGTTTCTTTCTTCTCGGGAGCTCTTCGTGTGGCAGGTCTGGGGGTTTGCAGTGGTAAGTTTCAGGTGTAAGGGTGTATGCCAATCACTTGACCGGCGCAGCATGTGTTAATTTCTATAGTTCTGCTTGGTAAAATCCAAGTGATAATTGTGCTGTCGTATGTTCATTTTCCATTTGGATGGTTCATTTGCAAACTTCTACACTGAGCTATGATTTATGAATCTGAGGTTGTCTGTTAGGATTGTGATCTGTAGATATGGAAACAAATTGATGCAGGCTTCCTTGAAGATGAGAAGACTGGCTCATGAGTACGTGTTCCCTTGCTGCACCAACGCAGAGGCTGTGGACGCGATTACAGCCTTATCCATCCTGAAAACGAATATGCTTCTCTGATGGTTTAATTCAGTACAACGAGTACAGCTGAAACCTCTAAATCAGCTATATCTGAGATTGGAGAAGATATTAGCACTGCTTAGATTAATGCCTAGCATTTTGTTGCAAATGTGAATTGATCTGAAAATATAGCAGCTCGCAACCTAGCGAAGCTTGGACGTAGTATGATGTGTGCTAATGTGTTGATTGGTACGGCTCCTCCCTATGTGAACTGAACGTGATTGTATTCTGAATCAGACTTTTATTTCGTAATATAAAGCCCAAATCCAAAAAAAAGTGGCCATCACCTGAGCCTACTTCCTCCACTTTGCTATCCTAGCTAGGTCTGTACATGCTCTTCGGTGCTATTTAAATATTATTCAATGTCACATGCGTTATTAGTTGGGAAAAATATTGAATGCGCAAAGCACCAAGCAGCTATTTTTAATCGTCTATTGTGAAATGACTATTAATTGATTAATGTTGCAAGGGAACTGTATTGAGGTTGATGGGGACAATATACAAGAAATGGAGGCGAGTGAATTTCTCGCCGACCATAGGCGACAATGTCTAGCAGCTCTATCATAGATTCACGCACTGATAAGGTTGCAGCCCGCCCTGGATCTTGTTGGTCAAAATCTTGCAATTTTTCTTTTTATCTAATTTATGCTGTTCTTTGTGGTATCACTTTTGGTTAATTGTTCTTTGTGCTATCAGCTTTGGTTAATTCTACTAGATAGTTTTGTATTTCCTTCTAGAAGAGTTTAATTATAATTATGACTATACTTGCAAATTTTGAATCTTAATGTAGCTAGAAGTATTTTAAAGTATTTATACTCGCATAATTTGACCCGTTGCAACGCACGGGCTTTGTCCTAGTTGTGAATATAATAGAAATTGACATGAGGCTATAGTGTAAAATTTGCTGCTCTCAGAACTAAACTAAAAAAAGTATAACTCAACCAGCAAGAAATAGATTCGGTAGCTATTGATTAGACCATCAGCTTTTCATATAACACAGTCCATTTACTTGAACTACTAGATTTACCAAAACTTTATCTCTTTATTTAACCTCCCAACATTCGGACACTCTTCGACTAACCAATAATTCTTCCCCGGCTCGCCGCAGCCACCACCGGACCCTTTCTCTTAACTTGCTTTAGGCACTTATACACTGCTCACATTGGCTTTCCCCCCTCCAAACGGAGGTTCCACCTTAATCTATTAGTTAAAAGGAATAGAATTGTTTTGTTAACTTCGGAAAATTACGGTAAAACAAAGATACAAGCCGAAAGTCCGGAAGTCATGAGAAAACGACCGCCACCAACAAACGCCAGCGAAAAAGTGAAGAACAATCAAGGTTATCTAAGTGTCATCGTTATCACCCATCGTCTATGACTCATGACTCGGACTATGTTGTAGACAAACATTGAAAACACAATTTTCTCACCAACTATACGAGGTCCACATCAACCCACTCCAACTAGTGGACTACAATGTCAATGGCAGACAACTTTCAACAAGCTCTGCAAATTAGATATGCGGTACTTTCACTGACTAACCCTCGCAATGATCACCCTATACACATGGGCGTGTCGTGTGGGGTGACATGGGGCACCCCTAGAATATTCAGATTTATTAATCTACCACTGTACCAATTAGTTCAACCCTACGTGTATGACATGTTTTAAAATAATTCTATATAACATTTAAACTACTCAGTTCGGTCGATTTATAGGTCCCATGTGTATCCCAAGATCTAGGGATACACGAAGGACCTATAAATGCGAACGAAGGGAGGATAAACATTGAGTTGTGCCACCCTCCCCCAACCATTGAATCCAACATCCGATATTTCCTACATGTGTTGTTGCCACCGCCTGGCTTCATGGCAACTTCGATTTCACAAAAACAACAAACCGTGAGAGGACCCATCGAACACGCCAACAAGACACGTTTATGCCCACGCCCAACAATGCTTCTACGTTGTCTCACAACACAACCCTAATGATTTGTTGCCGTAACTATCATTTTTTTCATGCCTAAGGAGCATAGGTTCTTGTTCACCAACAGTGAGCACCCTCACCTAAACTCATCACATTAGTTCATCTTGCAACCGTTGACCTCTAGCAAGGCCATCTTCCACATCTGCCTTGGTCGCGACTCTAAGCGTCAACTTCAACTATGCGTCTATGCCTGCGTATAACTCACCATCAATGGAGAGACAGAAGAAGGTGAATCGACTATGACCAAGAAAGGAAATTCTAATGAACTGTTGACAAGGATTGATTCACCATCCTTCTATTCTCACAGAGCATAGGTTCTACTCCTTTTTACAATAAGCAACCATACCCTAAAGGTCGGAACCCTAACCTTCTACACTACAGAGTGCCCACAAAATCTCAATAGATCATCTTCTGGGATTTCCTTGCCTTTTTATCTCATAATTACCCCTTTATCTCATACTATTTCATCCGGAAGCTCTCTAGTGAAGTCACAATGCTTGTCCCCCTGTGTCGACTCTAGCTTCTCGTAACCTACTACTACTACTCCCTCCGTCCTATAATATAAGATGTTATTTCAACCGATTACAGTCTATAACTCTATATTGGATATAGCAACAAGTTATAGGATAGAGAAAGTACATATCTAGCGAGGTCATCTCCTGGCATCCGCCTTTGTCACCACTCCACGTCAAGTAAGTCAAGTACATTCCCCTTGCAACCCATTGTCAGCTTCGCAAGGGCTGACAAACCTGGCACGATTCAACCAAGAACGAAAGCTGTCGAATAGAAACTAATAATTAGTTAATTAAGCAACATGGTATATAAGTTGAACAATTTATCAAAGCAAAATATATGCACACTGATAATGCATCATCACCATCGTCTCTCCATTACTATTCCATATAATTTGCTGGAATAAGGGGAGCAATGCATGCATACAATATATACCATCACTGAGACCATGAAAACTTATAAGGAAACTAATCTATATACTCGAGATGGGGATATATATGTAGCTAAGAGAAACTTGTCGTCATCATCTAGTTGTGAGACGGAGGGTGCATCTCGGGGGGAACGTAGTCGACGCCAATGTCGACCGCATCCGTCTCTGGCTGATCATCGATGATCAGATCCGACGATCCTCCCCCGGCGCCATCGGCATCGGTGCCCCCTGCAGCTTCCCTATCCCCGCCGTCATCCCCTCGTGCCGGCGACGGGGGTGTCATCACCATCGTGCCCGCGCGCTCCTGCTCCGCCGGTGGGACGCCACCCTCCTCGACGGCATCGCGGGCCAGAATGACGCCCGGTTGTGGCGACGGAGAAAGCCCCTGCTGCTGCGTGGTCGCTCCTTGCACATGAGCGTTGTAGGAGGATGATGACGAGTGCTGCAGCATACACATGATCACGCAATGCGCAGACACAACAATGTAAGGAAGGCGCTTGCATTGCACTTATGCATCATGAAGCGAATGAGAGCGCGCTCGTCCCTACCATTGTGTCCCGGAGAAGGCGACGGCACATCGTCGTCCACGGTGCAGAGGCTGGTACGCCGGCGGGAGCGGCGGAGGTGGGGAGGTGGTGGTGGTTCCCGCTGGTGGACGCGCAGGCGGCGGCGGAGAGATAGAGGAGGAAGAGGAGGTAGACCAAGTAGTGCATGGCTGCCGGTCCTGGTTTCTCCCTCCCCTGGCCCTCTTCTCCACGGATTTCTGGTGTCTTGACTTCCCACGGATTTTGGGGTCTTGATTCCGGATCTTGTATATGTGATGTGTTTGGAGTTGGGACTTGAAGTGATGACTTTTGAAGGGTTCGGATGAGGAGACGTATTTGTAGTGGTTTACAAACTCAGAAATCAAGTAAAGGCTAGCTGTGTGTATGAAATTAGGAGAAGATTGGGGAAGACGATGCCCTTTGGTCTCAGGTCGCCGTATATAAATAGGGCCGGTTAACATCACAATCAACAGGAGGAATTACAGATTGATTACAGAGATTTGTACCTTGATTACCAAGGCGCCTAAACTAGGAAGGAGATGATTCGGTTTATAATACACCGATTACAATAGTTACTACAGCAATTACACAGAGATCAATTCTGGTGATATGCTACAGATATGACACGATCCATATTTCAACATCCTCCCTCAATCACAGCCAGGAGAGGTTGAGATTGCGTTTGAAGTTCTCCAGTTTTCGTACTGCAAGAGGTTTTGTAAACCCATCGGCAACCTGATCTCCAGATGGTATGAACCGTATTTCAAGTAGCTTGTTTGCTACTCTCTCTCTCTCACAAAATGATAGTCTATCTCGATATGTTTGGTCCTGGCATGAAAAATAGATTAGCAGATAAATATGTTGCACCAAGGTTATCACACCATAATCGTGCAGCTTTGGGTCGTGCCACACAAAGTTCATCAAGTAATGATTGTAACCAAATAATTTCTGCGGTAGCATTTGCCATGGCCTTATACTCCGCTTCAGTGCTTGATCTAGAAACTGTGGGTTGTTTTCTTGCACTCCATGATACCAAGTTTGAACCAAAATAGACAGCGAATCCTCCTGTGGATCTGCGATCATCACAATCCCCTGCCCAATCTGCATCGGAAAATGCACTTACAAGTGTAGAGGATGATTTTTGAATTTTTAACCCCAAATTACTGGAGCCCTTAACATATCTGAGAATTCTTTTGACCGCTGTCCAATGATCTGTTGTTGGTGTATGCAAATATTGACATACTTTATTTACTGCAAAAGAAATGTCATGTTGAGTCATGGTAAGATATTGTAAAGCACCAACTGTACTGCGATATTTAGTAGCATCTTCTTGTCCTAAAATAGTCCCTTGCTGACTGGACAATTTTTCTGTACTTGACATTGGAGTGTCCACGGCCTTGCATGAGTGCATGCCAACTTGGCTAAGTATATCCTTTGCATATTTTCCTTGTGACAGAATTATACCATCAGGACCATGTTTTACCTCTATGCCCAAGAAGTAGTGTAACTCTCCAAGATCCTTGAGAGCAAATTCTCCCCTCAGATTCCGAAGGAGGGCTGTCACAGTTGTCTCGGAAGAGCTTGTGACAATAATATCATCAACATAGATTAACAAAAATATGGTAACACCACTTTTATTTAAGATAAATAAGGATGTATCTGACTTGGATGGCACAAAACCAAAACTTTGCAATTTTGAGCTGAGTCGAGAATACCATGCACGAGGAGCTTGTTTGAGTCCATATATTGCCTTGTCCAACTTACATAAGTATTGCGACTTCCCTTTCTCTTCAAACCCAGGTGGTTGTCTCATGTATACTCCCTCTTCTAGAACACCGTGAAAGAATGCGTTCTGAACATCTAGCTGGCGATGTTGCCATCCCCTGGTGACAAGGGTTAACTCGACAAATGTCCAATATGAAGGACTTAGGATCGGGGGAGTAGGGCGTCGGATGAACTCGAAGGTAAATCAGTCAAACAAGGTGCGTATCGAAAGTAAACGTGAGAATAAACTTGGCTTGCTTTCAATTTGTCCCTTACCGTCCTCTCCTGGCCCCTATATATAGGTGGCCAGGTCTCAAGGATTGGGAGGGGTCCGACATAGATTACAATATCGACATACGATACGAACTCGTATTTTGACTAGTTTACAATTGGGCCTAGCTTAATGGGCCTCAGGGGTACTTAACTGACGGGTTCTATTATCTATACCCTTGTCAGTAACCCCCGAGATTCCACCAAAATTGCAGATTCGGGTTGAGTCTCAGATATTTATTTCTTTGACTTGATCAATCTTGGACTTCTTCATATCTTCAAATCTTCGACTTCTTTTATCTTTCACTATAATGTCTCGCAAGGGGTTTTGATGAACAAGCCTGACAACTCTGACGGATCAAGAGGCCAGTTAACTGCCAGAACAGATACTCGTCACCTACTTCAAATTCAATCCCCTTGGACTTGAATTCGGGAAACCGGTCAAACCCATTCTTTTGTCGCATTTAGGACTTATAAAGAACGAATCCCAGTAGTTCTGAGGGTATCCAGTGCGTCCACCAGGATTTTCTTCGCGTCGTTGACACGGATAATTTCTAGCAGAGCGCATTCATGTGCATATACCAGGCCACACAGGACGGATCCCGGGGTCTTACCTTCACGATATATTTCAATCATGGTATTCAAATTTTGTCGCGATGACGCAATTCGAGAATCATATGTCGCAGCCTTGTTTGACTGTTAGAATGTACAAAATATTCGAGTTCTTAATCTCCTTTTATTTTCCAGACTTCTCATAACTAACTCCCGATGGGAGTAATCGATCTTTGTTTTGTTGACAATAAAATGGAAATTTGTTGTCAACGAAATATAGTTGATTACGCCTGTACCGGTCAACAACCAACTGGTCCTTTATTATTGAATGCACCACCAGTGCTCCTGATGTAAGAACTTCCAAAGCTATGGGCGGTTTATTTGTAGCCGATCATGGACTTCAATCTCTTCGCCTTCTTTTTATCGACATCTTTTTATTAACTTCTCTTTATCGACTTCCTTTTATCAGGTGCGCGACCAGCGCTCCCGATGGGAGTAGCCCCCGAGGCTATAGCCGAATTTTTTTCGGGTATAGGCTCAAAAATATAAACATGCCTATCTAATATATTGTCTTCTTGTGATTTTTTCGGCACGATTTTGTGCTTAATTATTCGTCTCTTCTCTCTTTATGATGCAAGCCCCCGAGTCCACGACGAGGCGCATTGTGCTCTTTGATATATACTTTTTCACCTTATACATGCATCTTTGCTTGTGATACGCTGTCGCTTCCTTATCGTCTGCGCTGGGCAGAATATAAAAGCCCATTAGATGTACTTTGGACCTTGCCTTTGCGGAAGCCCATTAAGATGTACTTATAAATAAAGCATGCTTGGCGAGGGTAAAAACCATAATTCTCTCATTATTATCTTCCTCCGCCGCATCATCTTCCTTCTTGTCATCTCATCTAGGGTTTTTCCTCCTCGCACTTGTCTCCATGGCCGATGCAGGTGGATCGCGTCTTAACATCGGCGCTCTGGTAGAGAAGCGAGGTCGTGGCCGTCCGCGTGGCAGTAAAAACAAGTCCACAGGCCCAGCTGTGGGAACCTCGTCGTCTGCTCCTCCAAAGCGGCGCCCTGGCCGCCCTGCAGGGAGTAAGAATAAACCCAAGGTTTCATCTGCTGCGCCAGGTCTGAGCGCCCCTCCTCATAATGTTTCTCCTCCTCCGCCCAAAGTGTACTCCTTCTTCTGCATCGCCGGTGCTCAATGCCGCGAGATTCAGCGGGTGCCGCTGAAGTTCACAAAGTTCATGGACGGGTGAGCGCTATGAGAAGCAGTTCTTCGCGAACACTCTGGGGGAGGAACTCCCTATGAGGTAGAGGTCTGGTATGACAGGGACGGCGAGATGTACTTCAAGGGCGGCTGGCCTCAGTTTGCAGAAGATCATGATCTTCACCAGGGTTTCTTCATGATCTTCGACTACCACGATGGTACTCAATGCCAGAAAGAGTACGAAGCTGAAGTCCATTTTCATTAGTCATCTCCTTATGTAACCTCGTGTTCTGGTTATCTTCTGTAATAAGTAGTCGTAATGAACTTTTATCTTGTGCCGTCTTTTATTAATAGACCATGGGAACGAATCGTCGTTCCGAGGTGTGCTTTTGATACATTATCAAGTTTACCTTGAATCATGTTTTTTTTGTCGAATATCGGGTTGCGAACAACCTAGCAATATACCTCTAATAATCACAGAGACCAAATCTCAATAACTTTATTTATTTTATTTTGTACGACTCGAGGGTCTGAGCCCCCGAGTGGAAAGAAAAATATGCATACATATTGTCGAGTTGACCCAAGGAACCCGACCTGTGGCCTCATGTTCTGGGTTCAGAGGGTCATATCTCGAAAGTTTCTCATCGCCATAATTCTCCTATGCGTAGAACCGTCGTAGTTGCTCTGCATTCCACGGGTTGCTCTCATCTTTTCCCGTTTTCTTGTCTTGTAGTCGATAAGCTCCTCCTGGTATGACCTCTTTCACGATGTACGGTCCCACCCATGGGGACTCTAACTTTCCATGCCCGTCCTGCTTTAATCGCAAGACTAAATCTCCCACCACAAAAGATCGTGGGTGAAGTCGACTGCTGTGGTAGTTTCATAGATTTTGCTGGTACTACGTTGCTCTGGCAAGTGCTATGTCTCTTGCTTCGTCAAGTGCGTCGACATCATCTTGAAGTGCTTCAGTAGAGGTTGTCTCATCGTAAGCCGCGATTCTTGGGGCTTCATGGGTGATTTCGACTGGAAGCACAGCTTCTGCACCGTGGACCAGAAAGAAAGGTGTTTCTTGAGTAGCCGCGTTGGGTGTAGTTCTGAGACTCCATAACACGAAGGGTAGTTCGTCTACCCAAGCGTGCTTGGCTTTTTCGAGAGGTGCTAACAGCCTCTTTTTTATCCTGTTGCATATTAAGCCATTAGCTTTTTCGACTTGTCCGTATGTCTTTGGATGCGCTACGGATGCGAATTTCAATTTGATTCCCATACTTTCACAGTAGCTCTTGAATTCTTTTGATGTGAAGTTTGTCCCATTGTCCGTGATGATGCTATGTGGTACTCCGAAGCGAAAGACAATAGACTTGATGAAGTTGATTGCTGCTGTGGAATCTTGGGTTGTTACCGGGGCTGCCTCTACCCACTTGGTAAATTTGTCGACTGCCACCAGCATGTAGACATGTCCTCCTGGCCAAGATTTGTGCAATTTCGCTACCATGTCGAGACCCCACTGTGCGAAGGGCCAGGACAGTGGTATCGGTTGCAGTTCTGCTGCTGGTGCGTGTGGTCGAGATGCGAAACGTTGACAAGCCTCGCACTTCCTTACTATATCCTCCGCGTCTTCAATTGCTGTCAACCAGTAGAATACTGCGCGAAAAGCTTTTGCTGCAATGGCTCTGCTGCTAGCGTGATGTCCGCATACTCCTGCATAGATGTCTTTTAATATTTCTTGTCCTTCGTGAGGAGTAACGCATCGTTGCAGGACGCCCGTTATACTTTTCTTGTACAACTTCCCTTGTAACACGACGAAAGCCTTGGATCGTCGTATTATCCTTTTTGCTTCTACTGTATCTTCGGGTAGTGTTTTGTTGACCATGTAAGCCAAGTATGGTTGCATCCAGGTTTCTTCGATCATCATAACTTCTTTGGGTTCTGCTGACCCTCTATTGCCAGCCCCTGAGCCTGTTGCTTGGTGCTAGACTTGTTCTTCTGTAGTCGAAGTTTTATTGTTCTTTATTGATCTCTCTATG
This sequence comes from Dactylis glomerata, assembly GCA_007115705.1. Classification (NCBI taxonomy): domain Eukaryota; kingdom Viridiplantae; phylum Streptophyta; class Magnoliopsida; order Poales; family Poaceae; genus Dactylis; species Dactylis glomerata. The sequence continues at coordinate 13,576,163 of QXEO01000553.1, forward strand.
ATTTCTTCCCAAAAAACTCCTTGCGGTATGAGTAAGCATTGAGACCCGATATTTGCGAGATTGTTGGCTTCCTCGTTGCTGGCTCTGCTGACGTGCGAAACTTCGCATCCATCAAATGTTCCCTCCAGATAATAGTATAAGTTTATATATGCTGTCATGTTGTCACTGATGGCATCACACCTGTTCATCACTTGTTGAACGACGAGATTTGAATCCCCGAATATTTTTAGTCAAGTTGCTCTGCATGCTTTAGCCATTTTCATTCCATGGAGCAGAGCCTCGTATTCGGCTTCATTGTTGAAAGCTTGAGGAAAACTCATCCTTAAAACGTACTTCAATTTGTCACCTTGTGGTGATATCAGGACTACTCCTGCTCCTGCGCCTTGGACCCTTTTTGATCCATCGAAGTACATTGTCTATACGCTTGATAAATCCGGAGGTCCTGTGTTTTGTAGTTCTAGCCATTCTGCTATAAAATCTGGCAGGACTTGTGATTTGATCGCCTTTTGCTTTTCGTACGTGATGTCCAAGGGTGATAATTCGATTCCCCACAAGGAGACACATCATGTCGCTGAAGGGTTGTTCAATATGTTGGATAGTGGTGCTTCGTTAACCACTATAATTGGGTGTACCACGAAATATTGTCATAGCTTTCGTGCTGTTGTGAATACACTGTATGTGAGTTTCTGGTAATGCGAGTATCTTTGCTTTGTTGGAGATAGAACTTTGCTGACGAAATATACTGGCCTTTGGACTCCATGAGCTTTTTCTTCTTCACTTCTTTCGACTACTAATACTGTGCTCACCACTTGATGTGTTACTGCAATATATAGTAGTAGCGGCTCCTTTTCCTTTGGTGCGACCAACACCGGCGGTGTGGAAAGCGCTTTTTTTAGTTGTGCGAAGGCTGTGTCTGCTTCTTCTGTCCACTCGAATTTGTTGTCTGATTTTTTCATCAGTGCATAGAAAGGAAGTGCTTTTTCTCCTAACCGTGCAATGAATCGACTCAGTGCCGCGACGCGTCCTGCTAGCTTCTGTACGTCGTGCAGCTTTGTTGGTTTCCCCATCGTTAGTATTGCTTGGATTTTCTCTGGGTTTGCCTCTATTCCCCTTGCTGACACCAGGAATCCCAGGAGTTGCCCTGCAGATACCCCAAAAGAGCATTTTGTCGGGTTAAGCTTGAGCTTGTACCTGTTTAAGTTATCGAAGGTTTCTGCTGAATCACTGATTAGTGATTCTTCTTTTCTTGTGGTGATGACCACGTCGTCGATGTAGACTTGAATGCTGCATCCTATTTGACTTCCGAGGCAATTTTGCATCATCCGCTGGTAGGTTGCTCCTGCGTTTTTTAAACTAAAAGGCATGACTTGGTAGCAGAACATGCCGTTTGGTGTGATAAAAGCTATTTTTTCCTTATCTTCTTTCTTCAATTTGATCTGGTTGTAGCCAGAATATGCGTCCAGGAAGGAAAGCCTTGCACACCCTGCTATTGAGTCTATTATTTGATCAATGCGAGGTAGGGGAAAGGGATCCTTCGGGCAGTGCTTGCTGAGAGACGTGTAGTCGACACATACTCTTTGTACGTCTGTATTTTTCTTGGGGACGATAACTGGATTAGATACCCAAGTCGATGTTTTGATTTCTCGGATGAATTCTGCGTTTTCTAGCCTGTGTAGCTTAGATGCTATTGCTTTCCTTTTGGGTTCATCAAATCTTCTCAATGGCTGCTTGACTGGCTTTGCTTTGGGATCCATATTTAGTGCGTGATCGACGAGTTCCCTGGGAACCCCTGGCATATCCGAAGGACACCAGGTGAAGATTTCTCAGTGCTCATGGAGGAACTCAACGAGCGCGCTTTCCTATGCGGGATCCAGGTTTACTGCTATGGAGGTGGTCTTGTTTGGGTCCGTGGGGTGGACTTGGATTTTCTTCGAGTCCTACGTTGCATCGAAAGCCTGATTTGGCAGGGATCATCCAACGTCGGGTAGTACATTATGGTCGGTTTCGCCTTTCAACCTTGCGTATTCTGCTGTCATGCCGAAAGTTTGCGCCAACCTGTTGAATTCTTTGTCACAAGTGTTGGATACTTCAAAACTTCCTTGAACTGTAATTGTTCCTTTAGGTCCTAGGATTTTGAGCATGAGGTATGCATTGTGGGGTACTGCCATGAATTTTGCAAATGCTGGGCGACCCAGGATTGCATGATACTGTGAAGGCCAGTCCATGACTTCAAACTCCAGTTTTTCTCTGCTATAATTGCTGTTGTTGCTGAAGCAAACATCGAGTTCTATTTTTCCGAGAGGGTAATTTGCGCCTCCTGGTACTATTTCATGGAAGGAACAATCTGTTGGCTTTAGACTTTCAAGTGAGATGCACATTGCCTTCAGAGTTCTTGCATATATTAAGTTTATGCCACTTCCTGCGTCCATGAATACTCGCCCAATATCGTATCCCCCTATTTGCGCCTTTAGTACCATCGGTGCATGCCCTGGCCTGGGCACTTTCCTCGGGTGGTCTGCTATGCTAAATCTGACTGGTTGATCGGACCATTGCAGGTACTCTGTAGTAGCTGGTGGTGATGATATTGCCAGGTTTACCTGTCTGGATATGCTCTTCCGCTCTTTCTTGGACTTTGGCACTGGTTGGATCATTGCTGATATATATACTTTTGACTCCAGCTGTTTTGCGAGTCGTTGCATTTGGTATCCCTGACTCATGGTTTTTCCTCCCTGTCGTGCTCCTTGGCTTGAATCCATGGCATTTTGCAGTCTTAGGAAGGTTATGCAATCCTTCATCTGGTGGTTGGAAACTCTCTTCCCATCTAGGTACGCATAATGGATGCGACAAGGTCCATATAGCATGTCTTCTACCGATGGGCCGGAGTACTTTGGTTTTTGTTTTCCCCGACCATCTCTTGTCTGAAATACCTTGTTTTCATAGTCTTCCTCATTCCTTCTGTCATATCCCGCGGCTATCTGATTTCGCCTTCCGTGGCTGTCTCCATTGCGGTATCTTCGCCTTTGCCTGCTTGTTCTGTCGACTTCTGGTGAATGCCCCCTTTTGTTGTTATATGCGTCTTCTCCATCGGCAAATCTGTTGGCTACTTCCATTAATTCCAACACTGTCCTTGGCTTTGTTCTCCCTACCTCTTCCACGAGGTCCGAACGACGAAGTCCGGTCGAAAAGGCATCTATTTCTCTTTCATCGGAGATGTCTTCTGCAGAATTTTTGATGACACTCCAGCGTTGTATGTAAGAACACAGAGTTTCATCTTTCCTCTGCACGCATGACTTAACTTCTTCCAACGACGCTGGTCGTTTGTATGTTGAGCAAAAATTTCTTGCGAATTGGTTCTCTAGTTCTCCCCAACTTTCGATAGAATCGTTGGGTAGAGTATTCAACCAGGACCGTGCTGCGCTCGTGAGGTATAACTGCAAACTTTGCATCGCCGTTGCTCTTGTTCCTCCGAGTATTTGTACTGCTTGCAGATAATCTGACAACCATAGCGTGGGTTCTTGCGAACCATCATATTTTTCCTGATCGTGTGGTAGTTTGAATCCTTTGGGTACCCGCATTTTGCGATCCCTTCAGGTAAAGCATAGCGTGCCCATCTCTTTTTCGTCGTCTTCGTAGTTTTCTTCTTTCCATGCATGGCGTGCTTTGTTTACTCTTGCTTGTGCTATTATATTCCTTGCGTCTTCCCTGCGTTTTTGACGCTTTTCGTCGCCTGACAACTCGCTTGTTTCATTTTGCAAAGTTTGGCGCCTGAGTCCTTCCTTTTGCTTCTCTTTATGATATGTCGCCTTTTTCTCTGGAAGATTTTTCCTTAGCCTATCTTCTACCAACCCGAGGCTTCGTATTGCGGCTTGATGCATGTGCTCTCGTGGATCTCCGGGCTTTGGTTGTGTAGTTAGTAGGTAAGCCTGTGCTGCTACCAGCGCTGCTTCTGGTGTTTCTTGCACGAAGTCCTCTTGATCATCTGATGGGTGTGCGCTTTCACTTTTCGTATGGCTTTCCTCTCTCGTCCACACTGTTGTCCTCCTGCTGTGCTTTGGGTCTCTGCGCCTTTCTATGCTGGACTCTGATGCATCGCTATATTCATCCCAATGTCCTTCACTTGATGCGCTATTGTTGTCTTGGCTTCTCATAAACATGTCTTTTTCTTCCCTCAACTTCCTTCTGCGCTGGTGCAGTGCATATTGGTATCCCATTAGAACTTCTCTTCTCGAATCTGCGGGTACATCTGTCCCGTGGTTAATGGCTGACATGATCATTCTCCACTCTCCGGCAGAGACGTGGACTTTCTCCTTCTCCTTCTTGCCGTTGCTCCTTAGTTTGTCGACTTGCATGTCGACCTCTTCATTGTCTGCGTGATTATTTTCTTCTGCTGCTTCAGTAATAATGACGCACAACTGGTGTATGCTTCTGGAGACGCCGCTGCTTCTGCTAGCGAAATCGCTTGAACTGTCGTGTGGCTTATCTATTGTTACTTCCACGTCGGGCTCTCCCTGAGTTTCGTCGAATTCTTCGAGTTTCTTTTGCATTTCTTTTGTTGCTGCTGGACTAACCAGCGAGTTTACCTCGCTAGAAGAGCCCACAGATGATCCAGACTCAGTGACTGTCTTGTTTTTGCTTGCCGACGGACCCGATTTCGTCAGATCCGAAGGGCGAGTTGAACCCGAAGGTCCGATGTAGAAACCCAGGCTTCCGAACGTCAACTCCATCTCTTGACTTTCGTCGACTTCCGGATTGCTATTGGCTAAAAGCGAAAAAGAAGTTGAATTCATGATTCCAACGCCCCTGGTCCCCACGGTCGGCGCTAATTGACGAGGGTTAACTTGACAAATGTCCAATATGAAGGACTTAGGATCGGGGGAGTAGGGCGTCGGATGAACTCGAAGGTAAATCAGTCAAACAAGGTGCGTATCGAAAGTAAACGTGAGAATAAACTTGGCTTGCTTTCAATTTGTCCCTTACCGTCCTCTCCTGGCCCCTATATAGAGGTGGCCAGGTCTCAAGGATCGGGAGGGGTCCGACACAGATTACAATATCGACATACGGTATGAACTCGTATTTCGACTAATTTACAATTGGGCCTAGCTTAACGGGCCTCAGGGGTACTTAACTGACGGGTTCTATTATCTATACCCTTGTCACCTGGAGACAGCAATAGACAAAACAAGACGAATTGTTGCAATTTTAACAACCGGACTAAAAGTATCCTCATAGTCAATACCGTATCTTTGTTTGAAGCCTTTGGCCACAAGCCTGGCTTTATAACGGTCCACTGTGCCATCTGCTTTTCTTTTGATCTTGTATATCCACTTGCAATCTATCACATTTCTCCCCTCTTGCGGCGGAACAAGATGCCATGTATCATTATGGCACAATGCATCATACTCGGCTTGCATAGCTTCTTTCCACCGTGAGTCAGACATAGCCTCTTGCCAGTTTTCAGGTTCACCTGTGGAGCAAAAATCACCATACCGAATAATACCAGGATAAAATTGTTTTGGTTTACTTATATTGTGCTGAGAACGAGTTACTGGTCGTGGTGGTTGCACAGGCGAGGCGGTAGGAGCGGCCGATGTAGCAGATCCGGAGGCAGATCCCGCTGCGCCGGATTGCGTTGCTGCTGATGCATCAGGCGTGGGACTGCGGGCGGCAGAAGATTCGCCCGCAGCAGATCCGGTCGATCCGGTGTGACCGCTGGTCGATGCGCGGGATGTTGCAGAAGATCTAGAGGGGGTCCGCGCGGAGGGACCAGGAGATGAGGACAACCCGCTCGTGGAGGCCACATGCGACACGTCGGTGTGAGTGTCCCCTGCTGTCGATGCGGAAGGACCCCGATGCAGATCGGATCCCGAAGAACCGTTTGTGACCGTTCTGCTCGACCTGTCAGGTGAATCAGCCTGGGATCTGGCGCCTGGTTGATTTGCTAGCTCCACCCGATCCTGCTGCACATGAATCTCAGGCAACACATTAGTGGTATTATGTAGTGAATCATTAATCACATTATCATCTAAAATATCATCCCCGGAATGCTGAGAAGAATATTCGTGAAGAAGAAGAATTTCAGCACGAAGTCTTGCACCGGCATTGGGATGACGGCTAGCGAACGGAAAAACGGTCTCATCAAAGACCACATCGCAGGAAATATAAACTCTCCCAGTAGAAATATCAAGGCACTTATAGCCTTTGTGCATGTTGCTATAACCAATAAAAGCACATTGTTTTGACCGGAATTCAAGTTTCCTTTTGTTGTAAGGACGGAGGTTTGGCCAAACAGCACATCCAAAAGTGCAGAGAAATGAGAAATTTGGTTTTTCATGGAATAGATGTTCCATTGGGTGTCATCATCAATGACTTTACTAGGAATTCGATTGATAAGATAGGTGGATGTAAAAAATGCTTCATCCCAAAATTTAAGTGGCATAGATGCTTGTGCAAGAAGGGAAAGTCCTACCTCCATGATATGGCGATGTTTTCTCTCGGCGGAGCCATTTTGTTGGTGTGCATGAGGACATGACACATGGTGTGTGATGCCAACACGTTGAAAGAAGGAGTTTAATTTTTGATACTCACCACCCCAATCGGTTTGCATGGTGATGATCTTTTTGTCAAAAAGGCGTTCAACATGGTTTTGGAAGTCATGGAAACGTTGAAAAACATCAGACTTATTTTTGAGGAGATAAATCCATGTAAATTTGCTGAAATCATCAATAAAACTCACATAATATTTGTTCTTATTGATAGAATCGGGCGCAGGGCCCCACACATCCGACAAAACAAGTTCTAAAGGACTCGATGAAACTCTCGTTGACCTTGGATAAGGAAGTTGACAACTTTTGGCCTTTTGACAGGCATCACACACAGACTCATGACTCAAATCCTTGGAACAAGGAAGACTAAAATTCTTGACAACTTTGTCAACGATTATTGAAGACGGATGACCCAAACGATGGTGCCACCTAGCGAGGATTTGGTGGAAGGGGGTAGACTCGTCCTTGGCATCTACCTCGATGAGGAACCTCCTTCGACACTAGGTCCTTAATAAGAGAAAAATGTGGATGAATTTCAACGAATACACCATTATCACATGTAAGTTTATGTGCGGAGATCAAATTTTAGAGGCTTTGGGAATATGTAGGATATTTTTGAGACAAAAATTGCGAAGAGGGGTATGATAATTAGAATGACCAATGTGACTAATGTTCATACCTGGGCCACTTGCGGTGTGGACCTGCTCATGGCCATTGTACCTCTCCCTCATGGAGAATTTCTCAAGATCTCTGGTGATGTGGTCGGTGGTGCCCGAGTCAATGTACCAGTTGGGGTCGACACCATATGAAGTTGAGGCCGATCCGGCCACCTTCTCCTCGCCGTTGTAGTCGCGGTTGAACCGCTCCCAGCACTTGAGCACTTCATGCCCATTTTTGTCGCAGAGCTGGTAGCGAACACAAGGACGGCCATTGTTGTAGTTGCATTGGCCGCCTCCTCCGTTGTAGTCGTTGCACACACGATTGTTGTCGTTGCGTGCACGCTACTGGTTGCCGTTGTCGCGATCTCAGCGGTCTTGGTTGTTGTCGTGTCCATAGTGACGGCCGCCACCACGACCACCACCGCGACCACCGTGATGGGCAGAGTTGATGGAGGACTGGAAGTTGCCTCCGCCCTGGATCTCGAGCCTAGTCTCGAAGCTCAGCAGGTGAGCGTATAGATCGCTCAAGGCCACCGGTTTAGACCTCGTGGTCATGGCAAAGACCAGCGAGTTCCACTCCGCGCCGAGTCCAGAGAGGATGTAGGTGGCGAGGTCGTCGTCCTCTAGCCTCTGTCCCGCCGACGCCATGCTGTCGGCGAGGCTTGATGTGGACGGTGTTGATATACAGATCATCGACCAGTTGGGAACCCCAAGAGGAAGGTATGATGAGCACATCAGCAGTTTTCCCTTAGTAAGAAACCAAGGTTTATCAGTACAGTAGGAGAAAGCCAAGCTTAAGAAGGTGATGCCTGCTAGCTTCACGACAGCTCCGGACAATTTATAAGGCGCCTCGTCCAGGCTTTGCTTTGCAAGCAGCAACGTGGAACCTGCACACAACACAACCAAATACTTTGCTCCCAACTTATGATGAGGTTGTCAATCTCACCGGTTTGCTGTAAACAAAGGTATGAGCGTATCGAGTGGAAAGCAATAGTAGTATGCGAGAAAGTAAACAGTGCGAGTAATAGTAAATAGGTGATAGCAATGTAAAGGAAATTGGACCGGGGTCCACAGTTCACTAGTGGTGTCTCTCCATAAAATAAATAACAACATGCTGGGTAAACAAATTACAGTTGGGCAATTGATAGAATAAAGATAACGTGCATATGTCGCGAGGATCACTATGAGATTTACTCTGGGCATTACAACAAAATACATAGACCGCCATCAAACTGCATCTATGACTAATAATCCACCCACGGGGAATCATCCAAGGACCCCGTGAATATTAAGTTGCGAACAACAGATAATTGCATTAAGCAAAGTGTGTAATGTAAACAAAGCATATGCCCTTGGACATAAGAATGTTGTTTTCTCCCTAGTGGCAACAACACATCTACAACCTTAGAGGTTTCTGTCACTCCCCAAGATTAAATAGAGGCATGAACCCAACTATCAAGCATAAATACCCCCTCTTGGAGTCACTAGTATCTACTTGGCCAAGATAGCTACTAACAACGGAGAGCATGCAAGATCATAAACAACATAGAGATAACATAAAATATATGATTCAGCACATCAACTCAACATAACACCAATATTCATCGGATCCCAACAAACACAACATGTAGAATTACATAACGGTGATCTCGATCATGTAAGGCAGCTCACGAGATCTAAACATGAAGCACATGGTGGAGAAGACAACCATCTAGCTATTGCTATGGACCCATAGTCCAAGGTAGACTACTCACTCATCGCGCCAGAGGCAAGCATGGCGATGAAGAAGACCTCCGGTGGCGATTCCCCTCTCTGGCAGGGTGCCGGGAAGAGCTTCTGGACCCTCCCAATCTCGGGTCGACGACGGCAGCGGATCGCGATGTGTTTCTAAAAAATTGATCGGGTTCTTAGGTTTTTCCCGTCAGGGGGTCTTTATAGGCGAAGGGGCAGCGTCAGAGGTGGACCAGGGGGGTCTCACCCATAGGGGGCGCGACCAGGGGCTGGGCCGCGCCGCCCTATGGTGAGGCTGGCCCCTGGCTCGGCTCCATCTCCTCTTCGGTGTTCCGGAATCTTCGTTTAATATCTGGACGTTCGACTTTTGTTTCGTCCAATCCTGAGAATATTTTCCGTGTAACTTTTCTGAAACACAAAAATAGCAGAAAACAGGAACTGGCACCGTGGCATCTTGTTAATAGGTTAGTTCCAGAAAATGCAAAAAAACGCCACGAAGTGTAACGAAACACTAAGCAAATGGTGTAAAAACAAGCATGGAGCATTAAAAATTATAGATACGTTTGAGACGTATCAGCATCCTGTTTTCTGCTGATACGTCTCAAACGTATCTATAATTTTTAATGCTCCATGCTTGTTTTTACACCATTTGCTTAGTGTTTCGTTACACTTCGTGGCGTTTTTATGCGATTTCCGGAACTAACCTATTGACAAGATGCCACAGTGCCAGTTCCCTGTTTTCTGCTGTTTTGTGTTTCAGAAGTGATACACAGGAAATATTCTCGGAATTGGACGAAACAAAAGCCAGAAGTCTTATTTTTCCCGGGAGCATCCAGACATCCGAAGAGAGGAAGGAGAGGGGCCACAGGCCTCCCTCACACAGGGCTGGCGCGGCCCAGGCCCTGGCCACACCACCCCTGTGTGAGGAGGCCCTGGCAGCCCTCTGACATCGCCCCTTCGCCTATATAAAGCCTCGGGACAGAAAACCCTACAGGAGTCGGCAATTTTCCAGAAAGAGTTCCGCAGTTCCGCCGCCACCACCGACAAATTTCGGGGGACAGAAGTCTCTGTTCCGGCACCCTGCCGGGACAGGGAAGTGCCCCCGGAGCCATCTCCATCGGTCTCCATCGCCGTCTCCGCCGTCTCCATCGACCTCACCGCCATCTCCATCAACCTTGCTGTCTCCTATAATGAGGAGGGAGTAGTTCATCCCCGGGGCTGAGGGCTCTACCGGTAGCTATGTGGTTCACCTCTCTCTCCCATGATGTGATCTTTATGTGATCGTGAGCTTTGTATCATGTTGAACAAGTAGATGTTATTATTCAGATATTATGCTACTCCTATGCTTAATTATTATAGTGTACTCTAGTGATGTTATTAAAGTAATCTATTCCTCCTGCCATGGTGTAACAGTGACAGTGCGTGCATCGTGGTGGTACTTGGTTTAGGCTATGATCGTGATCTCTTGTGGATTATGAGAGTAATTATTACTATGATAGTATTGAGTGATCTATTCCTCCTTTCATGGTGTAATGTTGACAGTGTGTGCACCGTGTTTGTCGTGGGGATGACTTAAGGGGCGTACCACATGCCAGGCAGTATGCCGGCTGGCGTCCCGGGGAATCCCACGGCCTCGGCACTAGAAGACCGGCTCCAGCCGGAAGGGCCGGCTGTGCCAGCGGCCGGCTGACGACTCCACCGAGGAGAGCGGGAGCCGGGCGAAGGAGACGAAACCCCTCAACGGTTATCTGGCCAAAAGCCGGATGGCCCCGACAAGAGCGACAGAGGCGCAGACAGGAGTGACGAGCGCCACGACCACGACCAACCAATGAGAGGGCGAGGATCCTTCCCCACGGCAGGATCCGAGGCAAAGGAGAGGGGATATGCTCTCCAGATGCCGGCCTGAGGAAAAGGCACTTTATAAAGTGCCTTTGCCAGAGCGAAGCCAGAGGAGATCCGGCCAAGGACGCCGCCGCCAAGGAGCCGGCAGCCGGCCGGAGCGTTACCGAAACCTGTAACCAGGCCCCCGTCTATATAAGGGGGCCTGGACCCTTAGCATAGGGGATCCGATCTTCTTCTTCCTCCTCTAGCCGAACAGCTCGAGGAGCACTGTAATCGCTACAATCCAATCAATACGAAGCAGGCAGGAAGTAGGGGTTTACCTCCAACCGGGAGGGCCCTGAACCTGGGTAAACCGAGGTGTCTCTGTTGGCACGATCCCGAGCCGGACCCATCGTCACCAACGTCGAGCCCCTCCGATAAGCCTCCCCATGGCTACTGTCTCCAAATTCCCACGACAGTTGGCGCCCACCGTGGGGCAAAGCGCGGTGGCGAGCGGAGTCAAGTTCCGGCCGGGACCCTCCGCCGAGAAGGTCGGCTCCGGCCTCGTCTGGAGGTTCGGCACCTTCGACTGCGTCGACGACAACTTGGCCCACTTCGAGAACGGCCTCGGCAACGGCGGCTCCTTCCTCGACGTCGGCAGCCACCGCTTCTACGTCGCCAAGCCCTTCCCGGAGGAGATCACCGACGTCTTCGACTCTCCCTGCGACGGAGGCTCGAGCTGCGGCGAAAGCAGCAATCTTGGCGCTTTGGTCGAGGTGATGGCCCTGGGAGAGGATGAGGGCGGCGACTCCCTGCGCCCCGAGCGCCCGTCGCTCGAGCGCCCACCTCCACAGGAGCAAGATGCTTCACTCCTAGAGCGGGACGCCCCGGACGCCTCCGTGGTGGACTTGCGCGCTCCCCTCGACCGCGTCATCGATCCCGCTCGGGTCGCCGAGGCCCTGGAGCGGACGCGCCTCGTTCTCCTTGGCAAGGCGGCCGAGGACGAGTCCAACCGACGCCGCGCGAGCACCACGCTCGGCGAGTTCTACGACGTGCGCCGAGACGCACCGACCGAGCTCGCCCGTGACCTGCGCCGCAACTTCGCCACCACTGTCCCTGGCCAGATCCAGTGGTCGCCATCGGCAGGCCGAGGCCGCGGAGGGCGTGGGCACGGTGGCCGTGCTCCCAGCGGTATCGTTCAAGACCGTCGCGCCCAGCAAGGCGGCGGGGCTGGCAGATCATGTCAGTCCCAGGAGTCGGCACCAGGGTCGGAGTCCCGGACTCACCCATCGGCGCTGCACATCCACCTGTGGCTAGACCATGTTCAGGCGTCCTCTAGGGGATCTGCCAGCTCAAAGCGAGCGGCTTCAGACCAAGGAGGCCCGGGGGCTGCAGGCAGCGGTCATGGGCGCAAAGAGGGCAAGTACACCCTCGATGCTGCGCTTGACCAGCCGTGTAAGTTTCACACCTCCCCGGGCAGGGAAGCGACCCACTCCACGCGTCAGTGCCGTTTCATGAGAGAGCTGGAGCAGCGCGCTCGGCAGATCCCTGGAGCGCCGCAAACGCAACCGGCTGGAGGTCAGGAGGACCAACGACGCGAACCGGCTGGAGGCGAGCCGGATCAAGACAACGACTTCCCGACGGACGTGGAGCAGTATCATATCTTCACTACTCCCGGCAAGGACAAAAGGAACGACCTTTGGCATAAGGCAGAGGTGAATGCCGTAATGCCTGCAGAACCCCAGTTCATGCATTGGTCTGAGGCGGCCATTACCTGGGGGCGCGAGGACCACCCAAGGCTGATGCCCAGCCCTGGAGAATACGCTCTGGTCGTGGACCCTGTTGTGTGCTCCGATACGCACATGTGCCGGTTCTCCCGCGTGCTCATCGACGACGGCAGTAGTATCAACCTTCTTTACCGGATCTCTCTGGAGAAGTTGGGCATCCCGCTTGCTCAACTGAAACCTAGCCGGCTCACCTTCCATGGCATCGTGCCTGGGCATTCTTGCACCCCTTTGGGCAAGGTGCAGCTGGAGGTTCTCTTCGGAGAGAAGGGGAATAGCCGCCGCGAGCCTATCTGGTTCGAGGTGGTGGACATCAGCAGTCCCTACCACGCGCTGTTAGGCCGACCGGCCCTGGCTAAGTTCATGGCTGTCCCGCATTACGCCTATCTGAAGATGAAGCTCCCAGGGCCCAGAGGTGTGATCACAGTCTCGGGAAGCTTCAAGAAGTCTCTGGCTTGCGCTAAGGAGAGCTCGCAGCTGGCAGAGGTGCTGGTCGTCGCTGAGGAGAAGAGGCAGCTTCTACACCGCGTGGAGCTGACTCAGCAAGATGTGCCGGTTCGCCAGTCGCCGGTGGAGCAGTTCAAGCCAGCCAACGACACCAAGAAGATCCTGCTGGACGAGAGCGACCCCTCCAAGTACGTCATCATCGGCACCGGCTTGTCTGCCAAATAGGAAAGCGAGCTCACCAGCTTCCTCCGTGAGAATCGGGACATCTTCGCATGGTCTCCAAAGGACATGCCAGGTGTGCCGAGGGAGCTGGCTGAGCACGCGCTTAACGTCCGGCCGGACGCCAAGCCGGTCAAGCAGCCGCTGCGGCGGTTCGCAGAAGAGAAGAGGAAAGCAATTGGCGAAAAGATTGCCCGGCTCCTTGCAGCTGGCTTCATTATGGAGGTGTTTTACCCTGACTGGCTGGCGAACCCAGTCCTGGTTCTGAAGAAGAACAACACTTGGCGAATGTGTATCGACTACACCAGCCTCAACAAGGCTTGTCCCAAGGATCCTTTCGCACTGCCACGGATTGACCAGGTGATCGATTCCACAGCCGGATGTGACCTGCTGTCCTTCCTGGACGCCTATTCCGGCTACCACCAGATCCCGCTCTTCCAGCCGGATCAGATCAAGACCTCCTTCATCACCCCATATGGAGCCTACTGCTACGCCACCATGCCATTCGGCCTGAAGAACGCTGGAGCCACTTACCAGCGAACCATGCAGCAATGTCTGCAAGGGCAGATTGGGAGGAATGTGCACGCCTATGTGGACGACGTGGTGGTGAAGACCAAGCAGAGCAACACGCTCCTGGACGATCTCAGGGAGACCTTCACCAACCTGCGGCGCTATCGCATGAAGCTCAACCCAGAGAAGTGCACCTTCGGTGTGCCGGCTGGACAGCTCCTAGGCTATATCGTTTCCCAGCGAGGGATCGAGGCTAACCCCTCGAAGATAAAAGCCATCGAGGCCCTAGAGAAGCCCACCCAGCTCAGAGATGTGCAGAAGTTTGCTAGTTGCCTGGCCTCGCTTAGCCGGTTCGTCAGCCGGCTCGGGGAGAAGGCCATGCCGCTGTACCAGCTGATGAAGAAGACAGACCACTTCGTTTGGTCCCAGCGCGCTGATGACGCCTTCAACGACCTCAAGCGAGCCTTGTCTACCGCGCCGGTCTTAGCGGCGCCAGCTCCGCGAGAGCCAATGCTGCTCTACATCGCGGCGACCCCTCGCGTCATCAGCGTGGTGATCGTAGTGGAACGCGCCGAGGAAGGCAAAGAGCTGCCAGTTCAACGCCCGGTGTACTACCTGAGTGAGGTGCTCACTCTCTCCAAGCAGAACTACCCGCACTATCAGAAGGTCGCGTACGGCGTGTACATGGCGGCCAAGAAGCTGAAGCACTACTTCGAGGAGCACCCAATCACGGTGGTGAGCACCACTCCGCTCTCGGAGATCATCGGATGCAAGGACGCGTCAGGAAGGGTGGCCAAGTGGGCGATTGAGCTCGCAGCTCATACCATTCAGTACAAGCCCAGGACGACGATCAAGTCGCAGATCATAGCGGATTTCTTCGCTGACTGGGGAGAGCACCAGAACCTGCCTCCGGCTCCAGACTCCACCCACTGGCGCATGCACTTTGATGGCTCCAAGCTGCTCGGGGGCTTGGGAGCCGGCGTCGTCCTGACCTCTCCCAAGGGAGACAAGCTGCAATACGTGCTGCAGATGCATTTTCGAGCATCAAACAACGTCGCCGAATACGAAGCCCTGGTGCATGGGCTCAAGATGGCCAAGCAGATCGGAATCAGGAGGATTCTTTGCTTCGGAGATTCCGACCTGGTAACGCACCAGGTCTCAGGAGATTGGGACGCTAAGGACGCCAACATGGCCTCTTATCGCTTCTACGTGCAGCAGCTCAGTGGATTCTTCGAGGGCTGCGAGTTCCACCATGTCCCCAGAGCAAACAACGAAGAAGCGGACCGGTTATCTAAGATCGGCTCCACCAAGCAGGACATCCTAGCCGGGGTATCCCTGGAAATCATCCGCAAGCCGTCCATCAAGCCTTCACCGGAATCCATATCCATCTACATGCCTGGAGACCCAGCCCCGGCTCAGGTACCGCCACCGGACTCGGGGGCTGCCGTCTCGGGGCTGGAGGAGGCAGCCGGCCAGCCTAGCGCGGCCGGCTCGACGAAGGACAAGGGGATTGCCGGCTCCACGCCCGCTCCCCCAGCCGGACAGTCAGGCGAAGCCGGCACGACGGCGGACCCGGGGGTTGCTGACCCTCTGGTCGCCAGTGTCTTCCACATACGGGAGATACCTTCATGGGCAGAACCATTCTCCAACTACCTTATCACCGGAGACCTGCCGCAAGACAAAGTGGAAGCTAGGCGAATTCAACGTCGAGCGGGGGCATACACCATCATCAACAGCGAGCTGTACAAGCGCAGCGTGTCAGGCATCTACTAGAAGTGCATCGAGCCGGAAGAAGGGACAGAGCTGCTAAGAGAAATACATCAAGGGGAGTGCGGACATCACGCATCTTCCAGAGCCTTGGTGGCCAAAGCCTCCCGCCATGGATTCTACTGGCCGATGGCTAAGCAGAACGCGGAGCAGCTGGTGAAACAGTGCAATGGCTGCCAGCGCTTCTCCAAGCACAGAAACACTCCAGCGGCAGCCCTCAAGACCATCCCGCTCACTTGGCCATTCGCTGTCTGGGGTCTGGACATGGTAGGACCATTCAAAACCGCACCCGGGGTCTTGACGCATCTGCTGGTGGCTGTGGACAAGTTCACCAAGTGGATCGAAGCCAAGCCAATCAAGAAACTCGACGGCTCATCCACGATCAAGTTCTTCAACGAGATCATCACAAGATACGGAGTACCCCACAGCATCATCACCGACAACGGGACGAACTTTGCGAAGGGAGTCTTTGCTGATTACTGTGGTCAGAAAGGCATCCGGCTGGACTTGGCGTCTGTGGCACACCCTCAGTCAAATGGACAAGTGGAAAAGGCAAATGGGCTGATCTTGGCCGGCATCAAACCAAGACTGGTCGAGCCTCTCGAACGCTCAGCCGGCTATTGGGTCGAGGAGCTACCCTCAGTGCTCTGGAGCCTGCGCACCACTCCAAACCGCTCTGTGGGCTTCACACCCTTCTTCCTAGTCTATGGAGCAGAGGCAGTCTTACCCACGGACATCGAGTTCGATGATCCCAGAGTTGTCCAGTACACGGAGAAGCAAGCAAAAGAAGCTCGCGAAGATGGTGTCGACCTCCTCGAGGAGGCTCGAGAGCAGGCTCTGGCTAGATCAGCGCTCTACCAGCAGCAGCTACGACGATACCACAGCCAGAAAATTCGCCCGCTCACGTTTCGCGAAGGTGATCTCGTACTCCGGCTGGTCCAAAGCACTAAAGGCATGCACAAGCTGTCCTCTCCCTGGGAGGGACCGTTCATTGTTAGCCGGGTGTTGGGCAATGGGGCATATTACCTCATCGACGCACAAGAGCCCAGAAAGAACAAGGCAGACAACTCTGACAAGGAGACCGAGCGTCCCTGGAATGTCAGTCTCTTAAGACCTTTCTACTGCTAAGGCAAAAGCTTGTACCCCGAAAAATGTGTCAATGAATAAAGGAAAACGAAGCGGCAAGTTACGGCCGGCTGCGGAGAAAAACACTCTGTGCATGTTTTACTTCCTGCGTTATTCACTTGACCGGCAGCCGGCTCCAGGCACCGAGCCACATCCGGCTGCCCCGAAAACGATCGATCTCTCGCCAGCCGGATGAGTACTGCGTATGACGAAGGTCTCGAGCCCAACCTCCACCTTCCGGCTCCGCGTAGCCGGACGGATAGGAGCCGGCAGGCCACATACGAGGGAAAGCCGCGGAGCAGAACCACAAGCGACAGAAAAAAACTGCTCAACCAAGCGTTAAGGGCAGTGTCTGTCAACTAATCGTAGGCCAGCACGAGTCGGGGGCCCGATAGACTGAAGTACTACTTCTCACTCCGCGGCACGCTCCCGCCCTAGGCCGGCATTCGGCTGCCGGCCCAAGGGAGACCAACCGGCACCAGGCTGCCGGTTGGGGGTAGAAGGGCCGAAGGGTGGGAAGATTAAGGAAAAGGTTGAGGGAACCGGGCAAGTGCAAAGCCAGTGAGTAGCGGACAGATACGATCTTTGGCGTTTGGGCTGAGAAGCCACGCCCAAGAGGTTCGAAGCCAGAGCTGCCTCGCTTGGCGGTTGGCATCGTTCGCGAGAAGTTAGTTTCGAGCTAGCTGATAGTCCAGCTACCCCAAAACTCGGGGGCTAGGGGGAAAGGGAATTGGCCCTCAGAAGCAGGCCAGCTCCAGTACCTCGCCGGCTGTTCGAGCAGCCGGCGCTGCGACACGATCGACAAACAAGCAGCGAAATCGAAACCTAACACTCGCAAAGCGACGGCTAGAGCTGGAGGCTGGGAGGTCTGCTCCAATCGTGGCTCGAAACGTGCGAAGACTTGGGAAAGGAAACGCGCCGGCTCCGACCCTTGCCCGAGCCGGTACCAGATGCGGTTCCCATTCCATTCGCGCTGGAGCCGGAGCTAGCCCGCACTCCCCAGAGCCGGCTAGCAGGAGCATCGTTCCCTCCGCATCAAAGCCGGAGAAGCCCCGTCCGAAGCGTTTGCGCAGGCCGACGACTACCGCAATCCCTATCTACGGACTCGCACGAACAGCAGTCTCGATTAAGGGAAGGAACTGTCGTGGCGCAGCGATGTCAAGCAGAAGGCATTTTGCGCGATAGCAAAAGTACACAGTGAAGAAAAGACATTCACACAGCAAGTAAGGATTTGCAGGAAATTAAAGAAATTCTTAAGCCATACGGCTGGTGGTTACATAATAAAAGCCACGCTAAGGGCTGGAATAGCAAAAGGACTCCCCCCTAGACTCCTGTTGACGACGATGTCGCCAAGAGGGAGGCTTCTGGGCAGTTTGCCGATCATGGCCAGGGGGAGTAGGCGCGGGCGCAGCCGGAGCCGTCGATGACGCGGACGCAGAGGATGTGCGACCCGGCGCGGTGGGTCAGGATGAGAGACCACCCTCGCTCCAGGCCGTAGTCGTGGAAGAACCGCCCCTACCCCTCGGTGAGGTAGCTCTTCCCCTCCCCGTCATGAAGGACCTCGACGTCGTACAGCGGTTGCCCGCCGCTGCCGTCCTCGATCATGAAGCTCGTCGGGGGATTCCTCCCCATGGTGCCGACGAAGCTAGCAGGGAGCGGTAGACGCTCATCGCTCCCGGCCAATAGGGGCACCAGGGCGGTAGCGAACCCATGTACCGGGACATAGGAAAGCCGCTGCCTGGTGGGTGGCCGCGGCGGCACCTTCCGTGCCTGCCCGGCGGCCGCGCTGGAGGAACCGCCGACGTCCAGGCCGGCGAGGCCTGGAGGAGCAGCCCCGAACGCCATCGCGGCGCCAACGAGGGCCGCCGCCGCTTGCAGGGGCGTCCCGGTAAGGCCGGCGACGGAGGTCGCGGCCGTAGAAGCCGCGGCGCCGCTGGCTGCTGCGGCCACGGCCCCGCCGGGGGCCACGGCAATGGAGGAGGAGCGGCCGACCCTGAGGGGCTCGGCGGAGGCCCCGGCGGCGGCCGCGGCCTCAAGCGCGGCCAGGGTCTTCTTGTTGCGGCTGCCCCGCGGGCGACCGCGCTTTCGAGGCGTCGGCGAGACCCCCGCCAGGCCACCGAGCGGGCAACCATGCTCGCCCGGCCCGTCGCCGGCCCCGGCTCCACCGTTCACCCCGGATGCCGACATTGAGAGCGGATCGGGAGGTGTGGAGGCGATGGTTCCGGCCAAGTGAGGGAAGCGAGACGCTCGAGAGTGAAGAAAACCCTCGAAGGCTTCGAGATTTAAAGGATAACCCACGACGTTTTGGTAACCAATTTCCGTATCGTGCGCCCCGGCGACAGTTGCCACAGCGGATCGTGGGAGGAGTTGATGAGGCACATCGTTACAACACGATGACTTGGGAAGTTGTGGCGATGATGATTCCGAAGTTAAAATGACGAGACCGGCCACTGGCGCGCTGCGCCAGCCGCTGCGTGGGAACAAGACTCGAGGCAGCACAATTTCCCAAGAAGTAACGCGTCGTTTCGCGAACGCCAGCCGGACTATCACCGGAGCCGGCTCGTCCCGAGGCGGCCGGAAGGACTTCGCACGGCCTGGCCTCGATGACTGGATTGACCCAGCCGGACCGGAGATCCTGGGACTTCGACGAAGACAAGCAAAACTTCGGCGAAGAGAAGAACCCGCCGAAGCCCCAAGCTAGCCCATGAGACTTCGCCAGTTTCAGGGGCTAGTGTCGTGGGGATGACTTAAGGGGCGTACCACAGGCCAGGCAGTATGCCGGCTGGCGTCCCGGGGAATCCCACGGCCTCAGCGCTAGAAGACCGGCTCCAGCCGGAAGGGCCGGCTGTGCCAGCGGCCGGCTGACGACTCCACCGAGGAGAGCGGGAGCCGGGCGAAGGAGACGAAACCCCTCAACGGTTATCTGGCCAAAAGCCGGATGGCCCCGACAAGAGCGACAGAGGCGCAGACAGGAGTGACGAGCGCCACGACCACGACCAACCAATGAGAGGGCGAGGATCCTTCCCCATGGCAGGATCCGAGGCAAAGGAGAGGGGATATGCTCTCCAGATGCCGGCCTGAGGAAAAGGCACTTTATAAAGTGCCTTTGCCAGAGCGAAGCCAGAGGAGATCCGGCCAAGGACGCCGCCGCCAAGGAGCCGGCAGCCGGCCGGAGCGTTACCGAAACCTGTAACCAGGCCCCCGTCTATATAAGGGGGCCTGGACCCTTAGCATAGGGGATCCGATCCGATCCGATCTTCTTCTTCCTCCTCTAGCCGAACAGCTCGAGGAGCACTGTAATCGCTACAATCCAATCAATACGAAGCAGGCAGGAAGTAGGGGTTTACCTCCAACCGGGAGGGCCCTGAACCTGGGTAAACCGAGGTGTCTCTGTTGGCACGATCCCGAGCCGGACCCATCGTCACCAACGTCGAGCCCCTCCGATAAGCCTCCCCATGGCTACTGTCTCCAAATTCCCACGACAGTGTTAGTACTTGGTCTAAGTTGCAATGATTTCTATCTTGAATTGTGCTTTGATTTGGATATCTCTATGAGTGGTGTTTGTCAAGTACTTGATGAACTTTAAGGGGTGCTTCTGTAGCCACTACACAATGATTAGTGTTATTCAGTAGGAGAGTAATTCAGAGTACCATCGTGGAGAGAAGTTATCTATTTGTTCATTCATGTTATATTGTTGGGAGTGTGTCCACTAGTGAAAGTATGATCCCTAGGCCTTGTTTCCAAGCATTGCACACCGTTTACTTGCTGTTTTGCTACATGTTTGCTCGCAGCGATATTTATTTCAAATCACGTTTACTACTTATAATCATATATACCACTTGTATTTCACTATCTCTTCGCCGAACTAGTGCACCTATACATCTGACAAGTGTATTGGGTGTGTTGGGGACACAAGAGACTTTCTGTATCGTAATTGCAGGGTTGCTTGAGAGGGATAGCTTTGACCTCTAACCTCCCTGAGTTCGATAAACCTTGGGTGATCCACTTAAGGGAAACTTGCTGCTATTCTACAAACCTCTGCACTTGGAGGCCCAACAAGTGTCTACAAGAATAGAAGTGCGTAGACATCAAGCTCTTTTCTGGCGCCGTTGCCGGGGAGGTAAGGTAAAAGGTACTCGCATCCTCCTGTGTGAGTGCTCAGAGTTATTTCCTTTAGATTCTACAATTATATCTTTTTGTTTCTTGTTTTTATTTTCACTAGTCAGGCTTAATGGAAAACAAAGAGTTCTGTAGTCTTTTTCCTGAGTTTAGATATGAAGTGTTTGAAGAGAAAATTGAAAAACCTTTGGAGCTTAATTTGCATGCTAATAGTGATGTTAGTATGATTGCTTTGAACGCTGGTATTGCTAATGCTATAGAAAAGTCTAAGCTTGGGGAAGCTGGTTTTGTTAAGCATGATATTTTTAGTTCCCCAGCTTTAGTGGAGAAAATTTGCTCTGATGATATTTTATCTCCCATATGTGATGTTCCTTCTTATGATGATATGTTTGAAGAATATGCTTTGCGAAATAGTTGTTCTCTAGCTTGCGATGATATTAAACCTCTAGTTTATGATGGCTATGATGATGAGTATAATATTTTCAGTTCACCTACTATTGAGGATAAAATTAGTTATGATTACAATATGCCTCCTATTTATGATGATTATGGTGACGAGAATAATTATTCTATTGAATTTGCTCCTACTACTATTGTTCCTGTGGTGAGTATTAACTCTTTTATGCATGTGGCTCATGATAGGGATGTTTTATGTGATAGTTATATTGTTAGTTCTATTCATGATGCTACTGAAAGTTATTATAAGAGAGGGAAACATGGTTTGATGGATCTCAACAATATTAAATTTCCCCTCTTTATGTTGCAAATCTTGAAGTGGCACTTGTTTTATCTATCCATGCTTGCTACTATGTGCCTCGTTGATTTATTTTCTAACAAGATTCCTATGCATAGGAAGTGGTTCAGATATAAATGTCTTTCACACTTGCTTTTTGATGCTCTCTATTGCTTTAAGTTCCTATATGGCGCCTTTGCCTCAAGCTCTTATATGGCGCCCACATGAGCATCTTTGCAAATTACTGCGCCTAGCTCAAAGGCGTTAAAGAAAAATACTCTTGGGAGATAACCCATTGTTTATTTTCAGTACTTTATCTTTTATTTGAGTCTTGGAAGTTATTACTACTACCGCTCCTTATCCTTTTTATTTTATTGTTGTGCCAAGAGAAGCCTCTAATTTGAGTGAGGTAAAGATTTGAGGATGTTGCTGTCCTGAAACTGTTTTCGGTGCTGCACCGTAAAAATTTGTGCAAATTCTCTGTATATCTTTTGGACCTGCGATTTCTTGTGCATATGCCCCAGGTTATATCCAAACTTTTCTTAGTTGAATACTTTTTTATTTGAGCAACAGAAAATCCCTAAAAAATTCGACCTTTGTCAGCTGTTCAGTTTTGACAGATTTCTGCCAATATTTGTGTTTGCCACTTTATCGCTTTCTTTTGAGTTCTTTTGATCATGGAACTTTTAGAGAAGTTGCTACAGTAGTATATGCTATATATGTGGTGGTTTTGGGTTGAAACCTGAAGCAAAAAGAGGTTGATTATATGTTATGCTACACTAATGTTGTTAATAGATTTGTGTTTAGTTTTGTATGAAGGAAGTTTTCAAGTGTAGGGATTGGAGAATGATGAGATGAGTTGAAGAATGGACAAAAGCTCAAGCTTGGGTATGCCCATGCATCACCCCAAGAAATATCTAAGAAGTACAAGCGTCAAAGCTTGGGGATGCCCCCGAGGCACCCCTTCTTCATCGGCAAAAATCAGGTCACCTTTCAAAACACTATATTTTTATTGCTTCATGCACTATGCGTTTTTCTTGGAGCGTCAGTTGTTTTCGTTTTTAGTATTAGTTTAGTTTAGTTTGCTGCAATAAATGGTTAGATCACATCATGTTTCTTTTGGAGGAGATGAACTCCGTTTTTCATTTGCCAAGAACACTCTGTTTTTCACTCTTATCGTTTCAATGAGTGTTCTCTTTTTCTGCTACTGCTTTTGGTTTTCGTTTTCGCCTTGATTTGCATTCAGATCTTCTTATATTTATTTATCAAGGTATATTTTTGCCTCTGGATCATGTTGGTTTTCCTCAAAAGAGGTGTCTTAAAAAATTTCAAATGGTGTTGGAAAAGAGAAAAAGCTTTATGCAAAAAAGTGGTACAAGAAGGAGCTTGTGTAGACTGCGGCCTAGGCTTTTGCATGTCGTGCTTGATGTCTTTTTGATAGTATGCTTAGTGGTTTTGCTGTACCATGACTTGTCTCAAATAACTGAGATTGCTTAATGAGCCTTTGAAAAAATCATGCGTTGTTTTTATTATATGGAAGCATTTATTTGGTTTTCTCCTTTGATGCTTTATTTGGGTTGACTTGGCACATGCTTACACCATGTTGACTACAAAAATAATTCACCTATAGCCTCTATGATCATTTAATTTTTAACTTTTGATACCATCTTATGCTTCTTTTAATGTTGCTTTGTCGCTTTGCATGATTATGGCCGTTATTGCTCTCTTAGTTGGTCGCTCCCAGTCTTTTGCTAGCCCTCGCCTTGTAATGAGTATGAGCTCTACTCGTGCATCCAACTCCCAAAAACCAAGTTTGCCATTGTGTCCACTATAAATTCCTATGCATGGTATTTGTAAGCCATTCCAAGTAAATTTTCATGTGCTACCTTTCAAAAACCTTCAAAACACTTCTCGTTTTGTGACACTGTTTTCAGCTCATGGGGACGTAGTGGTCGGATTTGCTATCTTCCATATTGCTTATTCCAAAAAGAAAAAAAAAGAGAGAAAAAGAAAGAAAAAAGGCACTCCTCCAAGGAATGTGAATGTTGGTGGGCACCCGATGGAATCGGTTAGCCATGGTTTGTGAAAGAAAAAAAGGTGGGGAGGAGTGCCAAGCTTTATAAAAGAGCACAAAAGTGCCAATCTCTCTCAAAAACTTGCTTCATTTTTGTATGGAAGATAGTAAGAACCCCATTGCCAGTCGTTGACAAAGACAACCACCTCTCAAAACCAATTTTTATCTCTCTGTTTTACAAATGAAAAGCTCTAGCACATGTTTAATCACTGCTTCCCTCTGCGAAGGGCCTTTCTTCTACTTTTATGTTGAGTCACCACCTTCTTTCTTTATGCACCATTAAGAGAGCATAGTTGTCATTCTTAGTGTGATATGCATTGTCCCAAAGTTCATTGATTGATTCATATTGTTGGTTTCACTTGTTCTTAAATTATTTGTATCTAGTCGCCCTCTTAAACTTGAAGGTGTCCTATGCATTTATGTTTTGCTCTCTTCGAAGGACAAGCTGAAAACCATTTGTATGTTTTTCCTTATGATTTGAACACATATTTGAATTTCATTGTTTCATTTTTCATGATCTTTTGTTTGTGTTCATTTGCATGTTATAACATGGTTGCTAAGTTTCTATTGTCAAGATTATATCTTTCATGCCCATGTTTTAAGTTCTTATGATCCCAGCTCACAATGCTTACATATATGATCAAGATTGTGTAGGTGCATGTCACCTCAAAAATTATTCTTTTGTTATCACTTACCTACTCGAGGACGAGCAGGAGTTAAGCTTGGGGATGCTGATACGTCTCAAACGTATCTATAATTTTTGATGCTCCATGCTTGTTTTTACACCATTTATCTTGTGTTTCGTTACACTTCGTGGCGTTTTTATGCGATTTCCGGAACTAACCTATTGACAAGATGCCACAGTGCCAGTTCCCTGTTTTCTGCTATTTTGTGTTTCAGAAGTGATACACAGGAAATATTCTCGGAATTGGACGAAACAAAAGCCAGAAGTCTTATTTTTCCCGGGAGCATCCAGACATCCGAAGAGAGGAAGGAGAGGGGCCACAGGCCTCCCTCACACAGGGCTGGCGCGGCCCAGGCCCTGGCCGCGCCACCCCTGTGTGAGGAGGCCCTGGCAGCCCTCTGACATCGCCCCTTCGCCTATATAAAGCCTTGGGACAGAAAACCCTACAGGAGTCGGCAATTTTCCAGAAAGAGTTCCGCAGTTCCTGCAGTTCCGCCGCCACCACCGACAAATTTCGGGGGACAGAAGTCTCTGTTCCGGCACCCTGCCGGGACGGGGAAGTGCCCCCGGAGCCATCTCCATCAGTCTCCATCGCCGTCTCCGCCGTCTCCATCGACCTCACCGCCATCTCCATCAACCTTGCTGTCTCCTATGATGAGGAGGGAGTAGTTCATCCCCGGGGCTGAGGGCTCTACCGGTAGCTATGTGGTTCACCTCTCTCTCCCATGATGTGATCTTTATGTGATCGTGAGCTTTGTATCATGTTGAACAAGTAGATGTTATTATTCAGATATTATGCTACTCCTATGCTTAATTATTATAGTGTACTCTAGTGATGTTATTAAAGTAATCTATTCCTCCTGCCATGGTGTAACGGTGACAGTGCGTGCATCGTGGTGGTACTTGGTTTAGGCTATGATCGTGATCTCTTGTGGATTATGAGAGTAATTATTACTATGATAGTATTGAGTGATCTATTCCTCCTTTCATGGTGTAATGTTGACAGTGTGTGCACCGTGTTAGTACTTGGTCTAAGTTGCAATGATTTCTATCTTGAATTGTGCTTTGATTTGGATATCTCTATGAGTGGTGTTTGTCAAGTACTTGATGAACTTTAAGGGGTGCTTCTGTAGCCACTACACAATGATTAGTGTTATTCAGTAGGAGAGTAATTCAGAATACCATCATGGAGAGAAGTTATCTATTTGTTCATTCATGTTATATTGTTGGGAGTGTGTCCACTAGTGAAAGTATGATCCCTAGGCCTTGTTTCCAAGCATTGCACACCGTTTACTTGCTGTTTTGTTACATGTTTGCTCGCAGCGATATTTATTTCAAATCACGTTTACTACTTATAATCATATATACCACTTGTATTTCACTATCTCTTCGCCGAACTAGTGCACCTATACATCTGACAAGTGTATTGGGTGTGTTGGGGACACAAGAGACTTTCTGTATCGTAATTGCAGGGTTGCTTGAGAGGGATAGCTTTGACCTCTAACCTCCCTGAGTTCGATAAACCTTGGGTGATCCACTTAAGGGAAACTTGCTGCTGTTCTACAAACCTCTGCACTTGGAGGCCCAACAAGTGTCTACAAGAATAGAAGTGCGTAGACATCACATCCCCAAGCTTAACTCCTGCTCGTCCTCGAGTAGGTAAGTGATAACAAAGAAATAATTTTTGAGGTGACATGCACCAACACAATCTTGATCATCTATGTAAAGCATTGAGTGCTGGGATCAAAAGAACTTAAAACATGGGCATGAAAGATATAATCTTGATAGAAGAAACTTAGCAACCATGTTATAACATGAAAAAGAACACAAACGAAAGATCATGAAAATGAAACAATGAAAGTCAAACATGTGTTCAAATCATATGGAAAAACATACAAATGGTTTTCAGCTTGTCCTTCATGAGAGAGCAAAACATAAATGCATAGGCCACCTTCAAGTTTAAGAGGGCGACTAGATACAAGTAATTTAAGAACAAGTGAAACCAACATCATGAATCAATCAATGAAAACTTTGGGACAATGCACATTATACTCAGAATGACAACTATGCTCTCTTAGACGGTGCATAAAGGTAGAAGGTGGTGGCTCAACATAAAAGTAAAAGAAAGGCCCTTCGCAGGGGGAAGCAGTGATTGCAAGTTTTATAAACCTTCAAAAATTATGGTACTTACTACTTTGAGCTCTCATTACCCCCATCATAAGCATCTTGAATGGCTAAAGTTAATGCGAATACACTTATGATGCATATGCTTGACAAATCATAAGTTGAAAACCTCGTGTCCCATGAAGTACGAATACCCAAACCTCATGCTACTCGACTTAGAGTCCCAAGCAAGCTCTTGTCATTGTAAGTATACACGTATCATCGAGAACCGCCAACGGGGTACCTCCGTGCCCGATGACTTGGAACAATCCCACATCAAAATGACAGGACAAACAGACAATGAACACCTCGGCATCTCTTTTATTTACCATTGGTATAGCTTTTTATTGTGAGATGCGTCGTCGAATATTCACTATGGGCATGCTGTAAATTTCCACCATGAATTATGCATGGCTTAGATTAGCGGCCAGGCGTTTCTCTAACACATATACAAACTCCATGATCCCGCAAGATTCCTAAATTATTTCACATCGCGAGTATCCATAAACAAAAGATCACGATATCAACTCAAATAAGAAGTGCAATGTTGAAAGCTTGCCCCATGACGGCATGGCTAG
Source organism: Dactylis glomerata (assembly GCA_007115705.1). NCBI lineage: Eukaryota > Viridiplantae > Streptophyta > Magnoliopsida > Poales > Poaceae > Dactylis > Dactylis glomerata. The sequence continues at coordinate 13,603,120 of QXEO01000553.1, forward strand.
GGCTAATTTCCAACTTACAACTTGCAAGCATAACAACTCAACATAAGAGAGCCACAATGTCAAAATTTTAAGAACAAGAAAAGTAAAGTGTGCCATCAGGTTCGTGAGAGCTTTACTGACCAATTTTCGCATAACACCAAAAGAGTTTAATTTGAAGGACAGATAAAAGCAAGTCAAATGTACTTTGGAATAGCAAATTGCTAATAGGTATGTATGGTGGACACATTGGAACAACTTGGTTTTTAGGAGTTGGATGCACGAGTAGAGCTCATACTCAGTACAAAACGAGGGCTAGCAAAAGACTGGGAGCGACCAACTAAGAGAGCTATAACGGCCATAATCATGCAAAGCGACAAAGCAACATTAAAAGAAGCATAAGATGGCATCAAAAGTCAAAAGCTAAATGATCATAGAGGCTTATGGTGACTTTGTATGAGTCTAACATGTGTGAGCATGCGCCAAGTCAACCCAAATAAAGCATCAAGGAGAAAACCAAAATAATGCTTTCAAATAATAAAAACAACGCATGATTTTTTTAAAGGCTCATTAAGCAATCTCAGTTATTTGAGACAAGTCATGCTACAGCAAAACCACTAAGCATACTATCAAAAATACATCAAGGACGACATGCAAAAGTCTAAGCCGCAGTCTAAACAAGCTCCTTTTTGTACCACTTTTTTGCATAATTTTTTTTTCTCTTTTCCAACACCATTCGAACCTTTTTGAAACAACTCTTTTGATGAAACCAACATGTACCAGAGGTCAAAATACACCTTGATGAAAAGATATAACAAGATCTGAACACAAATCAAGGTGACAAACGCAAGCTAAACGCAGTTCTAGAAAAAGAGAACACTCGTTGAACGATAAGAGTGAAAAACGGAGTGTTCTTGGCAAATGAAAAGCAAGGCAACTTTTCCAAAAGAAATTTGTTGGCGTCCAACCATTTATTGAAGCAAACAAAACTAAACAAAACTAAAAACTAAAAACATCTGACGCTCCAAGAAAAACGCATAATGCATGACGCAATAAAAATATAGTGTGTTGAAAGGTGACCTGATTTTTACCGATGAAAAAGGGGTGCCTCAGGGGCATTCCCAAGCTTTGACACTTGTACTTCTTGGATATTTCTTGGGGTGACATGGGCATCCCCAAGCTTGAGCTTTTGTCCATTCTTCAACTCATCTCATCATTCTCCAATCCCTACACTTGAAAACTTCCTTCATACAAAACTAAACACAATTCTATTAGCAACATTAGTGTAAGCATAATAATGAATCAACCCCTTTTTGCTTCAGATTTCAAATCAAAATCACCACATATAAAGCATATACTACTGTAGAAACTTCCCCAAAAGTTCCGTGATCAAAAGAACTAAAAAAGAAAGCGATAAAGAGGCAAACACAAATAGTGGCAGAAATCTGTCAAAACAGAACAGCTGACAAAGGTCGATTTTTTCGAGGGTTTTCTGTTGCTCAAATCAAAAAGTGTATAACTAATGAAAGTTTGGATATAACCTTGGGCATATTCAAAAGAAATAGCAGGCCAAAAAGATATTCTGAGAATTTTCACGAATTTTTACGGTGCAGCAACGAAATCTATTTCAGGACCGCAACATCCCCAAATCTTACCTCACTCAAATTCGAGGCTTCTCTTGGCACAACAATGAAATAAAAAGGATAAGGAGCGGTTATTACAGTAGTAATAACTTCCAAGACTCAAATAAAAGAAAAGGTACTGAAAGTAAAACAATGGGTTATCTCCCAAGAGTGTTTTTCTTTAACGCCTTTGAGCTAGGCGCATAAAGTGTGAATCAAGTAATATCAAGTGATGAAGCATCAAGCTCATAAGTTGCTCTAAGAATAGAGCCAAAAAGCAATTTATTTCTCTTCCTAGGGAAGTGTTCCATACCTTTCTTGAGTGGGAATTGATATTTGATGGTTCCTTCCCTCATATCAATGATGGCACCTACAGTTCGAAGAAAGGGTCTTCCCAAAATAATAGGACATGAAGCATTGCATTCAACATCCATGACAAGAAAATCAACGGGAACAAGGTTATTGTTAACCATAATAAGAACATCATTAATCCTTCCCAAAGGTTTCTTCTTAGCAACATCAGCAATAGGAACATCATAATAACACTTTTCAAGAGGTGGTAAATCAAGCATGTCATAAATTTTTCTAGGCATAATAGAAATACTACCACCTAGATGACATAAAGCATGGCAATCAAAACCATTAACATGCATATCAATGATGGGTTCCCAACCATCTTCTAACTTCTTGGGAATAGAAGCTTTTTGCTTCAACTTTTCATCCCTAATTTTCATGAGAGCATTGGTAATATGCTTTGTAAAAGCAACATTTATAGGATTAGCATTAGGAGTCAAAGCAAGCTTCTGCAAAAACAAAATAACTTCAGATATATTGCAGCCATCAACATCAAAATCATTAAAGGAAATAGAGCTATCATCTCCTACACTCCGAAAAATTTCAGCACTCTTTTGAGAAAAAGTTTTTGCAGATTTAGGCTTTTTAACACAAGGAGTAGGAGTTTTCTCTACACCAATCAAAGTAAGAGGATTGCTAGCATTCGGAACAACATCATTAGAGGTAGTAATGGTACATACCTTCATCTTCCTAGCCATCTCATCTTCTCTTTCCCACCTGGCATGCAATTCTGCTAGCATCCTAACATTTTCATCAATTCTAACTTGGATAGCATTAGCAGTGGCAAAAGGATCAGGCTTAGCGGACATTCTGTTAATCAAAGAAGATTGCGCATTAGACAAAGATGAAATATCGGTTTCAGCTTTGGAAACCTTAGCTTGCAACTCAGGAATAGCCTTGTATAAATTTTCAAGTTGATGACTAATAGTCCTCAACAGAGCTGATTGCTCCTCCAAAGTCTTGGTGAAAGCCCTGTTCTGCTCATATTGCACCTGCATAAAATTCTTGGTAGCCTTTTCAAGTTCTAAAATCCTTTCTTCACTAGGCATTTTAGGTCTACCAAGATAGCTATTATCACCATTAGAAGGAAACGGCCTATAATTGTTACTAGCAAAATTGTTCCTATAAGCATTGTTGTTAAAATTATTATTTCTAATGAAGTTTATATCAACATGCTCTTCTTGAGCAACCAAAGAGGCCAAACGAACATTATTAGGATCAACATGAGTCCTATCATTAGAAAGCATAAGCATTATAGCATCAATCTTATCACTCAAGGAAGAGGTTTCCTCAACAGAATTTACCTTCTTACCTTGTGGAGCTCTCTCGGTGTGCCATTCAGAATAATTTACCATCATATTGTCGAGAAGCTTTGTTGCGGCGCCCAAGGTAAGGGACGTAAAAGTGCCTCTAGTAGCTGAATCCAATAGGTTCCTTGAAGAAAAATTCAGTCCTGCATAAAAAGTTTGGACAATCATCCAAGTAGTCAGTCCATGAGTAGGGCAATTCTTTATCATAGATTTCATTCTTTCCCAAGCTTGAGCAACATGTTCATTATCAAACTGGCTAAACTTCATAATATTGCTACGCAAAGCTATAATCTTAGCAGGAGGATAGTATCTTCCAATAAAAGCATCCTTACACTTAGCCCATGAATCAATACTATTTTTAGGCAAAGACATCAACCAATTCTTAGCTTTTCCTCTCAAAGAAAAAGGAAACAACTTAAGCTTAATAATATCACTCTCTACATCCTTATATTTCTGCATCTCACATAGCTGAACAAAATTGTTGAGATGAGCTGCAGCATCATCAGTACTAGCACTAGAAAATTGCTCTTTCATAACAAGGTTCAACAAAGCAGGCTTAATCTCATAAAAATCAGCAGCAGGAGCAGGTGGCGTAATAGGAGTGCAGATAAAATCACTATTATTAGTGCTAGTAAAATCACACAACTTGGTGTTCTCATGAGTACCCATTCTAGCAAAGCTAAAAGCAGACAAGTAAAAACAACTATAAAGGAAACTAATTTTTTTTGTATTTTTGATAAAACTGATGCAAGTAAAAATAAAGTAAAGCAAAACTATAAACAAAGTAAAGGATGTGCGTGCGAAACTACCCTTGCAGAAGTCTTCTTCCTCCCTGGCAACAGCGCCAGAAAATAGCTTGATGCGGACGGTGTTGATATATAGATCACCGACCAGTTGGGAATCCCAAGAGGAAGGTATGATGAGCACAGCAGCAGTTTTCCCTCAGTAAGAAACCAAGGTTTGTCAGTCCAGTAGGAGAAAGCCAAACCTAAGAAGGTGATGCCTGCTAGCTTCGGGACAGCTCCAGACAATTTATAAGGCGCCTCGTCCAGGCTTTGCTTTGCAAGCAGCAATGTGGAACCTGCACACAACACAACAAAATACTTTGCTCCCAACTTACGATGAGGTTATCAATCTCACCGGTTTGCTGTAAACAAAGGTATGAGCGTATCGAGTGGAAGCAATAGTAGTATGCGAGAAAGTAAACAGAACGAGTAATAGTAAACAGGTGATAGCAATTTAAAGGAAATTGGACCGAGGTCCACAGTTCACTAGTGGTGTCTCTCCATAAAATAAATAACAACATGCTGGGTAAACAAATTACAGTTGGGCAATTGATAGAATAAAGATAACGTGCATATGTCGTGAGGATCACTATGAGATTTACTCTGCGCATTACAACAAAATACATAGACCGCCATCCAACTACATCTATGACTAATAATCCACCCACGGGGAATCATCCGAGGACCCCGTAAATATTAAGTTGCGAACAACAGATAATTGCATTAAGCAAAGTATGTAATGTAAACAAAGCATATGCCCTTGGACATAAGAATGTTGTTTTCTCCCTAGTGGCAACAACACATCTACAACCTTAGAGGTTTCTGTCACTCCCTCAGATTAAATAGAGGCATGAACCCAACTATCGAGCATAAATACCCCCTCTTGGAGTCACTAGTATCTACTCGGCCAAGATAGCTACTAACAACGGAGAGCATGCAAGATCATAAACAACATAGAGATAACATAAAATATATGATTCAGCACATCAACTCAACATAACACCAATATTCATCGGATCCCAACAAACACAACATGTAGAATTACATAACGGTGATCTCGATCATGTAAGGCAGCTCACGAGATCTAAACATGAAGCACATGGTGGAGAAGACAACCATCTAGCTACTGCTATGGACCCATAGTCCAAGGTAGACTACTCACTCATCGCGCCGGAGGCAAGCATGGCGATGAAGAAGACCTCCGGTGGTGATTCCCCTCTCCAGCAGGGTGCTGGGAAGAGCTTCTGGACCCTCCCGATCTCAGGTCGACGACGGCAGCAGATCGTGATGTGTTTCTAGAAAATTGATTGGGTTCTTAGGTTTTTCCCATCGGGGGGTCTTTATAGGCGAAGGGGCAGCGTTAGTGGTGGACCAGGGATGTCTCACCCATAGGGGGTGCGGCCAGGGGCTAGGCTGCGCCGCCCTATGGTGAGGCCGGCCCCTGGTTCGGCTCTGTCTCCTCTTCAGTGTTCTGGAAGCTTCGTTTAATATCTGGATGTTCGGCTTTTGTTTCGTCCAATCCAGAGAATATTTCCTGTGTAACTTTTCTAAAACACAAAAACAGCAGAAAACAGGGAACTGGCACTGTGGCATCTTGTTAATAGGTTAGTCCGGAAAATGCATAAAAATGCCATGAAGTGTAACGAAACACTAAGTAAATGGTATAAAAAGAAGCATGGAGCATCAAAAATTATAGATACGTTTGAGACGTATCAAGGCTCTTCATCTTGGCGACGTACTCGGCGATGGAGAGTTCTTTCTTCTGTGTTCCTGCTAGCTGCATCCGGAGTTGCATGATGCACGCACGAGATTGCGATGAATACATACCAGTTAATGTGCTCCACACTTGCACCGACGTCTCCATGCCGGCGACCTGGGTGAGCACCTCGCGGGAGAGCGAGTTCAGCAGGAACTACAAGACCAGTTGGTCCGCAGCGAGCCACCTGATGAATTCCGGGTTCAAGACCGTTCCTCCACCTCGTTGCCCTTGTCGTACTTCTTGGTGCCGACCAGCCACTTCTCCGGCTGGGGCGTGGTGCCGTCCAGGATGCCGATGAGGCGTTTTCCCAAGATCGGCGGCATCACCTGTGCCCTCCACAGGTTGTAGTTCTCCCTGCTCAGTTTCTCGGAGACAGAACCGAGGGGGTTTTCAAGGACAGTGGGGAGAAGGGAGGTGGAGGATGAGCCAGCCATGGAGAAGAGGCCGAGCTCTGATACCATATGAAATTAGGAGAAGATTGGGGAAGACAATGCCCTTTGGTCTCGGGTCGCCGTATATAAATAGGGCCGGTTAACCTCACAATCACCGGGAGGAATTACAGATTGATTATAGAGATTTGTACCTTGATTACCAAGGCGCCTAAACTAGGAAGGAGAAGATTAGGTTTATAATACACCGCTTACAGTAGTTACTACAACAACTACACAGAGATCAATTCTGGTGATATGCTACAGATATGACATGATCCATATTTCAACAGTGTGTATTTCGTTTCTTGCGGGTACCTGTGTCCTATCTGTACTCTTGGGATACCTATGAATTTTACCGCCGTAATGTAATGCGTTTGATTAAGCATTTAGCCCACCGTGGCATCCATAATTACATCTGGCCTGTGCAACAATATAATATCAAAAGCGATTCACAACATTAATGATCTAAAAAGAAAAAGAAGAAGAAAAGACACCGCTAAGCCATCCGGCTCTGGTGGCGTCATCGGCAGGATCGACAAAGTTGTGCTTAGTTGTGGCTCTGATTCAAACTATATTTATCAAGATCAAGTAGAGATTCTTTAATATTATCGGAGAGCATTTTTACTTTCTCTATTCTTTCATAAATTGCATATCTATCATCAAAGGGATATTTAACTCTGTACCCATGGTTCCTTAGTTGTGCTCAGTTTTCCCCACGCTCCAAACTTTTGCTCACTTTCCCCACTTCCGTAGTTGAAATTCTCACAAATGCTCATAGCAGACGTTTTCCGTCTTGACCGTTAGACTCTGACGAGTGGGACCTGCTCCCGGCATTGACCTGACTGGTGGGGCCACTAGGAGACACGTATCAGGCATATCAAGATACTGCCGCACCGCACAGCGCCGCCCGCCCGCCCCCTCCGTCGGCGTCGTGCCGCATCCACCACCGTCGTTCCCTCCACCCTATGTTCCTATTCTGTTTGTCAGTGACGCCGCGTCTCCGCCAGATCTAACCCACCTCCCCGTTTGGGATTACAAAGCGATGTTGGGTGAGGACGCCTAGAAGGCCCTCGATCGTGGAGAGGATTGGGTCAAATCTGTGGCAGATAATTCATGGATTACACCTGGGTAAGCATCGTTTCTCCTCAAATTGACATTCTAACTCGTATTATAGGACGTATTTGACTACTGTTAGCTTGAATTGTTTGAATTTTGCTCAATTGTACCCGGCCTAACTGCATCCTTTGTTTGAACAAAATATGATTGATCCCGTGCCGGCTTTCTGGCTGGCGATTAGTGGAAACTAGTGTGATGTGTGGTACTAAACCACGTATGATTTCTACATTTTTCTATCCCAAAGTGGTAGAAACCCGCATATCTTTCAAATATTTTCGAGCTCAGCTCCATAACACTTATCCCTGGAGCGATGCCGATGTTGTTGAACCGAGTTATTTCAACAGTGACGAGCAAAGATTTCTCCCACTAACTTGTGACGAGCATATGGACTTGCTTTTTTACTCTGAATGCTGGCAGCCGATTCGGTAAACTCCAAATCGATGTTGTTCAGCCATGCGCACAACGGATGAAGGGGAAGGGCGTTCAGACATCATCTGTCTCTGCTAATAGCCAGCACCCCGACACTCCTTGTAGGTCGACACCAAGTAAGGCAAGTGGTTTTGAAAGCCACAACATGCATGCTACCAATTCTGTTGCCGATTCAGCTACTGCTTCTCATGTACCTTCTGAAGTCGGTGTAGAGGAAGATGAAGAACCTGACGATGAAGTGCTTACAAATGATGATGAAGACGAGATGATGTACCTGAACCGATAGATATAGCCAGTCAGCAAGCAGTGGATGATGAATATCCAGAGGAGCCCAACAGCCGAGCTAGGTTTGATGACACTAGCGATGAAGAGAAGGAGGAGAACATGGAATGCTTAATCGATGATGAATACAATGGTGAGGACATGACAACAATTGAGTGGAATAGGGAGGGACCTAAAAGGACAAGATGTCGCCTAGAGGGGGGGTGAATAGGCGATTTAAAAACTATTACGAAATTGGCTTGAAGGAATGCGGAATTAAACTAACGTTTATTTTCTTCAAGCACAAAACCTAAATATGCTAGGCTCAACTAAGTGCACCCACAACAACTAGAGATAAGCAAGATAGCAAAAGATATATTTTACAAGTGATAAACAAGATATAAGTACTTCGAGCACGAAGGCTATCACAAAGAAATAAACTCGGGTATAGAGATAACCGAGGCACGCGGAGACAAAGATGTATCCCGATGTTAACTTACATAAAGTAAGCTAATCACCGTTGGAGAGATGCGGGTAACCACGAAGGCCCCCGAACGCCATGAAGGCTCACCTTCTTCTCCGAGCCCCCCATGAAGCTAGGGACCCCTTCTTATGGTTAGCTTTTCCTCCACTCCAGAGATGGCAAGCTCCACAATCACTTCACAACTCCCACGAAGGGAAAGCCCGGGCCTCTTCACAATCTTCCACGAAGAGGTCACCGAGGCACCAATCGCCAAGCCAACTAGGAGGACACCCTCCAAGAGTAACAAGCTCACGGTCTCTCACTCAAACAAATCATAATGGAGAGCTCAACACTATGCAAGGATGCAAAGCAAGAACACAAGGGGAAGTGTTCAAATCCTTCTCTCTCAAATCCCACTAAGGCAACAAATGCTATGGAGGAGTTAGAGAGGAAGAACAAGGGTGGAGGTCAACCAATGACCCCAAGATCTAGATCCAATGGGTTCCCCTCACTTAGAGGAGGAATTGATTGGTGGAGTTGTAGATCTAGATCTCCTCTTCCAAATCCCTCAAAAATATGCAAGAATCATTGGAGGGAAGAGAGGGGGAGCAAGCTCAAGAGGTTCAACAATGGAGGTGAGAGAAAAGATCAAGAACACACTAGAAACCCTAGAAAACCATTGGGGAAGAAGCCCCTTTTATAGCAAATCGAAATAGGGCCATTGGGGGGAAAACTCGGGCAAATTCTGGTCAAAAGTCGGTCTCGCCGGGCTCTGCGCCGGACCTCCTGGTGCACAGCCTGGTGAGCACCGGACATGCGCCAAAAAACCTCCCAGAGATGGTTTCCGGTGCAAACTCGGTGCTCGTCGGGCCCTGCGCCGCCCCCCAGTGTACATCCCGGTCACGCCGGCCCTGCGCCGGCCTCCTAGTGAAAATCTCGGTTAACGCCGGACCTGCACCAACTGAAAAACTTTGAAGACGAAAACGGTCATAACTTTTGCGTTCGGACTCCGATTTTAGCAAACTTGGGCTTTTTAAAAAGCTAAGAGAAAGATCTATTCAGTGAACACCACAACTCCCAAGAATTAGTTAGAGGAAAAATATCAAATAAGGAGAGGTGAGAACCCCCCTTAAGAAAGAACCGATAAATCCTCCAAACCAATAAGAGATGCATACAAATTCCGTTTTCAATGAACTTGGACTTGTTGGAAAGCTAACAACAAGCTCAAGAACCTCACATAGAGAAACACCAATAAGCAACAAAGTAGGGAGAAGCAAAGTATGCAAAGGATTGAGCTCCCTAAGATGGTATGATCAAGTTACCCAACCAAAATCCCCTCTTGATAGTGCGGCTATCTATCCTATAACTCAGTCTTCCAACAAACACCTTGAGACTGGTAAAAGGAAAACCTAGCAAGGACAAACCTTTGCCTTGTGCACCCCGCTTGATCTTGATGATGATGCTTCATGCTTCCGTCAAGCCGGAATGCTTCACTTGATCATTGTTGCTTCGTGAAGACTTCCAATATGCTCCCCCATACACCACTATGGGATACCTTCACTAAGGCATGTCTTCACAATTTCATTATCACCAAATGGATGACAAGCTTCAAGCATATGATCTTCTCGAGATGCTTATCTTGAAACTTGCACTTCTCAACCTTGATGACAACCACCACTTGATGTCATCCTTTCATGGGCTATATGTAATATCACTAGTGATGCATATCCATGACACAATACCTAACCCACATAGGCAACACAAACACACATATGTAATGGGTTAGTTCACAAAGCATAATTGACAAACCTTACCATACCACAAGACCGATTGGTCCAATGCAGGCACATTCCTTATGCTTCATGTGTTGACCAATCTAGAATCCAATCATTGATCTTTGTCTTGGTCAACCTTGAATCTTCTCATGCTCAACACAGTATCTTGAGCCACATAAAGAATTTTTCATTTGATTGCATGCTCTAGGTATTAGTCAATCATATCTCAACTCATGAGACCATCATGACCTCGACATAGAGCCATATCTTGAATTCTTCTCATGTAACCAAACTCTCAAGATCTTAAGACTCCTTGGCTTAACACATAAGCTAGAGCATGGATTACTTGAGTTCTACACAAGAACTACATCTTTATTTTTTCTTCTTGATCATATTGGATTCATATCTTCTTATTCAATGATCTTGATGCCAATACTTAAGATATATCTTTATCTTCATGGCATCCAAGCCTTGAATCCAACACATGGACTTCAAGCAATTCCTATGAACAATTCATAAAAAGCTCAATGAAAACATTAGTCCATAGGGATTGTCATTAATTACCAAAAACACACTTAGGGGCAATTTACCCTTACAATCTCCCCCATTTTGGTAATTGATGATAATCTCAACAAGAGGGTTTATATAATGAATAATAGAAACTAATATGCAACTTATCCAGGAATAAATTGCATACAAGAGGTTGTATTTGATGTGGGTCACGTAACACAAAGCTACTAATGCATATCAAAACAAATTGTACTCACATAAACTACAACAAATATGATTGATGTGAGTACAACCAAAATATATAGAGCAAACTCCCCCACAATATATGCACATGTGATGAACTTGAATTTCATTGCATACATTGTCAAGGTCAATATAGTATGAGTTCCTCCCCAAGATGTGCATTTCTCATAAAAATGAGTGAAACCATATGCACTTATCAAATTAACAATATTTGGAGGAAGTCAAACCATATTGAGGATCAAAGATTGCAAAAAGATGACATAGTGAAGGAAGCTTCAACGAATGAAGCAAGCAAGCAATCAAGAGACCCAAAGAACCAATTGGACACAAGAAGATGTGATGATAAGAGCTACTAGATGCTTTAAATGAAATAAGGAAGCTCCCCAAGGTTCATGCATATATTTGAATTTTTGTTGCATTTGAATACACTATGCACAAACATGGAATCCTCACTCCCTCTATATCATTTAAAACAAAATATGAGCACGAGAGAATACAAAAGGATCAATAAGCTTATCAAAGTGAACTTTAGTCCAAAAAGATTCACGAGATATGAGTGCGAGAAGAAGCAATAAAGAATAAACAAGCTCTCATAAATCAAGTTCTTACTAACACCATAAAGAACCAAATGGATAAGAAAGATGGTCGGCAAAGAACAAGGATATCAAGGGAAGAAATTAACACTCTTATGCATATACATTTCTAAGTGGACAAAAAATCATGATGAACAATCCACAAAGGAACATGTATACACCACTACTAGAAAAACGGCTACCCATAGCGCACCAAATTTGGTTACCCGTAGCGCATGACCCGTGCATTGCGGGTACCAAGCCACTGGTATTTAGTTACCCGTAGCGCATGGGTGGTGCGCTACGGGTAATCAGGTCCGTGCGCTACGGGTAATCAGGTCCGTGCGCTACGGGTGTTATTTGGAATTCAAAAAAAATTGAATTTTTAATTTTTACTCGTGGCGCACTTGGTCTATATGCGCTACGCGTATTTGTTTTTTCAAAATTCAAAAAAAGGGCACCGCCGGCCGCCGGAGAGGAGGTCGCCGGAGAGGAGGTCGTTAGAGAGGAGGTCATTGGAGAGGAGCTCGCCGGAGTGGAGGTTGCTTGAGAGGAGGTCATTCAAGAGAAGCTCACCAGAGAGCCCATCATTGGTGAGGAGCTCACCGGAGAGGAGGTCTTTGGAGAGAAGCTCGCCGGAGAGGTGGTCATTGGAGAGGAACTCGCCGGAGAGGAGGTCGTTGGAGAGTAGCTCACCGGAGAGAAGGTCATTGGAGAGGAGCTCACCGGAGAGGAGTTCATTGGAGAGGAGCTTGCCAGAGAGGAGGAGCTTGGCCAGGAGCTCGCCGGAGAGAAGCTCGCCGGAGAGGAGGAGCTTGGCCGGGAGCTTGCCGGAGAGAAGCTCGCCGGAAAGGAGGAGCTTGGCCGGGAGCTCGCCGGAGAGGAGCTTCTCATGCTCATGTATGTGTGTGAGAGAGAGAGAGAGAGAGAGAGAGAGAGAGAGGGAGGGAGGAGATATGAGGTGGGTGAGAGAAGAAGGAAGGAGAGAGAGAGAAGAGATGAGATAAGGACAAAGAGAGAGAGATCCGCGTGACCTCCTCCCGGCCAATCACAAGCCTCTATTGAAGATGCCATGGATGTGTGTTTGTTTAAAAACATTGTGAGCCGTTGGATGCGTGGTATAGATTCTCACTTACCCGTAGCGCACCACTTCACCCATGCACTACAGGTAAGTGATTCGAATTTCATAAGTTTTTTCGCACCAAAAACTAGAACGTCAAAAAAGTCCATTTTCCCTTTCGAATTTTGAGATTCTAAAAATTGTTGAAATGACCAAAGGTCGTTGAATTCGGATGTAACTTTTCTTGTAGATACTTTTTCATATAAAAAACTTTTTAATCTGACTTCGTATGCAAAAGTTATGGCCATTTTAGCGAGATATAAAGTTTTTTTTGAAAAAAAATAAAAAATCATAATTATTATTTTTCCTACTTACTAGATCACGTAACATAACTAAATCTGATTTTGTGAAATTTTTTCAAACCTTTTATCATTTTCTTTTATTTTTTACAAGACTAAAAAGGCGATCCACCGGGGGTGTGGGGTGGGTGTGAAAATTTACCCATAGCGCATGGCTACATGGTGCGCTACGGGTAAATTTTCAAAATTTGAAAATTTTCCCGCCGATTTAAAAATTTAAATTTTGTTCCCGCCCAACTTACCCGTAGTGCATGGGCCTGCATGCGCTACGGGTAGTTTTACTACCCGCAGCGCATGTTAGACACATGCGCTACGGGTAAGTTGGGGGAGGACACCCACTCCAGGTCTACAATTACCCGTAGCGCACTAAATATATGGTGCGCTGCAGGTAAGTCATATACCCGCAGCGCATGTGCACAGGTGCGCTACGGGTAAATACCCGCAGTGCACCACATATTCAATGCGCTACGGGTAGCAATGCTACCTATAGCCGTTTTTCCTAGTAGTGCACAAGAGGTTAGTTGAATTAAAGAAAGACATGATATCCAAGAGAGAGTCATAGAATACACTAAATAATTTTGCTAGCAAGCATATATAGCTGAAGGCTCCATTTTCCATTATGATATATTAATGAACTCCCCACACAAAAACATCAAAGCCATCACAACTAGCAATAAGGGATCAAAAGATAGTTGGGATGCTTTGAAAGGCAACAAGCATAATAGAGAAGGGAACAACTTGCAACATTATCAATATTGCACATGACAGAGCATTGAGGAATTAATATGCAATAAATTGCTAAAAAGGCATACTTAGGATTGGTGAATCATAAACATGATTTTATATACTCCCCATCATATGCAATCATCTCAACATGCTCACATATACAATAAGAAATTTCTTTATAAGACCTTTGCAAGAACCACAACATTTGAAAATAAATATTATCATGCCGAGAGCCAACCTACAAGAGTTGGGATGCTAGAAAAGTATGCATGAAAATTATACTTGTTACCGAGATAGCAATGGTGTGATGTAGTAGATAGGAGTTCACCGATCATCCTAGCATGTCTCCAATAATCATATGGTGATAGCACCTTCCTTATAAATGAGACAAGCATCCATTGCATCTCCAATGTACCTAAGACAATATTCAAGTGCATCTTGGTCCCCAAACTTATTGGGTCCAAAGTGGTTAGACTAACCACAATACATATGATAAACTCCATATAAATATGTGCATAGTTAGAGATGAAATTTGAATTTCATGCGCATCTTAGCCATTTAGGATTTGATGGAGTATAACATATATATTGGATAAAAAAAGCAACTAAGAGTCAAAATTAAGCATAAAGAGAATATGCATGCACCTAGCTTTCAAGATCAAAAGAAGATACAATTTAGACAAAAACACCAATAGTACAAGGAGGTAAAAAAGGTGTGGTAAAACATATTATTTTTCCAAATGATATCAAGGGAACAAATCAAAAAAGGATATATTCATAAAACTCAACAAATGGACCTAACAACTTATTGAGCATGAAAGAATAAATAAATAAAAACATGCTCAAGGATTTATCTCATTCGAGCAAATAAGTCATAGAAGAAGAAAAGAGATAACTAACTCCCAAAAGAGCAAGGTTACAACAAATAAACCAAACTCTCTACACTTTTTACAATGGCACAAGTACCGAAAATAAAAGGTTTGTCTTACAACAACACACACTTGATGGGGATCAAGAGATGAGACAAAGTCAAACAAAAAGATCCTCAAGACAACAAATAAGACAACGGGAGTCAAAATAATTTATTGGAAAGAAATAAGGGAAATAAGAGGCAAATTCCAAGGTGAAGATGATCTAGAAGAATTACCACACACACACACACACACACACATATATATATATATATATATATATATATATAGGGTGAGACTATTTTGCAACTGATGATAGAATAATATTCTATACATCTCGTCCGTATATAGGGGGCGATGCACGATTGGAAAAAAGGCTGAGCCCTTATCCTCTCCCTACCACAAAATGTACGCATCTTCTTCGATTCAACCTGGCCGAAAACCACGACCATGCTCCCCAGTCCCCACCGTCCCAGGTCCCGCAGCCGACCAGGGCCCCGCTGCCGGCCAAGACCCCGCCGTCGGCCAGGCCCCCGCTGCCGGCCAGGCCCCCGCTGCTTGCTAGGCCCCTGCCGCCCTCAAAGCTCAACCCCCCGCCGACCCCCACCTACCGCGCCAAGGGCTAGGGGAGCTCCGCCGCGGAGAATATTATTGTCCAACGCACTCGTATCGTCGTCAAGATAAAATAGGGACCCGCTTCGCAGACTGCGCGCCTTGTTCGTAGCGCATGCACACAGTCGCACGGAGAGGCTTGGCTCGATTTCTGGAGTGGGCTCGTGTCCGTCCGCAGGAGAGATGACGGGGGACATGTGGGACGGATGGATGGATGTGGCATTTCGTGTCGCCTGCAAGTACAGTGCGTGCACGCTACGTGAACGTGATGCCAAAATTGTTTTTCTTGATTGGTGTGGAGTGTGGACCACCATGGGTGAGTTAATCATACGAGCAATGACCACATTATGCAAACACCGCTCTGGTTAGTTAAGCTGTAGCAACACAATGAAGAAGTGCAAATACAGCTTTCAGGCAGTTAGAAAACTTCCAGTAAATAATTAAAAAAAACAAAAAGTACGAAATGAACACATGGTAACGCCGGCAAAGTACGTAAACTTATTTTTGCAATGAAAAATGGATTCCAAGGAAGTACATGAAAGTAATTTCGAGAAGTGTAACATTCAAATTAAAAAAGTATGATAAAAGCTAGTAAGATTGAGAAGTATATACATGCATGATAGGGAAGTATAAAAATTTAATTTAGGCAAGTACATATCAGTAAAGATCATAAGTACTAAAATTAATTTTGGAAAGTACACACTAGTAAAATCAAGAAGTACATACGACTAAGAATAGAAAGTACAAAGCCGTAAGACCTAGAAGTACAAATGTTAAGTTTAGACAAGTATACAACTATAAGATTAGAAAATGCACACTATTTAGATTGGAAAATACAAAAAAATATCAAGAAAAAACAAAACTATAGGATCGAAAAGTACACCCTAGTAAAACAAGAAGTCCACACCAGTAATATAAGTAAGTACTCACATTTAATATAGGGCAATACACAATAATATGATCAGGAAATAAATACGACAAGTACACACGATGACTATGGAAAGTACACGGGGTCGGCGGGAAGTACAAAGGTTCACCTTTGGAAACTGCGAAGTCCCCGCTAAGATATGGGAAGTACACAATAGTAAGATCTCAAGTACACAACTTTAAGACTAGGAAAGTATAATAGACATCATATTAATACCTTAAAAAATAAAGAATAATCCAAGTATAAAAGGGAAGTACATAGTATGCATACGAGAAGTTCGTATAAAATTGGGGGGGGGGGAGGGTGCACGCGATAACGTCAGGAAGTACATGAGTTCAATATTAACAAGTATAACAAATGACTACGAAAAGTACAAAAAACTATGAGAACGGGAACTACCGCGTCAATAAACAACAAGAATATGGGAAGTACATATTTGTTTTCTGAAAAGTTCAGAACTTATGTTCCAGGAAGTACATGAAGAGGCTATGAGAAGTACACCGACGATAGGATGTACGGAGGTTTAACTTGGGAAGAACACGCGATGACGACAGGAAGTACACATAGTGTCGACATGAAGTACATAGGTTCAAATTTGGGAAGTGCAAATTCACCACGAAGGGTTGCAAAAATGATAAAATCATTCGCAAAATTAATGAAGTACGGCCAGTGACTCTAGGAAGTACACACGATGACGACAAGAAGTACAAATATTAATTTTCTAGAAGTGCAACTTTCACGTGAAGTGCTAGAAAAATGATAAAATTATCTAAAAGGAAGTACAAAACTATGGGAAGGGGAAGTATATGCAGTACTATAGGAAAGTACAAAACTATGCGAGCGGAAAGTATATGCAATAATATAAGGAAGTACAAAATGTTCAATTTCGGAAGTGTATCTTTCACGTAAAATGCTAGAAAAATAATAAATCATGTAGAGGGAAGTACAAAATATTCAGTTTTGGAAGTGCATATTCCACATAAAAGTGCTAGAAACATAATAAAATCATCTAAAGGGAAGTACAAAAGTATGAGAACAAGAAGTACATGTATTCACAATTTGAAGTACATATGTTCACTTCTGGAAGTGCAAAGTTTTCCATAATTTGCAAGTCAAATAATTTGCAGAGTCTCCCATAAACTGCAAGAAAAATAATTGAAACATCCGTAAAAATGTAGGAAGTACACAGTAACAACGGGAAGTGCAAGGTTTCAGTTAAGGAAGTACACATGTTATATTTTGGGAAGTACACTAACCCAATATTTTTTTTCATTTTTCCTTAGATATACCTTGACTTTATATTAACAACATAAAAAAATCACACGATTTGGAAATTGAATGGAAGGTCAAATGATTGTTTAAATATGCATAAAATGGGTTGACCAAACTTTGACCGCATAAAACCTTACTTAGGATGTGTTTTTTTAAGGTTGTAACTGAAGTGCATTGTTGTGTTGAGCATTTTAAGTGGTTGTGGATACAAAACGGACACCGTATGAGAAAGTTGCATCTATTTTTCTAAATAGTTTTTGAAGCTATGAAGTAAGTACAAACACTTGTAAAAAAGAAGTACCGATATGTGTCTAAGGAAGTACGAATACTCTGTTTTTTCGGGGCGGAAATATATTATGCAAATCTCATTGTTTTGAGCACGTATCGCCTCAATCATTGGCACAAATGATTTTTGTGGTAGAGGATAACTCTAATTTCGTTATCTATTGCATTCCATAAGGAATCACGAATTTTAGCTTGTTAATTTTATATCACCAACTTGCAAACAATACAAATCATATGACGTTAAAACTATATAAATTATTCTTTAACTGTAAGAAATTTGCAAAAGTATTAGGAACGAAAAAGTTGCGCATTTTCTATAGCTTTCCAATGGTATATTATTTGCACCATTCCGACAAATGGTTAAAAAAATCAAGAGAAATTACCTTGCATCTTTTTTGGATATCTCCGAATTCATTATTTTTAAAATTATTCAAAAACTGTGTCGAATTTGAAAAAACTTAAAGCACGAAAAAATTGCGTCTGCTCCATATCTATCCAACGCCATATTATTTGCATCATTCCAACATACGGTTGAGAAAATCTGCTCAAATTACAGTCCGCTCGTTTTTTAGTAGATCCGAATTTCAGTATTTTCAAAATAGTTCCAAATTCGTGACGAATTTGAAAAAATACATAGAGATAACAAAGTTGCGCAATTTCAGTAGCTTTCCAACGACGTATCATATGCGTTATTCTGATTTGTGGTTTGGAAAATAAGCTAAAAATACGTTTCAGACGTGTTTTTGAATACTTCCGATTTTCAAAATTAAACTTAAACTATTGAAAATTTGAAAAAAGTTTCAACATGAAAAAGTTGTGGATTTTCTATAGATTTCCAACGGTATATCATTTGTATCATTTCGATAAACAGTTTAGAAGTTCAAATAAATAGCTACGTAGATACAAACAAATAGTTTAAAATTTACAAAGCAACAGTACGACTCTATCATACAATGCAGTACAAACGTGTGTCCTAAGCAGTATAAACGTGTGTTGCAAGCAGTACAAAACATGTACAGAATATTATTCTGTCATCGATGACAGAATAGTCTCCATATATATATATATATATATGAATACCAATTATCAGAGACAAGAAGTTCATATTGGAATTATTTTCTGGTGGTGTATTGCAAAGATATTCAAGATCAACTTTACAATAAAAGGCATATGGTTAAATATTCAATTTAAGCACTATGCACGAAAAATGATTCTTGGTAGCTCCAATAATAGACAAACAATCATGCAAAGCAATGATTAGAGTATCTTGAAGCAAACAGTTTCCTACTTATGATATAGAGAAATATATTTGAGTAAAACCGCACCAAAAATTCTTACTCAAACCAAGACCAAAGAAATGAGCAATAAAATCTTTTAAGAAATAACAGAGCTTGTTTGAGCAAACATGCCACCTAGGAGTAAGATAACTTACAATATCAACTCTAAGTGGCAATACCTCATGAGCATGGCATACCACATAGTGATATTAAATTCTTTTCATAATGTGATATTAAATTCTTTTCAACAAAAGGCTTGTGATGTGCACAAGGCATATTACTCCCCCATAATGTGATATTAAATTCTTAGGCTTGTGATGTGCACAAGGCATATTACTCCCCCATAATGTGATATTAAATTCTTTTCAACAAAAGGCAAATAAAATCCAACTAGAGATAATTAATGGAGATATAGAATTTGAATTTCTCATGAGCATGGCATACCACATAGTGACTAGATAATCTTTCAATATCAATAATAAGTGGTATTACTCATATGCACACATTTATAGGATTGTGAGGTGCCAAAGGCAAATCACTTCCTCAAAATGGGATGTTCCACTAATCACTCAATAAGAGCCAAATAAGATAACATAAAGATGCATTAGAGGCTCGAAGCAAACACACAAGTATATGATGCGCCAAACAACTAACACCTACTTGAATACACAAGATAAGTAGGTATAAGGAACCATATATACAAACACATACTTAGTACAAAACCAAAACATGCAAAGGGACAAGTAATTACAATGTAAAGAGGTTAAGTACAAGTTACCACAAACATGCACATTGGATATAAAATGATAGTGTCGATGACTTGGCTTGATGAAATAAAATTAATGAAGATCCCTTAATTCTTCATGAGGTAGCCAAGTCTCCAATGCCCTCCGCAAACACCTATTGATCAAGTTTTAGCTTGTTGGTCCCCAACCAAGTTGGGTCCTAAGAGGTTAGTCACAATAGGCTTGGCAACCCAAATGGTTCTTTTCTTGACACCACTTTGAGTTCCAACAAACTTGGCAAACACATTGCCATCCTTATCTTTCCTAAGAGAATAATCATCATCAACAATGATAGGATTAGATAAGGTACCGCTTAAGCATGAAGAAGCAAAGTGCCCCTTCTCACGGCAAATATAGCAACAAGTGCTTCCCTTTCTCTTCTTCATTGATTTCTTGATTTGGGAAGCTTCATCTTGTTTCTTCTTGGGAAGTGGCCTATCTTCCACTTGAGGTCGCACTTGAGCTTGACCTTGTGGCCGCTTCCCTTGTTGCTTCTCACTCAAGTGCTCCTTCTTCAATGGGCAAGATCTCAAATGATGCCCTTCAATCTTGCACTTGAAGCAAACAATCTTGGCCAAATTCTTGACTTGGTCTTGACCCTTCTTCTTCTTGTTGCTCTTGGACTTGTTCTTGTCATTGGAGTTGAATCCAAGTCCACTCTTGTCATTAGGGGATTTTTGCACACTCAAACTATTATTGAGTGTGGATTTCCCTTCATGACACTTATCCAAGTCTTTCTCCAAACTAGTGACTTGGGCCTTGAGCTCTTTGATTTCCTCTACAAGGTTAGTAGTAATACAAGTACTAGAGGAGGTAGAAGCTTCGTTGTTAGAGCAACAAGGCATAGCAAGTAATTCATCACAAGATGTAGCAATATTATGCCTAGACAAATTACTAGGACTAGCACAAGATAATATAGCATTTTGGTTCAAAGTAGTGTTAATGTCCAAATGAGGCTCACAAGATGTTTTCTTAGAGATACTTGCCTCATGAGCTAACTTTAGCCCATTATAAGAGATTAGGATATCCCCATGAGAGCCCGAAAGCTTTTCATGGCTTTCCTCTAATTTCTTATAATTGCTTGTTAGCAATTCAAGTTGAGCCCTTAGCTCAATATTCTCCTTTAATATAGATGCTTCACAAGAAGTAGAGTTAGTAGCACAAGCATCATTAATAGATTTAGCATTTATAAGCTCATAAGATTTAATAGATTGAGATAGGCAAGAATTAGTATGTTTCTCTTCGGATAACTCTTGCTTGAGGAGATTGAATCCCCGTTTCCCCTCATTAACGAGGGAGTTTAATTCCTTAATGGTCTCCTTGTGTTCAAACAAGGTTTCCATTAAGTGTTCGACTTTAGCACGAGCATCATTGTTACCACGAAGAGAGGCATACATGATTCCCATCTCATTCAAGAAAGCTTAATTAGCATCATCATCACTCTCATCAATAGGAGATGTGTTGGGATTCAAAGTAGGAGTTACCTTTGACCCGCTTGCCATAAGGCACATGTGGACTTGGGTAGATGATGAAGGACCATCAATAGAGACGGGCTCTTCATTGTCGAGTGTAGGACAAGCTCTTGCGAGATGTCCATACTCGTGACATTCATAGCATTGCCTTCTCTTGATAGGAACATTCTTGGTTCTTCTATTGATTTCTTCTTTAATTATGTGACCCAATTTTTCTTTAATTTCCTCTACATGGTTAGTCATACAACAACTAGAGGAAATAGAATCATTTTGATCATGGTCACAACTAGAAACAAGCATATCATCACAAAATTTAATCAAGCAAATTCTAGGAGATATGCAAGGACCTTTAACACAAGAATGAGTAAAGAATTTCTTGCAAGAAGTGTTTAGGTCCAAACTCTCTACACCATTAGGATTTATAGACATAGAATCATTGGTGTAAAGAACAAGACTACCATCATCACATATGATTTCTTCACTCAGCATATCATTACCTTGTGACAAGTCAGATGTTAGTGAAGTGGAAGAACTTGAACAATCATCACGACCGGATGTGGAAGCAACTTGGAGCTCTTCATGATGTGAAGGTGAAGAGAGCTCCTTGGGTTCACTTCCAACCTCAAGTGAAATGGACCCACCAAATGACTCTTCTAGCTTGGTCCAAATCTCATGAGACGTCTTGCACTTTGAACCCACCAAGCAAACATAAACTATGGAGCTCACAGACAATAAAATTTCATTAGATACTTGAGCTTCAAGATGTAAATTTTTCTCATCCTCTAAAGATAAATTTTGAGGGTCCATCAGAGGAGAAACACCTACATCTAGAAATCACTCTATATTTGGACACAAAGTCTGAAGATTGCAAAGCATGCGATTTCTCTATAAGTTATTATTTATGCCATCAAAAATAATTGTGTCATTGTGCACTAAATAACTAGCTGACACCTTTACTCTTAAGGCGGTGAAGCCTAAACAAGGAGAGACCTTGCTCTGATACCAATTGAAAGGACGAGATGTCGCCTAGAGGGGGGGGTGAATAGGCGATTTAAAAACTATTACGGAATTGGCTTGAGGGAATGCAGAATTAAACTAACGTTTATTTTCTTCAAGCATAAAACCTAAATATGCTAGGCTCAACTAAGTGCACCCACAACAACTAGAGATAAGCAAGATAGCACAAGATATATTTCACAAGTGATAAACAAGATATAAGTACTTCAAGTACGAAGGCTATCACAAAGAAATAAACTCGGGTATAGAGATAACCGAGGCACGCGGAGACGAAGATGTATCCTGATGTTCACTTACATAAAGTAAGCTAATCACCGTTGGAGAGATGCGGGTAACCACGAAGGCCCCCAAACACCACAAAGGCTCACCTTCTACTCCGAGCCACCCACGAAGCTAGGGACCCCTTCTTATGGTTAGCTTTTCCTCTACTCCGAAGATGGCAAGCTCCATAACCACTTCACAACTCCCACAAGGGGAAAGCCCAGGCCTCTTCACAATCTTCCACGAAGAGGTCACCGAGGCACCAAACGCCAAGCCAACTAGGAGGACACCCTCCAAGAGTAACAATCTCACGGTCTCTCACTCGAACAAATCATAATGGAGAGCTCAACACTATGCAAGGATGCAAAGCAAGAACACAAGGGGAAGTGTTCAAATCCTTGTCTCACAAATCCCACCAAGGCAACAAATGCTATGGAGGAGTTAGAGAGGAAGAACAAGGGTGGAGGTCAACCAATGACCCCAAGATCTAGATCCAATGGGTTCCCCTCACTTAGAGGAGGAATTGATTGGTGGAGTTGTAGATCTAGATCTCCTCTTCCAAATCCCTCAAAAATATGCAACAATCATTGGAGGGAAGAGAGAGGGAGCAAGCTCAAGAGGTTCAACAATAAAGGTGAGAGAAAAGCTCAAGAACACACTAGAAACCCTAGAAAACCATTGGGGAAGAAGCACCTTTTATAGCAAATCGAAATAGGGCCATTAGGGGCAAAACTCGGGCAAATTCTGGTCAAAAGTCGGTCTCGCCGGGCTCTGCACTGGACCTCCCGGTGCACAGCCCGATGAGCGCCGGACCTGCACCGGAAAACCTCCCAGAGATGGTTTCCGGTGCAAACCCGGTGCTCACCGGGCCCTGCGCCAGCCGCCCCGGTGTACATCCTGGTCACGCCGGCCCTGTGCTGGCCTCCCAGTGAAAATCCCGGTTAACGCTGGACCTGCGCCAACTAAAAAACTCGGAAGACAAAAATGGTCATAACTTTTGCGTTCGGACTCCGATTTTAGCAAACTTGGGCTTTTTGAAAAGCTAAGAGAAAGATCTATCCAGTGAACACCACAACTACCAAGAATTAGTAAGAGGAAAAAATATCAAATAGGGAGAGGTGAGAACCTCCCTTAAGAAAGAACCAGTAAATCCTCCAAACCCGAAAACGCAATAAGAGATGCATACGAATTCCGTTTTCAATGAACTTGGACTTGTTGGAAAGCTAACAACAAGCTCAATAACCTCACACAGAGAAACACCAATAAGCAACAAAGTAGGGAGAAGCAAAGTATGCAAAGGATTGATCTCCCTAAGACGATGTGATCAAGTTACCCAACCGAAATCCCCTCTTGATAGTGCGGCTTTCTATCCTATAACCCGGTCTCCCAACAAACACCTTGAGACCGGTAAAAGGAAAACCTAGCAAGGGCAAACCTTTGCCTTGCGCACCTCGCTTGATCTTGATGATGATGCTTCATGCTTCCGTCAAGCCGGAATGCTTCACTTGATCATTGTTGCTTCGTGAAGACTTCCAATATGCTCCCCCATACACCACTATGGGATACCTTCACTGAGGCATGTCTTCACAATTTCATTATCACCAAATGGATGACAAACTTCAAGCATATGATCTTCTCGAGATGCTTATCTTGAAACTTGCACTTCTCAACCTTGATGACTACCACCACTTGATGTCATCCTTTCATGAGCTATATGTAATATCACTAGTGATGCATATGCATGACACAATACCTAACCCACATAGACAACACAAACACACATATGTAATGGGTTAGTTCACAAAGCATAATTGAAAAACCTTACCATATGATACGTCCAAAACGTATCTACTTTCCCGAACACTTTTGCTATTGTTTCTCCTCTAATTTGTGTGTTTTGAATACAACTAACACGGACTAACGCTGTTTTCAGCAGAATTGCCCTGGTGTCTTATTTTTGTGCAGAAATCCGACTTTTAGGAAAAATCCCAGAAAATATTGCAAAAATCCTATTTTACCAGAAGACCCACGGAGCCAGAAGAGGAGACGTAGAGAGGCTGGGAGCTGGGCTCACCACCTGGGGGCGCGGCCCAGGCCTGGCCATGCCCACCTGTGGTGAGGCCAGCTCGGCCATCGCCTCGACCACTCCTTCCGCCTACATATACCCTCTGACCTGAAAGGAGCGGGGTTCAGTGTTTTTCCTAGATAGACTTCCGCTGCGTCGCCACCATTAGAAACCGCGATTCGGAACCAGAAACTCCGTTCTGGCATCCTGCCGGGACGGGGATTTGGAGGAGATCTTCATCACCATCATCACCGACGTCTCTCCATCAACCATCCATGACTCCCCCATCCATGTGTGAGTAATTCCCGCTGTAGGTGAAGGGGATGGTAGGGATTGGATGAGATCATTCATGTAATTTGCTATGAGATTGTTAGGGCATAGTGCCTAGTATCTACTGTTAGTGCTTATGATGTTGTTGCAACTTGTTGTGCTTAATGCTTGTCACTTTGGGCCCGAGTGCCATGATCTCAGATCTAAACTTGTTATTATTTTATGACGATACTTGTTGTTTATGATCTTACCTGCAAGTTGTATACACATATCATTGTCCGGAACCCGAGGCCCCAAAGTGACAGAAATTGGGATAACCGAAGGGGATGGCTGTGATGTGAGGATCACATGTGTTCACCGAGTGTTAATGCTTTGCTCCGGTGCTTTATTAAAAGGAGTACCTTAATTACCAGTAGTTTCCCCTGAGGCCCTGCTGCAACAGGCTGGTAGGATAGAAGATGTCATGCAAGTTTCTCATTGCGAGCACGTACGACTATATACAGAACACATGCCTATGATTGTTTAGTACTAGGATGCTTTATCATTATTTATCTGCAATTGCCCATGTCTCACTGATTTCATGAATTATCTTATCCATGCAATGCCCATACATCTATCCCTATGCCTACAGTCTTTACTCCTCTATTTACTATTGCTACTATTACTGTCTTTACTTTATTATTGTTGTTACTCTTTTACTACTATCACCACTATAAAACTGTTGCTACTGATAAACCTCTGCGAGCAAGTCCATTTCCAGGTGCAGCTGAATTGAAAACTCATCTGTTAAGGCTTATAAGTATTCTTTGGCTCCCCTTGTGTCGAATCAATAAATTTGGGTTTTACTTCCCTCAAAGACTGTTGCGATCCCCTATACTTGTGGGTCATCAAGACTATTTTCTGGCGCTGTTGCCGGGGAGCATAGCTTTATTTGTAAGTTCACTTGGAATTCATATTGTTCGCTGCAATCCATTCATCATGGGCAAACCTCGTGATGGAAAAGTTCCTATATTGCCATCCACTACAAGAAGAGGTACAACTCTGAACACCTCTGTTGCTCTTGATTTACCATCTGTTATGAGTAAGTTGCTTACACCACCACATGCACATGCTACTGCTACTTCTTCTGCTAAGTTTGAAAATGCTACTGATAATTTAGATGATGCTTCTACTATTCTTGATGAGAGTGGTTCATTAGGTTCCTTTTTAGATGCTACAATTGCTAGGACTAAGCAATTGGGGAACACTACTGTTACACCTGTTAGTTCACCTGAGTCTAGAGAATGCCCTAGTGATGATCTTGATGACACTTATATTGAGCTTGACGATGATTTTATTGCTGAAGCTCATGCCACTTGTGATGCTAATGCTGTTAAGGAACTTCTAGCAAGACGTGCTGTTAGATATAAATTATCTCCTGATGCTAAGTTTGCTGCTTCTCCCATAAATATTAGAGATAAGGATTATGATTTCTCTTTAGATTTATCTTACATATCTATTGTTGAGAAAGACCCTTTTTGTGGTACTGAAAATGAAAGTGCTATGGGACATATGAATGAGCTTTCTACTTTGAGTAATTTGTTTTCTGATGATATTAAGCTTCGCACTTACTTTGTTGCTAAGATTTTCCCTTTTTCATTGAAAGGTGTAGCTAAAACTTGGTTTAATAATTTGTCTCCTAGATCTATTGATAGTCCTATTGCTTTGGTTAATGCTTTCTTCCAGAAATACTTTCCCGCTAGTGCTCAACATGCTGCTGTGCAGAAAATCTTTGACTTTGAACAGGGAAAAGGAGAGATATTGCCTGAATCTTGGGCAAGATTTTGCTCTTTAATTAGAGCATTGCCTAAGGAGCCATTGCCTAAAAATGAACTCCTTGATATAATTTATAATGGACTAACTGATAAATCTAAGACATATCTGGATAGTTGTGCTGGTTGTGTTTCCTGGGAAAGAACTGTGGCTGAAGCTGAAGAACTAATGGCTAAAATAAGCCAGAATCATGATGATTGGACTATGGCTGAGTCAACACCAACACCAGCGCCAACTACAGAGCCAACACCAAAGAAGAGAGGAATGATTGAATTAAATGATGAGGTTATGAGGGAAGCCAAGAAATCTCTTAAGGAGAAAGGGATTAAATCCGAAGATGTGAAGAATTTACCTCCTATAGAAGAATTATGTAAGCCAATCCCTCACTCATCTACTATTGAGGTACACTCTCTCCAACGCTTTGATGATAGAGATATTCCTTACTCTAAACCTCTTGATTAATGCTTAGATGAGTTTGATAATTTTATTGTTAAGCAAGATAATTTTAATAGAAGGGTGCAGAATCATTTGTTGGAAAATTCTAGAGATATTAACAAGTTGTAGGATATTGTGGAGAGAACCTCCAATGATGTGAAGATGCTTGTTAAACATTTTCAAATGGTTCAGATTCAAATTGATTAGCTTACCAAGGTGCAAAAAGATTTGTTAGTTAATACTTCAAGAGAAAAAAAGCGTGTGAAATACGCACAAGAGGAGGTGCTACCACTCAAGACCCCTTATATCCTGAAGGACATCCTAAGAGGATTGAGCAAGATTCTCAACGCACTTCAAGAGATGATATTCCTTCTAAGAAGAAGAAGCATAAAATAGTTGTAGAATCTTTTGAGACATGTAAAAATCCTATCAGTGTTTCTATTTCTGATGCTGAAACCGAACCAGGTAATGCTTCAGATAAAGAAGAGGTTGAAGAGGAACCAGAAAAGTTTGCTAAGAATGAAAAGTACACTAAGGAAGACTTCATTGCCAACAAGCATGGTAATGAGAGAGAACCTTGGGTGCATAAACCAATGCCTTTTCCTAGTAAGAAACACAAATCTAAGGAAGAAGAATACTACAACAGGTTTTGTGAATGGATGAGACCTTTATTTTTGCAAATTTCTTTGACTGATGCTATTAGAATGCCTCCTTATTCAAAGTATATGAAAGATATTGTTACTAACAAAAGGAAAATTCCTAACGAGGAAATTTCCACTTTACTTGCTAATTATTCTTTTGATGGTAAAGTTTCGGAGAAACTTGGAGATCTAGGTATACCAACTATTCCTTGCTCCATTAAAAATAACTATGTTAGAACTGCTTTATGTGATTTGTGAGCCGGAGTTAGTGTCATGCCTTTTTCTCTTTATAAGAGACTTGATCTAGAAAAATTGGTATCAACTGATATATCTTTGCAAATGGCTGATAAGTCTACTACTATTCCTATTGGTATATGTGAACATGTTCCTGTTCAAGTTGCTAACAGTTGTTTGATATTAACTGACTTTGTTGTGTTGGAAATGCCTGAAGATGATAATATGTCTATTATTCTTGGGAGACCTTTTCTAAACACTGCAGGTGTGGTTATTAATTGCAATCAAGGAAAAGTAACTTTTAATGTCAATGACAAAGAGTACACGATCTATTTTCCCAAGAAGATTGATAGAAAGAATGCTCTAAATTCAATCAAGAATGTTGAGACCATCTGAGTTGGTCAGATTATTTGTTCAGAGCGAAAGCCCAAGGAAGAATATAAAATTGTCATGATTGGGACTATGCCTATAAAGGTCGAGGTAACATAAGCATATAGTGAAATGCAAAGTTTTGCCTCATATAAAATTGGTTTGGTAACAAGACTTGATCAACCTTGTTAACAAAGTGATTTTATATGAATGAAACTTCGTTTTCACCGCATTTACTTTACCTCACTCATATTTACTTGCACCATTTTTTGTTTCCGCTATTTAGTTTCATATTATAATATCTTAGAGCTGCTGTAAGATTGGGTTGGATTTGCTTTCTATCGCTCCACTGTCGTTTTCCCGAGTTTTATTCTCTCATCATTTTTCTGAAAAATCCTCGAAAATAAAGTTTCTCGAAAAATTCTAGAAAAATCTTTTTAAATTTTTATGTCAAAACTGGGGCAGAGAGGCACCTAGGAGACCTCAGGAGGGACCTACCACGCCACCTCACCACCAGGGGACGCGGCCCTAGCCTGACCGCACCCACCTATGGTGAGGGGGCCCCCTGGCCACTCACTTATCTCTTCATCCCCACTTCTTTCTCTCTCCCGAAAATCACGACACCCCAGCTCAAACCCGTGTTCTTGCTGCTCTCCATCTCGATTTTTCGATCTCCTTGCTCGGCCCATCTTTGTTGCTGAAATTTGGATCATTTGTTCTCTGGTATGTGACTCCTTCGATTGTCCAAGTAGAATTTTATTTAGTGGAGTATTTCTTGAGTATTTTAGCTCTATAGGTTACAGGTGAAATGAGATTGCATGATTGTTCTATTGTTTAGAAATGTTATTTTGATGCATGTTAGTCCTCTAGTAACTCCCTAGAGTAGTTCCCTACATTTGTTTGTCTCAAAATCATTTTTTATGAGGTTTGTTAAAAATTTCAGAAAAGGGAAATGGACAACTACAACTATGGAGAAGTCTTTGAAAGAGAAGCACCAAGGTAATCAAGGCCTTCAAGATCTACTGCTCAATATAGGATATCCTACAATGAAGATCTTATGTCACCAAACATTGAGGGGGACGATGGAGATGCGTGATACGTCTCAAACGTATCTATAATTTTTGATGCTCCATGCTTGTTTTTGCACCATTTGCCTTGTGTTTCATTACACTTCATGGAGTTTTTATGCGATTTCCGGAACTAACCTATTGACAAGATGCCACAGTGCCAGTTCCCTGTTTTCTGCTGTTTTTGTGTTTCAGAAAAGCTACATAGGAAATATTCTCAGAATTGGATGAAACAAGTTCTAGAAGTCTTATTTTTCCCGGACGAAGGACGAGGACCAAACGAGAGCCGGAGGGGGGCCAGGGGCTGCCCACACACCAGGGCGGCACGGCCTAGGCCCTGGCCGCACCCCCTATGTGTGAGGCCACCCTGGCAGCCCCCTGATGACGCCCCTTCGCCTATATAAAAGCCTTGGGACAGAAAACCCTAGGGGAGTCGGCGAAATTTCCAGAACAGTTCCAGCAGCGCCGCCGCCGTCGAAGCCAAATTTCGGGGGATAGAAGTCTCTATTCCAGCACCCTACCAGGATGGGGAAGTGCCCCCGGAGCCATCTCCATCGGTCTCCATCGACGTCTCCGCCGTCTCCATCGACCTCACCGCCATCTCCATCAACCTTGCTGTCTCCTATGATGAGGAGGGAGTAGTTCATCCCCGGGGTTGAGGGCTCTACCGGTAGCTATGTGGTTCACCTCTCTCTCCCATGATGTGATCTTTATGTGATCGTAAGCTTTGTATCATGTTGAATAAGTAGATGTTACTCTTCTTCATTATGTGTACTCTAGTGTGTTATTAAAGTAATCTATTCCTCCTGCCATGATGTAACGGTGACAGTGCGTGCATCATGGTGGTACTTGGTCTAGGCTACGATTGTGATCTTTTATGGATTATGAGAATAATTATCACTATGATAGTATTGAAGTGATCTATTCCTCCTTTCATGGTGTAATGTTGACAGTGTGTGCACCGTGTTAGTACTTGGTCTAAGTTGCAATAATATTTATCTTGAGTTGTGATTTGATTTGGATATCTCTATGAGTGGTGTTTGTCAAGTACTTGATGAACTTTGAGGAGTGCTTCGTAGCCCTACGCAATGATTAGTGTTATTCAATAGGAGAGTAATTCAGAGTACCATAGTGAAGAGAAGTTATTTATTTGTTCAATTATGTTATATTTGTTGGGAGTGTGTCCACTAGTGAAAGTATGATCCCTAGGCCTTGTTTCCAAGCATTGCACACCGTTTACTTCCTGTTTTGTTACATGTTTGCTCGCAGCGATACTTATTTCATATTACAGTTACTACTTATAATCATCACTACCACTTGTATTTCACTATCTCTTCGCCGAACTAGTGCACCTATACATCTGACAAGTGTATTGGGTGTGCTGGGGACACAAGAGACTTTCTGTATCGTAATTGCAGGGTTGCTTGAGAGGGATAGCTTTGACCTCTTCCTCCCTGAGTTCGATAAACCTTGGGTGATCCACTTAAGGGAAACTTGCTGCTGCTCTACAAACCTCTGCACTTGGAGGCCCAACACTGTCTACAAGAACAGAAGCGTGTGTAGACATCAAGCTCTTTTCTGGCGCCGTTGCCGGGGAGGTAAGGTAAAAGGTACTCGCATCCTCCTGTGTGAGTGCTCGGAGTTATTTCCTTTAGATTCTGCAATTATATCTTTTTGTTTCTTGTTTTTATTTTCACTAGTTAGGCTTAATGGAAAACAAAGAGTTCTTTAGTCTTTTTCCTGAGTTTAGATATGAAGTGTTCGAAGAGAAAATTGAAAACCTTTGGAGCTTAATTTGCATGCTAATAGTGTTGTTAGTATGAATGCTTTGAACACCGTTGTTGCTAATGCTATAGAAAAGTCTAAGCTTGGGGAAGCTGGTTTTGTTAAGCATGATATTTTTAGTTCCCCAGCTTTAGTGGAGAAAGTTTGTTCTGATAATATTTTATCTCCCATATGTGATGTTCCTTCTTATGACGATATGTTTGAAGAATATGCTTTGCGAAATAGTTGCTCTCTAGCTTGTGATGATACTAAACCTCTAGTTTATGATGGCTATGATGATGAGTATAATATTTTCAGTTCACCTACTATTGAGGATAAAATTAGTTATGATTACAATATGCCTCCTATTTATGATGATTATGGTGATGAGAATAATTATTCCATTGAATCTGCTCCTACTACTATTGTTCCTGTGGCGAGTATTAATTCTTTTATGCATGTGGCTCATGATAGGGATGCTTTATGTGATAGTTATATTGTTAGTTCTATTCATGATGCTACTGAAAGTTATTATGAGAGAGGGAAACATGGTTTGATGGATCTCAACAATATTGAGTTTCCCTTCTTTGTGTTGCAATTCTTGAAGTTGTACTTGTTTTGCCTTCCTAAGCTTTTTGCTTTGCGCTTTCATGACTTGTCTCTCTACAAGACTATATTTCATAGGAAGTGGTTTAGATTTAAATGTGTTTCATACATGCTTTTTGATGCTCTCTATTGCTTTAAGTTCCTATATGGCGCCTTTGCCTCAAACTCTTATATGGCGCCCACATGAGCATCTTTGCAAATTACTGCGCCTAGCTCAAAGGCGTTAAAGAAAAGCACTCTTGGGAGATAACCCATTGTTTATTTTTAGTACTTTTTCTTTTATTTGAGTCTTGGAAGTTATTACTACTGTAATAACCGCTCCTTACCCTTTTTATTTCGTTGTTGTGCCAAGAGAAGCCTCTAATTTGAGTGAGGTAAGATTTGGGGATGTTGCTGTCCTGAAACAGTTTTCGGTGCTGCACCGTAAAAATTCGTGAAAATTCTCTGTATATCTTTTGGACCTGCGATTTCTTGTGCATATGCCCCAGGTTATATCCAAACTTTCATTAATTGAACACTTTTTGATTTGAGCAACAGAAAACCCCTAAAAAATTCGACCTTTGTTAGCTGTTCTGTTTTGACAGATTTCTGCCAATATTTGTGTTTGC
Source organism: Dactylis glomerata (assembly GCA_007115705.1). Lineage (NCBI taxonomy): Eukaryota > Viridiplantae > Streptophyta > Magnoliopsida > Poales > Poaceae > Dactylis > Dactylis glomerata. The sequence goes on from QXEO01000553.1 coordinate 13,635,561, forward strand.
CACTTTATCACTTTCTTTTTGAGTTCTTTTGATCACGGAACTTTTGGGGAAGTTGATACAGTAGTATATACTTTATATGTGGTGGTTTTGAGTTGAAACCTGAAGCAAAAAGGGTTGATTCATTACTATGCTTACACTAATGTTGCTAATAGAATTGTGTTTAGTTTTGTATGAAGGAAGTTTTGAAGTGTAGGGATTGGAGAATGATGAGATGAGATGAAGAATGGACAAAAGCTCAAGCTTGGGTATGCCCATGTATCACCCCAAGAAATATCCAAGAAGTACAAGCGTCAAAGCTTGGGGATGCCCTCGAGGCACCCCTTCTTCATCGGCAAAAATCAGGTCACCTTTCAAAACACTATATTTTTATTGCTTCATGGATTATGCGTTTTTCTTGGAGCGTCAGTTGTTTTAGTTTTCTTTATTAGTTTAGTTTAGTTTGCTGCAATAAATGTTTAGATCACATCATGTTTCTTTTGGAGGAGATGAACTCGTTTTTCATTGCCAAGAACACTCTAGTTTTCACTCTTATCGTTCAACGAGTGTTCTCTTTTTCTGCTACTCTGTTTAGCCTTTGTTTTTGCCTTGATTTTTGTTCAGATCTTGTTTTATCTTTTCATCAAGGTGTATTTTGACCTCTGGTCCATGTTAGTTTTCATCAAAAGAGGTGTTTATAAAAAGTTCGAATGGTGTTGGAAAAGAGAAAAAGATTCATGCAAAAAGTGGTACAAGAAGGAGCTTGTGTAGACTGCGGCCTAGGCTTTTGCATGTCGTGCTTGATATCTTTTTGATAGTATACTTAGTGGTTTTGTTGTAGCATGACTTGTCTCAAATAACTGAGATTGCTTAATGAGCCTTTGAAAAAAATCATGCGTTGTTTTTATTATTTGGAAGCTTTATTTTGGTTTTCTCCTTGATGCTTTATTTGGGTTGACTTGGCGCATGCTCACACATGTTAGACTCTTACAAAGTCGCCAATAGCCTCTATGATCAATTATTTTTTGACTTTTGATGCCATCTTATGCTTCTTTCAAGGTCGCTTTGTCGCTTTGCATGATTATGGCCATTATTGCTCTCTTAGTTGGTTGCCCCCAGTCTTTTGCTAGCCCTCGCCTTGTACTGAGTATGAGCTCTACTCGTGCATCCAACTCCTAAAAACCAAGTTTTGCCAAAGTGTCCACCATACATACCTATTAGCAATTTGCTATTCCAAGTAAATTTGACTTGCTTTTATCTACTCTTCAAATTAAACTCTTACCAGTGTTATGCAAAAATTGGTCAGTAAAGCTCTCACGAACCGGAAGGCACACTTTACTTTTTCCTATTCTTAAAAATTTGACATTGTGGTCTCTTATGTTGAGTTGTTATGCTTGCAAGTTGTAAGTTGGATTCTAGCCCATCCATGCTGTCATGGGGCAAGCTTTCAACATTGCACTTCTTATTTGAGTTGATATCGTGATCTTTTGTTTATGGATGCCCGCGGTGTGAAATGAATTGGGAATCTTGTGGGGATCATGGAGTTTGTATATGTGTTAGGGAAACGCTTGGGCCGCCAATCTAAGCCATGCATAATTCATGGTGGAAATTTGCAGCATACCCATGGTGGACATTCGACGACACATCTCAAAATAAAAAGCTATACAAATGGTAAATAAAAGAGATGTCGAGGTGTTCATTGTCTGCTTGTCCTGTCATTTTGATGTGGGCTTGTTCCATATCATCGGGCACGAAGGTACCCCGTTGGCGGTTCTCGATGATACATATATACTTACAATGACAAGAGCCTTGCTTGGGACTCTAAGTTGAGTAGCATGAGGTTTGGGTACTCGTATTCATGGGACACGAGGTTTTTGACTTATGATTTGTCAAGCATATGCATCATAATTGTTCTCGCATTAACTCTAACCATTCAAGATGCTTATGATGGGGGCAATGAGAGCTCAAAGCCGGTAAGTACCATAATTTTTGAAGGTTTATAAAACTTGCAATCACTGCTTCCCTCCGTGAAGGGCCTTTCTTTTACTTTTATGTTGAGTCATCACCTTCTATCTTTATGCACCATTAAGAGAGCATAGTTGTTATTCTTAGTATAATGTGCATTGTTCCAAAGTTTTCATTGATTGATTCATATTGTTGGTTTCACTTGTTCTCAAATTATTTGTATCTAGTCGCCCTCTTAAACTTGAAGGTGTCCTATGCATTTATGTTTTGCTATTCCATGAGGGACAAGCTGAAAACCATTTACTATGTTTTTCCATATGATTTGAACACACATTTGACTTTCATTGTTTCATTATTCATGATCTTTTGTTTGTGTTCATTTTCATGTTATAACATGGTTGCTAAGTTTCTTCTATCAAGATCATATCTTTCATGCCCATGTTTTAAGTTCTTTGATCTCAGCACTCAATGCTTTACCTATATGATCAAGATTGTGATGGTGCATGTCACCTCAAAAATTATTTCTTTTGTTATCACTTACCTACTTGAGGACGAGTAGGGGTTAAGCTTGGGGATGCTGATACGTCTCAAACGTATCTATAATTTTTGATGCTCCATGCTTGTTTTTGCACCACTTGCCTTGTGTTTCATTACACTTCGTGGCTTTTTTATGCAATTTCCGGAACTAACCTATTGACAAGATGCCACAGTGTCAGTTCCCTATTTTCTGCTGTTTTTGTGTTTCAGAAAAGCTACACAGGAAATATTCTCGGAATTGGACGAAACAAGTTCTAGAAGTCTTATTTTTCCCGGACGAAGGACGAGGACCAAACGAGAGCCGGAGGGGGGCCAGGGGCTGCCCACACACCAGGGCGGCGTGGCCCAGGCCCTGGCCGCGCCCCCTATGTGTGAGGCCACCCTGGCAGCTCCCTGACGACGCCCCTTCGCCTATATAAAAGCCTCGGGATGGAAAACCCTAGGGGAGTCAGCGAAATTTCCAGAACAGTTCCGCAGCGCCGCCGCCGTCGAAGACAAATTTTGGGGGACAGAAGTCTCTGTTCCGGCACCCTGTCAGGACGGGGAAGTGCCCCCGGAGCCATCTCTATCAGTCTCCATCTCCGTCTCCGCCGTCTCCATCGACCTCATCGCCATCTCCATCAACCTTGCTGTCTCCTATGATGAGGAGGGAGTAGTTCATCCCCGGGGCTGAGGGCTCTACCGGTAGCTATGTGGTTCACCTCTCTCTCCCATGATGTGATCTTTATGTGATCGTGAGCTTTGTATCATGTTGAATAAGTAGATGTTACTCTTCTTCATTATGTGTACTCTAGTGTGTTATTAAAGTAATCTATTCCTCCTGCCATGGTGTAACGGTGACAGTGCGTGCATCATGGTGGTACTTGGTCTAGGCTACGATTGTGATCTTTTATGGATTATGAGAATAATTATCACTATGATAGTATTGAAGTGATCTATTCCTCCTTTCATGATGTAATGTTGACAGTGTGTGCACCGTGTTAGTACTTGGTCTAAGTTGCAATAATATTTATCTTGAGTTGTGATTTGATTTGGATATCTCTATGAGTGGTGTTTGTCAAGTACTTGATGAACTTTGAGGAGTGCTTCGTAGCCCTACGCAATGATTAGTGTTATTCAATAGGAGAGTAATTCAGAGTACCATAGTGAAGAGAAGTTATTTATTTGTTCAATTATGTTATATTTGTTGGGAGTGTGTCCACTAGTGAAAGTATGATCCCTAGGCCTTGTTTCCAAGCATTGCACACCATTTACTTCCTGTTTTGTTAAATGTTTGCTCGCAGCGATACTTATTTCATATTACAGTTACTACTTATAATCATCACTACCGCTTGTATTTCACTATCTCTTCGCCGGACTAGTGCACCTATACATCTGACAAGTGTATTGGGTGTGTTGGGGACACAAGAGACTTTCTGTATCGTAATTGCAGGGTTGCTTGAGAGGGATAGCTTTGACCTCTTCCTCCCTGAGTTCGATAAACCTTGGGTGATCCACTTAAGGGAAACTTGCTGCTGCTCTACAAACCTCTGCACTTGGAGGCCCAACACTGTCTACAAGAACAGAAGCGTGTGTAGACATCAATGCGCATCCATCCACCTTCCCTTGTGCTAACTTTTTGAGTGATGCAGGGATTCTTGAGGATTTCTTACTCCTTATTGACAGGGTTGGATTGACTACATACATGACAGATGAGAGTAATCAATATGCTATTCTCACAAAGATTTTTGTTGAAAGCTTTAAATTTACTAACTCTCATTTTAAGCCTTCCATTGCATTTAAGATTTATGATAAGTCTATCACCATGTCTTTGGAGAAGTTTTGTGATATTCTAGGTATTCCCATGTTTGGGACAGCAAAGAAGATGCTTTAGCAGCCCGCTGACTTGTTGGAGCTCTACCGAGGAGTAACTAACGATGATGACCGCACAACAAAGCGTGGCAAGATAAGGAATATTCAACTCCCAGCTATTAGATATTTTACTTACTATCTTGCCACTAGTATTCTTGGTAAGGAGAACACTAGCAATATCTCTAACTATCATTTAGCTTTTCTAGCTACCGCTCTTGATGTTAGCAAGAAGTATAACCTCGGTGCTCTTATTGCTCGTCGCCTAGCCGCTAGGGGACCTATTTATGGAGGCATTATTGCTGCGCGCATTGTTGCTGTTCTTGGACTTTCTATTGCTCCTCATGATATATTGTTGGCTCCACAGAGGCTCGATCTTGCTGCCATGAAGCTCCATCATTTTGTTACTGCTAACTCATGTGCAGGGAAATTAGTTTATAGAATGTTATTCACTGATGGAGAGGAAAGGGAAGTGCCCTTGCCACAGCCTAGTTTGTTCAGTATTCATAGTAGGCCATGGTCGCGCTCGAAGGAGGAGTTGGACGAGCAGCTTGGGTTGCTCGGCTTCCATGTACAGCATGGCGCTGTGGATCAGGAGGAAGAGGAGGCACCGGCCTATCACTACACCACGTACCACATCGGGGCGCCCTCGAGCTCATATCAGGACGAAGATGCTTCTTTGTCATATTTTAGGGACGCCACTTCATGGCCAAGTTGGGATTGATCCCCACTTAGGCCAAAAGCCTAAGCTTGGGGGGAGGTACACCGACGATTCACTCATCTACATATCATATTTTGTCGGTACTATGTATATCCATGTTTCGCTTTCTTTTCTTTATTGTTCTCGCTCTTATTTCTACTTTCCAAAACACAAAAAGACCAAAAATATTTCCGTTGTTTCTCTTTGTTTGCCTTCTTAGTTTACTAGCTTTGGTTTGCTTTTTTCTCCATTTTCGGTTTGATATTTGAAAAATCCAAAAATATTTTGCTTTGTTTGATGTTTCCTTCTGTTCTTGTTTCAAAAATCGAAAACCCAAAAATATTTGTTGTTCTTCTTCGGTTTTGTAAAGTTTGTTGCAGAGTTTAGTCTCCCGTGACTCTATTGGAGCTTGGTATTCACTTCATATTATTCAAGCCACACAAGTGAAAGGCAATAATGATGACATATGACAATCTGAGATGTGGTAAGAGGCTGGTATGAACTCTATTTGTTTTCATTTTTGTACATATACTCATCGATGTGGACATGCTTAGTCGGTTCATTAAGGTATATGTTATTTAATGGATGCTTTGTAGTTCCTGCTCTCATATGATTAGTTCCAATTTACTAATAGTTTGTAGCATGTCATGTAGACGCTTGCTTGCATTGTTTTATTCATAATATGGTATGTTATTGTGGTATCCTCCTCTGAAAGTTTCATTTGAATCGACTTGGCACATGCTCAAGCATGCACGTGACTGAACAAAAAGTCAATTAAGCCTCTATGATTTACTTTGCCTCAGAGTTCTTGTATCATTTTTATGCCTATATTAATTTTGTTTTGTCACAAGCATGATTATGACAGCTATTGCTCTCTTGATTGTTGCTTCCCAGTCTTTTGCTAGCCTTCACTTGTACTGAGAGGAAATACTTCTCGTGCATCCAACTCCTAAAAACCAAGTAACCCCAAAGAATCCACTATAAATTCCTATGCATGGTATTTGCAAGCCATTCCAAGTAAATTTTCATGTGCTACCTTTCAAAACTTTCAACTACTTCTCATTTTGTGCCACTGTTTTTAGCTCATGAGGACGTAGTGGTCGGAATTGCTATCTTCCATATTAAATTGAGTACCCCTCGACTAGGCAGCTTCATCTGCTCGTCATTAATTTTGCAAGGGAGCTGGTTAGACCACTGTAATCTAATCTAAAAAAAAGAAAAGAAAAAAAGGCAATCCTCCATGGTATGTGAAAGTTGGTGGACACCCGATGGAATCGGTTAGCCATGGTTTGAGAAAGGAAAAAGGTGGGGAGGAGTGCCAAAGCTTTATAAAAGAGCACCAATGTGCCAAATTTTCAAAAAACTCGGAACCGCTCTCACTTGTTTAGTATGGAAGATAGCAAGTCCCCATTGCCAGTCATTGACATGAAACAACCACCTCTCAAAATAAATTTTTATCTCTATTTTACAAATGAAAAGCTCTAGCACATGTGATACGTCCATTTTGCATCACTATTTTGTATCATAATTTACTGTTATTCATTGATATATTTCACATTTAGAGATGATATTTATGTTGTTTCCTCTGTTTTTACATGTTTGATGATCATTGGAGGATTTGCTGCCGGAGTCAGGATTCTGCTGGAAAAAGGACTGTCAAGACACCATATTTCGGAAGATCAGGAAATTCCAGAAAAATAGCAGGAAATTATATTTTGCCAGAAGACTGAAGTAACCAGAAGGAGGAGGCGAGAGGGGCCACAGGGCAGCCTCACCACCAGGGGGCGCGGCCCAGCCCCTGGCCGCGCCGCCCTATGGTGAGGGCACCCTGGCCCACTACTGCCATCGCCCTTTCACATATTTCATCATCCCCGAAAACCTAAGTCAAGGGGGGGCTCAGAGATAGACACCGCCGCCTCTGCGGGGCGGAAAACACCAGAGAGAGAAAAGCTCTCCGGCAGGCAGAAATCTGCCGGTGAAATTCCTTCCCGGAGAGAGGAGATCGTCGCCATCGTCATCATCATCATGCTGGACTTCATCGGGATCATCATCACCATCATCCTCATCACCAGCACCTTCATCTTCACCATCACCACACCATCCCACTGTAACATCTTGGGTTGAATCTTGTCAAATTCTTAGGGGAAACTTTCTCGGTGTTAGTTACTCTTGTGGTTGATGCTATTGAGTGGAACTGTTGAATTAAGGTTTATGTTCAGATTGTTATTTACCATTATTTCACCTCTGATCATGATCCATATGATGTCTTGTGAGTAGTTCGTTTAGTTCTTGAGGACATGGGAGAAGTCAAGTTGTTAGTAGTGGAATTATGTTGAGTAATATTTAATGGTTTGATATTTATTTGTTGTGGTGCTATTTCACTAGTGGTGCCATGTGAACGTCGACTACATGATACTTCACCATTTATGGGCCTAGTGAGATGCATTGTGTATTTGGCTACCAATTGTGGGGTTACTGGAGTGACAGAAACCTAAACCTCCATTGGGAAACCATTGCACGAGGGAGCGTAGGATCTTAGAGTTTAAGGCTGTGGTTAGATTTATCTTAATTACTTTCTTGTAGTTGCGGATGCTTGCAAGGGGTATAATCACAAGCGTGTATTTATCCTAGTAAGGTTAGTGCGCTAGCACAGGTTCACCCCCATAACACTTATCAAACCAATAAAGATTATTTAGCGGCATGAAGCGAAAGCACTTGACAGAAACTCCCGTGTGTCCTCGAGAACATTTGGTTATCATAAGTTACACAACCGGCTTGTCCTTTGCTCTAGAAAGGATTGGGACACTTGCATCAATTATTGTTATTGTCTTTTATTTACTCGTACTTTATTTACTTGCATTACCAAATACCCCTAAAAACCCGTTTGCTAGTATTTACAGTGAATCCTTGATCAAAACCGCTTGTCAACACCTTCTGCTCCTCGTTGGGTTCGACACTCTTATTTATCGAAAGTACTACGATACGCCCCCTATACTTGTGCATCATCAAGACTATTTTCTGGCTCCGTTGCCGAGGAGTGAAGCGCTATTGAAGAGTGGAATTGGTAAAGGTAACCGTCGCTGTGAGTATTGTTTTTATTTTTATTTTTGTCTTTTATTTTTATTTTATTTTGCTATGGAGAGTTCTCCATTTGGGTTCCTATTTGGGAACACTACTACCACTGCTGCACATGTGGATGAACCACAACCACCACCTGCTCAATTAGATCCTTTTAAAATACCTATGAAAATTGTTGAACGTGTTATGGATAACTGCTATTCAGGAGATGGAACTGTCCATCTGGGTGATCAGTTACTCTTTATACATGAATTATGCGAGTTGTTCAAGTGTGCAGGTATTTCATCAAGCAAAGTTAAGAGGAAGCTATTCGCTTTATCACTGAAAGGTAGAGCTGAGGAGTGGTATCGGTTGCTTAAAGATGGTTCATCTATTGCATGGGAGGAAATTGTACCTCTCTTTTATTCCAAGTTTTATCCTCCAAGTGAAATTCATAAAGATCGTAATCGAATATATAACTTTTGGCCTCATGATGGAGAGAGTATTTCCCAAGCATGGGGGAGATTGAAGTTACTAATGCTCAAATGTCCCATTCATGAGCTCCCCAGTAATATTGTTATTGATAATTTTTATGCGAGGCTTGCTCTTCATGACAAGGATTATTTGGATGCTTCCTGTTTTGGATCATTTACTCATACGAAAGGAGAAGCTAAATGGGATCTTCTTGACCATATTCAAGAAAATGCTGAAGGATGGGAGAACGACAAAGGTAGGAGGTCAGGTATAAATTATGATTATGAATGCATTAAAACTTTTATGGGAACCGATGACTTTCACAATGTTAGCACTGCTTATGGTCTTGATTCTCAGATACTTGCTAACTGTTTTAAGGCCTTTGCCTCTTATCTTGATGTTCCAAAGAAAGATTGGAACAAATATCATGCGCCTTATAAAGATTCTATTAGTCATATTCCTGCTACAGCTACTGAAGTTTGTATTGTTGATAGCATTTTGCCTGAACCTTATTTCGAGAAGACGCCTTTCCCTGCTAAGGTAAAGGAGCATTCTACTTTGGTAAGTGTGTCTAATAAAAGTACTAAGAAAGCTGTAGAACCTGATGAGCAAATTACTGTTAAGTCTCCTGTGGCTATAGTGAAGGACCTTGTTACTAAAGATGTAGGGGATGAACATATTATCTTTTGTGAAGATGCTACTAACATTATTTCACATCCTAGTAGGCATAGGAAAACAAGTGTTCCTGTTATCTCTGTCAGGATTGGCGATCATTGCTATTATGGTTTATGTGACATTGGTGCAAGTTCAAGTGCTATTCCTCTAGAGCTTTACAGAGAAATTATGCATGAGATTGGCCCTTGTGAACTTGAGGATATTGATGTGGTTATTTAGCTTGCTAACAGAGAGACTGTCTGGCCACTTGGTATTGTTCATGATGTGGAAGTTTTATGCGGTAAGACCAAATATCCTACTGATTTTCTAGTACTTGGTACGGAAGCTAGTAAAACTTGTCCTATTATTTTCGGTAGACCCTTTTTGAATACTTGTGGTGCTGTGATAGACTATAAGAAGGAGAATTTTTTTACTAAGTTTAATGGAGAATCTTATGAGTTTAATTTTTCTAAGTTTGCTAAGACTTCTTATGAAAATGAAATGCCTAATGAAAATTTTCGAGTTGAACAGATTGCTTCTATTGCTCTTGCTCCTAATAATGCTTTGCAGCAATTCATGGAGGACCATGAAAGTGAAGTCTTCAGGAAGGAAAGAGAAGAGATTGACGATATTTTTCTTCGCCAACCACCGTTGATTAAGCACAATTTACCTGTGGAGGATCTTGGTACCACTTTGCCACCTAAGGAAGATCCTGTTTTTGAATTACAACCTTTACCTGATGATCTTAAGTATGCTTATATAGATGATAAGAAAATATATCCTGTTATTATCACTTCTAAACTTTCAGGAAAGGAAGAAGAAAGGTTATTGGAAGTATTGAGGAAACACCGAGGAGCTATGGGCTATACTCTTGATGATTTAAAAGGGATTTCTCCTACTATATGTCAGCATGCTATTAACATGGAAGAAGATGCAAAGCCAGTAGTTGAACATCAACGCCACTTAATTCCCAAGATGAAGGAAGTGGTAAGAAATGAGGTATTGAAGCTCCTTGATGCTGGTATTATTTATCCTATTGCTGATAGTAGATGGGTTAGTCCTGTTCATTGTGTTCCTAGGAAAGGAGGTATGCCTGTTGTGCCTAATGAGAATAACGAGCTTATTCCTCAAAGGGTAGTAGTTGGTTATAGAATGTGCATTGATTTTAGAAAGGTAAACAAAGTTACCAAGAAAGATCATTATCCTTTACCATTTATAGATCAAATGCTAGAGAGGTTATCTAAGAAGACTCATTTTTGTTTTCTTGATGGTTATTCTGGTTTCTCTCAGATTTCTGTTAAAAAGCAAGATCAAGAGAAAACCACTTTTACTTGTCCTTATGGAACTTATGCTTATAGACCTATGCCGTTTGGTTTATGCAATGCTCCTGCTAGTTTTCAAAGATGCATGTCTGCTATTTTTCATGGGTTTTGTGAAGAAATTGTGGAGGTTTTCATGGACGATTTTTCCGTCTATGGAACTTCTTTTGATAATTGTTTGCACAATCTTGATAAAGTTTTGTAGAGGTGTGAAGAAACTAATCTTGTTCTAAATTGGGAGAAATGCCACTTTATGGTGAATGAAGGAATTGTTCTTGGACATAAAATCTCCGAAAGAGTTATCAAAGTTGACAGAGCACAGGTAGAAGCAATTGAGAAAATGCCCTGTCCCAGGGATGTTAAAGGTATTCGTAGTATTCTTGGTCATGCTGGTTTCTATAGGAGGTTTATTAAAGATTTCTCTAAGATTTCAAAGCCTCTTACTAATCTTCTTCAAAAAGATGTACCATTTGTTTTTGATGATGATTGTAAGGAAGCTTTTGAGACTCTTAAGAAGGCTTTAACTACTGCTCCTATTGTTCAACAACCTGATTGGAATTTACCCTTTGAAATTAGGTGTGATGCTAGTGATTTTGCTGTTGGTGCTATCCTTGGACAGCGCATAGATAAGAAGTTAAATGTTATTCATTATGCTAGTAAGACTCTTGATGCTGCTCAGAAGAATTATGCTACTACTGAGAAAGAGTTTCTTGCTATTGTTTTTACATGCGATAAGTTTAGACCTTACATTGTTGATTCTAAAGTTACTATTCATACTGATCACACTGCTATTAGATATCTTATGACGAAGAAGGATGTTAAGCCTAGGCTTATTAGATGGGTGTTGCTTTTACAAGAGTTTGATTTGCATATTGTAGATAGGAAAGGTGCTGAAAATCCTGTTGCTGACAATTTGTCTAGATTAGAAAACATTTCTTTTGATCCTATTCCTGTTAATGATAGTTTTCCAAATGAATAGTTGGCATTGATAAATGTAATTTCGCGAGACCTTCCTTGGTATGCTGATTATGCTAACTTTATTGTTTCCAAGTATTTGCCTCCAACCTTTACAGCTCAGAAAAGAAGAAAATTCTTTTATGATTTGAGGCATTACTTTTGGGATGACCCACACTTATATAAAGAAGGAGTTCATGGTATTATGCGAAGATGTGTTCCAGAGTATGAACAACAAGAAATATTGAGAAAATGCCATGGAAGTGCTTATGGAGGACATCATGCTGGAGATAGAACTGCGCAAAAGGTTCTACAATCAGGTTTTTATTGGCCAACCCTTTTTAAAGATGCTAGAAGGTATGTTTTATCTTGTGATGAATGTCAAAGAGTTGGTAATATTTCTAGACGTAACGAAATGCCTATGAATTATACTCTTGTTATTGAACCATTTGATTGTTGGGGATTTGACTTTATGGGTCCATTCCCTCCTTCAAAAGGTTATACTCATATACTTGTTGCTGTTGATTACGTTACCAAGTGGGTAGAAGCCATACCTACGAAGAGTGCCGATGGTGAGACCTCATTAAAAATGCTTAAGGATGTTATTTTTCCTAGGTTTGGTGTGCCTAGATATCTTATAACTGATGGAGGTTCTCATTTTATTCATGGCGGTTTTAGAAAAACTCTTGCTAGATATAACGTTAATCATAGAATTGCTTCTGCTTATCATCCCCAAACTAGTGGACAGGTAGAGCTTTCAAATAGAGAGATCAAGTCTATCTTGCAGAAGACTGTTAATAGATCTAGGAAAAACTGGGCTAGCAAGTTAAACGATGCTTTATGGGCTTATAGAACTGCTTATAAGAACCCCATGGGCATGTCTCCTTACAAAATGGTTTACGGAAAAGCATGTCACTTGCCCTTAGAATTAGAACACAAAGCTTTTTGGGCTGTGAAAGAGCTTAATAGGGATTTTAAACTTGCCGGTAAGAAAAGGTTGTTAGATTTGAGTTCTCTAGATGAGTGGAGAAACGAAGCTTACGAGAATGCCAGACTTTTCAAAGAGAAAGTCAAGAAATGGCATGATAAGAGAATTTTTAAGAGAGAGTTTCATGTTGGTGAAAAAGTTCTATTGTATAGGTCTCATCTTAGATTTTTTGTAGGAAAATAACTTTCTAAATGGGAAGGACCATATGTTATTGAAGAGGTGTACCGCTCAGGTGCGATAAAGATTGCTTCATTAAAAGACGACACTACACAAGTGGTGAATGGGCAAAGACTCAAACATTATATTGCTAGAGATTCATATAATGAAGATGTTGATGTTATTCAAATGGTTTCTCCGGAAGAATTCATCCAGGACAATATGCAGGAACCTGCAGAGTTCGTTTTCGAATAGGTAACAGTTCTAGTCAGAAAAAGTTTGCGTTAAACTTTTTCATTAATATGTTTGCTGTTTTTATTAAATATGAAAATTCACGAGATGAAGACGGGCAGGAGATGGAGTCCGGTGGCTCCTCATCACCAGGGGGCGCGGGCCCACTCCAGGCCGCGCCGCCCTGTGGTGAGACCACCTCAGAGCTCGTTTCCATCCCGGTTTCCTCCTTTGATTTCGTTTCGATGTTTAATTTTCGCTTATATAACCCCCCGGATTGCCCGAGGTTTGTATATTGTTTTCTCGTCGTGTTTTCGTTTCGAGCTATTTTTGTCAGGAGTTGATCTCAGTTTTGGGAACACCATGGCTCCTTCAAGCGACGACAAGGAGAAGACACCTCCGGAAGATGACTACCAAGACCTTCAGTTGAAGGAAGAGGTTGAAAGTGAGGCCATGGAAGGAGAGATGGAAGAAGACGAAAGTTCACGCCCGAGCACCATGATCGCAAGCCTTGGGGTAGTGACAAGTCATGACAAGTTCAAGAAGAGTGCACGTATAAGAACTGGAGGGGGCATGCCGCGCCACATCTTAGCTCCTCGGACATTTCCGTCAGGCAACAACCCTTTCCATACTCTAATACATGATCATCAGATTCAAAAGGTGCCTAGATCACGACTGCCCTCTGGTTGGGATAATTTTCTGAATGAAAATTTCTGGGGGGGGGGGGCGGAATTTCTGCCCCCAGGCCGTAATTTCCACCTTAAGTGAACCCCAAAATTTCCGCCCCCCTGGCCGGAGTTTCCGGGGTAAGTCGCCTCCAATGGACAGATTTTGAGCTGGCCTATAAATAGTCGTCCCCTACCTCAGATCTGAGCTACCTCGTCCAGACTCTCTCTCCTCCATAAATAAAGAGCTTCAACTCCGTAGATCTCCTTCCCTAGCCAACCAAATCCCTCAAGATTTGGAAGATTGGGAGAGGAGCCCTAGATCTACAATCCTACCGAAGTGATTTGTGCTTGCTTCACTCCTCCTCCGTGGAACTTGCCTTAGGCAAGAGAGGTCACTGATGTCTACGCACGCGTCTGTTCTTGTAGACGGTGTTGGGCCTCCAAGTGCAGAGGTTTGTAGAACAGCAGCAAGTTTCCCTTAAGTGGATCACCCAAGGTTTATCGAACTCAGGGAGGAAGAGGTCAAAGCTATCCCTCTCAAACAACCCTGCAATTATGATACAGAAAGTCTCTTGTGTCCCCAACACACCCAATACACTTGTCAGATGTATAGGTGCACTAGTTCAGCGAAGAGATAGTGAAATACAAGTAGTAGTGATGATTATGAGTAGTAAACGTAATCTGAAATAAATATCGCTGCAAGCAAACATGTAACAAAACAGGAAGTAAACGGTGTGCAATGCTTGGAAACAAGGCCTAGGGATCATACTTTCACTAGTGGACACACTCTCAACAAATATAACATAATTGAACCAATAGATACTATCATCAATATGCAACTCAAAACAATTCTCCAATGGAAAACGAACACTAATCATGCGTAGGGCTACGAAGCACTCCTCAAAGTCCGTATGTACCCAAACTAGATTGTCCCAAACTATCACCGTGAACGCACTAGATGGTTCCAACAAACACCAACAATTCATAGAGACATTAACCAAAAAGACACACATAATGAGCACACTAGTCACCTTCCCATTATGATACGAGGTGTCTCCGGAGTTTACAATAATAAAGCACTGGAGTAGCATAATATCTGAATAATAACATCTACCAATTCAACTAGATACAAAGCTCACGATCACATAAAGATCACATCATGGGAGAGAGAGGTGAACCACATAGCTACCGGTAGAGCCCTCAGCCCCGGGGGAGAACTACTCCCTCCTCATCATAGGAGACTGCAAGGTTGATGGAGATGGCGGTGAGGTCGATGGAGACGGCAGACACGGCAATGGAGACCGATGGAGATGGCTCCGGGGGCACTTCCCCGTCCCAGCAGGGTGCCGGAACAGAGACTTCTGTCCCCCGAAATTCGTCGGTGGCGGTGGCGGAGCTGCGGAACTCTTCTGGAAATTTCGCCGATTGATTTAGGGTTTTCCGTCGGGAGGCTTCTTATAGACGAAGGGGCGTCATCAGAGGTGGACCAGGGTGGTCTCACCATGGGTGGGTGCGGCCAGGGGCTGGGCCGCACCGCCCTACTGTGTGGCCGGCCCGTGGCCCCTCTCCGTCTCCTCTTCGGACTTCTGGAACCTTCGGTAAATTTCTGGATGTTCGGCTTTTGTTTCGTCCAATTCCGAGAATATTTCCTGTGTAACTTTTCTGAAACACAAAAACAACAGAAAACAGGGAACTGTGTAACGCCCCACCTTTGGATTAAGGTGGAACATCCGTGTTAAGTGCTATTCCCTGGATCACTGATAGCACCACAGAACAAAATGAAATAATCATTGCATAGTATCAAGATTACAACGTGGATCCAGATACATAGTATTCTAACCTTACAGATACATAGCGGGAAAACAAGGTGGCAAGGAGCCTCCATATTCATCACGTGCCACAGGCAGCCATGTTGGAATGTAAGCTCGAGATCCAAATCCAGGTTCTTGACTCGAAATAAAACCTGGACGTTGAATATGCAGCCCCAAAGGGGTCAGTACAATGATGTACTGGCAAATGACACATATTTGGTGGCTGTTGTGGGGAGTCTATCTACATGAATATTTGGCTAGTGGATCTCATAGGCTGATTTGCATAAAGCCAGTTTTATCCTATAATTCTTTCACAAAACTTTCTTTCAAAGTTTTATATTTTCAAGGGTCGAAATAACCCCCAACTACCACATACTAGCTAGGTATGTAGCACTGGGCGAAACTCAACAAAGTCAGAACCTCAGGAACCATCACCTCTCGGAGTGCATGGTCCTTAGTTCCTACCTAGAGGTTTCTGGACAAAGTTTTATTCATTCAGAAATGGTGATGAGATTCTTCCGTACATTCCATGTCTAGCGACTCAATTGTCCATTCCGAGGACGCGGCTAATCGATTAGTTTTTTACACCTTGCAAGGGTTGTGCACTTTCACCTTACGATTCATTTTATGCCCATACATAAAATGAAACGAGACCTTTTAGAGGAGAGAGCAACTAACCGGCAAGATCCGTTCCTAACCTAAAATTCAACTACCACCATCTTCTTGCACACAAGTTGCACTCCCACATCTAATTAGTCAAGACAGAGCCCATAATGTCATAAGGCTGCACTGGAAGCACTCTAAGCATGGAAGACATAGTAACCTCTTTGTTCCTGGGTGGCAAACCACAAGTGAACGCCCAGGCAGCAACTACACAACTGTGTAGCCCCAGGTCGCCACTCAACATCGCCTCCATCATCAAACCAATCCACCCAGGTGTTTCATTTTAGTTGAAGTTCTTAGTTTGTTCACAAAACACTTTTGCAAGTGATCATAGCATGGCATCAATATTTTTCAAAGTATTTAGCATCCTAACAGGTGGGGTTTGAGGATAGCTACACACTACTAGGATCTAAGCATTTGATAAAACAGTTGATCATTTCACCTATCATGCATACTACTGAAACACACTAATGCAGTAGTAAAAATAGGTAGGGGATATGTGTGTCACTTGCCTTTTTGAAGATCACGACATTTCACTTCTCTCAACTAAGCATGTAGCTCTTCGCACAAACTATAACACAGAAATAACATAACATAAACAATCCATACAAACACAATCAAACAAATCAAACAATTGAAAAGTGTTTGTTTAACAATTTTGATTCAATGAGATGTTATGACAAGAAAGATATGGCAAAGGAACATGATTTGGGAGATATGAATTTGAGAGCTTAGCTGGGGAAGATCAATATGATTTGAGAGAGAATTGGATTAGGCATAATATAATTGATGAAGTTTTTATGCTTTTATTAAAGCATATATGAGTTTTAGGAATAGCTCATGTGTGATAAATTACACAGGAGTCAATTTGTGCAACTACAACACTATTGAGTAAATGTGACAACAATTACTCTTGAATAGCATCCATTGCACTTAGGAACTAGGCTAGGTTTTAAGAAGGCTTGAATTACTCAATTAGCACATTTGCAAGTTGAATAGTTCAATACATGTGAACCAAAACTAAGTAGGCATTGGATTGGGTATGAATGATTGATAATTGAGGGCATGGCTCAAATGGTTCATTGATCAACATGGTGTATAACACATACTATGGTATGGGCTATAACAACTCCACATTAATATGATCTAGGTTTGGGATGAATTCATATTCTACTCAAGTAGCACAATTGCAATTTGAATATATATGAATTAGACAAAGTATAATGAGTGAGATCTTTATGCTTTATCAAAGCATATTGAATCTTGGATTATCTCATGTGGGTAAATCACATAAGAGACAAAATAGTGCAATAGCAATACTATTGAATAAGTGTGACAACAATTATTCTTAAATAGTATATATTACACTTAAGCTTAGGCTAGGACTCTTATAACATTGAAGTACTCAATTAACTCAAATGCAAATTGAATAGTTCAATGCAAGGCTAAGATTGAGTAGACATGAGTAAATGGCTATAGGTATTGGATATGTATAGATGATATTTGAAAACATGGCTTATGGTTCCTAATGAGTAAATGGGATTGGGTTAAGTACTATGATGTTGATTTGATCAATACCATAGTAGCAAAGGTAGAAACTAAGATTGAAAGTATCACACTTTACTCAAATGACACATTTGAAATTTGAATAAGTGGGTACTATGCAAGATAGGTCTAAGTGAATATGATCTTGATCAAGATGTTGTTCAGATAACATTGGTGACTAGGTATGATTATAAGATTTGCTATGGTAGAAGGAAACATTACTGAACAGAATTAGGTTTATTCTTATAATGGAAATTACTCAAATCCTCATATTAGAATTTGAATAATAGATGAAGTGGTTCAAGAAATTATGGGAGTGATGCTACTGGATAGCTTGCAGTAATACAAAGTCACTGCAAGTGGAAGCATCCTAAAATAAGATATAGAATTCAAACTATGATCAATTTAGTGATTTGGATAGATTTGGTTGCACAAAGTGTGTGTACGTATCAACTTTGGATTTTCTTGTTCCTATGATGTTCTACAAGTTGAGAGGATTTCAGAGACTGCAATTTTGTAATTTTTGGATTAATAGAACTAAAGATATGAATTAAACAAGTTAACAGATGGTTTGATTCCAATTTGAAAATAGTTTCAAATTGAACCCATAAAATATAAGATATTATTGTACTACTGGATTCTATATTTCCTAAGGTTTCCAACGGTATATTATTTGCTAAATTTGGACCAGTAGATTAATTTCTATTGATTTTACAAGTTGCAGCTAAATTGAAAGGAATTTGAATTCTGTTTGAACTTAGGCAGGCCACGCGTTCTATTCTGATTGGCTGATACCCTTTCGGGTGGATCACGGTTTTCCGCCGTTGGATTGAAGTAGATCTGAACAATCCAGATTTGTCGGTGTTCTGGATACCGGGGTATCCCGGTCCACCTGCTCCTGGGCCTCGTCATCGGCCCATCTTCAGCCCAGGGGAGAATCAACGACCCACGCTACGGAGAAGACCCTCATGAGGAGGCGCCTCACGAGGAGAACGACGGTGGAAACTGCTAAGGACCAGAAGACCTCCTCACGAGCCCCCGCTGGTGAGGAGAGGGACCATGTCCGCGTCAGCTCAGCACGTTAACGTGCAGAGCAAGAAGATAAGGGACAGAAGACCGCGTACCGCCCACGCTACCCCCGACAGGGAGGAGACCAACTTTCGCTGTGCCTGCCCAAAGCGGCACAGTGGCTGTTGGCCACCCCCCTAAAAATAGCAGTGGACGGTGCAGGGCGCCAGGGGAAGACGTCAGCTTCCTCCACCCACTCCGGTGGACCGGCACCACTACCCTACGAAGACTACGTCCACAGAAAAGTGTAGTCTACAGCTGTCCTCCCTCCTTGGCCGTGTGTGGCAACCCCTTCCCCAAGAAGATAAGGGGAAGGAGGACCTTGGCGCTATAAAAGGAGGGGAGGCCACCCCTTAGGGGAGATCGGATCTTCATCTTCTCCAAGCTGCTAGCTGGGCACGCAGGTTCTTCAACCTCTGGCCAGCTAGAGCTTTGTAACCAAGACCTTGTACTCCTCGCGAGGTGTCGCGTTGTAATACAAGAAGGCAGGAAGTAGGGGTGTTACCTCACCACGAAGGCCCTGAACCTGGGTAAAGCTCGGCGTCTCTCTCTGCAGTGCGTAGTGCGTTCGACGACTCGAGGCTTCCGTCACCGTGCTTCGTTGCGATCCTAGATCTCACACGTTCAGCCCCCTGCGTTCGAATCTTTGGGTCCGTCGCGTGGTACCCCGTGTTCTTGCGACACGAAATCCATCGACATTTGGCGCGCCAGGTAGGGGGCTGTGGTGTGTTTTCTCCCAGATCTGCTTCGACATGGGTGACAATCGTCGTCATCATCTTCGCCTTCGCGCTGTCTACGCAAGCCATCGCCGAGATCATCTTCAAGTCCTTGATGGCTTGGAAGCCATTGGAGAGGGGGCGCTAGCACCCGGTGACCTCGGCTTCGAGGGCTTCGCGGCGCTCGCCGCGCAACATGGCCGTCTTGCTTCCGCCGGAGATCGGTGCACGTTACGACGGAACCTCCGATCCCGTGGAGTTCTTACAGCAATACGCGGCCGCCATACGGTCGGCGGGAGGCGACGGGCGTGTCATGGCCAGTTGGTTCATGATGGCGACAAAGAGAGAGCCTCGCCGGTGGCTCTACCAGCTACCGCCAAGATCCATCTCGTCCTAGAGGGATCTCTGCGAGCGCTTCCTCGACAGATATGCATCCCTAGGACCTGAGCCAGAGGGCGCATAGGCCTACGCCTCCCTCGATGGCCCCGTCCCCAGGTGCTCGAAGAGGAGGCAGGGGGGCTTCAGGGACGTTACCCCCTTGCCTTCGGCTGAGGAAACGGAGCCTCTTAGTCTGCGCATGGAACAAAGAGTAACGGCAGTCTTACTCGCCATTAACTTTTTCTAATCCATAGAAACTGCCTGGAATCGTGAGTCTTGGCTCCATCAGCCTCACAATTCCAAATAACTGCGGCTTAACGCGAACGTGAGTTTTCGCTCGACTGCCTTTCGAGAAAGAGCCGGAGCACGGTGTCCACGCTGGGGCCTTCGCCCGGAAAACAGCAGGCCCGCAAAACCCAGAACGGATCGAGCTCTGACTGGGGAAGGGACCCGCTACAGTCATCTCATACAATCCATGGTGCTCTCTCCTCTCGAGCGACGCTCGGATGAAAGCGCATGGGCGCGTGGGGGTCGCACAATTCGAACCGATTTCTTCAAGTACTCTGTTGTCCTTGTTTGCGGCCTTGTGTTTCTTCTCCTGGAATCGCCTTTGTTGTGTTTGGACGCCAGGGGGGCTGCAGGGAAATAGTCCTATGTGCCATTACAGTCACCTCTGGAGCGCCAGCGCCCGCTAGCCTTGCACCACGAGCTGCATACTAAGCGTCAGGCTGCTGTCCCGCTCGGAGGCTGGCCCCTGAACGGCATAGAGCATTCCCTAGACAAAGGCGAGACAAGGAAAATGACGCAAGGGTGCAAATGAGGATAATTCGGCGAACAACGCCTTAAGTACGATTACAACTTAAAATGGCCCAGTCGGGCAATGTCTGACAGCTGCCAAGTGTGCAGCTAACTCAATTCTTCTGGAGGAGGTCTAGAAAGAGCTTACTGGGCGACTGCCGCGTCGCCCTCGTCATCGCCGGTGCCTTGGCTGGAGCTTGAGGACGCCTCCCCGCTGGACTCCGTCACTCCATCGTCCTCCTCCCCAGCTTCCTCGCTGCCGGACTCCCCGGATCCGGAGGTGTCACCGCTGGAGGAGCTCTCCTGGTCCGCGGTGGCAGGTGCCCCGGGGCGGGCGTAGATGGCCTGCGGCCGTCGCAGGGCGATGTCCAACCGCCCTGCCCTGGCCACCGCCGTGCGGTCAGGAGTTCCTGGCGGTGGAGGCGACGGCCTCTGCAGTACCTCTTCCAGGTTGAGGCTGGGGCGGAGGCGTTGGAGGTTGGTGAAGATGCGCGTCCCCGCCAGCCCCAGCAGCTCCCGGCACTCGGCGTCGATGAGCTCCAGGACCTTCGCCGATGCGCCGTCCAGCTGTTCGGCCAGCTGGCTGAAGAAGAGCAGGATCGACCCGTCGTCCTCGGGGACGGTAGGCAGGCTCAACCCGTGGATGCCCAGGCGGTGCGCCACCATCATGACGCGGGCTGAGAACCCGCGGAACATCTGCACGCACTGCTTTCGCAGCACACGTGCCTCCGCCTCGGAGTCCCTCGCCTCCTGGAGCTCCCTGGAGATCTCCACGACCTGCAAGACCGACGCCGAGTTCTCTTCCTCAAGCCTCTGCACGTCGTGCCGGAGCGGGGCGATGGTGGAGTCAGCTTCGGCCAGGGCGCGCTCGGCGCCCCGGCGCACCTCGTGCGCCCCCCTTAGTTCAGTCTCCAGGTCGCGGACCTGGCGCTCCAGGGTCTCGCGCCCCTGCTTGTACCTCACCAGGGCGGCGTCGGTCTTGGAGCGGAAGTCCGCGGGGCACGCCTCAGTGATCTCGGCGCGCCTCCGCTTGAACTCCTGCTCCATGCTGACCCGTCGCTGGTTCAGCATGTGGTCCATCCTTCCCTGGAGGGAAGCCTCGCGCTGGTTCAGCGCCTCTTGGTGCCGGGACAGCTCGGCGGTGGACTGGCTGACCATTGCCTCCCGGCTCTCGAGGGCCTCTCGCTCCCTGTTGAGCCGATCTTCGAGGGCATGGAGCTGCTCCTCTCGGAGGCAGAGCTCCCGCTCGCGCTCGCGAGCCTCTGCTTCTCGGACGGCGAGCCCGGCCTCCTGCAGGCTCAGGCTATCCGCCCAGGAATCAGCGCTCTCCTCGCGGGCGTGGAGGAGGGCCTCTCGGTCCTCGACTTCGTCTAGCCTCTGCTGGGCGTTGGCAAGGAGGCCGTCGGCATTGGTCCTCGCCTGGTCCAGGAGGTGTTGAGCTGCCCGCTTGGCCTCCTCCCCAGCCAAGGTTGGGTTGGGAGGCCCGACGGTGGGGGGGGATCTTCTGGCGCGCCTCGGAGATGATCTCCATGGCCTCGTGGTGCGCCCTGGCCAGGACCCCCCTCGCCGACTCCCTGGCGTTCGCCAGAGCCTCTTCGGCCTCCTCGACCGCGCTGGCGCGGATCTCCTCCGCCTCCTTCCTCGCCAGCTCGCGGTGCTCGGCCGCACGCTGGTCCAGGAGACGGCATCTCTCTGTGGCTTGGTGCAGGAGGGCCCAGCCCTCGTTGATGCGCTCCTCCTCAGCAGTGCGCGCCCTGACGACCTCGTCCCGGAGGGCGCCGGTCATGGCTGCGAGCACCCCCGCCCATGGGTCAGCAACGTGGGGCTCAGCCGCGATCCTCGCAGGCCTCCCCAGTATCTCTAGCATGGGAGGCGATGGGGCTCTGGAGGGCCCCGGCTCAGTGGAGGCCGTCCTCATCCCGCCGCTTGGCTCGGGGGCTACCCTCGTGCCGGACGGCGCAGCCATGCTCGTCGAGGCGCCTCCGGGGCGGCGGTGGTGCTGGCTACGGGGGGGGGGGGGCAACCGCAGCTGCCCCCGTGGTCTCTGGTGTGCCCCCTGTGCTAGGGGGCTCGGTCGTGCTGGGAGCTGCAACGGCTCCCGGGGCGGACTACGCGTCCGTGGATGCGCGGTCCTCTTCTTCTCCGGCGGCGCGCAGCAGCGTCGTCGGTGTGGCCGTGGTGGCCGGGTCAGGGCCTGGCGTGGTCTGCCCGGTCTTTCTCTTCTTCCTCCTCTTCTTCTCTTCCTTCTTCTCCTCTGCATCCCTGGAGAGGAAAAAGGGGAGTGAGGTTAGGGGAAAGGTAAGGCAAGAGGTAAAGGTCTTTGTGCAGGAACACTCACGAGGCGTCCCGCTGCACCCATCCTCTTTTGCTCGAGAGGGCCGAGGGTGGCGGCGGGGGCGCAGCGGATTCGCCCGCCGGCTTCTTGCCATGGGAGGCCCCAGCCTCAGGTTGCCGGCTGGCGCGCTCGTCGTTGAACTTGGAGCGGCGCTCCGCCTCCCGGCAGGCTCGGCGCCCCTCCTCCTCCAGGTCTCGCGAGGAGGACGTGTCGGCGTCTCCTCCGGTGGGCTAGTCCGGCGAGGCGGAGTCATCGTCGGAGGAATCTGAGAGCACCACAGTGCCCTCGGGACGCCTCCGGCGGACTAGTCGATCACCGGACTCCGCGACATCATCGTCGCCATCTCCAGAGGCCGTGGGCCCCGTTCCCCTTGCTGCCGAGTCCTGCTCCGAGCTGGCTGCGGGTGCGCTCGGGAGGGGACCAGGCACGACGCCGTCGTCAAGGAACGGACCCCAGGCGTTAAACTTTAAGATCCCCGCCGTAACGCGGCTGGTCTCCCGAGCGCCCAGATTGTAGATCGGCAAGGCATTGCGCGGGATGGCGGGGATGGTGGCGGAAGAGAAGAAGGCTCTTATTACCTCCTCCCGAGCGTCGGCGTTGAGCTCGCTGATGTGGAGCCTGAGGTCGTCCCCGGCCCTGTGCCTCCAGATCTCCCGGCGGTGGTCCTGCAGGGGGCGATGCGTCGGGTGACGAACTCCACCCCGACCATGGTCCCTGTGACGCCGGCCCTCCGGAGATCTCGGATTCACGGGCGGAGCGTCCTCAGGGCTTCCTCAGGAAGGGCCTCGCTGGCCCAGGTGGTGAGCTTGACGGGAGGGATCCCGGTGACGAGGAAGAGCTCCGATTCTTCGAGGATGTCGACGAAGAACCAGCGGCTCCGAAAGTCTTCAACTTTCTTCATCCACTTCAAGTCGATGAAGTCGCCCTCCGTTCCGGCGGTGGCGATGAAGGAGACGCATCCGGAACTCTGGTTCAGCCCAGAGGACCGGAGAGAGAAGAGGTGGCGAAAGTACGCCACCGACGGCTTGATGCCGATCCAGGCCTCGCAGGCGTAGGCGAAGACCGCCAGCAAGGTGACGGACTTGGGATGCAGGTGGATGGCCTGGATCCCGTAAGTCTCCAGGATCGCCAGAAAGAAGGGGGAGAACGGCGGCAACCGACCAGCAAAAACGGAGAAGAGGAAGAAAGGCTGCGCCGTCGCGGGCAGAGTGTCCCGTGGCGCGCGGCCGTGCCAGATGCGGGTGGCGCCCCACTCATTGTTCTTGCTCCCGACCATCTCTCGGACGGTCTGGAGCTCGCGGCTACTCTTGATGCGGGAGTCGAGCAGGGGCACCGCCGGCCGCAGCACAGCTTCAGAAGACCTCGCCGCTCCAACGGCCCTGTGCGGTGCCATAGCTCTGGGCGGGGGCGAGTTGCAGCGAGGAGATTGGAGGCTAGGAGGATTTGGATGCGCAAGATCTTCAGCAGGGAGGTGGCGGCGGCAATGTGCTGGGGAAAGAGGAGGAGCCTTCTCTGCCAAGCCTTTAAGGGGACGGCCGGGGCGCAGTTTCCGAAGCGTCGCCCTTGACGCGACGGTTCGAAAAACGCCCGTTGCCCCACCCACTTCGCACGATCTCCACGCTGCTTCGCTCCGCCAACTGCAAGGGTGCCACGTGCCCACGACCTCCGCTCTTCACATGGTCCTCTGACCGCGCGGTTGACGCGTGCCGTTGGAGGGCCCAGCAGCTTCGGGGGCCCCCGGCCCTTCGCTCCCTCGAGGGGGCGCGTTCGCGGGCCGGGCTCCCGGGGGCTACTGTCGGTGTTCTGGATACCGGGGTATCCCGGTCCACCTGCTCCTGGGCCCCGTCATCGGCCCATCTTCAGCCCAGGGGAGAATCAACGACCCACGCTACGGAGAAGACCCTCATGAGGAGGCGCCTCACGAGGAGAACGACGGTGGAAACTGCTAAGGACCAGAAGACCTCCTCACGAGCCCTCGCTGGTGAGGAGAGGGACCACGTCCGCGTCAGCTCAGCACGTTGACGTGCAGAGCAAGAAGATAAGGGACAGAAGACCGCGTACCGCCCACGCTACCCCCGACAGGGAGGAGACCAACTTTCGCTGTGCCTGCCCAAAGCGGCAGAGTGGTTGTTGGCCACCCCCCTAAAAATAGCATGGACGGTGTAGGGCGCCAGGGGAAGACGTCAGCTTCCTCCACCCACTCCGGTGGACCGGCGCCACTACCCTACGAAGACTACGTCCACAGAAAAGTGTAGTCTACAGCTGTCCTCCCTCCTTGGCCGTGTGTGGCAACCCCTTCCCCAAGAAGATAAGGGGAAGGAGGACCTTGGCGCTATAAAAGGAGGGGAGGCCACCCCTTAGGGGAGATCGGATCTTCATCTTCTCCAAGCTGCTAGCTGGGCACGCAGGTTCTTCAACCTCTGGCCAGCTAGAGCTTTGTAACCAAGACCTTGTACTCCTCGCGAGGTGTCGCGTTGTAATACAAGAAGGAAGGAAGTAGGGGTGTTACCTCACCACGAGGGCCCTGAACCTGGGTAAAGCTCGGCGTCTCTCTCTGTAGTGCGTAGTGCGTTCGACAACTCGAGGCTTCCGTCACCGTGCTTTGTTGCGATCCTAGATCTCACACGTTCAGCCCCCTGCGTTCGAATCTTTGGGTCCGTCGCATGGTACCCCGTGTTGTTGCGACACGAAATCCATCGACAAGATTTGATGGTACCGTTTCGATGACTTAACAGAACAAATCCATTGGATCTGGATCTAACGGTGAGGAGGCTATCGAGCTCACATAGGGTTCCGATGGTCAACTCCGGCGAGGTAGCGGCCCAGGTACTTCACCGCGGCGATGCTTCGGTGACCTCCGGTGCAGATGGAGAGCTGGACGGTGATCAGTGCGATGCGGGGAAGACGAGGGCATGGACGGCGTCGTCGTTTGTGTCCAGTAGTGAGGAGGAGAGGCGGCTGGAGGATGCACAGGCACCGGTGACCTTCGGTTTGCACTGGAGAGCTCGATTCTCTGCGAAACGATTCAATCCGAGGGCATCAAGGGGTGCGCCAGAGCAGAGGAAGAAGAATAGGCTAGGAGAGGAGGTGCGGAATCACCTGTCATTGACGAATTTTACCGGGGAGCTCGCAGGGACCGCGGAGTCTGGCGATCGATTCCGTCGATTCAGCGGCGCCTCGAGCAGGAAGAAGAAAGGGAGTCGACGGAGGACCTCTGGGGGCTTTTATAGGTCGGGTCTTGATGGCCATTACTGCGAGAAATCACCGGGGGGAGTAACTCCGGCCGTTTTCAGGAGAGAGAGAGGGAGTGATTGCCGGGGAAGAGAAATCTGACAAGGCGGTCCCACCTGTCAGCTCAGAAGAAAAGAAAAAGAAATAGAAAGAGGGAGGAAGGAAGGGTTGCTGGGCTGGTTCTGACCGGGTCAGCCCAGTGGCTACCCTTTTCTTATTTTTTGTTCTGTTCTTTTTCTAATTTTTCTGTTTTATGATTTGTTTCATAACTCCATCGTTTGAGCCCCAAATGCATTCAAACAAATTTCTAAATTTTTGTAAAAATTCAGCAGTACATTTTGAAACAGTAATGGGACACTTTTTATGGACAAAATCATTTTCAAGAAGATCTTTTTTAAAAGGGCCAACATGCTTTATTATGCATAAAGCATTATGTTGGATTAGGGTTTGAAAATAATCCTTTTAAATTCAGAGAATAAACTTTATAGAAATAGTCTTTGAAATATATTTTTCAAACATTTCTTTGGCATAGAAACTTTATAAAACATTTTGTAAGACATTTCCTTTGCGAAAGTGCTTGCATAGGATTGAATAAAGGATGGAAAATAGTATTTTGATACTTGATCTTTTTAAAAGAAGTTCTTCAAGAAATTAATAGAAAGTTTAAAATAGTTTTCAATTAAAGCTTTCAAATAGGCTCAAAATTTTTAAATTCCTGTGAATTTCCAATCATCTCGAGCAAAACAAAAGCAAAAAAAAATTCCCCCAAAATTTGACAAAATCTTGGGATGTTACAGACTACCACCCTTAAAAGAAATGTCGTCCTCGAGATTGGAGAGGCTAGAAAGAAGGATAGGTTTGGGTTTCCTAGGTGGCTACCACCCTTAAAAGAAAATTCCTCTTGGTGGTATCTTGATGCTTCCTTAGGCACTTGGTGGTATTTTCCTTGAATCGCTCTTCTCAGAAATTTTGATGTCCACAACTATGTTCAAAAGTGGGCACACCAAGGGTTCCATCCAATTCTGGTGATAGGCAGATATCATCCATTGCGTTGTCTTCAACAAGGTAGTCCACATCTTCCAAGAATGTGTATCTAGCCTTTTCTTGGTCGGTCCTCACCAAGGCCAAGACAGCATACAGGCCATCATCATACTCCTTGTTGCTTTTTAGCTGATTTTCATTCCAACAATCTCAAAAGATGACCCAGTGCCAAGTACTGCATGCTCGCCCCACGAACATGATGAGACCACACATCCCAGAGGATTAGGATGGCATCTTTCTGCGGTCTTCTCATGCGTTTCATAGGGGTAAACAAGGTGTACTCTGTAAGAGGTACTTGCCCCTTTAAGGGACGGAAGGTCGCCTTATAATCAGCATTGTTGAACCCATTCAAGTTACCGGAGCAAGTCATGCTACTTGCCACAGGCACCCGATGGTCCTTAAGAATTCCTTTAGCAACCGTCTTCATAGTTGTTGAAAGGCGCTGAACAACTTGATCATATCTCGAAGATGAACTCCTTTGCGGGGAAAAGGAATCTAACGAAGCTCTCATGGGTAGGGGATTAGTTTCGAGGATTTGGAGAGTTGCCCCATAACATCGCGGGTCGGGATGGGGTAGACTTCGGTGGCGTAGGGCTCTGGAATCAGGAGGCAATCTCATAGTTGGTGGTGGCGGTCTCTGTTGTGACTCTCTGGAGAGGGGTGAACCCTCTTTTATAGGCTCAGGGAGGTAGTCGAACAGGCCGCGTGGGGAGCCGAAACGAAGAGTCAGGGAGGTGAATTGAAGCCGAAGTTGAACCGCCTTCGCATTCAAGGTCCACTGAGAGAAACGTTTCTGATCCGTGTAGTCGTTCATCACCGTATTCTTACGTTTTGGCCACACTGGCGCACTATAAGGGGTGTAACATATTTATCCTTCTAAGGTCATGGTTTGGCGACGTCGTCTCTCCTGTAGGTATGTCTCTCTAGGTATGTAAAACCAACATTACGAGAGCGAATAATAAGAGTAGTAGGAGTGGTGATCAATCCATCCTGCACCCAAATCATTACTTCATACATGGTTTTGCAAACCTCATATTCTAACTCTTGGTCGACCTTACTAGCTTTTAAGCAAAAGTTTTGTTGAAATTGGGATCAAGTTCCCAAACCCTATTTTGAATTTTGAAAACAAAACCTATCAGTTTCTAACTAGGGTTTTGGGCAAACTCAGACGTAAGGCGATAACTCTTGCATTGTATAACCTTCAGCTTGCTGAATTCGGGAGAAAATTACATCCATACAATGAGTTATTCATCGGGCTTACAAGTCCATCCTTCATTTATTACAGGTATTAACCGAATATAAATACTCCTAGGTTGATCATACTTTGTTGCGTCTTCACCTTGTATTGCAGCATCCTTCAGTCATCCCGATTTACTAAGGTCTTGGAGTATCATTCTCAGAACATTTATCAGCGTAGTGTCCCTTTTGTTTGCACTTGTAACAAGTGATCTGGCGGAGGTTCTTCTTCTTCATGCTACCTTGTCCATTTGCTTTGTTGTTCCTTTCAGTACATTTCTCTATATAATGTCCTAGCTCCCTGCATTTGAAGCACATCTCCTTGCTATTGACCTTCTTCCTTTTTGGTCTTTCTAGGGCTAGAAGATCTCTTACTTCATTTTCTTCATATTCCACTACGGCTGTGGGAAAATATTCTCTCTTGCTCGAGCAATTTCTGGATAAGTGTCCCTCTTCTTCACACGAGTAGCAACACTTGGTCGTAAGGTTGTGTGTTGTTCCCGCGTCCTTTTCTTCTATCTTCCTCTTGGATCTCCCATCTCTAGGGGTTTTTCCTAACAGCTGGTCCATTTTATCCTTGGCTTGTTGATTCATTCGTTGCATCGTGGGGTAAAACTTACATTCAGCAGGAATATGACTGGTTCCTTCACATAGGAAACAAGTAACTTGGCTCATGGGACACTCTCCAACTGGGTGACTCATAACACAGTAAGGACACTCTTCATGACAGTACTTAGAGGCGTGTCCTATTTCTCCACATCTCTTACAGGCTCGCTGTGTCACCTCAACATCAACTTTTGCTGGCTTTCCATCAAGATCATTTTGTGGCAGGCTATTATTGGCACTGGCCACAATCTGGGACATCATTTGTACTATTTGGGAATGATCATTTAGTACTTGCTGCACTCCTGGGGGTAGTTCTTTGCTATCGTGGTAAATCATATTCCGAGTCATCATCCGCATCATTTCCGTGTGAGCTCCAATCAATTGTTGCATTGCTATCTCCAACTGAGGGTTGTTGGGAATGGCTTGTGATTGAGTATGCATCTGTTTGAGGTTTACGACGGGTTTTGGGTCTTAGCATAGATGAGTTTAGATAGAAGGGATCTAAGGAAGATTCCTACCCAAGTACAGCAGGACAAGAGAAACATCATACTACAAAATTTTAACAGTCATTGCGATCGATATTTAAAGGCATGGATTAACACATCAAACATAGATCCTCAAGCACAAACAAGTCAACTACAAGTTTTAGGAAAGCGAGGTCTAGCATGGTCATACCACTAGGTGGCACGACTAACTATTACAAGATCGTCGATTTATTACATAATGTGGTGGTCTCACTACTTGAACTGTGCAAGATATGCTCTAGTGTTCCCTGTCTTGCGTCGCTTCACCACATGACTAGGTGGCGCCGCATGAACCTTCTCCACAGAATCTTCCTCCACGGTGGGCTGGCAAGGCTCTAGCTTCTTAGGCTCTGCTCCAACCTGCTCCGAGGTCGACTCCTTGCTCTCTTCAGTAGGTGTTGTTCCTTTCTTGGGCGGCCAAGGTTTATACTTCATTAGGTCCTGGTGAAGATAAACGCACTGTCCTCGAAAGCCTACAATCTGGGCCTCCTGATCCTCGACCTTGCCTGATAGCTTATCATTGGCGGCCTCAAGGGATTTGTTCTTCTCCTTCAGCTTCTCAATCGTGTTCTCTAGTTGCTCTATCTTCTCATCTTTCTGCAGGAGCTGATACTTGGCATCATCCGTGGCATCCATCTCACTGCACAGCATGTCTTCCAGGTTGAAAGCATAGGACCCCATGTCCTCTAACTGCACCTCAGTCCATGGTAAATTCTCACGACACCCTGGAGTCCTCAAGGCCCATCCCTCGTGGTTGCGTCTCCCGAACTGGTAGATGGAATTGTCCAACTCTGATATCTCTTGGACGTACATACCACATATGCGAGCTAGTGCCTCCTCCATGGCCATCATGACACCAGTCTCCCAGCCTGGGTACATCCTCGAGTACACCACTGTCTCCGTGGGAGTACCAATGGTACGACCCTCGATCCTGGTCTCAATCTCCCAGCGGACGATCTCGGGAACCACACAGGGTATCACTCTACCACAAAAAGTGGGGGGTGACAGGTTCAACATCTGAGAAAGGCGAGAAAGCTGGTCACTAAATAGCTCGTCGTCGTCGTCAAAGGGGACCTTCAGCTTGGTGAACGTCATCTAAAATTTGAAAGAAGAACAGTGTAAGTAAATGAAAGTGATAAGTCTTACAAGGAAAATAAAACAAACAGTACTTGTAGAGCAATAAAATTTTCAAAACACATCCTAAACGCAATGATATCCATTTGATATCATTTTGGGGTTTCCTAGTCTAGTCCAAACCTAGGGTCTCGATCCTATAGGCAACACTATGCTCTGATACCATTTTCTAACGCCCCACCTTTGGATTAAGGTGGAACATCCGTGTTAAGTGCTATTCCCTAGATCACTGATAGCACCACAGAACAAAATGAAATAATCATTGCATAGTATCAAGATTACAACGTGGATCCAGATACAAAGTATTCTAACCTTACAGATACACAGCGGGAAAACAAGGTGGCAAGGAGCCTCCATATTCATCACGTGCCACAGGCAGCCATGTTGGAATGTAAGCTCGAGATCCAAATCCTGGTTCTTGACTCGAAATAAAACCTGCACGTTGAATATGCAGCCCCAAAGGGGTCAGTACAATGATGTACTGGCAAATGACACATATTTGGTGGCTGTTGTGGGGAGTCTATCTACATGAATATTTGGCTAGTGGATCTCATAGGCTGATTTGCATAAAGCCAGTTTTATCCTATAATTCTTTCACAAAACTTTCTTTCAAAGTTTTATATTTTCAAGGGTCGAAATAACCCCCAACTACCACATACTAGCTAGGTATGTAGCACTGGGCGAAACTCAACAAAGTCGGAACCTCAGGAACCATCACCTCTCGGAGTGCATGGTCCTTAGTTCCTACCTAGAGGTTTCTAGACAAAGTTTTATTCATTCAGAAATGGTGATGAGATTCTTCCGTACATTCCATGTCTAGAGACTCAATTGTCCATTCCGAGGACGCGGCTAATCGATTAGTTTTTGACACCTTGCAAGGGTTGTGCACTTTCACCTTACGATTCATTTTATGCCCATACATAAAATGAAACGAGACCTTTTAGAGGAGAGAGCAACTAACCGGCAAGATCCGTTCCCAACCTAAAATTCAACTACCACCATCTTCTTGCACACAAGTTGCACTCCCACATCTAATCAGTCAAGACAGAGCCCATAATGTCATAAGGCTGCACTGGAAGCACTCTAAGCATGGAAGACATAGTAACCTCTTTGTTCCTGGGTGGCAAACCACAAGTGAACGCCCAGGCAGCAACTACACAACTGTGTAGCCCCAGGTCGCCACTCAACATCGCCTCCATCATCAAACCAATCCACCCAGGTGTTTCATTTTAGTTGAAGTTCTTAGTTTGTTCACAAAACACTTTTGCAAGTGATCATAGCATGGCATCAATATTTTTCAAAGTATTTAGCATCCTAACAGGTGGGGTTTGAGGATAGCTACACACTACTAGGATCTAAGCATTTGATAAAATAGTTGATCATTTCACCTATCATACATACTACTAAAACACACTAATGCAGTAGTAAAAATAGGTAGGGGATATGTGTGTCCACTTGCCTTTTTGAAGATCACGACGTTTCACTTCTCTCAACTAAGCACGTAGCTCTTCGCACAAACTATAACACAGAAATAACATAACATAAACAATCCATACAAACACAATCAAACAAATCAAACAATTGAAAAGTGTTTGTTTAACAATTTTGATTCAATGAGATGTTATGACAAGAAAGATATGGCAAAGGAACATGATTTGGGAGATATGAATTTGAGAGCTTAGCTGGGGAAGATCAATATGATTTGAGAGAGAATTGGATTAGGCATAATATAATTGATGAAGTTTTTATGCTTTTATTAAAGCATATATGAGTTTTAGGAATAGCTCATGTGTGATAAATTACACAGGAGTCAATTTGTGCAACTACAACACTATTGAGTAAATGTGACAACAATTACTCTTGAATAGCATCCATTGCACTTAGGAACTAGGCTAGGTTTTAAGAAGGCTTGAATTACTCAATTAGCACATTTGCAAGTTGAATAGTTCAA
Source organism: Dactylis glomerata (assembly GCA_007115705.1). Lineage (NCBI taxonomy): Eukaryota > Viridiplantae > Streptophyta > Magnoliopsida > Poales > Poaceae > Dactylis > Dactylis glomerata. Next base: position 13,668,125 of record QXEO01000553.1, read on the forward strand.
TACATGTGAACCAAAACTAAGTAGGCATTGGATTGGGTATGAATGATTGATAATTGAGGGCATGGCTCAAATGGTTCATTGATCAACATGGTGTATAACACATACTATGGTATGGGCTATAACAACTCCACATTAATATGATCTAGGTTTGGGATGAATTCATATTCTACTCAAGTAGCACAATTGCAATTTGAATATATATGAATTAGACAAAGTATAATGAGTGAGATCTTTATGCTTTATCAAAGCATATTGAATCTTGGATTATCTCATGTGGGTAAATCACATAAGAGACAAAATAGTGCAATAGCAATACTATTGAATAAGTGTGACAACAATTATTCTTAAATAGTATATATTACACTTAAGCTTAGGCTAGGACTCTTATAACATTGAAGTACTCAATTAACTCAAATGCAAATTGAATAGTTCAATGCAAGGCTAAGATTGAGTAGACATGAGTAAATGGCTATAGGTATTGGATATGTATAGATGATATTTGAAAACATGGCTTATGGTTCCTAATGAGTAAATGGGATTGGGTTAAGTACTATGATGTTGATTTGATCAATACCATAGTAGCAAAGGTAGAAACTAAAATTGAAAGTATCACACTTTACTCAAATGACACATTTGAAATTTGAATAAGTGGGTACTATGCAAGATAGGTCTAAGTGAATATGATCTTGATCAAGATGTTGTTCAGATAACATTGGTGACTAGGTATGATTATAAGATTTGCCATGGTAGAAGGAAACATTACTGAACAGAATTAGGTTTATTCTTATAATGGAAATTACCCAAATCCTCATATTAGAATTTGAATAATAGATGAAGTGGTTCAAGAAATTATGGGAGTGATGCTACTGGATAGCTTGCAGTAATACAAAGTCACTGCAAGTGGAAGCATCTTAAAATAAGATATAGAATTCAAACTATGATCAATTTAGTGATTTGGATAGATTTGGTTGCACAAAGTGTGTGCACGTATCAACTTTGGATTTTCTTGTTCCTATGATGTTCTACAAGTTGAGAGGATTTCAGAGACTACAATTTTGTAATTTTTGGATTAATAGAACTAAAGATATGAATTAAACAAGTTAACAGATGGTTTGATTCCAATTTGAAAATAGTTTCAAATTGAACCCATAAAATATAAGATATTATTGTACTACTGGATTCTATATTTCCTAAGGATTCCAACGGTATATTATTTGCTAAATTTGGACCAGTAGATTAATTTCTACTGATTTTACAAGTTGCAGCTAAATTGAAAGGAATTTGAATTCTGTTTGAACTTAGGCAGGCCACGCGTTCTATTCTGATTGGCTGATACCCTTTCGGGTGGATCATGGTTTTCCGCCGTTGGATTGAAGCAGATCTGAACGGTCCAGATTTGATGGTACCGTTTCGATGACTTAACAGAACAGATCCATTGGATCTGGATCTAACGGCGAGGAGGCTATCGAGCTCACCTAGGGTTCCGATGGTCAACTCCGGCGAGGTAGCGGCCCAGGTACTTCACCGCGGCGATGCTTTGGTGACCTCCGGTGCAGATGGAGAGCTGGACGGTGATCAGTGCGACGCGGGGAAGACGAGGGCGTGGACGGCATCGTCGTTTGCATCCAGTAGTGAGGCGGAGAGGCGGCTGGAGGATGCACGGGCGCCGGTGACCTTCGGTTTGCACTGGAGAGCTCAATTCTCTGCGAAACGATTCAATCCGAGGGCATCAATGGGGGGCGCCAGAGCAGAGGAAGAAGAATAGGCTAGGAGAGGAGGTGCGGGATCACCTGTAATTGACGTATTTTACCGGGGAGCTCGCAGGGACCGCGGAGTCCGGCGATCGATTCTGTCGATTCGGCGGCGCCTCGAGCAGGAAGAAGAAAGGGAGTCGACGGAGGACCTCTGGGGGCTTTTATAGGTCGGGTCTTGATGGCCATTAGTGCGAGAAATCACCGGGGGGAGTAACTCCGGCCGTTTCCAGGAGAGAGAGAGAGGGAGTGATTGCCGGGGAAGAGAAATCTGACAAGGCGGTCCCACCTGTCAGCTCGAAAGAAAAGAAAAAGAAAAAGAAAGAGGGAGGAAGGGTTGCTGGGCTGGTTCTGACCGGGTCGGCCCAGTGGCTATCCTTTTCTTATTTTTTTTGTTTTGTTCTTTTTCTAATTTTTCTGTTTTATGATTTGTTTCATAACTCCATCGTTTGAGCCCCAAATGCATTCAAACAAATTTCTAAATTTTTGTAAAAAATCAGCAGTACATTTTGAAACAGTAATGGGACACTTTTCATGGACAAAATCATTTTCAAGAAGATCTTTTTTAAAAGGGCCAACATGCTTTATTATGCATAAAGCATTATGTTGGATTAGGGTTTGAAAATAATCCTTTTAAATTCAGAGAATAAACTTTATAGAAATAGTGTTTGAAATATATTTTTCAAACATTTCTTTGGCATAGAAACTTTATAAAACATTTTGTAAGACATTTCCTTTGCGAAAGTGCTTGCATAGGATTGAATAAAGGATGGAAAATAGTATTTTGATACTTGATCTTTTTAAAAGAAGTTCTTCAAGAAATTAATAGAAAGTTTAAAATAGTTTTCAATTAAAGCTTTCAAATAGGCTCAAAAGTTTTAAATTCCTGTGAATTTCCAATCATCTCGAGCAAAACAAAAGCAAAAAAATGTCCCCCAAAATTTGACAAAATCTTGGGATGTTACAAACTGGCACTGTGGCATCTTGTTAATAGGTTAGTTCCGGAAAATGCATAAAAACGCCACAAAGTGTAACAAAACACTAAGCAAATGGTGTAAAAACAAGCATGGAGCATCAAAAATTATAGATACGTTTGAGACGTATCAGCATCCCCAAGCTTAACTCCTGCTCGTCCTCGAGTAGGTAAGTGATAACAAAAGAAATAATTTTTGAGGTGACATGCACCTACACAATCTTGATCATATATGTAAGCGTTGTGCGATGGGATCAAAAGAACTTAAAACATGGGCATGAAAGATATAATCTTGATAGAAGAAACTTAGCAACCATGTTATAACATGAAAATGAACACAAACAAAAGATCATGACAATGAAACAATGAAAGTCAAACGTGTGTTCAAATCATCAGGAAAAACATACAAATGGTTTTCAGCTTGTCCTTCATGAGAGAGCAAAACATAAATGCAAACGACACCTTCAAGTTTAAGAGGGCGACTAGATACAAATAATTTAAGAACAAGTGAAACCAACAATATGAATCAATCAATGAAAACTTTGGGACAATGCACATTATACTCAGAATGACAACTATGCTCTCTTAATGGTGCATAAAGATAGAAGGTGGAGACTCAACATAAAAGTAAAAGAAAGGCCCTTCGCGGAGGGAAGCAGTGATTGCAAGTTTTATAAACCTTCAAAAATTATGGTACTTACCGGCTTTGAGCTCTCATTGCCCCCATCATAAGCATCTTGAATGGTTAAAGTTCATGCGAGAACACTTATGCTGCATATGCTTGACAAATCATAAGTTGAAAACCTCGTGTCCCGTGAAATACGAATACCCAAACCTCATGCTACTCGACTTAGAGTCCCAAGCAAGCTCTTGTCATTGTAAATATATGTGTATCTGTTGCCTGTCAAAACCCACCGGCGAGCAGCGACGAGCAACACGAAGAGCCGGGAGGCTCCCAGAACTGCTGGTGGGCCCTGGTCCCTCGGGCAACGGCCCGCAAAACTCCGGCACACGTCCTGGCTGATGCAAGGGCGTGCCACCTGACCTATACCTGATCAGGAAGGTGATGGATTGCTTCGATTAGTTTCCTGCATGGCAGACACGTAAACATTAAATACGAGCCTCGATCGGCTCTCAGGTTTCCCTGTGAATCGGCTCATGTAGCCGATTGTCCCATGGATCTGCATTGGATCTACGATAACATGGGGTTTTGCTTTATCAAAACAAGTCAAATCGATCTACGACAGTTTAACGCTTTCACCACATAATTGGAACATCCCACACGTAATTGAGCCTGGTAGATACGAAAGATAACAGAAAACTAACCCTAGAGGAGGCCAAAAAACCAACGTAGAGTCAATTCCCGGAACAACTCCTCTCGAATTGGCAAACCATATCCTTACGTACTACTGGATCGTTCAACCCGTTTGTGAGGCCTAACCATGCGGATATCAAACTAATCCTTGGAGAACAAGGAACAACTATGACAGATTGAATCGACTGAATAAAGATCAAGCAAGATGCTGCCCTTACACCCAAAATAGGTGCAAAGGCAGCGAGATCTCTAGGGGCAGCATGACTAAGCAAACATAACCAAAAGCACCGATGCTAGCCCAAACAGATCTATGATAACAGTATTACTCGCCATCAACAAGGCTTCAGTACGAGCAACACCAAATAACACATAAGCAGATGCTGCCTAGATCGCGAGATGCGATCTAGGCAGCACGACGCTTACCTGAAAGAAACCCTCGAAACAAGGGGTGGCGATGCGCCGAGATTGTGTTTGTTGTGAACGTGATCGTCCTCCTTTCTCAATAACCCTAGGTACACATTTATAGTCCGGAGACTTTCTATCTTTGGAATAAACCTAACAACTCTATCTCTTGTTTAAACCGAAACGTAATCTATCATAATATACAGATACACGGGCAATTAGCCCAAATCCACGCGCAAGGCCGATCCAGCCTCCAAGCCCATCTTGATTACGGCCCATCTCCTCATTTGGCCAAAATGTGGCGATAACAGTATCATCGAGAACCGCCAACGGGGTACCTCCTGCCCGATGACATGGAACAAGCCCACATCAAAATGATAAGACAAACAGACAATGAACACCTCGGCATCTCTTTTATTTACCATTGGTATAGCTTTTTATTGTGAGATGCGTCGTCGAATGTTCACTATGGGCATGCTGTAAATTTCCACCATGAATTATGCATGGCTTAGATTAGCGGCCCAGGCATTTCCCTAACACATATAAAACTCCATGATCCCGCAAGATTCCCAACTTATTTCACATCGCGAGTATCCATAAACAAAAGATTACGATATCAACTCAAATGAAAGACAGTGCAATGTTGAAAGCTTGCCCCATGACGACATGGCTAGGCTAATTCCCAACTTACAACTTGCAAGCATAACAACTCAACATAAGAGACCACAATGTCAAAATTTTAAAACGAGAAAATTAAAGTGTGCCATCAGGTTCGTGAGAGCTTTACTGACCAATTTTCGCATAACACCAAAAAGAGTTTAATTTGAAGGATAGATAAAGCAAGTCAAATGTACTTTGGAATAGCAAATTGCTAATAGGTATGTATGGTGGACACTTTGGAACAACTTGGTTTTTAGGAGTTGGATGCACGAGTAGAGATCATACTCAGTACAAAATGAGGGCTAGCAAAAGACTGGGAGCGACCAACTAAGAGAGCAATAACGGCCATAATCATACAAAGCGACAAAGTAACATTAAAAGAAGCATAAGATGGCATCAAAAGTCAAAAACTAAATGATCATAGAGGCAATGGCGACTTTGTATGAGTCTAACATGTGTGAGCATGTGCCAAGTCAACCCAAATAAAGCATCAAAGGAGAAAACCAAAATAATGCTTCCAAATATTTAAAACAACGCATGATTTTTTCAAAGGCTCATTAAGCAATCTCAGTCATTTGAGACAAGTCATGATACATCAAACATCACTAATCATACTATCAAAACGCAATCAAGCATGGCATGCAAAAGTCTAAGCCGTAGTCTAAACAAGCTCCTTTTTGTACCACTTTTTTGCATAAAGCTTTTTCTCTTTTCCAACACCATTCGAAATTTTTATAAACAACTCTTTTGATAAAAACCATTATGGACCAGAGGTCAAAATACACCTTGATACAAAGATATAACAAGATCTGAACACAAATCAAGGCGAAAATCGAAAGCTAAACGCAGTTCTAGAAAAAGAGAACACTTGTTGAAATTATAAGAATGAAAAACAGAGTGTTCTTGGCAAATGAAAAGCAAGGCAACTTCTCCAAAGGAATTTGTTGGGGTCCAACCATTTATTGCAGCAAATAAAACTAAACAAAACTGAAAATTAAAAACAACTGATGCTCCAAGAAAAACGCATAATGCATGAAGCAATAAAAATATAGTGTTTTGAAAGGTGACCTGATTTTTGCCGATGAAGAAGGGGTGCCTCGGGGGCATCTCCAAGCTTTGACGCTTGTACTTCTTGGATATTTCTTGGGGTGCGTGGGCATCCCCAAGCTTGAGCTTTTGTCCATTCTTCAACTCATCTCATCATTCTCCAATCCCTACACTTGAAAACTTCCATCATACAAAACTAAACACAAATTTATTAGCAACATTAGTGTAAGCATAACATCAAATCAACCCTTTTTGCTTCAGGTTTCAACTCAAAACCACCACATATAAAGCATATATTACTGTAGAAACTTCCCCAAAAGTTCCATGATCAAAAGAACTCAAAAAGAAAGCGATAAAGCGGTAAACACAAATATTGGCAGAAATCTGTCAAAACAGAACAGCTGACAAAGGTCGAATTTTTAGAGGGTTTTCTGTTGCTCAAATCAAAAAGTGTTCAACTAATGAAAGTTTGGATATAACCTGGGGCATATGCACAAGAAATCGCAGGTCCAAAATATATACAGAGAATTTTCAAAAAAAATTACGGTGCAGCACCGAAAACTGTTTCAGGACAGCAACATCCCCAAATCTTTACCTCACTCAAATTAGAGGCTTCTCTTGGCACAAAAACGAAATAAAAAGGATAAGGAGAGGTTATTACAGGTAGTAATAACTTCCAAGACTCAAATAAAAGAAAAAGTACTGAAAAGTAAAACATTGGGTTATCTCCCAAAAGTGCTTTTCTTTAATGCCTTTGAGCTAGGCGCAGTAATTTGCAAAGATGCTCATGTGGGCGCCATATAAGAGCTTGAGGCAAAGGAGCCATATAAGAACTTGAAGCAATAGAGAGCATCAAAAAGCAAATGTGAAAGACATTTAAATCTGAACCACTTCCTATGAAAAATAATCTTGTAAAGAGACAAGTCATGAAAGCGCAAAGCAAAAAGCATAGGAAGGCAAAACAAGTACAACTTCAAGAGTTGCAACATAAAGAGGGGAAACTCAATATTATTGAGATCCATCAAACCATGTTTCCCTCTCTTATAGTAACTTTCAGTAGCATCATGAATAGAACTAACAATATAACTATCACATAAAGCATCCCTATCATGAGCCACATGCATAAAAGAATTAATACACCCCACATGAGCAATCGTAATAGGAGCAGATTCAACAGAATAATTATTCTCATCACCATAATCATCAAAAACAGGTGGCATATTGTAATTATAACTAATTTTCTCCTCAAAAGTAGGTGAACTGAAAATATTATACCAATCATCATAACCATCATAAACTAGAGGTTCAGTATCATCACAAGCTAGAGAACAACTATTTCGCAAAGCATATTCATTAAACATATCATCATAAGAAGGAACATGGATAGTACTAATGGTACACCAATTATTAACCTTAGAATTGGTACCAAAAAGATTTTCAATATCAAAAGTAGAGTGCTTTTCCCAATCATGATCACTAACATGGGTAACAGGCATGGGAACATCATCCCAGTTAGAATTATCATAATCTATAGCAGGATCATAATGCTTAGGGGAAGATTCCGTGTCCTCTCGCCTTTTACTCCTCTTCTTCTTCTTCATACTCTTCTTACTCTCTCCTTTACGAGGGAGACTGAGGCATCTCTCAATCCTTAGGAGGAAGCATCTTCTCCACATATCCTTTAGGAGGGAAAGGCATCTTCTCCACATATCCTTTAGGAGGGAAAGGCATCTTCTCCACATAATCTGGTTTACTGACAGAAACAACAGAAGAAACTTTGGAGGATTTCTCCACTCTATTAATAAGATAGAAACACCTATTAGTCCTGTCATAGCTTGGCAAAACATCATGTTTTATAAGATTTTGTATGTAAGTATTTGCGAGGCAATCTTTAGCACAATAGAGACGACAACCACGAAGGGTGCTATTAATATCAACATCTCTCATATCAACCAAAGAAATCTTCCTAGATATCTCTTCACAATCCAAAAACAAAGTAAGCTCATCATGCTGATTGAGAGTAATCTTGTCATCACAATACAAATTTGCGGAACTCATTCGATTAAATGGGCATTGAAAATTAAAGTGACCCTTGTTATCGCATAGTTCACAAAGAAAAGGATAAAGCTCACAAACCTTTTCACCAAGATCATCTAGAGCCTTGAGCCACATATTGGTTTCTTCATTCCTGTGGGTGATGCAATAATCTTCCTTGTTGTGACTCTGTTCACAAGGTCTATGCACTCCACAAAAATTAACATGCTTATAAGAAATAGGATTTTTAGAAGTTTGAGCATGTTTATTGCAATCATCAATAACAATACCACTTTCTATGCAAGTGTCCTTAAAAGGTTCATGATACACGTCCCCATTTCCTTTAGGAACATTAATATGAGAAGCAAAGGCTTTAAAACAATCAATCATAATTTGAGGATCAAGACCATACTTAGCACTAAGCTCTTGAAAATCAGCAGTTTCAGCGAAAGACTCAATGCAATCAAACTCGTAATTCATACTTGATCCTTTACCTTTGTCGCTATCCCAACCTTCAATATTGTTTTGAATTGTTTCAAGCAGATCCCACTTGGTGTCAACATCCTTGCTTGTGAAAGACCCATCAAAGCATGCATCTAGATAGTCCTTATAATATCCTGAAAGCCTTGCATAAAAATTATTAATAACAATATTACGGGGAAGATCATGAATAGGACATTTGTGCATTAGTAACTTCAATTTTCCCCACGCTTGGGCAATGCTTTCTCCCTCATGCGGATGAAAATTATAAATGTAATTCCTATCTTTATAAACCTCACTAGAAGGATAGAATTTAGAATAAAACAGAGGTACAATTTCCTCCCAATCAATAGGTCGACCATCCTTTAGTGTTTTATACCATTCCGCAGCTCTGCCCTTCAGTGATAGAGAAAATAGCTTCCTCTTAACTTGGTTCATTGAAATACCTGCACACTGGAACAACTCGCATAATTCATGTATAAAGAGCAAATGATCACCAGGATGGACAGTTCCATCTCCTAAATAGCAGTTATTCATAGCACGGTCGACAATTTTCATAGGTATTTTAAAAGGATGAGGAGCACAAGCATCATTAGAAACATCACATATGGGAGATAAAATACATCAGAGCAAACTTTCTCCACTAAAGCCGGGGAACTAAAAATATCATGCTTAACAAAACCAGCTTCCCCAAGCTTAGACTTTTCTATAGCATTAGCAATAACGGTATTCAAAGCATTCGTACTAATAACATTGCTATGCGAAATAAGCTCCAAAGGTTTTTCAATTTTCTCTTCAAATCTAAACTCAGGAAAAAGACTAAAGAACTCTTTACTTTCCATTAAGCCTAACTAGTGAAAATAAAAACAAGAAACAAAAAGATATAATTGCAGAATCTAAAGGAAATAACTTCGAGCACTCACCAGCAACTAAAAGACTTAGTAACCAAAAGATGTGAGTACCTTTTACCTTACCTCCCCGGCAACGGCGCCAGAAAAGAGCTTGATGTCTACGCACGCGTCTGTTCTTGTAGACAGTGTTGGGCCTCCAAGTGCAGAGGCTTGTAGAACAGCAGCAAGTTTCCCTTAAGTGGATCACCCAAGGTTTATCGAACTCAGGGAGGAAGATGTCAAAGCTATCCCTCTCAAACAACCCTGCAATTACGATACAGAAAGTCTCTTGTGTCCCCAACACACCCAATACACTTGTCAGATGTATAGGTACACTAGTTCGGCGAAGAGATAGTGAAATACAAGTAGTAGTGATGATTATGAGTAGTAAACATAATCTGAAATAAATATCGCTGCAAGCAAACATGTAACAAAATAGGAAGTAAACGGTGTGCAATGCTTGGAAACAAGGCCTAGGGATCATACTTTCACTAGTGGACACACTCTCAACAAATATAACATAATTGAACCAATAGATACTATCATCAATATGCAACTCAAAACAATTCTCCAATGGAAAACGAACACTAATCATGCGTAGGGCTACGAAGCACTCCTCAAAGTCCGTATGTACCCAAACTAGATTGTCCCACACTATCACCGTGAACGCACTAGATGGTTCCAACAAACACCAATAATTCATAGAGACATTAACCAAAAAGACACACATAATGAGCACACTAGTCACCTTCCCATTACGATACGAGGTGTCTCCGGAGTTTACAATAATAAAGCACCGGAGTAGCATAATATCTGAATAATAACATCTACCAATTCAACTAGATACAAAGCTCACGATCACATAAAGATCACATCATGGGAGAGAGAGGTAAACCACATAGCTACCGGTAGAGCCCTCAGCCCCGGGGGAGAACTACTCCCTCCTCATCATAGGAGACAGCAAGGTTGATGGAGATGGCGGTGAGGTCGATGGAGACGGCGGAGACGGCGATGGAGACCGATGGAGATGGCTCCGGGGGCACTTCCCCATCCTGGGTAGGGTGCTGGAACAGAGACTTCTGTCCCCCAAAATTCGTCGGTGGCGGCGGCGGAGCTGCGGAACTCTTCTGGAAATTTCGCCGATTGATTTAGGGTTTTCCATCGGGAGGCTTCTTATAGGCGAAGGGGCGTCGTCAGAGGTGGACCAGGGTGGCCTCACCATGGGTGGGCGTGGCCAGGGGCTAGGCCGCGCCCCCTGGTGGTGTGGCCACCCTCTGGTCCGGCTCCGTCTCCTCTTCGGTGTTCTGGAAGCTCCGTGAAATATCTGGACGTCTGGCTTTTGTTTCGTCCAATTCCGAGAATATTTCCTGTGTAACTTTTCTGAAACACAAAAACAACAGAAAATAGGGAACTGGCACTATGGCATCTCGTTAATAGGTTAGTTCCGGAAAATGCATAAAAATGCCACGAAGTGTAACGAAACACTAAGAAAATGGTGTAAAAACAAGCATGGAGCATCAAAAATTATGGATACATTGGAGACGTATCAGTCACCTCAAAGCTTCATCCGTGTAAAAGCTTTGTGGTTTTCTTGTTGAGAGCCTCCAATTGAGTTGTGGAGTTGTGCCCCAACCTCCGTGTAAGGGTTTCGGTCGGTGCCCCCAATACCACCGCTTAGTGGAAACGAGCTAGCCTCCGTGGCTTGCTCACCGAAGAACAAGGTGAGCCTTTGTGGTGTTGGTGGACTCCGTGTCGCCACACCTCTCCAACGTAGACGTAGTTCCCCTCAAAAGGAAGGAACTATGGGAATACATCCTTGTGTCTCTAGTCTCCACTTTTCGGTTACTTCTTACCCTTACTTGCATCTTGTTTGTATCTTGCTTACTGGCTTACTCTCCTACTTGCTTGCTTGTCACTATTAAGAAATTCACCTAGTTGCACATCTAGTAAATTTACTTTGTGTCAAGCCTTAAAATTGAAAAAGGTAAAAAATTTGTGTAGCGCCTATTCACCCCCCCCCCCTCTAGTCGCCCTTAAGATCCTTTCACTTTGGATGGAGGCAATGAGATGATAAACAAGTGAAATAACACATTCATACTCAACACAATATCCCCATATGATTAGATCATGCACATAATCGCTGCTGGGCTTCACCAAGCCTGCAGCCCGTGAGGACTACTCACTCATAATGAGATCAAAGATAGAAAACATTGTATTGTATAGATTGATTCAATAACAATATCAAATATCCTTACAATATTGCCAATTGCGGAGATTGAGATTACAAGTAGATGGCTATGGCTATGAGGTGGAGAAATGGATGGCGATGGTCGCGGTGGCTGGACTCCTTCTCCTTGATATGATGTGGTGATCTCTGTATCTCCTCTGCCACTTGGCTCCCTGTTTGTGGCGCCTGGGGGTCGATTTATATAAAGGTCCCTTCATGAAAGTCGCTAGGTTTGATGTGCCCAAGGCGGTGGCCGCCAATATGGGCGGATCCTGCCCGTTAAACTCTCTGGAAGTCAGCAACGTGAGCCCTTTGACTTGGGAGTATTGTAAACTCATAATTCTTCATTAATTTGCCCAGATTTCATCATTAAAAGGTGTATTCCTGAAAGCAAACATTTAAAGAGAAGATTTCCACACTTTGTGGTAATTAGTCATTAATGGCAAAGTATTGAGAGATATATCATCATTATCATGAAAAATATGAGATTTAAACTTAAGGTATAGATGCTGGATTATGCAGCCATGAAGTTCCCTCGTGGGGAAAATTTACTCTTGCTACAACACTCTGCACTTGGAGTCCCAATGAAGTGGCACATTGCTTAGTGTCATCATGTGCTAGGTAATCCCCTGCAACGAATGTGCCAACTGAAGAGCTAGTTGTCTTCCTACCGTGCAAAGAAGAATATTCTGAGATTAAGAGTACCATCTTGTTTGAGATGGAACCTGATCTTCAAAATAATTTTGAGGACTTTGACGGGCCGCATGAGATCATTGAGGAACTGAAAACCATGTTTCAGACTCAAGCTCGTTCTGAGAGATATGCGATCTCTAAGAAGTTCTTAACCTGCAAGATGGAGGAGGGAAGCTCGATAATTGATCACACCATTAGGATGACGGGCTACACCCAGCGCCTCGAGCAACTGGAATGCAAGATTCCAGAAGATCTCAAGATTGAAAGAGTGTTGCAATAACTCCACTCCTAGCTACAAAGGTTGTGTAGTTACTCATAATAAGATTGGTGCCACTGATATGATCATTGTGCTCTTCGCAAAACTAAAATCTGTAGAGATTGACATCCAGAAAGATAATCATGCGTTGATGGTCAACAAAACCACCAGTTTCAAAAAGCTAAGTTAAAGAAGGGATCCTTCAAGAAGAGCAGGGAAACGCGTTGCCCCTCCTGATTAGAATACAAAGTCTGGACCTAAGCCGGACACTAGGTGCTTCTATTACAAAGAAAAGGGTCACTGGAAGTGCAACTGCACCAAGCACTTAGCAAACAAGAAGGCTGGCACCATTAAAGGTATATTTGATAAACATTTTATTGATGTTTACCTTACTAGCGGTCGTTGAAGATACTTGTTTACTTGCTAATATTTGTAACTCGAAACAGGACCTCCAGAATAGACGACGGCTGGCAAGGGACAAGGTGATGGTGCGCGTTGGCAACAGATCAAAAGTTGACGGGGTGGCCATCGGCACGCTCTCCTTGCAGCACTCCAAAGGTGATTACTTTCCATACATGGTTGCTGACGGAATAAATGTAATAGTTCTTATTAAGTTCACTATAACCTTAGAACCAACAATATTCTTTGTTGTATGACTTTAATTTGGTAGTTGATGTCATTTGATAAGTTAAGAATTTTTAGTTGTGGTCATTGTCCAATGGCAGTTTTAGTGCCAAACTTTTATTCTCATGATTTATTTGTCATGCAGTCTAATTAGTTTTACCACGGGGAACTCGTATAGCTAGACTTAATGATGGTGCGATTACCCTTTAGCTAAAATGTCCTGCAGCGGATAGTATTGAGATATATTGAAAAAAATTGTTTGCTACTTCCTCTGTTCCATAATATAGTATATGTTTGTATGCTAAAATAGTTGACCAAAACATGCTATATTGTGGAACAGAGGGAGTAACTAAATGTTCTTTTTGAAAATATTGGGTATTTCTGAAACTGCTGCAATGCTTTTCAATCTGGAAAATATTATCCAATCACATGAACTTTCTCACCTTGATGCACCATTCATTGCTGATGAAATTGAGAAGGTATTTAAAGAAATGCCCCCTGACAAGGCTCTAGAACCTGATGGATTCAATGGCCTCTTCGTGAAAAAATGTTGGCCACTCATCAAACATGACTTCATCAACCTGGTCAATGACTTCTACATTGGTACATGAACCAAGGTAGCATAAAAAAACCCTATATAAAGACTCCCCGAGGCGTTCTCGCGGGGAGGCGGTGGAGAAACACGAAACAACGAAACAAAGGCTGAACCTATGAAGCTTCGAGGGTGTCGTGGTTTCGTCAACAGATCTGCCATAGAGGTAGGGGTATGGCGGTTTGTGGAAGGGGGTGAACATGGAGGAGCGATCCAGGACGGTGGTATCACGAGTTTACCCAGCTTCAGATCCCGCAACGGTGGCGAGACCCTACGTGCTGCTATAATTCACTATATGGCAACAAGTGCTCGATTACAATGATGAGGTTGGCTGTTTCGCTATGCGATTGGCCGTAAGATTGGTCTGATGCCTCAAGGGCTACTCCACGCCGGGCTTATAAAGGCGCCTGGCGTGGGCTACACGTTGGTACCGGAGCGGATACAACTTGGAATCCTAGACTAAGTCCTGCGCGTACGCTACAAGGTCACCCGCCATGGGCCGTCATCCGGATCCGCCATAAGCTCGCCACTAGTAGCCCGCCATGGGCCTGTCTCCAGATCCGCCATAAGCGCCTGCGTCCAGTACCGCCGTGCCAACTTCAGCAACTGGGCCGCCCGGTATGGCGAATCCGCCATACCACCCCTGATGGGCCACCCTGGCTTGCTGATTTAGGACTACGTCGCTGGTATACCTATTTGGTATATCCCCAACAGTAGCCCCCAGGGAACTTCAAGATCACCATCTACATCCGCCATGCTTGTCCTTGATAAGTCATTTCCGCCATAGCTCTTCTTTGCTGGGATGGCGGTTATCTTGATGTTCCTTTTCCATCTATCAATCCGCCGTAAATAACGGATCAAGCGACGTAGTTATCTTGGCGAGATTTTCGGGATCCGTTGGATCATACCGTTGAAATCCGCCATAAATTTCGGCACACAGTTCCTTCTAGGGCAAGATTCACCAAGTTACTTTTTTACCCTTGGACACGTGTCACCAGATTAGGGTTTCTGCGATTGGGATGAACGGTGGTGATGGCGGGCACGAATCTCGAGGCCCGGGGCCTATATATACCCCGGCCTCTCACCCCCGGCCGGTCACCCCTTCATTCACCCCCGTCGCACTCTCTCTCTTCAGCGCCGCTACGAGAGCTTCGTGATCTCCGACGAGCCGCCGCGGAAGACCTCGCCGCCGGTAGCGTTTCCCGCCGGACCATTTCATTCAAGTTCTTGCCTGACGCCATGAACTCCGGATCACCAGCCCGCCATTATTCCGATGCTGAGGAGGAAGACTCTCCTCTGCAACAGTCAGTCCAGGGAGATCATCCTGGGATGGCGGATTTGGATCCAGAGGACAATATGTCCGAAGCTGAGGAGGAGATAGCGGGTGCAAACCCAGATGACCCCGCAGCAGATGGCGAGGTTGAGGAGGAGAAGGCAGAGGACGAAGAAGAACAGATCCCCCAGAACCTTCATGGGTACTGGCAGAAATCCAGCATCAAGGATTCTGACGTCCAAATTATGGAGGACGAGGGCACTGTCGCTCCTCAAGCTGAGTCGGGATGGCGGACTGACTTCAAGGCCCCAGTGCCTTTTCCTAACCCCTCCGAGATCGTGATGCTCAAATTTCATGTGGAGAGGGGTCTCAGTATGCCTCCATCTCTTTTCTTCACGAATCTTCTGAAGTATTATGGCCTGCAGCTCCACCACATATCACCAAACAGCTTGGTGTCTGTGGCGGGTTACGCAGCTTTATGCGAGGGATACCTTGGGATCCGCCCCAGGGTGGACCTCTTCCAACTTTTCTTCTCTGTGCGGCCCAATTATGAAGATGACGGATCTCTTCGAACCTGCGGGACAATTTGCTTTCTTCCGCGAAGGTCGAAAGAATACCCCTTCATCATGCCACTGGATTCCGCCATAGGATGGAGAGGGTCCTGGTTCTATATGGCGGACAAGCCTGCGCCATCCCAAACCCGCGGCCTTCCTTCATTTAAGAACGTCGCTGCTGAGTCCCGCGACACCTGGACAGCTGTCAACGACGAATCCGCCACTCCCTATGTCAAGCTCCTGGCTCGGCGGATTGCCAAGCTATCTGTGGATGGCTTGAAGGGAATCGATACCATCAACTGCTGGATATCTCGGCGGATTCAGCCGCTGCAACACCGCGATCGCCTGATGCACGAGTATACTGGTGCAAATGATGGCATGCGTTGCTCGGACCAGGAGCTAGACCCTAAAGTGGTCGAGAAGCGCATCCGTTCTTTGATGAAGTCTCCCAGGAAGAAACCCTTGAAGTTTGGCATGGCTATGTTTGAGAATGGCACCTGTCCTTCGGTAAGTTCCCTTTCCGCCATCATATCTTTTGATACTTTGACATTTCATAATAGTTTTCTTCTTATCAGCTCAAATCGCTTGGTCCTGCTCACTTTGCCCATCCCCTTCGCCGCTCCAACCTCAAATCTACCGCTAAGGAAGAAGTAGTTCATTCTAGCGGAAACAAGGAGGAGATGGCGGGGAATGTTGAAGATACAGCTCATACGACCCAAGAGAAGGCGGTTTCCAAGAAACGGGGCGGTAGCGGGAAAACTCGCGGAGGTGGCGGGAAATCTGCTGACTCCCGTCGTTTCGAAGCTCAACGCAGGGCGGAGCTTGAAACGCCATCCGAGAGTACCGCTACCATCAATCTGCCCAAGTCAAGGTAATCTTTGGACACCCTTTTTCATTGTTTTACTGCTTTCCATTTCTAATTCCTTTTCTCTTAGAAGAAAGAAGCCTACTGTCAAGGAGCCGTCCTCCAAGCGAGCCAAGCCCTCCCCTGCGACTATCCCGCTCACCCCTGATGCACCAACTCCCTCCGTTCGTATCGATATTGATATGGAGGATGCTGGTGGTCAGTTTGACCAAATGCCAGAAATCAACCCAACGACTGAAGCTGCGGCTAATGATGTCGTCCAAAGCGAAAAGGCTTCTGGCTCTCAGGGTCAAGTGGCGGATATTCCGTCTAGGAGCAGCTTATACTGGAGGCAAAAGCAGCTTGAGGTCGTCAATCTTATTTCTAGCCAGGAAGATGCCAGCAACCAGCTGTCCAGCGGTATTGCCGCTTTTGTTGAGAAAACATCGACTATGAAGAAGGTATGTACTCCCAGTAGCCCCCGAGCGCCATGGCGGATTGCAGACTCGATCCGCTATGGGGCTTCCAAGATTGACTCCTATAAGTTTTTTAATAGTACAGCCCCCGAGCGCTGGTAGTTCACACAGTGCTCTATAGAGAACTTTAAATTTCACACCGAGTAGCCCCCGAGCGTTATGGCGGATAATTATCCGGCATAAAGCTCTTAGAAGACAAAAAATTAGCATAAGTAGCCCCCGAGCATCATGGCGGATGCCATCCATCGTGATGCTCTAAGAGTGACTAAAAAAGAATCAGTGAGTAGCCCCCGAGCGTTATGGCGGATTCGCATCCGGCATAAAGCTCTAAGAGTGACTAACACTTCAGTTTTGCCAGAACTACAAGAAGGTGGTGGAGGACCTGGTCCAGGTCGTGAGCTCGCAGGAGAAGGAGCTGGCAGAGAAATGCGCTCTTGTGGCGGATTTGCAGCAGCAGCTTGAGAATAGCGGTAATCTACCTTAAGTTTCCTTTATGCTTATTCAATCAATGCTGAACTGACAAGATTCCGCCATGCAGACGCTGCCAAGCTCAAGTCCACACTTGAGGGGATGAAGAAAGGCCACGCCATTGCGATGGATGGGCTGAATGAACAGCTCCAGAAATCGCTGGCTGAAAACGCCACCCTTGAGAGGCAGCTGAAGGACCAGGAGAACCAGGGCAAGAAGAAGGACAAGGAGATAGCGGATCTCCGCAAAGCCGCCGCTGACTTTGAGAAGCGGCGCGAAGGCTTTAACGAGCTCCTCCATCACTTCCAGGACAACTTGCTAGGTACCACTTCTTATAACGTAGTTTTTCACTTTCCGCTATGCAGTCCGTGACTCATCTTCTTCTTTCCGCCATGCAGCTTCCTTGGGGCAAAGCGAGATGGACACCGCTGAAGGCTTGCGCATGGCCACTGACGCAGCGAGGAAGGAGCTTGATGGCCTTCTCAGTGCTGGTCGCCAAGCGTGCGGGAGCCTGCAGATAGCGGGTTCTTCCAACCTTTCCGCCATCGCGCTCACGCAGAAGCTGCTGCTGGTGCCAGGGCTGGTGGCGGACTGGAAGCTGTCCTCTGCTCGGGGTGGTGCCAGGACAGCGCTGACGTTAGCGAAGGCCCACTATCCCGAGATGGACCTGGACCAGCTCACCTCCGGCATCCCTGAGAGCGGCGAGGACGGGGCGCCGGTGGACGAGGCCGCCATCCGGCAGAGCGTGCTTGGATACGATCAACTGTGTGCCCTTGGCACTCAGTTGAACGTATATTATGAAGCATACGAGCTACCAGGGTCGCCAAGCCAAGCTTCGGCATCCGCCTCCGCGGCAACTGCAGGTGGTGACGGCGGGGATGAGGTGTCCTCCAAGATTCTGCCATCCTCTTGAGATATGCCCTGCAATATGACAGGAAAATACTTTGCATCAATTCGGCCCCTGAGTGGGTCTGTAATTTAAACTTAAACTGCGTGTGATGCTTGTGCACTGTGACTGATCTGCTCGTGGCGGATCAGTGAAATGCTATTAAACTCTTGCAGTTTGTTTTTTTATGAAGTGGTTTAATTGCGCGAAGAAACTGCCAGGCCTAGTTTTATGCAACTTGCAGTTTTTGCCATGCCCAAAAAACAACACTTAAAATTTTTCACGCGTAGGATTATGCGATCCGCCATCCGGCTCTCTGTGCTTGACTTTTCGTGAGATGGCGAAATCTTCGCACGAACAATCCGCTAGGGCGATGATACTTAATAGCAACCGTCCAGAACCCTGAGCAGATGGCGGCTAGGATCGTCAAAAAGTCACTACTCTGGAATCCACACAGAGAACATCGAATGAAGATCAAAACATAAAAAAGCTACGCGGACCGCTTATGGCGGATTTAAAAGATACGCAAGTGCAGAGCACAATTGCGCAAAAGGTTCTATACGATCTAAATGAACAATAAAGGAGGTAAAAGACTCAGAAAAAATCAAGAGTGAACCAAATGCTTTATTTCATTGATCATATAGAGGTGCCTGTTACATAGCTAGAGAAAGTGCTAAGTGTAGAAAGGACGTAGCTGTGCGATGTTCCATGGACGATCTGTCTCGTCGTAGATATCGTCAGGGTCTCTTCGTTTGCGCTTCTTACTTGGTCGCTTATCTAGCTCGCGAATGTCAACGAGGTAGTAGGAACCATTCAGTAGAGCTTTGCTGATGACGAAGGGTCCTTCCCAAGGCGGGGATAGCTTATGGGACTTCTGCTGCTTGAGGCGTAGCACCAGGTCGCCTTCTTTGAACGAGCGTTGGCGAACTCGCCTGCTGTGATAGCGGCGGAGATTCTTCTGGTAGATGGCGGATCTCTGGGCTGCTAGGTCTCGTTCTTCTTCCAGCAGGTCCACAGATAGTTGTCTGGACGCTTCTGCATCTTCTTCCTTGTAGGCCTCTACTCTTGGAGAATCGTACTGAACATCACTTGGCAAGATTGCGTCTGCTCCGTAGACTAAGAAGAAAGGGGTAAGGCCGGTTGATCTGTTTGGCGTGGTCCGTAGACTCCACAGTACAGATGGCAACTCCTCTGCCCAGGCTCCAGCTGCTCTATGTAGCGGTGCTTCTAGGCGTGGCTTGATCCCTGACATGATTAGTCCGTTGGTCCGCTCAACTTGGCCATTAGACTGTGGATGTGCCACAGATGCTAGGTCAAGGCGGATTCCGATGTGATGGCAGTATTCTTCAACTTCTCCCTGAGACAAGTTTGTGCCATTATCGGTGATGATGCTGTGTGGGATGCCGAATCTGACCACAATGTCCTTGACAAACTTTAGGGCGGTTTTGCCATCAAGTTTTCTGATGGGCTTAGCTTCCACCCACTTCATGAATTTGTCTACCGCTACCAAAAGGTGCGTAAATCCCGAAGGTGCTGTTTTTAGCGGACCCACCATGTCCAGCCCCCAGACTGCAAAAGGCCAAGTTATAGGGATCGCATGCAGTGCTGTGGCGGGCATATGGGTTTGCTTGGAGTACATCTGGCAACCATGGCAGAGCTCCACAATGCGGTCTGCATCTGCCTTGGTTGTTGGCCAGTAAAACCCATGGCGGAATGCTTTAGCTACTAGGGATCTGGCGGCGGCGTGATGCCCACATTCGCCTTCATGGATCTCTCTTAGTATTTCGATTCCATCCACTTGGGATATGCACTTCATGAAAATTCCCGAGGTGCTTCGTTTGTAGAGTTGGCCATCTATGATGGTGTACGCTTTGACTCTACGCTCGATTTGTCTTTTCTGGACTTCGTCTTCGGGAAGCTTCTTGTTCGTCAGATACTCCAGGAAGGGCTCTGCCCATGGCGGATTGCTAGGCAAAACCGCCATAACAGGGGAGCTCGCTATCTCCGGATTTTCTGGATCCACCATCTTGACTGATGGTACGCGCAGATGCTCGAGGAATACGCCTGGCGGAACTGCCTTTCGGCTGGATCCCAGTTTGGACAAGGTATCGGCCGCCATGTTATCTTCTCGCCGTACATGTTTTATGTCGTATCCGAGGAAACTTTTGGCCATCTTGTCCACTTCGTCCCTGTATGCCGCCATTACTTCGTTCCGAGCTTTATATGTGCCAGCCACCTGCTGAGCCACAAGGTCAGAATCTCCACAGCACATGATGTGTTGTACGCCGATCTCCTTTGCGACATGTAGCCCATGTAGTAGCGCTTCATATTCCGCGATGTTGTTGGTGGTGGGGAAGTGAATCTAGAGAACGTAGCTTAGCTCATCTCCCTTAGGAGATTTGAGCGTTACTCCAGCCCCCGAGCCGTGTAGCAACCTTGAGCCATCAAAGTGCATCACCCAATGCTCTGGTTCTGGGACAGGCGTAGTTTCCTGCGCTTCCTTCCAATCCGCCATAAACTCCGCCAAAGCCTGAGACTTGATGGCGGTGCGAGGCTTGTAGTCGATGTCGAAAGAGGCCAATTCAATGCCCCACTTCGCAACTCGTCCTGTTGCGTCGCTGTTGTTGATGATGTCCTTCAGTGGGGCTTTGCTCACCACTGTGATCTTATGGTCATAGAAGTAATGCCTTAACTTACGAGAAGCTAGGAAAACTCCGTATGCCAATTTTTGGTAGTGAGGGTAGCGCTGCTTGGATTCCGTCAGGACCTCGCTGACATAGTAGACTGGTCTCTGTACGCCATACTCCTGCGCTTCTTCCTTACGCTCCACCACCATGACGATGCTGACCACCCTATTGGTTGCCGCCATGTATAGTAACATGGGTTCCTGGTCTTCGGGAGCCGCTAGAACTGGTGCAGTGGATAACACTCTCTTCAGATCCTTAAGTGCAGCGTCTGCCTCGTCGGTCCAGACGAATTCGTCTGATTTCTTCATCAGCTTGTAGAGTGGCAAAGCCTTCTCGCCAAGACGACTGATGAATCTGCTCACTGCTGCCACGCAGCCTGTGAGTCTCTGCACGTCTTTTAGGTCGATGGGCCGGGAGATGTCGAGGATTGCCTTGATCTTCTCCGGGTTAACCTCAATTCCGCGGTGGGAGACGATGAATCCTAGGAGTTGTCCAGCTGGGACCCCGAAGATGCACTTCGTTGGGTTAAGCATCATGTTGTACTTCCTGAGATTGTCAAAGGTCTCTTGCAAATCCGCTATAAGGCCATCTTGCTTCTTGGACATGACTGCGATGTTGTCCACGTATGTGTGGATGTTTCGTCCGATTTGATCCGCCAGGCACTTTTGCATAGTGCGCTGACACGTTGCTCCTGCGTTTTTCAGACCGAATGGCATTGTGACATAGCAATATGTGCCATAAGGTGTTACGAACGACGTAGCGAGCTAATCAGACTTTTTCATCTTGATCTGGTGGTATCCGGAGTAGGCATCTAAGAAACACAGTAGCTCCGATCCCGCCGTCGAGTCAATGACTTGGTCAATGCGAGGCAAGGGAAAAGGGTCTTTTGGACATGCTTTGTTCAGGCCAGTGTAATCTACACACATGCGCAGAACTTTTGTGTTTTTCTTAGGAACTAGTACCGGATTCGCCACCCATTTGGTATGTATCACTTCCTTGATGAAGCCTGCTTTCAACAGCTTGGAAATTTCCTTTGCTATGGCGCGGCGTTTTTCATCTCCGAAGCGTCTCATGGCTTGTCTTACTGGCTTTGAGCCAGGAATTATCTGCAGAGCGTGCTCGGCGAGTTCCCTGGGTACACCCGTCATGTCAGATGGCTGCCATGCGAAGATGTCCCGGTTCTCACGGAGGAACTCGACGAGCGCGCTTTCCTACTTGGGGGACAAATTTGTCCCTATGGCGGTGGTCTTGGCGGCATCGCCAGCGACAAGTTCCACCTGTTTTGTATCTATTGTAGGCTTGAAGGTGGGCGGGGAGGCGGAAATCTCCTGCTTGGATGCCGGCATCTCCGCGGGGTCCGTAGCGGCGTGGATTTCTTTGAACTCCTCGCCGAAGAACACTGCTTCCGCGAAGGCGGCTTCTCCTTCCTCGCACTCCTTTGCCTTTCTGAAGCTGCCATAAACGGTGATTATGTCATCCGGTCCTGGCATCTTCAGTTGATTGTAGATGTAGCATGGCCTTGCGTGAAAGCTGTGGAAGGCCGGGCGCCCGAAGATCACGTGGTAAGTGCTTTTGAACGGGACCACCTCAAAGGTTATGGGCTCTTCTCTGTAGTTATCCTCACTACCGAAGGCAACCTTGAGTGTGATGGACCCGAGGGACTTGGCCTGGCGACCAGGAACCACCCCATAAAAGGTGACCGCGCTATGGCGGAGTTGGGTCTTGGTGAGGCCGAGCTTTGTCAACGTTTCCACGTACATGATGTTCAAGCTGCTGCCGCCATCCATTAAGCATTTGGAGAACTCATAGCCATGGATTACAGGGCATACCACCATGGCGTAATATCCATCTGGTATATGCTCTGGATGATCCTCGCGGCTCCAGTGCACCGGTACTTCGGACCATCGGACGTACTGGCGGATTTTTGGCACGGTGGCATTAAGGGAGCGCATAGCAGCTCTCTGTGCCTTAGCCGTGGGGGGTCCAAGGAATGTGTGAAAGGCACCTTTTTTGTCCTTGATTGGGTTACCCTTGCCAGCACCACCCTCTGCCTTTTCGGCGGGTTTGGGTGCAGGGTCTTCGTCCATATCACTGCCATCCCTGGACTCTTTATCTTTGTCCGCTTTTCCTTTGCCACGAGGCCGTTGTCGCCGGCTGCGCTTGAAGCTAGCTTCTTGATCCGCTTTGAGATCGTTGACAAACTTGCAGTTCCGGTTGGTGTGGTTGCACTTTCCCAACGCGTCACGATGGGCAAACCACGGCATATCGCGGTATTCGTCGTAAGACACGGGGGCGGATGGCGCCGAAGCGGGAGTTGTGGAACTCCGCGGCTGGCCACCGCCACCTCCGCGTCCCCTGCCGCGTTGGCTGCTTTGACCCTTGTCAGCGAAGGTTGTGGCCACCATATCCGGAGCCTGCTGCTCTTCTGGCGGATTCTTCCGTTTGTTACTGCTATTCCGCTTTCCAGTGTTCTGGATGGCGGAAGCCTTCAGAGATTCGCGGGCGTCGTCGGCGGCGGCCGCGTAGTTGCTTGCGATGGTGATCATGGAATTTAGGGTCAGTTTCCCTTCGTTCCTTTCCTGCAACAGGCGATGGCGGAGCAGTTGGCCTCTTTCCAAACTGTCAATAAACGCGAGGATGGTGGATTCGTCAGTAACCCCCTCACAGGAGTTCTTCATATCCAGCCATCGTGCGAGGAAAGTTCGGGAGGTCTCGTCGTCGGCTCGTCGGCACCGTTGGAGGTCACCAATGTTGTGGGGTCTCTTGTAAGTCCCCTCGAAATTTTCCGTGAACGCAGTTTGCATATCGAACCAGGTTTGGATGGAGTTTTCTGCCAGGTCATTGATCCACTGCCTCGCAGTGCCGGATAGCATCAGGGGCAAATAGCGGACAGCAACATTGGGAGATCCCCCGGCGAATTGTACTGCGTTGAAGTAGTCTTGTAGCCAAGTCAAAGGCCTATCGACTCCATTGTACTGGCGAATATTTTTCTCGATTTTGAACCCATACGGGATGGGCTCGTCACGAATCCGTGGTCCAAAGCACTTTGGGCCGAGGAAGAAGGCCGTTTGAGACTTGGCAATCTCATTTAGATGGGTACGGGCGTCGTAGGGCTTCTCGTCTGGCGGATCCTTGCGGGAGTTGCGCGACCTTGCTGGCCCGCCGCCACCGCCACCGCCGCCATGAGGGCTCCCTGGTGGGGATGGCGAAGGGTCGCGTCTGCGGTTACTCTCGCCGTCCTGCGACTGTTCTCTGCGGCTACGACTTCCGTCCGTTCTTCGTGGAGATGGGTCATCGTCATGGCGGCGGGAGCCTTGCCCTTTGTCATCGTGGCGGCGAGTGGAGCGATGCTTGTCCTTGTCACCGTCACGATGCGCGCCGTCGTCATGGCGAGACCGGTCCCTTCTCTTGGATCCGCCATCCCTGCTGTTTTCTCGTCGTGGCGGATCGTCTCTGCGTCCAGCGTCACGGCTTCGTCCTCGTTTGCCATCATTGTCGCGTATGACGATTCCTCCCTTGGGGACTTCGAACGTCTTATGCTTTGGCGGCGGCATGTTGGTCTTATGGCGGGGAGCAGCAGTGGCTTGTTGGTATCCGTAAGCCGGGTAGTTCTTGCGGGGTGGCGATGGATTTCTCTGTGGGCCTTTGCCATTTGGTTTGTCATCGGAGGATATTGGGATGGCGTGTCTCCGATTGCGAGCTTCTCTTCTTCGGATCTCCGAGGATCCGGTATGAGATTCGTTGTCAGGACGTCAACCATTATTGCCAGCCCCCTGAGCTTTAGACGCAGTACTGGACCTGCATAGCGCAGGATCAGATTCGAGCCGCCGTGACGACGTAGCCTTTTCCTGCTGCACTAATGCTTTGGTCATCAGTTTAACCGCCGTTTCTAGGGCTGCTGGACTCTTGTTATGCTCCAATAGCTCCTTTGCGGCCACGATGTTCTCGATGGGCGTAGCCCTAACTTCATCGTGGTTTTTGTCCACGTATGGCGGATTCTTGATGTACATCCTGGCCAGAGTTTCCGCTGTTGGTACGGTGAACTCGAGGTTTCGTACCAGCTGCGGGTCGCCTCCCTCATTGATCTGGTTCTGAATGAGAGTGGCATACTTCTCTTCCATATTCCTTGCGCGCTTCAGCGTGTCCTGAGCCTTAGCAATGTCGTCATCAACCTGCTGGCCCATCTTCTCGACTCGCTTTGCTTCCTTGAGGAGTGCTCGCCTCTTCTTCTCGAGATCATTCACATCTCTGACATAGTCAGGGGTGATTGGATCTGCTAGAGTTCCGTAGACGACCTTATCCAGCGGGGTCGTGAAGTCTTCTTGGTGCTGGTCCTCGGGGATGGCGGGTAACGGCCTGGGTCCGCCATGAATCTCGGGAAGTTGCTCCGCGGCGGGATCGGCGGCTAGTGGCGGGTTACCCTGCTCATTGCCGGCATCTCCGTCGTGGACTGCCTGAGATGGCGGATCACCGGTTGTCTGTCCAGCATCATCTCCTTTGTTGGTGACAAACACCTGCTTGGCCGCTGCGCGTTGCTCTTCAAGTGCCTGCTGCGCCAATTCCGCCTCGAGTTTCCTCATGGCGGCATCGTAATGGTCAGAATCATAGCCTTTGCTATCCCAGTCATCCGATTCACCACTTTCGTTAAGTGCCTCTAGGATGGATTCACCTGGGCTATCTTCTCCATTGGAGGTACATCCCGAAGTGATACCTGCGAACGCAACAAGGCAGTACCGCGGTGTCTCTAACGCCAGATTGCTCATGGCGGATTCACTGTGGTCTTCCACCACTTCCTCTACCTCTAGGGCGGGCTGGGTGGGATTACTTTTCAGATCCGATCTGGACAACTTAGAAAGTTTCAGATCAGATGAGTCCTCCCCCGTATCTAGCTCGAAAGCGGTCCGTTTGGGGATTTCAGCCATACCAATCCGCCGAAAATTGGTTTCCGTAGCGGGGGTAGGGTTTGCCTCTCCAATGAAGATATGGATATCTCCAATTGGGATGACGGTGAATCGAGCAGGGTCTTCTCTAGCCGGCACCCAGAGGTTATCCGCTGGGACGATGGGGAAGCCGGAATCGTAGAGGACGCGCCCGATGGCGACGGTGTCGCCAATGCCTGCAAAGGCGGATCCCGCCTGGATCCGCGCTCCAGACGCGCCTAGCCCCACGGTGGGCGCCAACTGTCGTGGTTTCGTCAACAGATCTGCCATAGAGGTAGGGGTATGGCGGTTTGTGGAAGGGGGTGAACACGGAGGAGCGATCCAGGACGGTGGTAGCACGAGTTTACCCAGCTTCAGATCCCGCAACGGTGGCGAGACCCTACGTGCTGCTATAATTCACTATATGGTAACAAGTGCTCGATTACAATGATGAGGTTGGCTGTTTCGCTATGCGATTGGCCGTAAGATTGGTCTGATGCCTCAAGGGCTGCTCCACGCCGGGCTTATAAAGGCGCCTGGTGTGGGCTACACGTTGGTACCGGAGCGGATACAACTTGGAATCCTAGACTAAGTCCTGCAAGTACGCTACAAGGTCACCCGCCATGGGCCGTCATCCGGATCCGCCATAAGCTCGCCGCTAGTAGCCCGCCATGGGCCTGTCTCCGGATCCGCCATAAGCGCCTGCGTCCAGTACCGCCGTGCCAACTTCAGCAACTGGGCCGCCCGGTATGGCGAATCCGCCATACCACCCCTGATGGGCCACCCTGGCTTGCTGATTTAGGACTACGTCGCTGGTATACCTATTTGGTATATCCCCAACAGAGGGGGAGACGCTGCTGGAGCTATCCCCGATCACTTCTCCAACCTCTCCAACATCACCAACACCGCCACCATGATGAAGAGGGTGTAGTCCACCTCTGTACTATGGGTTTGTGGCAGTAGCTTGATCTCTCTCTCTCTTGTACTATGATGTTTAGATGCCATATGAGCTGCCTAACATGATTATGGTTGTATTATGTAATTGCTTTGTGGTGATTCCTTAGTTTTATTGGATCATTTGTGAGATGTGGACCTTTATTATGTTCCTGATGTATGAGTAGATGTATATTGTTACCCTATTCTTTACTACTAGTTATGATCAGACATGTATGCGAGAGCATGTGTGCAAGATGGTGTGTGTTAGATGGAGTATCATGGTAGTAGTAGTAGTGATTGTGATAGCAACTTCATAGCTACTATAGTTTTTACCGATTCCTTTGTTACCTCACTAGAAAGAAAAAAAGTGCATGTGCTATAATTTTTATTGACAGCTAAAAATCCTTGCTTACATTCATGGACATCGATCCATTGTAATATGTTATATGCACGGTAGCATATTTGTTGTTCTATGTTATGTCAAAGTACCTAAGGCTATACTCTGTTAATTCTTAATACTAGATTGCATGGAGCTTATCCCTTTCTAGTGGAATACAAATTGATATGTAGTATCATCTTTATGTTAGGACCTGATGCCCATATGAATACTTCTCAAGACACATAATAAAATCTTATCAATATTTTAGTCATCTATCTTGTTCTTAATGCCACCATAACTTTATGAGAGAGTAGACAAGTGAACTTATGAACCCAGATCCATTTGAAACCATAAGAAACACCATTTACTTGCTTTTGGCTGTTTTTACATTTTCTGCAACAATTAATTCCGAAAATCACAAAAAATAATTTTACCTTTTGCAACTAGAAACAAAACCTAAAAAAACTTTACGTTTTAGCAGTATCTTACTTTCTACCTTTAGTTTACTCTCTTTCAATTTACTTTTTGTTATTTATTTTATTTCTCTTTACAAATACCGAAGCCTTGTGCTTGATAACCACACGGTGGAGTTGGGGGTAGAGGACAGAGAACTTATTTTGCGGGTTGCTCGACAAGGCTTGAAAAAACTTTGCGAATGTTCCCCTTGAGTTTGATATTAAACCCTGAGTCACCCTTGTGGGGAAAATTCTCTTGCTACATCACTCTGCAATTGGAGTCCCAATGAATTGGCACAC
The DNA here is from genome assembly GCA_007115705.1 of Dactylis glomerata. Classification (NCBI taxonomy): domain Eukaryota; kingdom Viridiplantae; phylum Streptophyta; class Magnoliopsida; order Poales; family Poaceae; genus Dactylis; species Dactylis glomerata. The sequence continues at coordinate 13,696,246 of QXEO01000553.1, forward strand.
TTGCTTAGTGTTATCAACAGCTTAAGGAAATTCTCTACTATTTCAGTACCTCTACTAGGATCCATGTCAACTACCATTAATCATCAATTATTCCTATAAACATTTATGATACTCAGGCCTCTACTCTGGCTAATTGGTTTGGATGCAGGGTTGAGAGCCTACCCTTCACTTACCTTGGTCTCCCCTTGGAACCACCAGACCCTCGGTGGCTAATCTGATGCTCTTAGTTTTAAGACTGGATAAAAGATTACCAGGAATCTCATCATTAATGACATACACTAGAAAACTTACATTGCTAAATTATGTGATACATTTTATGCCCATGTATGCCATGTTCTCCCTAAGAGTACCGGTAACCATATTCATCCATTTTGAAAAGAGTGGAAGACAATTCCTATGGGCAAACTAAGATAACAAAGTGCAAGGTAAATGCCTAGGTGTTTCTAAATCTTAGGGTAAAAAACCAAGCCCTTATAATGAAGAACCTGCATAATTTCTATAACCACCAAGACATTCCTTGGGTGAAGCTTATTTGGCAAGCCTACTATGAAAATTTTAGAGCTCATGCCACAAGCCCAATTGGATCATTTTGGTGGAAAGATTGCATGGCCTTTGGTGGATCTCCATAGAGGATCACCAATTTTCACGGTAAAAAATGGTAAATGATATATGGAACAATGAAACCAGAGAGAATATATATCCAAACCTCTTATCCTTTGTAAGATGCTAGAACATTACAATTCACGAGGCAAAGATTACAAGCAATGATAACATATACAATTCTCGCCGGTGCATAGTTCAAATCATCATCGTCATCCACAAATTCTGCAACAACCAGCTTCGCTCAATTTGCTAGCGTCGATCCCTATCGCGATCCGTGAAATTATTCGTCTGTGCGCGAGCGGAACCCTCATCAGTCGAAGGGTGTGGCAATTGCTTTGGCCTTGTTTCTGCGGCGGCTCGAGTCCAAGTTGAAGCCGAAGAGGCAACTCCGTTGCTGCACGTACACCGTCAAGAAAAAGGCATGAAGGCGCCGATCGGTACAAGGTCCAAGTTTCAAGAAGAAAAAGCGATCTGCTAATACCCGCATAGATTACTCCCTCTTTGTCATTTACAAGTTCTAGGAGTACAAAGTACAAACAAGTGAAGGCCAAGCCATGTAGCAAATCTATCCCACCGCGTGAAGGCTACAACAAAGATCAAATTCACTCATCGAGGTTTGCACATTGGCGTCAGAACAAAGCATGCAGCACTAGTGGAAAAAAGGCCTTTAATCCCGATCCGTAACTGCCATTAGTTCCGGTTTTCCAACCGGGACTAGCAAAGCGGGATTAAAGGCCCCCACCTTTTAGTCCCAGTGGCAAATGAACTGGAACTAATGGTCGTCCACGTAGGCACGGCTGGGAGCGCCTGCTCCGGGGACCTTTAGTCTCGGTTCGTAATAAGAACCGGGACTAAAGAGTTTTGTTTTTTTCATTTCTATTTCAGATTATAGGTTTATGGTTTATGGTTAATTAGGGTTCACTTTAATTTCAAGCGAGTTTCCGTACCCATATTCTACGACTAGTACATACACATTACACGTTGGTGCATGCATATATAATATTATACAATGTCTTGCAACTGTATATACAACAATTTCAAACAAGTCTATGTACAACTATTTTTCAAACAAGTTTCAAACAAGCTAAGTTAATTACATGGAGATCACTAAATTACATATAGTGTTCCTCGTCCTCCACATAGTGTTCTCCTTTCTCACGGAGGACCTCCCTTAGCATGAATCCCGCCAGCTCCTCTTGAATTGCTTTTATGCGCTGGGTTGGTAGGAGCTTCTCCCGCATCACATATAACTTTAAGAAGATCGATATGGATATATATAAGTTGGATGAAACTCAACACAGTTGATTATAATAAAAAAACTATGAATATTATTTACGTACATCAAAGTCCATGGAATGTGCTCTCCGCTCACTGGTGTACCACCGGATGAACTCGCAGACGTAGAATCCACAGAGATTGGTGATACGTCTCCAACGTATCTATAATTTTTGATGCTCCATGCTTGTTTTTACATCATTTGCCTACTGTTTCGTTACACTTTGTGGCACTTTTATGCATTTTCCGGAACTAACCTATTGACAAGATGCCATAGTGCCAGTTCCCTGTTTTCTGCTGTTTTTGTGTTTCAGAAAAGCTACACAGGAAATATTCTCGGAATTGGACGAAACAAGTTCCAGAAGTCTTATTTTTCCCGGAAGCTTCCAGAGAACCGAAGAGGAGTAGGAGTGGGGCCACGAGGGGCCCTCACGCCAGGCCGGCACGGCCCAGGCCCTGGCCACGCCGCCTAGGTGTGAGAGCGCCCTGGTAGCCCCCTGACGATGCCCCTTCGCCTATATAAAGCCTCGGGACGGAAAACCCTAAGGGAGTCGGAAATTTTCCAGAAGCAGTTCCGCAGCTCCGCCGCTGCCGTCGACGAATTTCGGGGGATAGAAGTCTCTGTTCCGGCACCCTGCCGGGATGGGGAAGTGCCCCCGGAGCCATCTCCATCGGTCTCCATCACCGTCTCCGCCGTCTCCATCGACCTCACCGCCATCTCCATCAACCTTGTTGTCTCCTATGATGAGGAGGGAGTAGTTCATCCCCAGGGCTGAGGGCTCTACCGGTAGCTATGTGGTTCACCTCTCTTTCCCATGATGTGATCTTTATGTGATCGTGAGCTTTGTATCATGTTGAACAAGTAGATGTTATTATTCAAATATTATGTGTACTCTAGTGGTGTTATTAAAGTAATCTATTCCTCCTGCCATGGTGTAACGGTGACAGTGCGTGCATCATGGTGGTACTTGGTCTAGGCTACGATTGTGATCTCTTATGGATTATGAGAATAATTACCGCTATGATAGTATTGAAGTGATCTTTTCCTCCTTTCATGGTGTAATGTTGACAGTGTGTGCACCGTGTTAGTACTTGGTCTAAGTTGCAATAATATCTATCTTGAGTTGTGCTTTGATTTGGATATCTCTATGAGTGGTGTTTGTCAAGTACTTGATGAACTTTGAGGAGTGCTTCATAGCCCTACGCAATGATTAGTGTTATTCAATAGGAGAGTAATTCAGAGTACCATAGTGGAGAGAAGTTGTTTATTTGTTCAATTATGTTATATTTGTTGGGAGTGTGTCCACTAGTGAAAGTATGATCCCTAGGCCTTGTTTCCAAGCATTGCACACCGTTTACTTGCTGTTTTGTTACATGTTTGCTCGCAGCGATACTTATTTCATATCACAGTTACTACTTATAATCATCACTACCGCCTGTATTTCACTATCTCTTCGCCGAACTAGTGCACCTATACATCTGACAAGTGTATTGGGTGTGTTGCGGACACAAGAGACTTTCTGTATCGTAATTGCAGGGTTGCTTGAGAGGGATAGCTTTGACCTCTTCCTCCCTGAGTTCGATAAACCTTGGGTGATCCACTTAAGGGAAACTTGCTGCTGCTCTACAAACCTCTGCACTTGGAGGCCCAACACTGTCTACAAGAACAGAAGCGTGTGTAGACATCAAGCTCTTTTCTGGCGCCATTGCCGGGGAGGTAAGGTAAAAGGTACTCGCATCCTCCTGTGTGAGTGCTCCAAGTTATTTCCTTTAGATTCTGCAATTACATCTTTTTGTTTCTTGTTTTTATTTTCACTAGTTAGGCTTAATGGAAAATAAAGAGTTCTTTAGTCTTTTTCCTGAGTTTAGATATGAAGTGTTTGAAGAGAAAATTGAAAAACCTTTGGAGCTTAATTTGCATGCTAATAGTGTTGTTAGTATGAATGCTTTGAACACCGTTGTTGCTAATGCTATAGAAAAGTCTAAGCTTGGGGAAGCTGGTTTTGTTAAGCATGATATTTTTAATTCCCCAGCTTTAGTGGAGAAAATTTGCTCTGATGATATTTTATCTCCCATATGTGATGTTCCTTCTTATGATGATATGTTTGAAGAATATGCTTTGCGAAATAGTTGCTCTCCAGCTTGTGATGATACTAAACCTCTAGTTTATGATGGCTATGATGATGAGTATAATATTTTCAGTTCACCAACTATTGAGGATAAAATTAGTTATGATTACAATATGCCTCCTATTTATGATGATTATGGTGATGAGAATAATTATTCTGTTGAATCTGCTCCTACTACTATTGTTCCTGTGGTGAGTATTAATTCTTTTATGCATGTGGCTCATGATAGGGATGTTTTATGTGATAGTTATATTGTTAGTTATATTCATGATGCTACTGAAAGTTATTATGAGAGAGGTAAACATGGTTTGATGGATCTCAACAATATTAAGTTTCCCCTATTTATGTTGCAAATCTTGAAGTGGCACTTGTTTTATCTATCCATGCTTGCTACTATGTGCCTCGTTGATTTATTTTCTTACAAGATTCCTATGCATAGGAAGTGGTTCAGATATAAATGTCTTTCATACTTGCTTTTTGATGCTCTCTATTGCTTTAAGTTCCTATATGGCGCCTTTGCCTCAAGCTCTTATATGGCGCCCACATGAGCATCTTTGCAAATTACTGCACCTAGCTCAAAGGCGTTAAAGAAAAGCACTCTTGGGAGATAACCCATTGTTTATTTTTCAGTACTTTTTCTTTTATTTGAGTCTTGGAAGTTATTACTACTGTAATAACCTCTCCTTATCCTTTTTATTTTATTGTTGTGCCAAGAGAAGCCTCTAATTCGAGTGAGGTAAAGATTTGGGGATGTTGCTGTCCTTAAACTGTTTTCGGTGCTGCACCGTAAAAATTTGTATAAATTCTCTGTAAATCTTTTGGACCTGCGATTTCTTGTGCATATGCCCCAGGTTATATCCAAACTTTCGTAAGTTGAACACTTTTTGATTTGAGCAACAGAAAACACCTCAAAAATTCGACCTTTGTCAGTTGTTCTGTTTTGACAGATTTCTGCCAATATTTGTGTTTGTCGCTTTATCGCTTTCTTTTTGAGTTCTTTTGATCACGGAACTTTTGGGAAAGTTGCTACAGTAGTATATGCTTTATATGTGGTGGTTTTGAGTTGAAACCTGAAGCAAAAAGGGTTGATTCAATGCTATGCTTACACTAATGTTGCTAATAGAATTGTGTTTAGTTTTGTATGAAGGAAGTTTTCAAGTGTAGGGATTGGAGAATGATGAGATGAGTTGAAGAATGGACAAAAGCTCAAGCTTGGGGATGCCCATGCATCACCCCAAGAAATATCCAAGAAGTACAAGCGTCAAAGCTTGGGGATGCCCCCGAGGCACCCCTTCTTCATCGGCAAAAATCAGGTCACCTTTCAAAACACTATATTTTTATTGCTTCATGCATTATGCGTTTTTCTTGGAGCGTCAGTTGTTTTAGTTTTATTTGTTAGTTTTGTTTAGTTTGCTGCAATAAATGGTTATATCACATCATGTTTCTTTTGGAGGAGATGAACTCGCTTTTATTTGCCAAGAACACTCTGTTTTTCACTCTTATCGTTTCAATGAGTGTTCTCTTTTTCTGCTACTGCTTTTGGTTTTCGTTTTCGCCTTGATTTGCGTTCAGATCTTCTTATATTTATTTATCAAGGTGTATTTTTGCCTCTGGACCATGTTGGTTTTCCTCAAAAGAGTTGGATTAAAAAAGTTCGAATGGTGTTGGAAAAGAGAAAAAGCTTTATGCAAAAAAGTGGTACAAGAAGGAGCTTGTGTAGACTGCGGCTTAGGCTTTTGCATGTCGTGCTTGATGTCTTTTTGATAGTATGCTTAGTGGTTTTGCTGTAGCATGACTTGTCTCAAATAACTGAGATTGCTTAATGAGCCTTTGAAAAAATCATGCGTTGTTTTTATTATTTGGAAGCATTTATTTGGTTTTCTCCTTTGATGCTTTATTTTGGTTGAGTTGGCGCATGCTCACACATGTTAGACTCAAACAAAGTCGCCATTGCCTCTATGATCATTTAGTTTTTGACTTTTGATGCCATCTTATGCTTCTTTTAATGTTGCTTTGTCGGTTTGCATGATTATGGCCGTTATTGCTCTCTTAGTTGGTCACTCCCAGTCTTTTGCTAGCCCTCGCCTTGTACTGAGTATGAGCTCTACTCGTGCATCCAACTCCTAAAAACCAAGTTTTGCCAAAGTGTCCACTATAAACTCCTATGCATGGTATTTTTTAAGCCATTCCAAGTAAATTTTCATGTGCTACCTTTGAAAAAACCTTCAAAATACTTCTCATTTTGTGACACTGTTTTCAGCTCATGGGGACGTAGTGGTCGGATTTGCTATCTTCCATATTGTCTTATTCCAAAAAGAAAAGAAAAAGAGAAAAAAGAAAGAAAAAAGGCACTCCTCCATGGTATGTGAATGTTGGTGGGCACCCGATGGAATCGGTTAGCCATGGTTTGAGAAAGGAAAAAAGGTGGGGAGGAGTGCCAAGCTTTATAAAAGAGCACAAAAAGTGCCAATCTCTCTCAAAAACTTGCTTCATTTTTGTATGGAAGATAGTAAGAACCCCATTGCCAGTCGTTGACAAAGACAACCACATCTCAAAACCAATTTTTATCTCTCTGTTTTACAAATGAAAAGCTCTAGCACATGTTTAATCACTGCTTCCCTCTGCGAAGGGCCTTTCTTTTACTTTTATGTTGAGTCACCACCTTCTATCTTTATGCACCATTAAGAGAGCATAGTTGTCATTCTGAGTATAATGTGCATTGTCCCAAAGTTTTCATTGATTGATTCATATTGTTGGTTTCACTTGTTCTCAAATTATTTGTATCTAGTCGCCCTCTTAAACTTGAAGGTGTCCTATGCATTTATGTTTTGCTCTCCATGAGGGACAAGCTGAAAACCATTTGTATGTTTTTCCTTATGATTTGAACACACGTTTGACTTTAATTGTTTCATTTTCATGATCTTTTGTTTGTGTTCATTTGCATGTTATAACATGGTTGCTAAGTTCTTATTGTCAAGATTATATCTTTCATGCCCATGTTTTAAGTTCTTTTGATCCCAGCTCACAATGCTTACATATATGATCAAGATTATGATGGTGCATGTCACCTCAAAAATTATTTCTTTTGTTATCACTTACCTACTCGAGGACGAGCATGAGTTAAGCTTGGGGATGCTGATACGTCTCCAACGTATCTATAATTTTTGATGCTCCATGCTTGTTTTTACATCATTTGCCTACTGTTTTGTTACACTTTGTGGCACTTTTATGCATTTTCCGGAACTAACCTATTGACAAGATGCCACAGTGCCAGTTCCCTATTTTCTGCTATTTTTGTGTTTTAGAAAAGCTACACAGGAAATATTCTCGGAATTGGACAAAACAAGTTCCAGAAGTCTTATTTTTCCCGAAACTTCCAGAGAACCGAAGAGGAGTAGGAGTGGGGCCACGAGGGGCCCTCACGCCAGGCCGGCGCGGCCCAGGCCCTGGCCGCGCCGCCTAGGTGTGAGAGCGCCCTGGTAGCCCCCTGACGACGCCCCTTCGCCTATATAAAGCCTCGGGATGGAAAACCCTAAGGGAGTCGGCAATTTTCCAGAAGGAGTTCCGCAGCTCCGCCGCCGCCGTCGACGAATTTCGGGGGACAGAAGTCTCTGTTCCGGCACCCTGCCGGGACAGGGAAGTGCCCCCGGAGCCATCTCCATCGGTCTTCATCGCCGTCTCCGCCGTCTCCATCGACCTCACCGCCATCTCCATCAACCTTGCTGTCTCCTATGATGAGGAGGGAGTAGTTCATCCCCGGGGCTGAGGGCTCTACCGGTAGCTATGTGGTTCACCTCTCTTTCCCATGATGTGATCTTTATGTGATCGTGAGCTTTGTATCATGTTGAACAAGTAGATGTTATTATTCAGATATTATGTGTACTCTAGTGGTGTTATTAAAGTAATCTATTCCTCCTGCCATGGTGTAACGGTGACAGTGCGTGCATCATGGTGGTACTTGGTCTAGGCTACGATTGTGATCTCTTATGGATTATGAGAATAATTACCACTATGATAGTATTGAAGTGATCTTTTCCTCCTTTCATGGTGTAATGTTGACAGTGTGTGCACCGTGTTAGTACTTGGTCTAAGTTGCAATAATATCTATCTTGATTTGTGCTTTGATTTGGATATCTCTATGAGTGGTGTTTGTCAAGTACTTGATGAACTTTGAGGAGTGCTTCGTAGCCCTACGCAATGATTAGTGTTATTCAATAGGAGAGTAATTCAGAGTACCATAGTGGAGAGAAGTTGTTTATTTGTTCAATTATGTTATATTTGTTGGGAGTGTGTCCACTAGTGAAAGTATGATCCCTAGGCCTTGTTTCCAAGCATTGCACACCGTTTACTTGCTGTTTTGTTACTATGTTTGCTCGCAGCGATACTTATTTCATATCACAGTTACTACTTATAATCATCACTACCGCTTGTATTTCACTATCTCTTCGCCGAACTAGTGCACCTATACATCTGACAAGTGTATTGGGTGTGTTGGGGACACAAGAGACTTTCTGTATCGTAATTGCAGGGTTGCTTGAGAGGGATAGCTTTGACCTCTTCCTCCCTGAGTTCGATAAACCTTGGGTGATCCACTTAAGGGAAACTTGCTGCTGCTCTACAAACCTCTGCACTTGGAGGCCCAACACTGTCTACAAGAACAGAAGCGTGTGTAGACATCAATTGGTCCCCGGTGGTTGCTTCAAACCCTTTATCTTTTCAAAAGTTAGCTGTTCTTTGAATTCACCTACTACCGACCTTCTGAAACGTGTCCAAATGCTGTAGGGCAAAGAAAATGAACAATTGAGTTATTAAATACTTGATATCAGGAAATTAATGAAAGGAGCTGATATAGTCGGGTAATGATTGAAATTACTGCTGTAGCATTGCTTTCATGTCGCTAAACAGGACTTCGGGCTTATCCATTGAGTCCAAGATTTCAACACTTGATTTGTCAAATTGAATCTTTAGCAGAATCCACTGGAAACTGCAAACACGCATGCATAACTCATCAATTACACTTAACATGGAGTAAGCAAAACATAATGTGTACAAGATAGAAACACTCACTTGAAGTTGTAAGGAAATAGAATTTCTCTTTTAAGACATTGCTTGGCAAAAAATCTGAAGAGGTCATTCTCCACGTCTTTGGGGTGACCTTGTAACATCTTTTCATTAACGATATATGGGTCAATGAACCCAACGTCATAGATTCCCTTTTGTTTGCATTCGAACATCTTAAATCTGCATAATAGCGTATAAAAATCATATAGTTAATTAAGATAATATATTATAGGCAATGAACGAGCTTAGCTAGATACTTGAATATAAATCACTTACAGACAATAGCAACTGATGATAGACTTGTCGAGTTCGCGCTGATTGAATATCTGAAACAATTCGTCCAATGGAATATGTATCAGGTATCTTTTGAAGTAATGCTCCTCTTTAACGTCCAAGGTGATAAAACGTTTGAAGTCCCTTTTATCTGTGTGCGCCTTGTACCAGTCGAGCAGATTTCGCATATTTGTTGATAGACCGTGTTCCTCCTCAGGCTTGATCAGAGGCCCCCCCATAACATATCTCTCTACTATCTCTCCCACTAGTGCTTCTTCAAGGCCTAACATAGCCAGAAGATAAATATTCAATGTGGCTGCTGTCTCTTTGGCCTCCTTTACAGTTACACCCATTAGTTTTGCAGCTCCTACATTTCCTTGGCTCTCTCTGAAGCCTTGAATGCCACAAATTCAGGCCACTGTTGTCTCAACTTCTCGTATGCTCCTTCGAATACTGGAGTTTTCTCTTTCGCGATATACTTCGCGTATAACATTTTCTTGAAGCTCTGGAATGCTTCACCCATCTTCTTGAGAGCGTAATGTTTGACTTTCCTCCTCCTTTCACGTCCACCCGAAATTTCATTGCCATCATCATCCTTCTTAGAGTACTCCAGAGGTAGAATGAAATTTGCCATGAGCTTCCTCCAAAGGTCTTTCTTGGATCTTTTGTTCACAAAAGTAGCTCCAAGACGTGCCTTCCTTGGCTCGTTCCATTCTTGAACCGTGATCGGGATCATGTCCCTAACAATCACTCCACATTGATTTATAAATTTTGTTGCGTGCTATTTTGGCTCCAACGGTTTGCCATCTGGAGATACTGATACGTCTCCAACGTATCTATAATTTTTGATGCTCCATGCTTGTTTTTACACCATTTGCCTACTGTTTCGTTACACTTCATGGCACTTTTATGCATTTTCTGGAACTAACCTACTAACAAGTCGCCACAGTGCCAGTTCCCTGTTTTCTGCTGTTTTTGTGTTTCAGAAGTGCTACATAGGAAATATTCTCAAAATTGGACGAAACAAGTTCCTGAAGTCTTATTTTTCCCGGAAGCTTCCAGAGATCCGAAGAGGAGTTGGAGGGGGGCCACGAGGGCCCCACACACCAGGGCGGCGCGGCCCAGCCCCTGGCCGCGCCCCCTATGTGTGAGAGCTCCTCGGGCCACCTCCGACGATGCCCCTTCGCCTATAAAGACCCCCCGACGGAAAAAACCTAAACACCCGATCACTTTTCCAGAACACATCGCGATCCGCCGCCGCCGTCAACCCGAAGATCGGGAGGGTCCAGAAGCTCTTCCTGGCACCCTGTCGGAGAGTGAAATCACCACCGGAGGTCTTCTTCATCGCCATGCTTGCCTTCGGAGCGATGAGTGAGTAGTCTACGTTGGGCTATGGGTCCATAGCAGTAGCTAGATGGTTGTCCTCTCCACTATGTGCTTCATGTTTAGATCTCATGAGCTGCCCTACATGATTGAGATCACCGTTGTGTAATTCTACATGTTTGGTTTGTTGAGATCCGATGAATATTGGTGTTATGATTGAGTTGCTATACTGAAATATATCTTTTGTTATCTCTATGTTGTTTATGATCTTGCATGCTCTCCGTTGTTAGTAGCTATCTTGGCCGAGTAGTTGCTAGTGACTCTAAGAGGGGGTATTTATGCTCGATAGTGGGTTCATGCGTCTATTTAACCTGGGGGAGTGACAGAAACCTCTAAGGTTGTAGATGTGCTGTTGCTACTAGGGAGAAAACAACATTCATATGCTCAAGGGCATATGCTTTGTTTACATTACACACTTTGCTTAATGCAATTATCTGTTGTTCGCAACTTAATACTTGTGGAGTTCTCTGATTGATTCGCCACAAGTGGATTATTAGTCATAGATGCAGTTGGATGGCGGTCTATGTATTTTGTTGTAATGCCCAGAGTAAATCGCATAGTGATCTTCTCGACATATCACGTTTATCTTTATTCTATCAATTGCCCAACTATAATTTGTTTACCCAGCATGTGCTATTTATCTTATGGAGAGACACCACTAGTGAACTGTGGATCCCGGTCCTATTTTCATCATATTGCTATCACCTGTTTACTTTACTCGCATACTTTTACTGTTTTCCACTCGATACGCTCATACCCTTTGTTTCAAGCAAACCGGTGAGATTGACAACCTCATCGCAAGTTGGGAACAAAGTATTTGGTTGTGTTGTGTGCAGGTTCCACGTTGCTACTGGCCGAAGACGAGTCAACAAGTGTCGTAAATGGTGCCCTTGTTGGAGTGCTATTAAGCCAGTCCGCATCACCTTTAGTTGTATTGTCCGCTCTTCTCCTGATCGATAAAACCTTGGTTTCTTAACTGAGGGAAAATTTTGCTGCTATATTCATCACACCTTCCTCTTGGGGTTCCCAATGGGCTGGTCATTCATCACGCATCAAGCACATACACACCCAAGAAGCCTAGCAGGTTCACGCAAAGATTCTTCGTCACATGCATCACGTCGATTGCAGAGCGGACTTCTAGGAATTTCCGATACTTAAGCTCCCAAAATATAGATTTCTTCTTCCACATGGGTGCGTGTCCGTCTGCGTCATGCGAAACAGATTGTCCGCCAGGACCCTTTCCAAAGATTACTTCTATATCTTTGACCATATCGAATACATCATCCCAGTATGTTCCTTAGGCTTGTCCCGGTGATCTGCCTTACTGTTGAAATGCTTGCCTTTTTTTCTTACGGCATGAGTTTTGCTAAGAAATCGATGGTGCGATAGGTACACATTCTTCTTACAATTAGCTAAATATATACTTTCAGTCTCTTGTAAACAGTGCACGCATGCCTTGTATCCCTTGTTTGTCTGTCCTGAAATCTTACTAAGAGTAGGCCAATCATTGATGATAACGAACAGCAACGCTCGTAAGTCAAATTCCTCTTGTTTGTGCTCATCCCACACACGTACACCTGGTTTGGCCACAACTGTAAAAGTTCATCAACTAATGGCCTTAGGTACACATCAATGTTGTTGTCGGGTTGCTTCGGACCTTGGATGAGCACTGGCATCATAATGAACTTCCGCTTCATACACAACCAAGGAGGAAGGTTATAGATGCATAGAGTCACGGGCCAGGTGCTATGACTGGAGCTCTGCTCCCCAAAAGGATTGAAGCCATCTGTACTTAGACCAAACCGTATGTTCCTTGCGTCACCTGCAAAATCTTTAAACTTATTGTCGATCTTTCTCTATTGAGACCCATCAGCGGGGTGTCTCAACATCCCGTCTGACAAACGGTCCTCTTTGTGCCATCGCATTAACTTGGCATGCTCTTTGCACCGAAACAAACGTTTCAACCGTGGTATTATAGGAGCATACCACATCACCTTGGCAGGAACCCTCTTCCTGGGGGGCTCGCCCTCAACATCACCAGGGTCATCTCCTCTGATCTTATACCGCAATGTAGTGCATATCGGGCATTCAGTCAAATTCTCATAGTCACCACGATAGAGGATGCAGTCATTAGGACATGCATGTATCTTATGAACCTCTAAACCTAGAGGGCAGACAATCTTCTTGGCTTTATACGTACTGGTGGGCAATTCGTTATCCTTTGGAAGCATATATCTCATCATTTTCATCAACTTTTCAAATCCTGAGTCAGATAAACCTTCCTCTGCCTTCCATTTCAACAATTCAAGTGTGCTACCCAGCTTTTTCAGACCATTTTGGCAGTTTGGGTATAAGGACTTTTTGTGATCCTCTAACATGCGATCCAACTTCTCCCTCTCTTTATTAGTTTCGCATTCTCTCTGTGCATCAGCAATGGTCCGACCGAGATCATCAGGGGGCTCATCATGTGCCTCTCCTTTAGCTTCCCCTTCAGCTCCCCCTTCAGCTTCTCCCATGAAAGTATCACCGTATTCTGGGAACTCAGGATAGTTGTCATCATCCTCTTCTTCTTCATTGTTTTCCATTGTAACACCTCTTTCTCCGTGCTTGGTCCAACAATTGTAGCTGGGCATGAAACCGTGCTAAAGCAGGTTCACGTGAAGGGTTTTTGAGGAAGAGTAATTCTTCTGATTCCTACACACACTAGATGGACAGACAGCAAAACCATTCCGCTTGTTCGCATCAGCCACACGGAGGAAACCCTGCAAGCCCTTAATGAACTCGCTTGAGACTCGGCTACCATACATCCATTGCCGGTTCATCTGCATTATTATGTAAGTATATAATAAAGCAAATTAATACAAGGAATGAACTCACATTGCATATAAATCACATATACTCCCACATTACTCTCTAACATTACTCCACAAATCCCTCTATTTTCTTTAGCATAAAAAGAGCTATATCTGCATGAAAATGAATCAAGAAAATGCCTCATACTTACAAGTTATTATTGCAAAAAATCCTACTTAAAAGTTATTATTGCAAATCACATAAGCTCATAATTACTCCCACATTACTATCTTACATTACTCCACAAATCTCTCTATTTTTTTAGCATAAAAAGAGCTATATATGTGCATAAAAAATTTCTACTCCATACTCATTTTGGTCAACATATAAGTACACCACCTCTACACATGTGCAAACTAAGGAATTAATTTAAGCTCAAATTCCATATAAATCAAATAAACTCCCACAATTACTCCCAAATTAAAGCCACAAATCTCACCACATCTAGAGCATTATATGAGCTAAACTAGCAATTAAAGATGCGAGAGTGAAGTTGCTAACCTTTTGAACCAATTGGATAGATGAAATAACTCAAAATCTTGGATAATTTTGATTAAAAAAATTGGGCATGACCTCCCCACTCAAGCCAAGCTCCCGACCACCATTACTGTACTGCAGGCTCGGGGGAAGAGAAGCACCATTTTGTAGGCGAATGCCTTTAGTCCCGGGCCATGTTAAAGGCCGGGATTAAAGGTCGCCCTTTAGTCCCGGTCGTTAACACGGGCCGGGACTAAAGGCCGCCGCCCGTGGGATTCCCGCCCGCCACCCCTTTAGTCCCGGTCCGTGTTAACGATCGGGACTAAAGGTCCATTACGAACCGGGACTAGGTGCTGGCCGTGCCCCAGCGGAACGAACCGAGACTAATGCCCCCTTTAGTCCCGGCCCAAATAGTTTGGGGACTAAAGGTGGTGGATAGAAGCCTCTTTTTCGACTAGTGCAGGCCGACAAAAATTGCAGATCATGATGCCTATTCGAAACGGAAAATAGTCCATGTGACTTGTCTCCTGCGTGGAAAGAGAAAAAGAAAAAAAAAATCTGCTCGTACTAGCTGTTTCACGTAAAGTCCACAAGCTAGGCCAAGCAAAGGACCTGGATCAACGTGGAGGCCAAGTCTATACACAAGTTACGACTCGACGACGTTCCAAACCAGGAAAAAAATCAGCTCACTAGTAGAAAAAAGGGCTTTCGTTTCAAGCTGTTTGGAGCTTTATCATCGGTTATGTTACGAACCCAGACTAAAGGGTGCATTAGCACCGATTCGTAAGGCCAGGGCATTAGCACCGGTTTATAAGAGACTTTAAGCACCGGTTTGAGCCACAAACCGGTACTAACGGAGTTGCGTGCAGGCGCTAACCCTTTAGCACCGGTTTGTGGCTCAAACTGGTGCTAAAGGTCCCCCTTTTTGCACCGGTTCGTGGCTCAAACCTGTACTAAAAGGTACTGACCTTTAGCACCGGTTCGTGGCTCGAACCGGTGCAAAAGGGGTACCTTTAGCACCGATTCAAGCCACGAACCGGTGCTAAAGGGTTGACACCCATTTTTTCCTCTCATGCCTACTCCCCCACCCGCAGAGAAAATGTCTAAAAAATAAACGAAAATGATAAAAACTTCAAATTCCAAAATCTTTTGACATGCATGTACCTCACGCAACAAACTTTTATGGAAAATTTGAAATTTTGAATTTTGATATTTTTGCAAAAAAGGTTGGTCCAAATTAAATCGGCACTAACTTTTGTGTATGGACTTGAAAAAAACCGTATAATATATGAAAAACTATCTACGCAAAAAGTTATATCCGATTTCAACAGCCATAGGCCGTTTGCACAAATTCTTGTTTCTCAAAATTTCAATGGGGAATATGAAAGCAGGAAGATTTTAGATTTTGCCAAAAAAATTAAAAATTGTTTTTTTGAATTTCTTTTATTATTTCTTCTACTTTTTAGTTATTTTGAAGTTTTTATATTATTTTGGAATTTTTAAAGTTTTTTATTTTTTTGTATATTTTGAGTTTTAAAATTAATAATTAAATTATACACAAAGATTATTTGGAAATCATTGATGCTTATTAATAATCAATCATTGTTGCTTATTTTTAAAATTATTTAGAATTCAAAAAAGTAAAATCATATGTTATCAAAGTGTATGGGTTAATAGAATTTATAGCATAGTATTATCAAGAAATCGCGAACGCAGTCTTAGAAGCTAGTAGGGAAAGAAAGGAGAAGTTAAGCGTGCTAAAGGTGGAGCAGTGTGAGAATGGGTGACCGACCGGGAAGTGGGACCATAAGTAAATAATTTGATATGAGAATTGAGGTGATTAGAGATTAGAGTGGAAACTATCAAACAATTCAAATATCCGAAAAATTAATTCAATTTTTTTCAAAAAAAAATTCAAAATTTATACCAGAAATTCGTCCGGACCTTTAGCGCCGGTTCGTGTCTCAAACCGGTGCTAAAGGGTCCTCTAGCCACACGCGCCACGTGAAACCCCTTTAGCACCAGTTCGCTTTACATCCGGTGCTAAAGGATGGGGCTTTAGTACCGGATGCGTTGCACCGGTTGTAAAACCGGTGCAAATGGGGGTTACAAACCGGTGCTAATACCCCTATTTCTACTAGTGGCTGGTACAATTTGTACGTGTGAAGATTAATTAAAACATCAAATAAATCAGAAGCAGTCTGCATCGGTGAATTACAAGGGCTACTTGGACAACCTAGAGAAAAAAATATTCTGACTACTTCATCTCCAACATCGTCGACTGCGGCTTGCCACGCTCGGGGGCTCAACATCACCTCGTCCCTGTGATTCGTCGACATCAGCAACACGCTTGCAAACAATATGGCGATTCCAATAATGCTCGGGGGCTCGACAACAAGTTCGCATCCGATCGTGGCTGTAATTCTACGACAACATCTCGCCTACCTCTACATCCACCTCGACCACGTTCGCGTCTACGCCGCACTCGATAAAAGCTAAGTTTTTCTCTACCAAGTTTTGATTATCATTTACTTTTGCCGCACCCGATACTCGGGGGCTGCGCCATGCAAAATCATCCTACATATCATTGACTTCGAGCATCTGCAAAAGCCCGAGTAGCTGGTGACCCTCGTAGAATCCTTGAAAACTCTGACCTAGTTGCAGCCCAACTGACAGGTTGGCAAGGCAAAGAGACCTTGGACGTCAGGCTAACGAAAAAGCTTAGCAAATAAAATACATCTTGAAAATTCAACTACGGCAAACGCATCAAACTACGTCTTACCCGAGTAGCTGATCGAGGCAAAGGCATCAGGCTAACGAAAGGGTCTTACGTATGATCAATAAATTATACAAAAAACTCTGAGTTACATTTTACATATTGTATCATAAGTACAACCTGCAAGCACAATGTTTCTTAAAGTTACAAAATATTTCATATTTCGACAGCTTAACTTCTTTGAGTGGTACAACTTGAGTCTATGCTCGACCACAAATACCCGAACATAGACTGGGGGGCTACTCCCATCGGAAGCGCTGGCTGCACACCCGACAGAAAGAAAACTTCGAGAAAGAATTGAACAAAAAAGAGATGATGAAGAAGAAGAAAAATAGAGCATATGATCGACTACAAGTACCCGACCATAGCCTCGGGGGCTACTCCCATCGGAAGCGCTGGTCGCGCACCCAATGAAGAAGAATTACTTCGAGAAGACAATAAATTAAGAGCAAGGAAGAAAATCGGCGACTCCATTATCGGTGGCAAACACCGGATATATGAACTCGACATTTACTTCCATCGGGAGAGCGGATTGTGCATCCGACAAAAATAATTCAAGAACCCGACGATTTTGGCCATTGCATTAGCCAACCAAGGCAGGTATATGAAGTCGAAGATATACGAAGTCAAAGATTGAAGAAGTCAAAGATTGAAGTTTGGAAACTCAACCCAAGTCTGCGACTCGAGTAGAGTCTCGGGGGCTACTGACGTGGGTATGCCCTTCAGGTACCCACTGGTTAGTATACCAGGTTCAGCTCATTATGGAGGTGGACCGGCACAAGGACTCGACAAGATTGACTTGGAGACGAAGAAAGGCATTTCCAATTTCTATTTGACTAGGACACTTGTAAATCCTAGCCTGGTTGCATATATAAAGCCAGACATGGGCACCCCTAGAGGATCATCACATCATAGATCGAATATCATAGACACGCAATATTAGAGAGACATCTTAGATGAGATATAACTTCGCCTACGGCGGCCCCATAAAAACACCATTGTGATCATATACTAGATTGCTAGCAGGACGTAGCGATTCTCCACCATGGGGACGTGAACCTGGGTACATCGTGTGCCAATCTCGCTCTCGGATTCTTCAGTTGTCGCCTTTCCCCCGATCCAAAGTCCTTCATCTAGGACATTTGCTGAGTTAACCCTCGTCAATGTTCCTTCTGCCATTTATCTGCACATGATGAACTGATTGATCTCCAGAAGAATTACAGGACATTACTCCCAACGATAGTCATGAAAAATGTAAATTGCTATGGGGGGATATTTCTCCACTAAAAGAGCATGCAAAGCACTGATTGGTGAACATGCTACCCATCAGACAGTCAAAGACATTTGAGGACTTGCAACATCCCAAGATAGAAATTTTTGCATGGCTTATGCTCCAAGGAAGAGTAAACTCAAAAGTCCTTATGCGAAAGAACTTCTATGTTCAATTCATGGATTGCGTACTTTGTGACACCTGGCCTGAGGGGTATGGTCTTTGAATGCAGCTAAAGCGAGGTATTCCATTAACTTTACGTTGGAAATTATAATCTCGGGATGCTCGAGTATATGGAACTAGAGAAATGATGCCATATTTAATGGAAACCCCCTACTCTGAATAGATGCCTCTTATCCTTCAAGTCTTATTTTAGACTTAACATGTACATGGCTAAGCTTAGTCTCAAAGAGGGAATGCAATCATGGTTAAATACTGTTAAGCTTCATGCACTAGCCAACGCAACTAAAAGTCCGAACTAATGGAAACGGCTAGGCAATTCACTTATACACTTCAACACCCCCACTCACGTGTGACGGGAGAAGAGAAAGTCAACACGTGGACATAGACAGGAGAGGAGAAAATCAACACGTGGACACAAACGGGAGAAGAGAAAGTCAACACGTGGACACAAAGGGGGGCAACAGCAATTTTACAATAAATTGTGAAAACCAGGACTCGAACTCGAGACCCTGGACTCTGATACCATATTAAGCTTCATGCACTAGCCAACGCAACCAAAAGTCCGAACTAATGGAAACGGCTAGGCAATTCATTTATACACTTCAACAGATACATTATGAGCATGTAATAAGTTCCAAGGGAACCTGGATCCATGTAAATTTTCCCTTTGTATAAAAATGAAAAATGAGAGTAAGGAGCCTTTCCCTACTATATTTGTGTAAAAAAAACTAAATATTCTTTAAAAAAAACTTTAACAGAGCTGTAGTGGTGGATGACAAAACAATCGATGATATTGTTCTTCTTAGTGAAGAGTATGATATATGCAAGTGGTTGCCTTGTTTTTTTTAATAAAGGACGCTTTATTACTTAAAAGGTTTAAGCGATGTAAGCGTCTGTTGACTTCTTCAGGGTCTTTTACTGTCCAATCAATGTATGTAGCACTGAAATAATCTCAAGTTCCATGTCATCATGAAATTAACTTATGTTTTTTTAATACCCGTTGAACTTTTCAAGTGACATGCTATTAGATTAACTATTTAAATATGTGGTGATATATATTGGGTATTCATTTTCATCTATTTTTAGATGTACGATGACGATATACATATCGGGAATTATATATCCCAAAGCACCCTGCTGATATTCTCTTTCACATTATGCATTTATTTACCAAAGGCGGCCGCCAGTGACATGCGAGCTCTAGATTAACACTATTCTGATGCATCTTGGTGGCTTTGTTGGCACTATAAAGGTGGAAGCCACATGGTGAGCAGCAGCTGGGACTTTGAGCTTAGCACGCTATTTCCTCTGGCTTATTTTGATAAGCGTCGTGTTGTATTTGGATGTGCTTCTATAACAACTTCCTAACAATGAATCGAAACACATCACTTTTTGCGCATTCTTGAAATAAACCTGATGCGTGGTTGATTTTATGATATTTTCTCTTCTCACATGTATATGTATATATATTTGTTTTCTTCATAATAGTGCATGTTGATATCGCTACAAGTACATCGATAATTTTTAACTTCCATTTATCTAAGTATATATATTATTTTGTTTTGTTGACAATAGCGCATATCGATATTAGTATCATCCATTATCTTAATTGATTAACGAAACGTAATTATTCCATGGCAACATGATAGACTCCAAACTACATTACAGAATCAAAACTAAAAATGTGAAAAAACTTTTTAAAAATAGTACGCGGAACACAGAAACAGTAAGCATAGATCATGTTCATAAGAACATCAAGTCTCAAGTACAATAACCGGAGTGATATTGTTCACACTGACAAAAAAAGAGAAATTAAATTAAACTTGTCTTGTGTGCAACAACAACAAACAACCGTGAGACACTCCTATGCAAAAGAGATTCATCCGTAGCAGCCTGCAATGAGTAGCCCACCATTTGTCATTCTGCATGAACATGACAAAGAACCTCATACATTCGAGCCGTATCTACCATTTTTAAAAAACACAGACAATTTTTATACTTGTATACAAACTATGTGACTCCATTTTTTTATAATGATACAAATTTTACTATACAATAAAACAACCTGTCCTGTGCTAGGATTCTTTAGTCCAAATATGTTGTATGTTGATCCAAATTCTATAAGAAGGCTAACGACGAAGCGAAGCGAGGCCCGTCGCCAGGAGGCTTGGGCCGAAGCCATAACGTGGCCTAACAGGGACGCCTGTGGGGGGTGCGGGGGGGGCGATAGCCCCCCGCGGTATGGATCGTTGCTACCGCCTATATATACTCCTTGTAAGCCGTCGGTTAGGGTTTGATCGCATCATAAGATAGCCCACGGCGTTTGTAAATACACTCCAGATATAGTGAAGTTTTGCTGGTTGGCGCCCGTGGTTTTTACCTCTCTTTGTTGGAGAGGGTTTTACACGTTAAAATCTTGTGTCTTCGTGCTGTGATTTCTTTTTCGTTCTTCGTTATTGCCTATCGCTTTTATAACAAAATAATATAAATAATTCCCCATAAAATCATAAAATAAATACATCTTCAAACAACATCAAGCTGACAACGCCCCATAGATGATGAGATATACAGTACTATCTCGGTTTCAAGGAATAAGACGCACACATTCCAAAGTAAATTTTTGAACAAATAAATAGAGCAATTAAAACTTAATTATATTGTGTAAATTTAGTATTGTTGGATTTGTATTGAAACATACTTTTCAATGATGCTAATTTTATACCAACATTCTTTATATATTTAGAGTAAATTTTGGTCAAAGAAAAAACACGCAAAACAAAGACGCCTTATTCCTTGGAAAGGAGGTAACCAGCGTTGACCCACGTACACAACACAGTGTTTGAATACGCCTCCCCACCTGTATGTGTTGCAACTTTTGACCCTTGGAGAAGAAGCAGTGACCTTTTCTGAAGTTCTGACGCCTCTACTATCTAGTACCAACGAAACAGAAGAGGATTCGTATTCCACTCAGCTAGCTTCGCTGTGCTACATGCCCACTAGGCATGCATGATGCATCAGTACCACACCCTTTGTTGAACCCTAGTCCAAGAAAGAATAGTTCCAGATGCACCAATTAAGCAAGCCGATTCAGGAGAGGATTGGCGACTTAGGAATCTTGCCCGTTCTGCCCTGCCGCCGATACCACTCAGGTATAGCATTGTGGAAGATAGAGAAGCAATCATATTATCGAGGGGTGAACGTGAGCCCTCAGCAAAAGAAAAGAAAATTCAAGTTAGGACGAGAGACCAAACCCATGGCTTCACCACCACGTTACGCTGGAGCTGGACCTATATATTACTAGCTGAATACCCGTGCGTTGCTACGGAACAATAATAAGAAATATAAAAATAAATAAAAAATTATTATTTTATATATGCTATGAGTGTTTAACATGTCTAGATACATGTGTATCTAAATAAAGTTGAGACAAATAATTTAATATAAAAGAATATTTAGTTAATATTCTTGCAATGTGCCTATATATGAGCAAGAGGTAGAGGTTGAAGTTTCGAATTGGTGGAACCATGACTTTTCTTCGATTAAAGGGTGTAGAGCGTGTCTACAGATAAACCAACACAGAAACACTGACCGATTTTTTGTTGGAAAGAAACACATTTTCCTTTAATATTAAGTACAAATTAATATATTTCTTATCATTGGATTTTGGCAAAAAAAATATCAACGCAAGAAACACATTTTCCTTTAATATTAAGTACAAATTAATATATTTCTTATCATTGGATTTTGGCAAAAAAAATATCAACGCAAGAAACACATTTTCCTTTAATATTAAGTACTCAGATTAAAGGAAAATTTCTAGTACAAATAATAGTATTGATTTAGCTGGTAAGAAAAAAAAAACAGGTATCACCGTTCACCATCAATGGTTTAAACCTTATCTCCTTTGAATGTGACTATCATTGTCTTTCTCTTATACTCTCCCTCGCTCCATATTCACCATTTTTTTTCGAGATTGATAATCACCATGGTGAACTCTGCGTACAAGTAATCAGTGCTCCTCCCAGCAAAAAGATGATGAGCATTGTAACTCGCTTCCGAGGAATGTTGTTTCTTCTTGTGGTGCTTGGCTTTCTTCCGTCCATGTGAATCTGATCGCACTATCCTATCTTTGGCAAGCAAGAATTCCGAACGGTATACCTGATTCGCCTTTGGTGTCCGCCTCTCCTTCTCAATCGTTTTTGTGTAAACTTCTGGCACAATCAGGCGGCGCGGCAGAATCGTACCGCACAGCCAGAGGCGTATGCTCGGAGGCCTCACCAGCCGCCTTCAGCATCTAGCTAGTCAAGCTCTGACGGAGCTCGCTCTGCTCCGTGTGTTTCAGGGACTTCTCATCAGCAGCTGCCCGGATGTCAGCGTGGACGTGGCCGTTCGTATGGGCGCCGCCATCCCGAACATGCCCCGAGGAGAAATTGTTGGAGACAGCAGCCGGCTTCCCATGCAGTGGAGATGCAAGACGAGGAAGACAAGGTATAGTCGGTGCAGCCAGATCTTTGTGGTTTGCCTGATTAGTGTTAAGCTGTTCTCTGTGTGGTTTCGGATCACACAAAGTCACCAAGTGATTTGAGCTCTGCTACTTTAAATGGGACTTTTTTGAGTTATCAGGTGTGGTTTTGATCACAGTCCAACTGTCGAGGATTTTGGGGGTGCTTATAAAAATTTAGAGAAAGTAACTAATTATCCATTTATATAGTTCTTCTAAAAATTATGTACAACTGCCAAAAACATTCTAGTGTGCCAAAGATTACAAGTTGAAAACGTCAACAAATGAACGAAGCCATCCTCTCCTGAATCCTAGTTGAGCTGATCAAAAAACAGGTGCTGGATGGACCGCGATCACAAGCTGTCGATCCCAGCGTCCGGCCGTAGCAGGTCGTACTTGGCCCAGACGACGTCGAGCGGGCATGGCCGCCCGGCGTCGAGCCGGTCCCACGGCTTCCCCTTCCCGCTCCAGTGCAGAAGGCTGACGGCACCCGCGTGCAGGCCTCGGCAGAGCCCGCGGTAGTTGTCTCCGCCGAGCCCGTGCTGGTTCCAGCGGTGGTCCACGGAGGCGATCCGGCCGGCGAACATGAGCAGGAACGGCGGCAGCGAGCCGAGCTCGTAGATGCGCACCCCCTTCTGCAGCTGCATCCACTCCTCGATCTGCCCCGTGTACCCCGTGCGGCGCCACCGGGGCAGGTCGAGCACCATGACGCCCGTGTTGAAGTAGCAGGCGCGGCACCCGCGGAAGGTGGACGAGAGCGCCGGGCTGGCCCAGAACCCCGGGGTGAAGTAGGCGGTGAAGTTGGCCCCGCAGTACTCGGGCGCGGCCACCGCGGCGTCCCCCGGGAGCGGGGTGGCGGCGAGCGCGGCGATGTCGTCGGTGAGGACGACGTCGGAGTCGAGGTAGACGACGCGGCGCACGCAGCCCGAGAGCGTGGAGGCGAGGTAGGAGCGCGCGTAGTTGAGGGGCCGGTCGAGCGCGCCGTGGATGGAGGCCGAGATGAGCCCCGCCACGCGGGACTCGTCGAACGGGTACACCCGGAACGCCAGCGACGGGAAGGAGCCCCGGACGGCGGCCGCAAGCTCCGCTGTCCTCGACGGCGGCGACCCGGACGCGGCCGCGGCGAGGAAGTGGAAGTAGACGGACTCCGGGCAGGAGGCGTGGCGCAGGACGGAGAGTACCGCGGCCATGGTGCCGCGCAGGTAGGACGCGTCGAGCGTCATGGCCACGTGCACCGCCGCGTTCGGCGAGCACGCCGCATCGGCGCTGGAGGAAGGCGGCAGCGGGGCAGGGCACCGCGCCGCGCCGCCCGCGGAGTTGGTGAAGTGAGGAGCCTCGCGGAACCTCGGCACGGCGGCCGTGGATGCGCCGGCGGCGGCGCAGAGGAGGAGCGAGACGAGGAGGAGCGGGGCGTCGCGCGACATGTTTTAATTAGGAGGTGCTTCGTGCGGAATAGAAAACGTTTCGGGATGTGGGACATGAAAGCGTATTTTAAGTTGGTTGAAAGCGTATTTTACGGACACGGACCAGTCCGATTGCAATATTATTAGTAGAGATATACGGCCTCTCTTTCTCTTAGTTCACCTCACACCATAGAGAACTTACATTGAGAGCTCAAATACTTCAAAAAGAAGTTCATTAGTACAAGACTTGGCTCAATCAATCTGCAGATTCGCCCCCATCTCACAGCCGCTGACACATGGTGTTCTTCAAGTTTGGGTTTACGTTCCTGGCCGGCACCGCCTTCGGAGCGGCCATGTCGAGCCTCCGTCAAGACCGCTGGCAACACCATGGGCCTTGCTGTCACCATCGTGGCCGAGATATCGTCGCCGGTGAGTCAGAGATGTGGGGCAGAGAGGAGGATGGCTGTGTGAAGATGCAGGAGAGGAATAGGGGGATCAAATGCCCCAAAGAAGGCAAGAAGGAGAAGAGAGCTGCCAAGGAAACGGAGTCAGATTAATGGATTTCGCTTTCCTTCATGTACCATGTATCTGTTGTCAACTGTTGTATGTGATGTAACAGGGTTGCTATGTTCTGCGAAAAATAAAAGGAATATATTATACTAATGTGTTTCTCTATATTTTTTTACTATGATCTACGAGGCCCACCATGTGTCCACGTCACAGTAGTTTTTGCAGTGATGTATAACCATCTATGTATTTTATTATAGTATTAAGTTAGTGAAAAATTGTTTTTGTCCAACTAAATAGTACTCTAGTACTATTATTTATTTGAGAATTTTTTAGACATAAAGGGCTCCTACCCCGGTTCCATTTCATAACGAAAGAAACCAGCGAGCTCAACAAATACAAAACTATAGTTCTAATTTGCAAAAAAGAAAAATCTAATAGTTCACTAAGAGCTTGAGAACCTTAGAACGAGAACCACCAAAAGCAAAAGCTTCGCTAGTCTAGACAACCAGGACATGGGAAGGAGGGGGGGGGGGGGTATCTCCATGAGATCAAAGCACTACATGGATCGATCGGCTCTCCTCAGGATGTTCCTGCAGATACTGGAGCGTAGCACGCCCACCATGATTGGCCGACGACGATGTAGAGAGCCAGGTAGACACCCAGCCGAAGTCTTCAAAGGTTAGTTCCCTTGCAGAGGCAACAGACTTCTGAGATTCAGCATCATCAGGTCCATGAATTGCCCGCTTCTTCCCCCTTCCAGGTCCTTGAATGTCACTTTCCAATCTTTAGGAAAGAAAGCGTCAGACGCCACACCTGCTTAATATTCAGCCAAGTAGTCTTGTTAAAGACAAGATTATTCCTATTTATCCACAGAGTCTAAAGAACTGCAGAGGAGACAAAATTAAAATGCAGGAATTTCTTGTCACAAAGCCATTTAGATGCAATGGATTTAAAATCAGTCACAATGATGTCAAAGATTTTAAAAACATCATCCCATAGCATTCTAGCCACTATATACTCAAACATAAGATGTTTGACAGTTTCAATTTCTTTGCACATTTTACATTCCAAGGGTTTAGCCATCCCCCTTGCTCTAAGATTATCCCTAGTCATTATTTTATTCTGGGAGGCAACAACGAAAAGACCTGGATTCTAGGTGGTATCTTTAGTTTCCACACTAGAGGCAGGTAAATATGCCAACAGTATAGGATTACTACTCAAACTTATTTGGAATGAATACTGAACCTCTCGAGGTTGATCCGCGAGTAATTGTTATCAACTGAAACTTCTTTGGAATGTATACTTTGAAGCTGGTGCATTTTTTTTGATAAAAAACATAAATACAATTGGTCACCATTGATCTTTAGCAAACATTTGTTAATTGATTACATCTGTCATTTTTAATTTGGGATTGTTAATTAGGGTATATACATTTCTTGTAGGTAGTGGGTTTATTATGTGAATTAGAGGGTGATTCCACATAAATTCTTTTGACCTAAAAACGCATAAATTTCTTATAATTGTATACAAATTTATATGATTAAGCCATTCGTTTGGATTGTTTTGTTCCCAAATAGAATAAACAAATCTCCGCAAAATCATAATATAATACATCATCAAACAGCATCAAGCTGGCTACGCAGCATAGACGACCAGATATACATAACACCAACGTTGACCAACGAAGTTGCTTGTCATGTACGTAGGCAACGCAGTGTTTAAATACTCATCCCCAACTGTATGCGTTGCAACTTTTGACCCTTGGAGAAGAAGCAGTTGACATTGTCTGAGGTGCTGTCGCCTCTATCTATCAACTAAACAGAATAAGATTCGTATTCCACTCGCTAGCTTCGTTGTGCTACATGGCCACTAGGCATGCATCGGCAGCACTTTGTTTCTTGAACCCTCGTTCAAGAAAGAACAGTTCGAGATGCACCACTTAAGCAAGCCGACCAAAACAAAGCCATCACACACGTTCGCTCTGCAGGCATATAAATTTCCATCCATGGCGCCATATCCATCTCACTCATTCACTCTCAATTAGCTAGTAGTACTACTTCATTTGCATACACAACTCAAAGAAGAGAGCTCAGTTTCAGTAGTAGCTCAGCACACCATGGTTTGTTTCCGGCTGTTCCCTTTCCTGCTCGGCACGGCCTTCGGCGTGTACGCGGCGCAGAACTACAAGGTCCCCAACCTCCGCCACCTCGCCTGCCACGGCGCCGACACCGCCAAGCGCTATGAGGAGGAGTACCGCAAGAAAAAGTCCGACGACACCGGCGCCGGAGCTGGAGGCAGGAAGGCCAAGAAGGTGATGGTGGAGATCGACGACGATGAGCAGTAGCCAGCTATGTTCATCCATCGATTTGTCCAGTCCAGGCCAAGCTGCCGAGTAGCCCGTACTTGTACTGATATAAGCTAGCGCGTGTTGTATATGTTCAATTTCTGTCGTGTGTATGGCCATGGCGAGTGGTTTCTAATTATCAATGTTACTGTACATACTGTGCAACTGTTGACTGAATAATAAAGGAATTGTTTTTTTAAAAATAAATAAATAAAGGAATAGTTAGTTCAATGTACTGTACTAACAAATAATACTACTGCCTCTGTTTCTAAATATAAGGCGTTTTTGGAGCGGAAACCCCAAGTGGAGCCCAGGATCCATGGCGCTCTTTATGTTTTTAAATTTGAAAACAACATTTTGAAGATTCAAAAAAATCTGAAAACAATTCATATGTACACAATTATGTACTTTACCAACATGCGAAATCTAAACTCGACATACTCCCTCCGACTCATATTACTCTTCGCTAATACGGATGTATCTAACACTAAAATGTGTCTAGATACATCTATGTTAGCAAAGAGTATTATGAATGGGAAGGAGTATGTTATATTCGGTTCTACGCAAACATGACAAAATGACAGATTTGAGAGGTTTGAAATGTTGCACTAGTCATTACTTTAGAGGTCAGATTTTTATCTTTTTGTATAACCCCGAATATTAGGTATTTTGAGTTGAGATTTCACACGTTCCTAAAGTATAATATTATCTACATCTAGGTTCTTTTTCAGTTTTTTCTGAACCCTCAAAATGTTGGTTTGAATTTTACAAAAAAAAATGGCTCCACGTAGCCTGAGCTCCATTTGTCCATGCCCGTTTTTGAAGTATTAATTGAAGTCCCAAAATGTCTTATTTAGGAACGGAGGTAGTGTTTTTCCAGACACGCAAGAACTCTATCCAAGTCTCTGATTGTTGATAGCAATTTGGATTTTTGGACGGATGGTATGATCCTAAAACGAGTGGAGCTCAACCTTCAACGGGTATTGTTTTATATGATACATGGAATAAGTCCAGAAAAATGTTTAACCGGTCTTTTAAAAGGTATTTGACCAGTCGACAATTGATGATTCCCGCTTAGATGGGCTTTAAATGTATTCTCCAAAAATGCAGACTTTTTGACACAAGATGTCTTTTCCATTCAGTATCTCCCAAATTTTGATAAAGAAACTCAGAAGGGTTCTTTTTAAAAAAAAAACAACAGTAGGAAAGACCCCTACAACCGCTTTTTCATATTGTAGGAATACAAGTGTAGATATATACCAAGCTTAAGACAAAGATAAAAAAGGCTAAGCCTAGCATATTTCCTAGACCTACAACCAGTCATTATCAATTTCATGTTTGTAATTCTGGTTCCAGAAAGTGGGGCCTTGGTTCTCAAAGATCTTTTTATTTCTGACATACCATATACTCAAAGCAATGAGATGATCTCCATAAAGAAGTAAACTTGCAGGTTGTGTTTGAGGTCCTCAAAAGCTTCATGCGCTGAAAGACCTGCTGTTCTTGACAGATGTAACCTCAGAATATTTGAGAGAAAAAATTCCAAAATAGATGTTGTGAAGTTACCTCTTTTTGGCACCTCATCACAGCACAATATAGTCATGAGATGTGAAGTGTTTTTCTTTTCAATACATTTCTTGTGTTCATCCTGTCATGGAGCCAGGATAACTTGACCAACTATAGTAGAATGAAACTTGCAATAATTTCTAAACCCAGATTCAAGCCAGGAGATGTTAATGCCATAGCTTAATATTTCAGTCGTACAAACAACAAAACCAGCAAACCTGTCCTCAAAAGAGAAGAAAAGCAATCCCATTTAATTAGTACCATCCTACCAGGTTACTTCTGAAACAAGTACTACTCACAACAAACACACTGGCAAGTCTTGTTAAGGTCATAGCGACATTAATTAATTTTCAACGACCCTCTTTGATTATGTCGAAAGCAACAGCCTAAACAGATCATTTAAGATGGCATCCATACACAATCTCCTGAACCAGACCACTGAAAACTGCGCTTTACCTGTCACTAAAGATTGTGATGACAAATCATGATGTTTTAAGAGAAATGATAAGAGTGTGAAATGAGCCTCAAGCGATGTGAAAGAATTAATGTTAGATATGACAATCCAGATATGCAATTTGGTCTCCAAAGCTGCATTCCAGTTAGTAAAACATCATGCTAATTTGCAGGTGAGACGAACACCAGAAAGCAAACAAATGCTTAACAAGATGGAAGAGAACTACACACTTACACATATCAGCGAGCTACAGAAGAGGATTCGTCAACCGTGACCATCCACACGTAAATAGAACCAACAATAATAAGGTGACACCAAATCAATCTACAAAGAAATGCCTCCAGTACTCTATAGCTAGATCTCCCTCTTCCATTGCCCTGTTACAATTGATCTACAAAGCAACAGGTCACAAAGTCTGAACTTAAAACGGCAGACGGTTTCGTGTTTTCAGCTGATCTTGGCATTTCATCAGAAGTTGTGCTGCAAGTACAGGTCCTCCTGTGGCGAGGCCGGCCCGATCTCTTCCTCCAGTGACCGCAGACCATCTCCTATGCTGCTCCCGACATTCCTCCCATCTGTGGTTGTTCGGCCATCCAGGTCAGCTTCCGATGCTGATGATTTCCTCCTTTGCGATGAGGTCACACTTGGAAACGTTATCCAAGATGGTGCCCTGTACTCAATCCGCTGGTCGTCCCCATCAACAAGCTCATTTTCTGAGCATGACTGGTTAGACGACCTCTGTGATACTTTCTTGTTCATTCGGTTACTCCCAAGAACAACTTCAGTTGGCAGAATGGGCTGCTCAATGCATGGGCTACCCATCAGGAGCGCAAGTGCACGCTCTAGAGAGGTTGTCACCTTGTCCATAGAAGGCCGGTCTTTGCCTCGCATTCTGACACACTTGCATGCAACAGCTGCGATCTTCTTGAGAGCCTCTAGGTCAGATGGAGGAGATAAGGCTGGATCAAGGATGCCAGAAATGTCCCCAGCTTTGATCAATGGGGCTGCCCATTCAACAATATTTCCTTCCTCAAGTTGCATGTCAATGGCTTTCCTGCCACTTAGGATTTCCAGAAGAACAACTCCGAAGCTGTAGACATCGGACTTTGTCGTCAGGTAATGGAGACGGTAATACTCAGGGTCAAGGTAGCCAAGTGTCCCTGCTGGCAGCTCAGAGAGTGGAGTGCCACTATCTACAGGGCCCATTATAGATAAACCAAAGTCTGCAACACGCGCATTGTGATCCTCATCAATCAGTATATTCGAGGATTTAATATCTCGGTGAATAACCGGTGGACAAGCATAACCATGCAAGTACTCAATTCCCCGAGCAGCCTGGACAGCAATAGTAACCCGCCTGGTCCAATTCAGTTGCTTCTTTAAGTTCGAATCCTTGCCATGCAGATGCTGGTACAGGGATCCATGAGCCATGAACTCATAAACCAAGAGCCTCTCACTGCCATCCTCACAGTAACCAAGCAGGTCAAGCAAATGTGCATGGTTAAGCCTGGAGAGGAGGTCAAGTTCAGTATGGAACTCCTTTGAGCTTTTCTTTGCATCCGACACTTTTATTGCACGCTTCACAGCAACAACTGTCCCATCTCTCAGGATGCCCTTAAATACACATGAAAAGCTGCCTTTGCCGACTTGTGAATCCTCCGAGAAGCCGCCGGTTGCTTGTTCTAACTCTCCGTAGGAGAATTCCTGAGCTCTCCTGATCTTCAGATCATCCACGTCAGGCTGGACTTTCGTGTTATCCTTTCGAAAAGAGTATGTTGTACCCTTTACCATCCTCAGCTGGCTCTTTGAACATCGGCAATCTCGAAGCTTGTGCCGGACATATAGACAAGCAATGGCTGTCACAGTGAACACCAATATGATAGCAAATGCAATCTCTGCCACAAAAACACGCATCTGAAAAGCCATGAACTTGTGGTTCTTGGTCCGCTTCTGTGATGTGCAGAATGACGCGCACTCGTCTGAGGCACACCTCGAGCAATCAAACTGGCACATACGGTCAGCCGTGGCATTGCAGGGTGATGACTCATATGAGTCGCTCGGACAGCCAGAACTGCAGGGCAAGCAGAGTCTAGAATTCCCAGGCTTACACACCTTGCTGCCGCCAACCTCACCATGGTCTACATACTCATAGTACCCAGGGCTGCATGCAGCAGATACACAAATCCCAGGGGATACCGCCATTGGCAGTGCCAACGGCCCACTATTGCCCCAGCACCTTGGTTTCAGCGATGTCTCAGCAGGCACCCCACAAGTGAAGTAATCCCCAGCCACTATAGCATACAACCTGAGACCTCTGGGAGCTGCCGTACTGTTCTGAAGCTGGAAACCCCAGCAAGCTACTTGGTGATCAAGGCTCCTGATACCACAGGCATGGAATCGGCCGCCGACGACAGAGACCATTGCATCCATCGGCACTATGCTCACGTCGCCTGCACCAATAGCGCCCGTCGGAGACGCCTGCTGCATCTCCAAGCTCCTTCCCCAGCAGAAGACCTGCGCATTCTCCAGCACCCCGCAGACATGGTAACCGCCTGCTCCGATGGACTGGAACTTCACATTCCTCGGCGCCAGCCCAATCACACCACTCACCGTCTCATCACCCCAGCAGAACACCGTCCTGTTCCGCGCGAACAAGCCGCAGTTGAACACCGAACCGGCGGAGATGGTCGACACGGCTCCGGCAACGGCATGTGTGGCAGTCATGTTGTAACCCCAGCAATCAATCAGCGATGTATCAGGGCTAGCACCACGAGGAGTCCCTTTGTCAGGCATTCGCAGCGCACAGAGGTGGTTGTCCCCGGCACTGAGCTCGGAATACATGGCGCCCTCGACCATCGGCTGCGGCACCCCGATCTTGACATAGGCGTTGCTTCCCCAGCAGTAAGGCTGGCTTGTATCGAGCAAGAGGCCGCACGCGAACCCGTCCCCGGCCGTGAGGCCGAGGAAGGGGATCCTGAGGGGAGCGCCGTACACGACGGAGGCGTCGGCGCCGGAGCATTCGACCAGGTGGGAGCCGTCGGAGTTGAGGCCGCAGAACACCGGGCCGTCCTCGCCGTAGGACACAGAGATGGATCCCATGGAGCCGAGGCCATAGGCGGAGCTTGGCAGCAAGACTAGGCAGCAGCACAATGCGAGATGAGCTAGCACGGCGTCCATTCCTCGAAGCTTGGAGCTAATGCCGGGGAGATTCCTGCCAGGATTGCAAAGTTTTAGGCTTTTTTCTTAGCTAACCCCGATCCCGACCGACCCATCGATCTGGATCGGGGCTTCCCCCGATTCGCTGCCCGATTCCCCGATACTGGGCATAGAGAAGGAGCAGCGTACCTCGGCTACCTTCGTAGGCGCCGTTCTCAGCATCGGCGGTCGGGCACCAGCTTGTCGGCCGCGCCCTTCCCCCGGATGCCTGCCGACATTGGTGTCCTCGCTGAGGGAGAGCGACGCAGGCGGAGGTGGACGGCGGGGCGGAGCAGCAGGAAGTGGGCGGCGCTCGAGGGGAAGCAGGGAGGCAGAGCTTCGGGGCGCGGCGCGTCGGGGCGGGGAGGGGTGCGGCGCGGCGGAGGCGGCGAGGTAGAGGGGAGTGGAGAGTGGAGAGGACTGAAGCGTCACGTGGGGCGGTCGCTCCTTTGTTTTTTCCTCACTTCGAAATAGATACTCACTTTTTGTTTAACGGGAAAAGGTTGGAGAGGGCGTGTGCTGCTTGGGAGTGTTAAACAAAGACGAGAAAGGCGACGACACTTGCTTTTCTTGATCACGGTTCACAAGAATGGACTCGCTCTCGTTGTTGCTGCTACATACTGGGAGTGGCCGATGAGAAGATTTTGGATGTCACAGTTTAACAAGAATCTTTCAAGCGATTTGAAATCTCTCCAAACTCTATGGAAGTATGGAGCAAACCACCTCATCATTGTCTCATCTATCAACTCCCTTTGCCTAGATTAAGAAATAGATTGCAATATTTATTGAGAATTAATGTACAGCCAAGATACATTTCGTGCAATTTAACCAACTCTTTATAGTACAGAAAAAAATCTTTCTAAAGGTCGATAATCTTTCTGTACCACATTCTACGACAAAATAAGACTCTTCTTACCATCTGCCCTTACTTCAGGAGTTTTCTGCCTTGTTTACCTTTAATATGTGAATCTAAGGTGATCAGATGGGATAGTTCGATTACTAATCTGGATTTGGACGGGACAATTATTAGACAACCACATAAATCCACTTACTTTTAGCCTAGATTAAAAACTTCCCACCATAATACTGTATTTTCGGTAAGAGTATGTGTGGGGATTAGGTGAACATCAAATCTCCTTTCACCCCCTTCGGAATGACTGGGCGTAAAGGGCACGTAGGCGGTGAATCGGGTTGAAAGTGAAAGTCGCAAAAAGTAGCGAAATGCTCTTGAAACCAATTCACTTGAGTGTTTCTAAAGATGGAAAGACTTTGGGCAAAGTACACCTGCCAAACAAACTCTTGGCTAGAATCTGTAATATGCTGCCTAAGCTTAAATGGATCAAAAATCACTCCCAAATCCCTTGCGATGAAAATAGAAGAGAAGTAAACAAGGCCTTAGGGGAGTGATGCTTGTTAGAATGTAGTGAGATTACACGTAGAATTGGCAGACAATTTTTCTTGATGGAGTGAGTGTATTTGGTGTGTGGGGGGGGGGGGTTGCTGAATTCATCCGCCCGTCAGGTCGTGAGATGTACCTGCATGTATGGCGGTGCGATGCAAAGAGTATGTTGACGTGGCTCAATGCTAGCAACGGTTGTGGCGGCCCTGTGGCAATGCACACAAAGTGTTCAATAGAAGGCATGCTAGAGATGGAGAGAGAGAGGGAGGGAGAGTGAAGATGATGACGTGTGGACCTACGTCTCATTTAACGATTTAGACAGACGATGTGAGAATTTGGTGCCATTGTTGGCTTTACATTGCTTTCAAAACCTATTTACACAAGTGCTATCGATGATTAGTAGTTTTTACAAAACATTATGCAAGACCTTTTATTTGTTCATAAACTTTCTAAATGTCGATGGTTTTCTGGACTTTTTGCACAGTTGTGGCGGTTCTTTTTGCTATTTGGCCTTACTTGTAAGCATGCAGTATAACACATGTGTTTTGAACTATAGTTCTCTTTTATTGTGTTAACATTTTTTGTAGTTTTTGTTCAAATATACGTATATGTGTTGGTCTAACCATTCATGGGAACTCCTCTCTAAAACTGTTGTGGTATTGTTGGCAAGTAAATATGGTATTTTGCTTGTTGCTTAATCTAGGGGTGTATAAGTGCTAAACTGAATCATAAGATCAGATTCATATCGTTTGTCGCAGCAGACTATAACACACATCACTGAATTTGCTTAACAACTCAATTATGCACTAGTAAAAGCCAATGTAGTAGCCGATGCATTGAGTAGAAAAGCGACATGTAACATTCCCATAGATAGAGAGTTTCCAAAAGAATTGCAAAAGTAACTCAATGAAATCCAAGTAGACTTTTGGAATGGTAATTCAACCAAAAGTCTAGGAGCTATTACAGACTTAAATATAAATCTCAAAGATGATATCATAAACCGACAAAGAGAAGATGCATTCTTAGCATAAGAAATGAATCGTATAGCCGACGGAAGACAATGAGCTTTTGAACTAGGAGAAAGGAATTCTCTGTGGTTCCAAGGAAGAATTTGTGTACCTAATATTCCAGAAATAAAAGAAACAATACTTAAAGAAGCACACCAAGCACTTTATTCAATACACCCCAGAAGTACAAAGATGTACATGGATCTGAAAGAAATGTTCTGGTGGAACAACATGAAAAGAGAGATAGCAAAATATGTTTCTGAATGTGACACTTGTCAGAAAGTAAAGGTTGAACACCAAAGTTCAATAGGAAAGTTATAACCATTACTAATTCCCTTGGGGAAATGGGAAGAAATAGGAATGAATTTTATCATAGGATTGCCCATGACCAAAAATCATAAAGATATGATATGGGCAATTATCGATAGATTGACAAAAAATGCACATTTCATAACTGTAAATCAAAGAGACAATTGTGAGAAGTTAGCCGATATGTTCACAAAGTTGTAAGTAAGCATGGAGTACCTAAGAAATAGTATCTAATCGAGGATCATTATTCACTTCAGCATTTTGGAAACATTTGCAAAAATCACTAGGGTCAAAGTTAGACTTTAGCACTGCATATCATCCTCAAACCGGATGACAAACATAAAGAACCAACCAAATTCTATAAGCCATGTTGAGAGGTTGTGATTTAGATTTTGGAGGAGCCTGGAATGAACATCAGCCATTAGCAGAATTTGCTTACAATAATAGTTAACAAAGTAGTATAAAAATGGCACCATTCGAAGCATTATTCGGAAGAAAGCATAGATCACCAATATGTTGGTATGAAGTTAGTGGAAATAAGGAATTTGAACCTGAATATATCAAGGATCAACAAGCGATCATTGAAACTATTCGAGATAGACTGAAGATAGCTTAGAGTAGATAGAAAAGTTATGCACGATTGAAACAAACTCTAATTACCAACACCCCCGCGTCACTCCCAGGGGCAGCTTGGGCGGGGAAACCCTAACGCCACCACCACCGCCCTCCTCCCCTCTATACCCCTCGCCGCCATTGGCATACACCACCGGTCAAAGGCCGCTGGTGGCCAGCGGTGGCGGGATTTTGTTCGACTCGTGTTGCGGCTCCTCGAGGTGGTGGGCGTGGGCATTTCTGCACAGCGGGCTCTTCCTCGGCCCTTTCCCGGCAGCGCTCCAGCGACGACGGGTGTGGCGAGGTGCAGCTAGGCATCGGGTGGTGCAGCACGCGACCGTGACTCCCTCGGATGGCCTCGTGCTGCGTTGTGGCAGCACGGCCGCCATCCCCAATGGAGTTTTTCCCCTTTGCTGCATGGGGCTGCTTGGCGGCCCGGGTGGTGGCGCCAGTCGACTACAGACCTGGGCTCGCCTGGATCTGCCGTCTCTTGTTGGGCGGTGGTGTGGTCTGGGCCAGATCGAGCGGGATCTGGCCAGAGAAATCTTGCTCCTTTCCATCCTGGGGTCAGCTTCTCCACCCAGGATCATCTTGGCTGGGTAGTCTGGCTGTCGTTCCCTCACCTCTAGGCAGTGGGAACCTCCGTGTGACATTAACGTCGGGTTGGCTTCAAGTGTGTCTCCGGAGAAATCCGTTTGCTCTAACTCTGTTTGAGCAGACCATGGCGGCGCTGATTGGTTTCACAAACCCTCTTGGGGGCGTGGTTAGAGAGACTCACTCCCTGGTGTGGTAGTTCCGGGCGAAAGCTCAATGATGACGGTGCCTTTGGCGTCGTTCTTCCTTCTTGAAGGCGTCACATTGGAACTTCATGTTGGAATTAGGTAATAATAAAGATGTTATTATTATAATTCTTATTCATGATAATGTTTATATTCTATGCTAGAATAGTATTAAGCGGAAACATTAATACTTGTGTAGTTTATGAACAACACCATGTCCCTAGTACGCATCTATGGACTAGCTCATTGATTAATGATGGTTAAGGTTTCCTAACTATAGACATAAGTTGTCAATTAATAATGAGGTCATATCATTAGGAGAATGATGTGATGGACAGACCCAAATAAAGCACAACAATTAGATCTTGTCATTGTGTTCATCTTAGCAAAGCTTTTTCCTATGTCAAGTATTGTATTCCTTAGACCATGAGATAATGCAAGTCCCTAGTACCGGAAGATAGCTTTGAGGTCATCAAACGTCATACTATGAGAGGGTGATCATAAAGGTGTCTCTCAGGTAATCGTAAAGTACTTGTTGGGTTGCATGTATCGAGATGAAATTTGTCCCTCCCAAGTCGGAGAGATATACTTCGGGCCTACTCGGTAATAGTATCAACACTGCTTGCAAGTACATGGTTAAGGAGTTAACCACAAAGTGATATCGGATTATGGAACGAGTAAATTACTTGCTATGAACGAGTTATGGCGTGTAAGTACAGCTCGTTGGGAACCCCAAGAGGAAGGTATGATGAGCACAGTAGCAAGTCTTCCCTCAGTTGTGAAACCAAGGTTTAATCGAACCAGTAGGAGAAAGCCAAACTTCAGAAGGTGATGCTTGCTATCTTCGCGACACTCCGGACAAGGGTGCCAGATTAACTGCTTGTCGGCGTGTAGCTTTTCACCAGCAGCAACGTGAAACCTGCACACAACACAACCAAGAACTTTGCTCCCAACTTACGATGAGGTTGTTAATCTCACCGGTTTGCTGTAAACAAAGGATTAAGCGTATCGAGTGGTAAAAGGATAATAGTAATGCAAGTAAAGTAAACAGAGTGAGTAATAGTAAAATGGTGTAGCAATGTAAAGGAAATTGGACCGGGGTCCATAGTTCACAGTTCATCGGATCCCAACAAACACAACATGTATGATTACATAAAGATGATCTTGATCATGTAGGGCAGCTCACAAGATCTAAACATGAAGCACATGGTGGAGAAGAGTACCATCTAGCTACTGCTATGGACCCGTAGTCCAAGGTAGACTACTCACACATCACTCCGGAGGCGACCATGGTGGTGGAGAAGGCCTCCGGCAGGGATTCCCCTCTCCGGCAGGGTGCCGGGAAGAGCTCCTGGATCCTCCCAATCTCGTTTCGACGACGGCGGCGGCTTGCAGTATGTTTCGAGGAAAAGCGATCCATCCCTTAGGTTTTTCCCGTCGAGGGGATTTTGTAGGCGAAAGGGCATCGTCGGAGGTGGGACCAGGTGGTCTCACCATAGGTGGGCGCAGCCAGGGGCTGGGCCGCGCCCCCTGGTGGTGAGCCTGGCTCCTGGCCCCCCATCGTCTCATCTTCGGTCTTCGTGAAGCTTCGGTAAAAATAGGAGGTTCGGCTTTTGTTTCGTCCAATTCCGAGAATATTTCCTGTGTAACTTTTCTGAAACACAAAAAAGCAGAAAACAGGGAACTGGCACTATGGCATCTTATTAATAGGTTAGTTCCAGAAAATGCATAAAAACGTCATGAAGTGTAACAAAACACAAAGCAAATGGTGTAAGAACAAGCATGGAGAATCAAAAATTATAGATACGTTTGAGACGTATCAACGAGATTGAACTAGGTATGCCGATACCGATGATCGAGTCTCCGACGAGTAAAATATCGCGAGATGAAGGGAATACAAATATGGGATTGATTGAATCCTGACATCGTGGTTCATCTGATATGATTATCGTTGAGTGCGTGAGAGTCAATATGGATTTCCAGATCCCGCTATTGATTATTGATGGAGATCATGTCGACACATTCTCGAACCCGTAGGGTCATACACTTACCGCAAATCAACGCTACGGTAGTCTCGAGATTTTTGGGAAAGTGTTTTAGAAAATTACGGAATTGTTCCAGGTGGAAAATATAATGTTTAATAATTATATGAATTAATAAATATTAAAAATTATTTATTTAGCAGAAATAAATAAAGAAAAAAAGGAACAGCGTCGGCAACCAGGGCAACTCCTGGCTAGCTCAATTGTTTGATCGAGGAGGCCAGCGAGCGCATGGCTCGCCTGGCTCTCTCTCTCGCTCGCTAGGGCGTGTAGGTGGACTGGCCCGGTTGGGCCTTGTGTTCTTGGGCCAAGATGCCAGGCTGCATGGCCATACGCAGACACGCTCAGGAGAAGATCGATCGCATTGATCTAGCAGCGGTATGGCGGTGGTTGATACGTCTCAAACGTATCAATAATTTTTTATGCTCCATGCTTGTTTATGCACCATTTGCTTTGTATTTTGTTACACTTCGTGGCGTTTTTATGCGTTTTCCGAAACTAACCTATTAATGAGATGCCACAGTGCCAGTTCCCTATTTTCTGCTGTTTTTGTGTTTCAGAAAAGTTACACAAGAAATATTCTCGGAATTGGACGAAACGAAGCCCGAACCTCCTATTTTTCCCGGACGCGAGACGAAGACCAAAGGAGAGCCCGAACCCCCTGGCCCGTTGGGAACCCCAAGAGGAAGGTATGATGAGCACAGCAGCAAGTCTTCCCTCAGTTGTGAAACCAAGGTTTATCGAACCAGTAGGAGAAAGCCAAACTTTAGAAGGTGATGCTTGCTAGCTTCGCGACAGCTCCAGACAATTTATATGGCACCTCGTCCAGGGCTTTGCTTTGCACCAGCAGCAACGTGAAACCTGCACACAACACAACCAAGAACTTTGCTCCCAACTTACGATGAGGTTGTCAATCTCACCGGTTTGCTATAAACAAAGGATTGAGCGTATTGAGTGGTAAAAGGATAATAGTATGCAAGTAAAAGTAAACAGTATGAGTAAAGTAAAACGGTATAGCAATGTAAAGGAAATTGGACCGAGGTCCACAGTTCACTAGTGGTGTTTCTCCATAAGATAAATAACAACATGCTGGGTAAACAAATTACAGTTGGGCAATTGATAGAATAAAGATAACGTACATATGTCATGAGGATCACTATGAGATTCACTCTGGGCATTACGACAAAATACATAGACCGTAATCCAACTGCATCCATGACTAATAATCCACTCGCGGGGAGTCGTCCAAGTACCCCTTGAGTATTAAGTTGCGAACAACGGATAAATGCATTAAGCAAAGTGCGTAAAGTAAACAAAGCAAATGTCCTTGGACACAAGAATGTTGTTTTCTCCCTAGTGGCAACAACACATCTACAACCTTAGAGGTTTCTGTCACTCCCCCAGATTAAATAGAGGCATGAACCCAACTATCGAGCATAAATACTCCCTCTTGGAGTCACTAGCATCTACTCAGCCAAGATATCTACTAGCAACGGAAAGCATGCAAGATCATAAACAACATAGAGATAACATAAGATATATGATTCAGCACATCAACTTAACATAGTACCAATACTCATCGGATCCCAACGAACACAACATGTATGATTACATAAAGATGATCTTGATCATGTAGGGCAGCTCATAAGATCTAAACATGAAGCACATGGTGAAGAAGACAACCATCTAGCTACTGCTATGGACCCGTAGTCCAAGGCAGACTACTCACACATCACTCCGGAGGCGACCATGGTGGTGGAGAAGGCCTCCGGCAGGGATTCCCCTCTCTGGCAGGGTGCCGGGAATAGCTCCTGGATCCTCCCGATCTCGTTTCAACGACGGTGGCGGCTTGCAGTATGTTTCGAGGAAAAGCGATCCGTCCCTTAGGTTTTTCCCGTCGAGGGGACTTTATAGGCGAAAGGGCATCGTCAGAGGTGGGGCCAGCTGGCCTCACCATGGGGTGGCACGGCCAGGGGCTAGGCCGCGCCCCCTTGTGGTGAGCCTGGCTCCTGGCCCCCCTCCGTCTCCTCTTCGGTCTTTGCGAAGGTTCGGTAAAAATAGGAGGTTCGGCTTTTGTTTCTTCCAATTCCGAGAATATTTCCTGTGTAACTTTTCTGAAACACAAAAAATAGCAGAAAATAGGGAACTGGCACTATGGCATCTCGTTAATAGGTTAGTTCCGGAAAATGCATAAAAACGCCACGAAGTGTAACAAAACACAAATCAAATGGTGTATAAACAAGCATGGAGCATCAAAAATTATAGATACGTTTGAGACGTATCAAGCATCCCCAAGCTTAACTCCTGCTCGTCCTCGAGTAGGTAAGTGATAACAAAAGAATAATTTTTGAGGTGACATGCACCATCACAATCTTGATCATCTAAGTAAAGCATTGAGTGCTGGGATCAAAAGAACTTAAAACATGGGCATAAGAGGCATAATCTTGACAATAAAAACTTAGCAACCATGTTATAACATGAAAAGAAACACAAACGAAAGATCATGAATAATGAAACAATAAAAGTCAAATGTGTGTTCAAATCATATGGAAAAACATAGCAAATGGTTTTCAGCTTGTCCTTCATAGAATAGCAAAACATAAATGCATAGGACACCTTCAAGTTTAAAAGGGCGACTAGATACAAATAATTTAAGAACAAGTGAAACCATAATCATGAATCAATCAATGGTAAACTTTGGGACTATGCACATTAAACTCAGAATGGCAACTATGCTCTCTTAGATGGTGCATAAAGGTAGAAGGTGGAGACTCAACATAAAAGTAAAAGAAAGGCCCTTCGTAGAGGGAAGCAGGGATTAAACATGTGCTAGAGCTTTTCATTTGTCAAATAGAGAGATAAAAAATTGGGTTTTGAGAGGTGGTTGTGTTTGTCAACGACTAGCAATGGGGTTCTTACTATCTTCCATATAAAAATGAAGCAAGTTTTTGAGAGAGAGATTGACACTTTTGTGCTCTTTTATAAAGCTTGTCACTCCTCCCCATCTTTTTTTCCTTTCTCAAACCATGGCTAACCGATTCCATCGGGTGCCCACCAACATTCACATACCATGGAGGAGTGCCTTTTTTCTTTTCTTTTTTTCCTTTTTTTCTTTTTGGAACAAAACAATATGGACGATAGCAAATCCGACCACTACGTCCCCATGAGCTGAAAACAGTGTCACAAAATGAGAAGTATTTTGAAGGTTTTTTTGAAAGGTAGCACATGCAAATTTACTTGGAATGGCTTGCAAATCCCATGCATAGGAATTTATAGTGGACACATTGGAATAACTTGGTTTTTTGGGAGTTGGATGCACAAGTAGATCTCATACTCAGTACAAAATGAGGGCTAGCAAAATACTGGGAGCGACCAACTAAGAGAGCAATAACGGCCATGATCATGCATAGCGACAAAACATCATTAAGAGAAGCATATAATGGCATCACAAGTCAAAAACCAAATGATCATAAAGGCTTATGGCGACTTTGTATGAGTTAAACATGTTGTAAGCATGCGCCAAGTCAACCCAAATAAAGCATCAAGGAGAAAACCAAATAAATGCTTCCATATAATAAAAACAACGCATGATTTTTTCAAAGGCTCATTGAGCAATCTCAGTCATTTGAGACAAGTCATGCTACAGCAAAAACTACTAAGCATACTATCAAAACGACATCAATCATGGCATGAAAAAGTCTAAACGAGCTCCTTTTTGTACCACTTTTTTGCATGAAACTTTTTCTCTTTTCCAACACCATTCAAACCTTTTTGAGACAACTCTTTTGATGAAAACCAACATAGACCAGTGGTCTAAATACACCTTGATGCAAAGATAAAACAAGATCTGAACAAAAATCAAGGCGAAAAACGAAAGCTAAACGCAGTTCTAGAAAAAGAGAACACTCGTTGAACGATAAGAGTGAAAAATAGAGTGTTCTTGGCAATGAAAAACGAGTACATCTCCTCCAAAAGAAATTTGTTGGGGTCCAACCATTTATTGCAGCAAACAAAACAGAAGAAAACTGAAAGCAAAAGTAAAGACGCTCCAAGAAAAACGCATAGAATATGAAGCAATAAAAATATAGTATGTTGAAAGGTGCCCTGATTTTTGCCGATGAAGAAGGGGTGCCTCGGGGGTATCCCCAAGCTTTGACACTTGTACCTCTTGGATATTTCTTGGGGTGACATGGGCATCCCCAAGCTTGAGCTTTTGTCTATTCTTCATCTCATCTCATCATTCTCCAATCCCTACACTTGAAAACTTCCTTCATACAAAACTTTACACAATTCTATTAGCAACGTTAGCATAAACATAATAGTAAATCAACCCTTTTTGGTTCAGGTTTCAACTAAAAAACACCACATGTAAAGCATATACTACTGTAGCAACTTCCTCAAAAGTTCCGTGATCAAAAGACTCAAAAAGAAAGCGATCGAGAGGCAAACACATAGTGGCAGAAATCTGTCAAAACAGAACAGCTGACAAAGGTTGAATTTTTCGAGGACCTTCTGCTGCTCAAATCGAAAAGTGAAAAACTAATGAAAGTTTGTATATAACCTGGGGCATATGCTTAAGAAATTTCAGATAAAAAAGATATTCTGAGAATTTTCACGAATTTTTACGGTGCAGCGCAGAAATCTGTTTCAGGACAGCAACTTCCCCAAATCTTACCTCCCTCAAATTAGAGGTTCTTCTTGGCACAACAACAAAATAAAAATGATAAGAAGAGGTCATTACAGTAGTAATAACTTCCAAGACTTAAATAAAAGAAACAGTACTGAAAAGCAAACATTGGGTTATCTCCCAAGAGTGCTTTTCTTTAACGCCTTTGAGCTAGGCACAGAAAGTGCAAATCAAGTATTATCAAATGAGGTATTAAGATCAATTGTAGAAGTCTTTTCAACAATGCATTGAATTGTATCCAAATAAGTTTTCGAAGATCCTTTGTGACCACTCTTTGGTTCACTACTTTTAGCAAAAAGATTTTCTGGACAAATCCATTCAAAATTCTTTTCCAAAGCTTCATGCTATCCTACAAGTTTGCAAGGAATTGGTACTTTGATATCTTCATTGGTTGTACCAACAACATTAACAGGTGAGCCAAGCATATTAAAACACTCAAAAACTTTCCTAGCTTCAATAGCAACATCTCTAAATTCTCTACGCAAAGTCTCCAAAATAAAATCTTTCTTTTCGGAGTCTTCAATATCATGAAGCTTAAGAAACATTTGTTGCATAAAAGGATTAAGGTTAACAAACCTAGCCTCCAACATGTGAACTAAATAAGCAGCAGCAACTTCATAACTAGGAGTATGCTCAGCCAAAGATCTATCCTCAACATCTTTATGCATACTAATATGATTAAAGAACTCCTCAATGTTACCTTTCCCAATAATAGAACCACTACCTATTGTAAGGTCCTCCAAAGCATACTTAGGGAACAACATGATGAACTTAAAGGTAAAAGTAACGGAATGCAAACTATCAAAGGAACTAATTTTTTTGTATTTTTGATAAAAAGATGCAAGCAAAAATAAAATAAAGCAAAACAAAAACAAAGTAAAAGATTGTGCGTGAGAGACTCCCCTTGCAGAAATCTTCTTCCTCCCCGGCAATGGCGCCAGAAAAAGTGCGGTGCGTAGTTGACGTGGGAGCTTCTTCTTCTTCAATCCCCAGCAACGGCGCCAGAAAAAGTGCTTGATGGCTTGTAAATAACAGCCCGTTGGGAACCCCAAGAGGAAGGTATGATGAGCACAGCAGCAAGTCTTCCCTCAGTTGTGAAACCAAGGTTTATTGAACCAGTAGGAGAAAGCCAAACTTTAGAAGGTGATACTTGCTAGCTTCGCGACAGCTCCGGACAATTTATATGGCGCCTCGTCTAGGGCTTTGCTTTGCACCAGCAGCAATGTGAAACCTGCACACAACACAACCAAGAACTGTGCACCCAACTTACGATGAGGTTGTCAATCTCACCGGTTTACTGTAAACAAAGGATTGAGCGTATCGAGTGGTAAAAGGATAATAGTATGCAAGTAAAAGTAAACAGTACGAGTAAAGTAAAATGGTATAGCAATGTAAAGGAAATTGGACCAGGGTCCACAGTTCACTAGTGGTGTCTCTCCATAAGATAAATAACAACATGCTGGGTAAACAAATTACAGTTGGGCAATTGATAGAATAAAGATAACGTACATATGTCATGAGGATCACTATGAGATTCACTCTGGGCATTACGACAAAATACATAGACCATAATCTAACTGCATCTATGACTAATAATCCACTCGCGGGGAGTCGTCCGAGTACCCCTTGAGTATTAAGTTGCGAACAACGGATAACTGCATTAAG
Organism: Dactylis glomerata; assembly: GCA_007115705.1. Classification (NCBI taxonomy): domain Eukaryota; kingdom Viridiplantae; phylum Streptophyta; class Magnoliopsida; order Poales; family Poaceae; genus Dactylis; species Dactylis glomerata. Next base: position 13,740,999 of record QXEO01000553.1, read on the forward strand.
CAAAGTGCGTAATGTAAACAAAGCAAATGTCCTTGGACACAAGAATATTGTTTTCTCCCTAGTGGCAACAACACATCTACAACCTTAGAGGTTTCTGTCACTCCCCCAGATTAAATAGAGGCATGAACCCAACTATCGAGCATAAATACTCCCTCTTGGAGTCACTAGCATCTACTCGACCAAGATATCTACTAGCAACGGAAAGCATGCAAGATCATAAACAACATAGAGATAACATAAGATATATGATTCAACACATCAACTTAACATAGTACCAATACTCATCGGATCCCAACAAACACAACATGTATGATTACATAAAGATGATCTTGATCATGTAGGGCAGCCCACAAGATCTAAACATGAAGCACATGGTGGAGAAGACAACCATCTAGCTACTGCTATGGACCCGTAGTCCAAGGTAGACTACTCATACATCACTCCGGAGGCGACCATGGTGGTGGAGAAGGCCTTCGGCAGGGTGCCAGGAAGAGCTCCTGGATCCTCCCGATCTCGTTTCGACAATGGCAGCGGCTTGCAGTATGTTTCGAGGAAAAGCGATCTGTCCCTTAGGTTTTTCCCGTCGAGGGGACTTTATAGGCGAAAGGGCATCGTCAGAGGTGGGGCCAACTGGCCTCACCATGGGGTGGCGCGGCTAGGGGCTAGGGCCGCACCCCCTGTGGTGAGCTTGGCTCCTGCCCCCCCTCCGTCTCATCTTTGGTCAAGCTTCGGTAAAAATAGGAGGTTCGGCTTTTGTTTCGTCCAATTCCGAGGATATTTCTTGTGTAACTTTTCTGAAAAACAAAAATAGCAGAAAACAGGGAAATGGCACTGTGGCATCTCGTTAATAGGTTAGTTCCAGAAAATGCATAAAAACGCCACGAAGTGTAACAAAACACAAAGAAAATGGTGTATAAACAAGCATGGATCATCAAAAATTATAGATACGTTTGAGACATATCACGTGCCCCCTGGCCCGCGCCACCACATGGTGTGGGGGCCCTGGTCCACCTCTGACATCGCCCCTCCGCCTATTTAAAGCCTCCGTCGCGAAAACCCTAAATCAATCGGTGTTTTTCCCAGAAAAGTTCCGCAGCGCCGCCGCCATCGAAGACCAATTTCAGGGGACAAAAGTCTCTGTTCCGGCACCCTGCCGAGATGGGGAAGTGCCCTCGGAGCCATCTCCATCGACTCCATCGCCTCCACCGCCGTCTCCATTGACTTCATTGCCATCTCCATCGACGTTGCTGTCTCCCATGATGAGCAGGGAGTAGTTCTCCCCCTGGGCTGAGGGCTCTACCTGTAGCTATGTGGTTCATCTCTCTCTCCCGTGATGTGATCTATATGTGATCATGAGCTTTGTATCTAGTTGAATTGGTAGATGCTGTTCTTCATATATTATGCTACTCTAGTGCTTTATTATTGTAATCTCCGGAGACACCTTGTACCATGATGTGAAGGATGACAGTGTGCACATAATGTGTGTCTCTTTGGCTAGTGTCTCTATGAATTGTTGGTGTTTGTTGGAATCATCTAGTGCGCTCAAGGTGATAGTGTGGGGCAATCTAGTTTGGGGAAATGCAAACTTTGAGGAGTGCTTCTTAGCCCTACACATGATTAGTGTTTGTTATCCATTGGAGAATAATTTAGAGTAGCATAGTGAAGATAGATATTTATGTGTTCAATTATGTTATCTTTGTTGAGAGTGTCCACTAGTGAAAGTATGATCCCTAGGCCTTGTTTCTAAGCATTGAAACACCGTTTACATTCAGTTTTGTTACATGTTTGCTCGCAGCGATATTTATTTCAGATTGCATTTACTACTTATAATCATCCATTTTACTTGTATTTCACTATCTCTTTGCCGAACTAGTGCACCTATACATCTGACAAGTGTATTGGGTGTGTTGGGGATACAAGAGACTTCTTGTATTGTAATTACAGGGTTGCTTGAGAGGGATAGGTTTGACCTCCTCCTCCCTGAGTTCGATAAACCTTGGGTGATCCACTTAAGGGAAACTTGCTACTGTTCTACAAACCTCTGCAACTAGGAGGCCCACCACTGTCTACAAGAACAGACGCGTGTGTAGACATCAGCGGTGCAAGCCAACGTGTTATGCACGTTAGGTTTTCATGAAACCCTTGCTCGCGTCTATAAAAGGACCAGAGAACTGGCGGTTCTAGCTGACCTAATTTTCACGTGGAGCCGCTGTCTGGTTTCTGTAGCCTCCTTTCTCCGTTCTTCTTCGGCCACGCACACAGGCGAAGCCCTGTCGGTGAATACTCTCCACCATAGACACCACTCCGTCGTGCCATCGATCCCATCTACCACTCCACCATATCTTGCTGGACCAGGGAGGCAAAGTCATTGGTGTGCTGCACGTGTGCATCTCTCGGAGGCGCCGCCATTTGCGGTGTTGGATCGGATCGGATCGCGAGGAGGAGACGGCTAGTACGACTACATCATCCATGTTCTGTTGAACATTTTTGCTGTGCGATTTCTTCAAGGGTATAAAGATCGCATATGTCTCTCTCATTGATTACATCTCCTAGATTAGATCTTGGCTTTCTTGTTCACTTCCGTAGGAAATTTTTTATTTACTATGCTGCGAAACCCTTCACTTCATGCTGCTGCTCAATGGGGGTGCATACGGCAGTGAGGCTGTGTCCTCGCGGTGCTGCCATGTCCTTGTTCCCTGCTCTCTAATCTGCTGTGAAAGCTTGAAGATGGTGCTTGTGTGTCTTGGTGCCGTGAAGCCCTTTGTCTATGCCGGTGGCACTCGGGTGTCGTGGTGTCATCTCGCTACGTGTAGCCTTTGACCACCCCCCCTGATTCAGATGGTGTCGCAGAGTTGGGTGGTCTCGGTTGTGCGCTTCTGTTAGGCTTGTTGATGGTTGATGTGGCATCGTCTTGCTGTTCGTGCCTGTCGACCACACCCCCGATGCAGGTGGTGTCATGGCGTTGTGTGGTCTTGTTCGCGCACTTCCGTTACGCTCCGTCGTTGGCAGGGTGCCCCAGTTTGGACTCGGTTGATCGGGACTATCGATTACACCGGCAGTTCTCTCTCTCTTTTTGTGTGTTGGTGTGTTTTTTTTGTTTATGCTCTCCTTCAGTTCCCCCTTGTAACTCTAGTTCCCTTGAACCCATCTTGCATTAGGCTGCAAAGCCTTATAGGCAATTGAATACAAATTCAGGTGGGGATTCTTCCCCCAGTGAAAATTCAAAAAAAAGGTTATGCAGATTTGAAACGAAGCACCTCAAGTCAGAGATATGGTTTATTTAAGAGTTAGTCCGACAAAAGGGGTAAAGAGATTTGGAGTTAAAGGAAAGTTAAGTCAACGATATATTGGACCATTTCGAGTACTGAGTCAGAAAGGAACCGTAGCTTTTGAGTTGGAACTACCCGCAAGGTTATTCCAAGTTCATAACGAGTTTCACATATCACAGCTACGCAAGTGCTTAAAAGTACCCAAAGAACCTTTGAATTATACCGAATTAGAATTACAACCAGATCTTACATACAGGAAGAAGAACCTAGTAGAATTTTTAGCCAAAAACTGGAAACGAGTACGAAATAGGGCGATAAAGTACTGCAAAGTAGAGTGGAAACATCATCCTGAGTGGGAAGCCACTTGGGAAAAAGCAGAAGATTTATGACGGCACTATCCACAACTCTTTAGGTACCGAGTTCCGTAACTTCGGGACGATGTTCTTATAAGGGGGAGAGGATGTATTGACCCAAAAAGTAGAGATGTTTCAGGACTCGATTACAAATTGAAAAGTTGCACTGCATGCATTTGTAAAGTGTGGAAAATTTAAAACCTTGATTTTAGTCGATGTGATGGATTGAAATTGAATTCTAGTGTTTATTTTTGACTTAGCTCAACACTAGTATTTGAAATTCAAATTTCAATGTGAATTCATGTTTTTAAATTATGAACATTAAAATTTTAATTATTTTGGTGGAGTCTTATGACTCAACATCCATTGATTGAGTTGTGTGAATTAAATGCTAACTTAGGTGAATTGAGTTCAAAATTGAGGTTTGACTTATTCAAACTTGAATTCATATTCAAAATAAAAGACAAAAGAAATAAATCATCAAAATTAACAACAAAAGGAATATAATTTTTCTGATATCAATAGTATTATTACAATATTGTTGTACAAGAAATGACATAAAAAATACATTAGGAAGAAAAACCCTAGTACAAACTACTAAAAAGAAATGAAAAATCCTAAAATTTTAATCTCCTTATCTTCACTTCTGAATCTTCTGAACCTGCAAAATACATCACAAAGAAAGGATCTTTGGGAAGATCCAAATGTAGGATTCACCAAAGCAAATCCAAAATTAATATATAGTCCAAGTTTCTATCTAGGAACTTGTCCTGGACATTGTGTTGAGGCGAGGTGAAGGAAAATCATAGGAAAATAGCTAATAGAATCCAGAGACCAAACTAGATAGAAGCATTGCTTCACAAACCATATAGTAAACATAGAGTAGGAACCAGAAACAGTAGTGCAACAATAGGCCAATAGATAGACCAAGTTTAGTATATAGATATCTGTCATACACCACAGAGAAACAAGACCAAGATCAAGCATAGTATCAACAGAAGACAACTATCCTAGCCAGTAGCCAATAGCACAACAGAGCAAGGAAATCCAAAGAAATAAACATATGAATAGCTAACAGAACATAGATAAACAATCACCTCAACCTTTGATTCTTCTAAAAGAACTCAAGCATGCATGATTCACACTTAACAGTCATCATACAAGAAATCATATTAAAACCCCAATTGATGTCAGCAACACACTAGAACAAAACCAAATTCAAAACCCTAAAAATTATAGAAATGGATTTAGGAAATGACCAAATTACCCTCAAACCATCATGCCGGTTTAAGCATATGACTTTAGCCCATGTTGAGCCATAAATGCAAGCTAGAAGTCAAATTAGAGAGGTGGTATAAGCAGCCTAGTCATAGTTTGCATGGCACTAGGTGTCCGCAGCAGCACAACCCTAGAACACTATAAATAGGACCCCGGACCTCACCTTGAAGATCACAAATCCTCACAAAGCACATAAGAATCACTCTTTGGCCAGAGGCAAAGAGAACAGAGCTAAAGAATCACCTTGAGGCCAGAGGCTCAAGGAGAGGAACTCCAAACACACCCACTAGTGTGAAGGAGAAGATCTAGAGGAGCACTTGAACCAAGAATAGGAACAAGAAGGAGAAGAACTGCATAAGATCTTCATCAAGAACACTTAGTTAACTACAAAGGTTATAGTTCAAACCCTGGGATAATGCGGTGACCTAGCACACCACTGCATGTTGCAGTGCACAATTCTTTGGCATAACACTCACGAAAACACCGTTCCATGAATATTACACCCAATAGATTAGTACAACAGAAACATCGCGGTTCCAAGTCCTTTCTATTCATAGCACAGATATCTTTATAGAAGATCCTCGGAACCTCCATGACAACACAAGTAGTTGTCAGGTAAGTCCGTAATCAAGCCAAAATCTAGAATAAGCAACTTGCCGACTACACGACAAGACCTATCTCGAGTCCTACTTGTTGCGATTGTTTGCTAAAGCAATTCTGTACAAACGTAAATTCTATGATATGGGAATTGGTTCCCTCCTAAATTCTATCTAAATATCCGCTATCTTCACTCCGTAGTTGACTATTATCCTCCCGTCGACTCCTCCTGTCTTGTGAAGTATACCTTCTGTCGTCCTCCTGCTGGTATATCATTCCTGTCTTCTCCTAAGATCTAGCAAGGGTTTAAGAAGATAGATTGAGTACAGGCGTACTCAGCAAGTTCTATGGTGGGTGTTTGATGCACTATCTATAGCCATGGATCAAAGAATCCTAGGATTATGCAAGTTTTCATAAATGGTTTTTAGAAAAGGTAAGTTTTAGTTTAGAAAAACTATGCCCATCAGTCCTCGTGGATTGTTAGAAATTGTATCTAGTTCCTTTCCATGTTGCGATTGTAGTTCGTTCTCGGAATAGGGAGTATCATGACACGTTTTATTACACTCTGCAGATGTGTGCTACTTTTTCCACAAATGCCTTTAGCTATGTTGCACAACCGGGATTGCAATCTCCCATCCATACGTCCTTGCATATGGGGCCCAGTACTAAAGACTCGCCAATCACTGGTTTCGTTTACTCCATATTCTACCCTTTTGCACGGAACCGGTTTACAACCGCGATCATATGCTATCCCTACTGAGACACTAGAGTCATCACCTTGCCGCACAAGATGGGGACGTTATAGGCTCCCACGTCGTCTAAAGATATACACAATAAAGAAGGTTCCAGCTGACTTATCCGTCCCATTCCAGAATCCGTGGTCAGTGCGGTCTATACGACACTTAGAATCACTGACTATATTGTTATTAATCATAGGTGTACTTTCCCATATAATGCAACCTCCACCGCAGGTAATCCGTACCATATTCTAACCATGGTTCAATTGTCCACCACAATGCAGTTCATTTTATATTTTTTGAAAATAGTATTTTGCTTTTGTATGCAGGTGATATTTCTTTGAAAAGTATTTTATTTAAAATAATCAAAGACATGCAAGTGAACTTGCCTCCTGATTGCAATGTTATGCAATCAACGTTCTTCTAACATGGTAAAACTCCAATTTCTGAAAATAGCACCATTGGTCCTATAAGGACAAATGTTTAAAATCTTTGCAAGAATGTATGCATAGAAGTATAACTATCGTTCCCCTCCCCATTTTGGTATTTTTTGGAAAACACGTCTCTATGATAAAAGTAACGGTGTCTATTGATGTCTAATCTTAATATAACGATCTAAAGGTATGATTACGTTCTACACGGATAACACACACTTTCAACAAGAAGAATAAGGTTTCTAAAGTGGTATCTAGGAGTCAATATACAAGTGTGGTATGCCACTTAGATAATAAATAAGAATTGAAGATGCATTAATGGTATTGAGTTGTATACCTTAGGTATACTTTGATTTGTTTATCTAAGTTTTAGTTCCTTATTTAAGTGTTATATGCAACTATATGAGTCAAGCATATGCATAAGCACAATATCAATACTAGGAAACTTACTAAGTAAAACATTAACTAATTTTCAATGAATTGTCAACAAGGCTTGCTTCGACTATATCATAGTTGAAGAAGTACTCTTATCCAAGCAAAGTTAGTATTGGGTTTTGGTTCACTTGGGTTAGGTATTACTTAAGAGTAATGGTTGAGTTATATGCATATACAACTCTTTGGTTATAAAGCTTCAAGGTTTCTATCGTATGGTTTCTAATTAGGAAAATGTCCAAGGTTGGTATTCTATAAAGGGTTGGACAATGTGTTAAGGTTCTTAGGTATATCATCTAGGCCTTGGTATTATCTCTAAGGGTTTTGGTAAAGAGTTTGTTTATAAGAGGAGATACATGATTTAGGTTTATCTAGGAGTAATAATTAGTGTTTAGGTATAGGTCACTTAGAGTAATGTCAAGTTCTAGGGTCTCTCAGATATGGTTAAGAATGTGTAATCATCAATTCTCAAGGTGAATTGGTGATGATAAGGTTGACTAGTCATTGACTTAACTTGGCTATAGGATTTTGGAAAGGTTATTATTCATTCAAGAACAATTACCTCACTTTGGTCATAAGTGATGAACATGACTTAGGTATAGGGTATATGTGTCTTGGATATCCAATATAAGAGTTATCCTTTAAGAGGATAATATTATGAAGTGATATCAACTTAGTTGAGTCGGAATAGTGGTGAAGACTAATGTGAGTATAGTAGTGAACTTAGACTTATGGTGAGTATCTACGAGTAAAATAATCAACACATAATTCTCTATGACCTTCTAGTTAAGGTCCATTCATAAGCATGTATCAAACATAATCATACACAACAACTCAAACAAAGAAAAGATCTTTCAATCAAGACAATCAACACATAATTCTATTTGTGGCCTCTTAATTAAGGTCCAATCATAATCAATTCTCAATCATACACACACCCAATAATTCAAACACTTCAATTTTGGTGGTTTGCATTTGGGTTGTGAAGACAAACTCATAGTATTGTTTAGAAAATAGGGTTATCACATTTGGGTTTAAGAAATTCAAGTTTTCAGTTTAAAGAATTTCCTAAAGTCTTGCAGTTGCTTGGATTATTTGACTTATTTGAGTTAAGGAAAATATAATACCTAAGAGTTTTTGTTTGATATTTTTATTTATTATTAATATTTTCTTGTGATTTTAATTTTTGGATTAATTTTTTTAAGATTTTAATATTTTGTTGAGTTGATTTATGAAGGTCCATATTATTTTCTTTATTTAGAAGTTAGGATTTAAATTCCATTTGTCGTAAACTATTTTTATACGATTTTTGGGCTGACTCAAATTGTATTTTATTGTTTGAAGTTTTTAACTATTGAAAAAAGCCTTTTGGTTTAATTGGGCAAGTAAAAAATTATGGGATTTCTATTTTCGTGCCCTCGGGTCCTTAGTTGTACTCAGTTTTCCCCAGCTCCTTAGTTTTTCCTCAGTTTTGTCCAAGCCCTTGTCTGAAACTGTCACAAGTGCTGGAACGGCCGGTTGCCCGACGGTTGAACACCTTTGACCGTTAACTGCTGACTAGTGGGGCTACATAGAGCCCGCAAAGACACGTCAGAGCATCCATCTTTGTTTGACCGTAAGCATCGCCGTATCCCTGACCAAAACGCGGACGAGTGGGGCTTCGGTATATCGAATGGCAAGTGGGGCCATGACGCTGATACAAGGGGCAATACACATGTAGGATTAGATTTTTAAACGGAGCTCTACAGCGATGGCACGGAGGAGGTGGCCTGCGGGGTGCGGAGATGAGATCGACGTCCACAAAGAACTGCATGAGGCGAGACCAGATGCATTAGATAGATATGAACTAGACACGTTTAACCATGCAAAGAAGAGAAGAAATGGTCGAGGACATCGACGACGACCTCAACACTTTGACTGACGGTGTCGGACACGAACGCGAGCAATGTAGAGAAAACTAGTGTCTCTCCTTTCTGGCGTGTATAGATGGGTGCTAGGGGGAGTGTGGTGGCGAAGGGAAAGACCTCGCGGTGGTCTGTGGCATCCAGCATAGCGGGGCGGCGTGGCCGTGCCCACAGCGGCGTGCATGTTCGGCATTGGCATCAGCATGTATGTTCGTCATTGGCCTCGGCGGTATCTCTGGTGTGTCAGTGATCGAATGAGGGGAAAACTGAGTACATTGCACTAGCCGGTATTAGTACTCGAGGGGAAAACTGAGTACAGATATTTTTCCAGCGTAAGACTCGAGGGTAGAACTGAGTACACGTAACGGTGCTGACGTGCAATCCCACGGACGCGTGTCGCGGTGAGCAGCGGTTAGCCGCGTGGTGCGCGTGTTGAGACCAAACGTCAACTGCTGAGATGAACCATCACATTGCCAGTTGATACGTCTCCAACGTATCTATAATTTTTGATGATCCATGCTTGTTTTCACACCATTTGCCTAATGTTTCGTTACACTTCGTGGCACTTTTATGCATTTTCCGGAACTAACCTATTAACAAGTTGCCACAGTGCCAGTTCCCTGTTTTCTGCTATTTTTGTGATTCAGAAGTGATACACAGGAAATATTCTCGGAATTGGACGAAACAAGTTCCTGAAGTCTTATTTTTCCCGGAAGCTTCCAGAGATCCGAAGAGGAGTAGGAGGGGGGCCACAGGGGCCCCACACACCAGGCTGGCGTGGCCCAGGCCCTGGCCGCGCCGCCATGGTGTGAGGGCACCTGGGTCCACTCCTGACATCGCCCCTTCGCCTATAAAGACCCCCCGACGGAAAAAACCTAAGTACCCGATCAATTTTCCAGAACACATCGCGATCCGCCGCCGCCGTCGACCCGAAGATCGGGAGGGTCCAGAAGCTCTTCCCGGCACCCTGTCAGAGAAGGGAATCGCCACCAGAGGTCTTCTTCATCGCCATGCTTGCCTCCGGAGCGATGAGTGAGTAGTCTACCTTGGACTATGGGTCCATAGCAGTAGCTAGATGGTTGTCTTCTCCACCATGTGCTTCATGTTTAGATCTCATGAGCTGCCCTACATGATTGAGATCACCGTTATGTAATTCTACATGTTTGGTTTGTTGGGATCCGATGAATATTGGTGTTATGATTGAGTTGCTGTGCTGAATATTATCTTATGTTATCTCTATGTTGTTTATGATCTTGCATGCTCTCCGTTGTTAGTAGCTATCTTGGCCGAGTAGTTGCTAGTGACTCCAAGAGGGGGTATTTATGCTCGATAGTGGGTTCATGCCTCTATTTAAACTGGGGGAGTGACAGAAACCTCTAAGGTTGTAGATGTGCTGTTGCTACTAGGGAGAAAACAACATTCATATGGTCAAGGGCATATGCTTTGTTTACATTACACACTTTGCTTAATGCAATTATCTGTTGTTCGCAACTTAATACTTGTGGAGTTCTCGGATTGATTCGCCATGTCGTGGGAATTTAGAGACAGTAGCCATGGGGAGGCTTATCGGAGGGGCTCGACGTTGGTGACGATGGGTCCGGCTCGGGATTGTGCCAACAGAGACACCTCGGTTTACCCAGGTTCAGGGCCCTCCCGGTTGGAGGTAAACCCCTACTTCCTGCCTGCTTCGTATTGATTAGGTAGTAACGATTACAGTGCTCCTTGAGCTGTTAGGCTAGAGGAGGAAGAAGAAGATCGGATCCGCCCTATGCTAAGGGTCCAGGCCCCCTTATATAGACGGGGGCCTGGTTATAGGTTTTGGTAGCGATTCGGCCGACTACCGGCTCCTCGGCGGCGGCGTCCTTGGCGTGATCCTCTGGCCCTGCTCTGGCAAAGGCACTTTATAAAGTGCCTTTCCCCTGGGCTGGCATCTGGAGGGCATATCCCTTCTCTTTTGCCTCGGATCCCATCGTGGGGATGGGTCTTCGATCTCTTATTGGCTGGACGTGGTCGTGGCGCTCGTCACTCCCGTGCTGCGCCCCTGCCTCTCTTGTCGGGGCCATCCTACTTTAGGCCAGACAACCGTTGAGAGGCCTTGTCTTCATCGCCCGGCTCCAGTTCTCCTCGGTGGAGTCGCCAGCTGCTTGCTGGCGCAGCTGGCCCTTCGGTCGGAGCCGGTCTTCTCGTGCTGAAGCCGTGGGGACTCCTGGGACGCTAGCCAACATATTGCCCAGCCCGTGGTGCGCCCCATAAGTCATCCCCACGACACTAGCCCCCGAAACTGGCGAAGTCTCATGGGCTAGCATGGGGCTTCGGCGGGTTCTTCTTCTCGCCGAAGTCTTGCTCGCTCTCGTCGAAGTCCCAGGATTTCTGGTCCGGCTTGGTCGCTCTAGTCGTCGAGGCTGGGCCTTGCGGAGTTTCTCCGGCCGTCTCGGGACGAACCGGCTCCGGTGGTGGCCCGGCTGGCGGCCGCGAGCCGACATGCCGCTTCCTGGGAACTTGTTCCCTCGGGGGCCTGGACTAAGGCGCCACTTGTCCGCACGTCATCGCGTCACGTCCAATCGGCCCCGGCCCACGATCTTTTGCGGCAACCACGGCGGTTGCCCGATCTTTACGCGATCGTGGTTCGTGACGAAAGGGGTCAGTTGCCGACCCATCGTGGCTGAAATAAGCAACTGACCCGCCCCTTCGCTTTTAAACCAGGGACCGTTCTGGAAACAGAGCATCGGTTGCCCGCTTCTCTTCTTCCTTCTGCATTCGCTCCACTTAGAATCCCCTGCTCCCGAGCTTTGCCTTCGAGGGATTAGGGTTCCTCGCTTGCTCCGCCGCCATTCCGCTCATCCAGATCCGCACCCGGATGGCTCCCAAAGCGTCCCGGCCCAAAGGGAAGGGAACGGCGGTGGGTAAGGATGCCGCTCTGCCCGCTTTGCCGAAGGGATCCTGGGAAGGCTCTTGGGTGAAGGAGAAACAGATCGAGCTGCTGCGCCGAGGTCGAGTGCTTCCGCCCGCGGACCTCGTGAGCTGCCATCCCGCCGGCGGCGAACTGATCCCCTCTCCCGCGCCTGGGGAGATGGTGGTCTTCTATGACCATTTCCCCCGGGGCTTCGCGCTGCCCGCCAGCAGCTTCATGCGCCAATTCCTGGACCATTTTCACTTGCAACCGCATCACATTGGGGCGAACGCGATGATGGTATTGTCCGCATTCGCAACCCTTTGCGAGGCGTATTTGGGCATCTGGCCCAACGTCGAGCTGTTCCGCCGGCTGATCTTCTTCAAGACCCAGACGGCGGACACCGTTCCGGTGATATGCGGCACCGCCTCCTTCTACGCCCGCAAGTCCGCAGACTTCCCCGGCATAAAAGGGAAGGAGTCTTGCAAGAAGTGGCAGCGCTCCTTCTTCTACGTGAAGAACCTAAGGGAGGGCGAAGACCACATCAACTTGCCGCCCTTTGAGGCGGGCGGGCCCAAGCGGGAGAACTGGAGTGCCGCTCCTCCTCGCCCATCGCTGGACATGGAGAAGATTCTTCAGCGGGTCACCACACTGCAAACGGAGGGTGGCCTGGAGCCGACCGACCTTCTCCTCGCCTTCCTGGTCACCCGCGTGTCTCCGCTCCAGCGCCGCTCGCACAAGACGTGCTTCCTGGGATCTGCCAGGGATCCTACTCGTCATTCCTCCAAGGCGCTGTCAGCATTGGAGGTGGCTCGGAAGGTGAACCGTATCGCCGACGTCAAGCTTTAGGCCTCGTGGACGTGGGGGCTGGAACCCCACGATCGGGACAACCCACTTGCTGAGGTGAGCTCGTCGGACCTGGCCCCAAGCCTTTTCCTCCTTTGCAACTCTGGTCTACTGACCTTTGTTTACTTGGTCCGGGCAGAACTTGTTCGCTCTGCAGGCGGCGGAGAACTTGACTCAGCGTCAAGCTGGCTTTGCCGCTGATAGAGCCGAATCAGATGATAAAGTTGTCTGGGACGAAGCCGAGGAGGTGGAGGACGCTAGTTCTTAGGCCGCCGCCGAGAGCTCAAGTGCCACTCAAGGCGATGAAGGAAACGATGAGCTCGAAGACTCGGGCGAACCCCTCGACCACTCCAGTAAGTTCCCCAGTCCTTCTCTCCTAAGAGATTGGTCCAAAGATGACGATGGCGACGCAGGATCGGCCGCCACCCTCGGGGGCGTGGCTCTCCACGTGGCCGCCGCTACCGCTGCTGGAGCTCAGGCTCCCCCGACCGTGGATCTGCCAAAGTCTCCAGAGCGATGCTCTGCCGCCTCGGAGCCGGCAGACCCAGAAGAGGCTGGAGACGATCTGGCCGGTGCCAAGAGAAAGGCCCAGCCAGCCTCCTCCGAGCCAGCTGACAAGCGCAAGAAACTGGAGCCGGCAGCGCAGGACCTGCGCCGTCCTAAGGTGAAGAAGGTGGCCAAACGGCGGGCTATCGCCATAGCCGGGTGAGCCTCCCGCTTCCTTGCCTTTCGCCCTTATTTTACCATTGCGGCCCCGATTGACTTGGTCGTGGGACGCCCTCTTTGCAGGTCGCCTCTTTCTATTGATTTGGTTGCCCAACCTGCTCCCGCCGTTGCTCCCGGAGGAACCGTGACTCCGGCTCTCGAGCCCTCCTGCCACAAGAAGGCGCGCAGGGAGGAGATTGGCGGCGACTCGGGTCGCGCTGAAGATGATCGTCGCTCTCCGTGGTTGAAGCCTGTGGCGGGCGAAGCTGGGACAGAGGATCCTGCACACCCAGGGGTGTCTGCGGACGTTGTTCCCCACCCGGCTGCCGCACCTGAGACCGATTCCGCGCCCGCCGAGGGGACTACTCTGGTTGGGGTTGTCACGCCCCCATCTCCTGCCACCGAAAACGTCACGGCGAGGGACGACGCCGCTATCCATGCGTCCTCCGATCCGCCCAGTCAGGAGGGCACGCGCGAGGCCACAGCAGGAGCCATGGAAGAGGCCTTGGTACGCACGAGGTCCCTGGAGCTCCCGGGGCCCGCTGCCCGGACTCCTTCCAGTCTTGAGCTTGTGTCGAGCGTGCAGGATGCGGTGCCTGCAGCCGGAACAAGGACCGGCGCGACTGTTGATTCCCTGCTCCTTGGGCTGGTCTCCGGCTCTGGCGAAGTTTCGCAAGAGCTCTTCACCACTCGAGTGGCGAGGAACGAACGTGGTGATGACTCGCCAGCTCCTGAGGTAGTGACCATGGGCGCCTCCAGTGGAAAGGCTCTTGTCGCCGTGGTTGAGTCCAGCATTGGAAGTTTGAGCTCCGCCAGCCGGCTTCAGCAGGAATGGGCAGACACTGCCTCGAGTGCTGACGTTGGGAAAAAACTCAAGGTGCAGGGCAGCAAACCGACTCTGGCAGAGCTGGACAAGCAGTTTACTGTCGCCAAGGGGTCGCTTCAAAACGCCGGCTTCCAACTCCTTGACGCTATACAGACGACCAATGTGAGTACTGCGCCTTTAGCCTCTGGTTTCTTCTGCTAACTGGGAGACATGATCTGCGGTTTCACGGTCCATTTTGCCATACATCCTAGCCCCCGAGTTTCGAGGTAGCTATAGAGACAGCTGGCTCGAAAATGAATTTCGCTAAGAATCGTTGCCTTTCCGTTTTTCGTAGGAACTGAACGCGCTTCGAGCCAATGTCTTTCAGAAGCTGCTGGCGAAGTACCGTGCCGGCAAGATTCAGTACCAGGACTTGAAGAAAAAGCTGGAGAAACTGTCAGGTGAGCTCGGGACCCCTTGTTTCGAAAACTCTGCTGCTGTCCTTCCCGCTCTCATATCTCCGTTTCCAGATTCCGCCTCGCTCATTGCTTCGCTTGAGTCCCAATTGGCCAACTCGATGTCGGCCGACGCTGTTGAGTCGCTCAAGCGAAAGCACGCAGAGGAGCTTCAGGGTCTGTGAGCCCAGGCCGCCCGGGCTCAGGAGCTAGAAACTGAGCTGGCGAAAGCTCGAGAGGCAGAGTCGTCGCTGCAGCTGGAGTTTGATCGTCGGCTGGCCGAAGAGAAGAGAATCCTCTCCGCGGAGTTTGACAGCAAGGTGAAAGAGCTTCACGCCACCTTGGGGAGCGAGGTCGAGAGCCGCGGCGCCCAAATCGACGAGCTGGAAACTCTCCGGAGGCTTGACAGTGAGCGTTACGACAAGGAGATCGGCGTTTGGCGTGCCCGCGACCGCAAGGTTCAGTCCGGCTTGCAAGGCTGGAGGAAGCTCTTCGTGGTATCCTTTCCTTCCCGCTTTTCAGCTCTTGTCCTTTCATGCCGCCTTCTCACTCTCTGATTGCCCACGTAGGAGCTTTCCCTAATTCCAACGAGACCGCCGCAGCGGCGCTGAAGGAATACAGGGTGGATCAAGAGATTGTCCCCAGCAGTGATCCCAAGGCCGAGCTTACCTCAGGGGAGCTGGTAGCGCTGGCCAAAGGCCGTCTCCATCCGGTTGCCAAGCTAGGGCAAGGATCTCCACGAAGCCATTGTTTCCGTCTTTGAAACCTTGTGGCCGGGAAGAGCGGTGCCTGGCGAGATCCAGGCGCTCCTCCAGTGGATCCCTCTCGCGCCCAACCGGCTCGACATCTGGAAGGAGTCCGCGGCTCGGGCCGGTGCTGAGCAGGCTCTAGAGTTCGTGCTCTCTTGGTATCCAGGCGTCAACCTAGACCAGCTGGAGAATCTTCGTGAAGGCGGATTAGCAGGCCTCGACAAAGCCAAGCTCCGCCAACGCGCCTGTGCCATTGCCGAGTGTGCCAAGACCGACGCGCTTTTCAACGCTGGGGATAGTGACGAATCTTTGGATGGCATAGACTTCGAAGAGCCCGGCTCTGCGGAAGAGCCTCAAAAAGCCCCAGAGGATCTCGCTGACAGCACCATTCCACCGTCCCCTGGCGGCGATGAATTTGTCTTGGCATCTCGAACTGGCAATACTGCTCCACTGGAGCTGGCTGGCTCGCCAAGTGCCCCCTGAGCATGTCAGGGTTTTCTTATTCGTTTTTATGTACGCTGAACTCGTGTCGTGCCCAACAACATTTCGTTCGTTTGTACTAATGACGCTTCACCCCGAATTCCCTACGTATTGATTTCTAGCTGTTTATGGACCGGATTTGACCTGACCCATTTCGGCTTTTTCCTTTATCTCCCCATCCTTCGGCCCTTCTACCCCCAGCCGGCAGCCTGGTGCCGGCTGGTCTCCCTTGGACCGACAGCCGAATGTCGGTCTAGGGCGGGAGCGTGCCGCGGGATGAGGAGTAGTACTTCGGCGTATAAGAGATCTGGCTTGGTCCGGCCCACGCACAACTATTAACCAATGCGCGCGGTTTTTTGGGTGAGCGTTCGTTAACGGCTCCGCGTTCTGTCCTCTTAGCGATTTTCCAGTGTGAGTGACCTGCCGGCTCCATCGCCCTCGACTTGGGTTGGAGGTTTGGCTCGGGGTCTGGTTCGCACACGGTACTCATTCGTCTGACAAGGGATTCGATTCGTCGGGTCGCAGGCATTTCCTCTTAGCGACTTTCCTAGGTGGGTGACCTGCCAGCTCCATCCCACGCGGTGTAGGGTAGAGGTTGGGCTCGGGGTCCGGTCCGCACACATTACTCATTCGGCTGACGAGAGGATCATTTCGTCGGGTTGGGGCTGCCGGCTCCCGTTCGGAGCCGGTTTCCAGCCCCCGTGAATAACGCTTAGAAAGGTAAAAGGTACTTCAGAGCACTTTTCCAGGGATCAGCCGTATGCCGCCCAACTTTCTTTTATTCAACGACACTTGCTCGAGATACAAGGTTTTTGCCTTGGCTTAGCCGAAGGTCTTAAGCGATCTTGGACTTGTCTCAGGCGAAGCTGCGAAACGCTTCCCCCTACCTCAAGGAGGAGCCAGCCCCCGAGACAAGAGCTTTTGACTCCTTGCCCGCTTCGGGCGGGACTTCCTTGAACGGGCTTGCCGGCTTGAGGTGTGGAGCCGGAGTCCCGACGCCAGGCAGCCCGGCTGGACTGCCGCCACGCTCCGCAATAGTTGTCGCTTCTCTTCAGCAATGACCAAGGCCTCCGCCAGTTTGGAGCTGGCTCTTGCACACTCTATTGACTTCTTGTAGCATCCAGTGACAGTAATCACCCCGCGAGGGCCTGGGAGCTTCATCTTCAAGTAAGCGTAGTGCGGGACCGCCATGAACTTGGCCAAGGCTGGTCGGCCAAGCAGCGCGTGGTAGGGGCTGTTGAGGTCTACCACCTCAAACCAGATCGGCTCGCGACGATGATTGTCCTTCTCGCCAAACAGCACCTCCAACTCAATCCTTCCCATCGGCGTACAGGAGTGCCCAGGCACAATCCCATGGAAGGTGAGCTTGGTTGGCTTCAGTTGGGTCTCTGGGATCCCGAGCTTCTCCATCGAAGTGCGGTAGAGAAGGTTGATGCTGCTGCCTCCATCAATGAGTACACGTGAGAACCGGCAAGTATGCGTCTCAGAGAACACGATTGGGTTCAAGACCAGCTCGTAGCCCCCGGGCCTCGGCATGAGCGGCGGGTGATCTTCGCGTCCCCAGGTAATCGACGCGTCAGACCAATGCATGTACTGAGGTCCAACTTGCACGATTGCATTCACCTCGACACCGAACCACGGTTCATCCTTTGGCTCCTCCTCCTGGGAAGTGAACACATGGTATTGCTCCACATTCGCTTCCTCGGGGTAGTCCCCTGCTGCCTTGGCCGGTTGTCGATTCTTGTTTCCATGCGCTTCAGCCGGCTGGCCCGGTGGCAGTCCAGGCAGTTGGTGGTTTCCCTGCTCTCGATCTCTGGTGAAGCTGCACTGGCGAGTGGTATGCGCTGCCGGCTTGCCTGAAACGCTATGGAACTTGCAGGGTTGGTCCAGCATCACCTCGATGGTGTACTTGTCCTTGCTGAATTTGTCCCCTTTGCGTTTTTGGCTTCCACCCGTAGCCCCCGGGCTTCCTTGAACGGCAGCCACTTGCTGAGAGCCATACTTGTTGTCACGACGCTCATCCTTCCTCTTGCCGTGTCGATCACGGTTGTGATGTCCTCCTTGGCCGACCGCCGGCTGAGATTGGCCTCCGGCTAGCGCTGGCTCGACGCACTGCACCCTTGCAGCAGAGTCGGCAGAAGCGTACTTGTCCGCTATCGCCATGAAGTCCGCCATTGACTTCGGCTCGGCTCTGTGGAGCTTGTGCTTCAATAGGGTTCCTTCCCTGCATCCATCCGTGAAGTAGCCGATGGCTTGCTCCTCGCCCACTCCTTCGCATGAGTTGCGCAGCTCGGACCATCTCGTGAGGTAGTCACGATCTGGCTCATCAGGGCCTTGCTTGCAGAGGGCCAGCTGTCGTGGGCGGGGCGGTCGCTTGTAGGTTCCCGTGAAGTTCTTGATGAATGCCTCTTGGAAATCATGCCAGGAATTGATCTGCAGAGCCGGCAGGCTATTGAGCCACGTCCGAGCCAATCCCGTCAGCATGAGTGGTGCGTAGCGCACCGCTGTCCTCTTGTTGCCGCCCGCGATGTCAACGGCTGTGACGTAGTCTGACAGCCAGTCTTCCGGCTTCACTGCCCCAGTATATTTGGGCATGTCTTGTGGGAGCGCAAACTTGGCCGGGAAAGGCTCGTTGCGGATGCGAGGGCCGAAGCAGACCTGCCCTGCCGAGGATTCCTCCTCGTCGAACTTGGAGTCCGCCAGCAGGTTGAGCCGATGGCGTGCATCGTCCTTTGGCGGGTCGACGCGTTCCCCGATCCTCTGGCTCACGTGCGAGCGAGCTGGGTGATGGCCTTGAGCGCCCTGGCCAGTTCCCTGAGCCGGCTGGGCTGGCGCCACAGACTTGCTGCTCGCCGGTTCCACCATGTCCGCCCGAGGAGGGTGGCGCGGCTTGCTGGTAACCGCGGCGGGGTCTCGAGGCTGCCGGTTGTGGTGGCCAGAATGCTGGGTGCGGTGATTTCCACCGCTCTTGCCAGGAGCTCGGTTGCTCTGGCTGTGCTCCGCCGGGCCGTGGTTTGGTGACGAGGCTTCTCCATGCGACTTGTTCTGACCGGCCACGACGATACGGTTCTCGCCTCGAGTGCCGCTCGCCTCTCCGCGTGGCTCCATCGCCTGCTGCTGTAGATCGGCAGCGTCCAAGAGTTCCTGGATCCGGGCTTGCTTCTCCCGTAGGTCCTCACCTTGCAATCCGTCCAGCTCGGAGGTGATGTAGCGCGCGGCGCGGAGATTCTTCGTAGGCGTGCTGTAGGTGGGCTTGTTGATGATCGGAGGTAGCTTCGCCGAGGGCGCCGCCTGGTTCAGCTCCGCACCCAGCTCGCGGCCTCGCTGACGAACTTGTCCCGCCCGGCTTGGGCCATCTCCAGCTGGGGTGAAGCCATGGGCGACGTTGTATTCGTTGATCGTGGAGAGGACGCGCCGGCGGGTGTCGTCGACGTCGACCGCTTCCTTGAGGAGGTTGAGGCGCGTCCGCTCCAGATCCTCGGAGGCCTTGACCGGATCCGCAGAGATGTCGAGCGGAGCGCGCAGGTCCATGATGGCTGCGTCCAGCACGTCCCGCTCTGGAGGTGGAAGGTCTTGTTCCGGTGGAGGTGGGCGTTCGAGCGGCGGGCGCGCGGAGCGCGGTAGGCCGCCGCCACCATCCTCCTCCAGGGCCCGCACCTCAACCATGTTGCAAAAGTCGCTGCTTTCGCCGTCGTCGGAGTCTGCGTCATAGAGTGGGTCAGGCACATCGGTTACCTCTTCCGGGAAGGGCTTGGCGACGTAGAAGCGGTGGCTGCCGACGTCGAGGAAGGAGCCGCTGTTGCCAAAGCCGTTCTCGAAGTGGGCCAAGTTGTCGCTGACGCAGTCGAAGGTGCCGAACCTCCAGACGAGGCCGGAGGCGACCTTCTCGCCGGAGGGTCCCGGCCGGAACTTGACTCCACTCGCCACCGCGCTTAGCCCCACGGTGGGCGCCAACTGTCGTGGGAATTTAGAGACAGTAGCCATGGGGAGGCTTATCGGAGGGGCTCGACATTGGTGACGATGGGTCCGGCTCGGGATTGTGCCAACAGAGACACCTCGGTTTACCCAGGTTCAGGGCCCTCCCGGTTGGAGGTAAACCCCTACTTCCTGCCTGCTTCGTATTGATTAGGTAGTAACGATTATAGTGCTCCTTGAGCTGTTAGGCTAGAGGAGGAAGAAGAAGATCGGATCCCCCCTATGCTAAGGGTCCAGGCCCCCTTATATAGACGGGGGCCTGGTTACAGGTTTTGGTAGCGATTCGGCCGACTGCCGGCTCCTCGGCGGCGGCGTCCTTGGCGTGATCCTCTGGCCCTGCTCTGGCAAAGGCACTTTATAAAGTGCCTTTCCCCTGGGCCGGCATCTGGAGGGCATATCCCCTCTCTTTTGCCTCGGATCCCATCGTGGGGAAGGGTCTTCGATCTCTTATTGGCTGGACGTGGTCGTGGCGCTCATCACTCCCGTCCTGCGCCCCTGCCTCTCTTGTCGGGGCCATCCTACTTTAGGCCAGACAACCGTTGAGAGGCCTTGTCTTCATCGCCCGGCTCCAGTTCTCCTCGGTGGAGTCGCCAGCCGGCTCCTGGCGCAGCCGGCCCTTCGGTCGGAGCCGGTCTTCTCGTGCTGAAGCCGTGGGGACTCCTGGGACGCTAGCCGGCATATTGCCCGGCCCGTGGTGCACCCCATAAGTCATCCCCACGACACGCCACAAGTGGATTATTAGTCATAGATGCAGTTGGATGGCGGTCTATGTATTTTGTTGTAATGCCCAGAGTAAATCTCATAGTGATCTTCTTGACATATCACGTTTATCTTTATTCTATCAATTGCCCAACTGTAATTTGTTTACCCAGCATGTGTTATTTATCTTATGGAGAGACACCACTAGTGAACTGTGGACCCCGGTCCTATTTCCATCATATTGCTATCACCTGTTTACTTTACTCGCACTGTTTACTTTACTCGCATACTATCATCACTTTCCACTCGATATGCTCATAACCTTTCTTTCAAGCAAACCGGTGAGATTGACAACCTCATCGCAAGTTGGGAACAAAGTACTTGGTTGTGTTGTGTGCAGGTTCCGTGTTGCAGCTAGCAAGCAAAGCTTGGACGAGGCGCCATATATAAATTGTCCGAAGCTGTCGCAAACTAGCAAGCATCACCTTCAGTCGTATTGTCTGCTTTTCTCCTGATCGACATAAACCTTGGTTTCTTACTGAGGGAAAAACTTGCTGCTATATTCATCAAACCTTAATCTTGGGGTTCCCAACAATCTAGCAATCAAGCCTTTTTCTGGCACCGTTGCCGGGGAAGAGTGGAAGACTTCTGCGAGGGGAGTTTTTCGCACACACATCCTTTACTTTGTTTTATTGTTTTGCTTTACTTTATTTATTTTACCTGCATTGTTTTATATCAAAAACCCAAAAAAATTAGAATCCTTGGTAGTTGTTATTTCTTTACTTTTAGTTCATCATGCCGTTCCCTAAGTACGTTCTGGAGGACCTCTCAGTAGGTAGTGGTTCAATTATTGGAAAAAATAACATTGAGGAGTTCTTTAATCACATTAGTATGCATAAGGAAGTTGAGGAAAAGTCTTTGGTTGAGCTAGCTCCTAGTATTGAAGTTGCTTCTGCTTATTTAATTCACATGTTGGAAACTAGGTTTGCTAGTCTTAATCCTTTTACGCAATACATGTTCCTTAAGCTTCATGAAATTGAAGATCCTGAAAAGAAAGCTTTTATTTTGGAAGCTTTGCGCTTAGAATTTAAAGATGTCGTTATTGAAGCTAGAAAAGTTCTTAAACGTTTTAATAAACTCGGTTCACCTATAAAGGTTATTAGTACTAACGATGAAGGAGCCGAAATACCTATACCTAGCAAGCTCTTGGGATTATGTGAAGCTTTCGAAAATAATTTTGACTGGATCTGTCCCAAAAATCTTTTTTGTGATTTGAGTGAACCAAAGCGTGATCACAAAGGGTCTTCTAAAACTTATGTGGATGAAATACAATGCCTTATTGACAAGACTTCTGCAGTTGATCTTAATGCTCCACTTGATATTACTTGATTCGTAATTTTCTGCGCCTAGCTCAAAGGCGTTAAAGAAAAGCACTCTTGGGAGATAACCCAATGTTTTATTTTCAGTACTTTTTCTTTTATTTGAGTCTTGGAAGTCATTACTACTGTAATGACCGCTCCTTATCCTTTTTATTTTATTTTTGTGCCAAGAGAAGCCCCTAATTCGAGTGAGGTAAAGATTTGGGGATGTTGCTGTCCTAAAACTGTTTTCGGTGCTGCACCGTACAAATTCGTATAAATTCTCTGTATATCTTTTGGACCTGCGATTTCTTGTGCATATGACCCAGGTTATATCCAAACTTTCGTTAGTTGAACACTTTTTGATTTGAGCAACAGAAAACCCCTCAAAAATTCGGCCTTTGTCAGCTGTTCTGTTTTGACAGATTTCTGCCAATATTTGTGTTTGCTGCTTTATCGCTTTCTTTTGAGTTCTTTTGATCACGGAACTTTTGGGGAAGTTGCTACAGTAGTATATGCTATATATGTGGTGGTTTTGGGTTGAAACCTGAAGCAAAAAGAGGTTGATTATATGTTATGCTTGCACTAATGTTGCTAACAGAATTGTGTTTAGTTTTGTATGAAGGAAGTTTTCAAGTGTAGGGATTGGAGAATGATGAGATGAGTTGAAGAATGGACAAAAGCTCAAGCTTGGGGATGCCCATGCATCATCCCAAGAAATATCCAAGAAGTACAAGCGTCAAAGCTTGGGGATGCCCCCAAGGCACCCCTTCTTCATCGGCAAAAATCAGGTCACCTTTCAAGACACTATATTTTTATTGCTTCATGCACTATGTGTTTTTCTTGGAGCGTCAGTTGTTTTAGTTTTCTTAGTTAGTTTAGTTTGTTTGCTGCAATAAATGGTTGTACCCCAACAAATTTCCTTTGGAGGAGATGTACTCATTTTCATTTGCCAAAAACACTCCGTTTTTCATTCTTACAATTTCACCGGGTGTTCTTCTTTTTCTGCTACTGCTTTTGGTTTTCGTTTTCGCCTTGAATTGCGTTCAGACCTTGTCATATCTTTTCATCAAGGTGTATTTTTTTCCTCTGATCTTTATTGGCTTTCATCAAAAGAGGTGTCTTTAAAAATTTCAAATGGTGTTGGAAAAGAGAAAAAGCTTTATGCAAAATAGTGGTACAAGAAGGAGCTTGTGTAGACTGTGGCTTAGGCTTTTTCATGTCATGCTTGATGTGTTTTTGATAGTATGCTTAGTGGTTTTTCTGTAGCATGACTTGTCTCAAACAACTGAGATTGCTTAATGAGCCTTTGAAAAAATCATGCGTTGTTTTTAATTGTATGGAAGCATTATTTTGGTTTTCTCCTTGATGCTTTATTTGGGTTGACTTGGCGCATGCTCACACATGTTAGACTCTTACAAAGTCGCCAATAGCCTCTATGATCATTTAGTTTTTGACTTTTGATGCCATCTTATGCTTCTTTTAATGTCGCTTTGTCGTTTTGCATGATTATGGCCATTATTGCTCTCTTAGTTGGTCGCTCCCAGTCTTTTGCTAGCCCTCGCCTTGTACTGAGTATGAGCTCTACTCGTGCATCCAACTCCTAAAAGCCAAAGTTTTCCAAAGTGTCCACCATACATACCTACTAGCAATTTGCTATTCCAAGTAAATTTGACTTGCTTTTATTTTCTCTTCAAATTAAACTCTTACCAGTGTTATGCGAAATTCGGTCAGTAAAGCTCTCACAAACCGGAAGGCACACTTTACTTTTTCCTGTTCTTAAAAATTTGACATTGTGGTCTCTTATGTTGAGTTGTTATGCTTGCAAGTTGTAAGTTGCAGACTAGCCCAACCATGCAGTCATGGGCAAGCTTTCAACATTGCACTTCTTATTTGAGTTGATATCGTGATCTTTTGTTTATGGATGTCCGCGGTGTGAAATGAATTGGGAATCTTGTGGGGATCATGGAGTTTGTATATGTGTTAGGGAAACGCCGGGCCGCTAATCTAAGCCATGCATAATTCATGGTGGAAATTTGCAGCATACCCATGGTGAACATTCGACGAGGCATCTCACAATAAAAAGCTAAACAAATGGCAAATAAAAGAGATGTCGAGGTGTTCATTGTCTGCTTGTCCTGTCATTTTGATGTGGGCTTGTTCCATGTCATCGGGCACGGAGGTACCCCATTGGCGGTTCTCAATGATATGCATATATTTACAATGACAAGAGCCTTGATTGGGACTCTAAGTAAAGTAGCATGAGGTTTGGGTACTCGTATTCACGGGACACGAGGTTTTCAACTTATGATTTGTCAAGCATATGCATCATAATTGGTCTCGCATTAACTTTAACCATTCAAGATGCTTATGATGGGGGCAATGAGAGCTCAAAGCCGGTAAGTACCATAATTTTTGAAGGTTATAAAACTTGCAATCACTGCTTCCCTCTGCGAAGGGCCTTTCTTCTACTTTTATGTTGAGTCACGGCCTTCTATCTTTATGCACCATTAAGAGAGCATAGTTGTCATTCTTAGTGTAATATGCATTGTCCCAAAGTTTTCATTGATTGATTCATATTGTTGGTTTCACTTGTTCTCAAATTATTTGTATCTAGTCGCCCTCTTAAACTTTGAGGTGTCCTATGCATTTATATTTTGCTCTCTTTGAAGGACAAGCTGAAAACCATTTGTATGTTTTTCCTTATGATTTGAACACACGTTTGACTTTCATTGTTTCATTTTCATGATCTTTTGTTTGTGTTCATTTTCATGTTTACAACATGGTTGCTAAGTTCTTATTGTCAAGATTATATCTTCATGCCCATGTTTTAAGTTCTTATGATCCCAGCTCACAAATGCTTACATACATGATCAAGATTGTGTAGGTGCATGTCACCTCAAAAATTATTATTTTGTTATCACTTACCTACTCGAGGATGAGCAGGAGTTAAGCTTGGGGATGCTTGATACGTCTCCAACGTATCTATAATTTTTGCTGCTCCATGCTTGTTTTTACACCATTTGCCTAATGTTTCGTTACACTTCGTGGCACTTTTATGCATTTTCCGGAACTAACCTATTAACAAGTTGCCACAGTGCCAGTTCCCTGTTTTCTGCTGTTTTTGTGTTTCAGAAGTGATACACAGGAAATATTCTCGGAATTGGACGAAACAAGTTCCTGAAGTCTTATTTTTCCCGGAAGCTTCCAGAGATCCGAAGAGGAGTAGGAGGGGGGCCACAGGGGCCCCACACACCAGGCTGGCGCGGCCCAGGCCCTGGCCGCGCCGCCATGGTGTGAGGGCACCTGGGTCCACTCCTGACATCGCCCCTTCGCCTATAAAGACCCCCCGACGGAAAAAACCTAAGTACCCGATCAATTTTCTAGAACACATCGCGATCCGCCGCCGCCGTCGACCCAAAGATCGGGAGGGTCCAGAAGCTCTTCCCGGCACCCTGTCGGAGAAGGGAATCGCCACCGGAGGTCTTCTTCATCGCCATGCTTGCCTCCGGAGCGATGAGTGAGTAGTCTACCTTGGACTATGGGTCCATAGCAGTAGCTAGATGGTTGTCTTCTCCACCATGTGCTTCATGTCTAGATCTCATGAGCTGCCCTACATGATTGAGATCACCGTTATGTAATTCTACATGTTTGGTTTGTTGGGATCCGATGAATATTGGTGTTATGATTGAGTTGCTGTGCTGAATATTATCTTATGTTATCTCTATGTTGTTTATGATCTTGCATGCTCTCCGTTGTTAGTAGCTATCTTGGCCGAGTAGTTGCTAGTGACTCCAAGAGGGGGTATTTATGCTCGATAGTGGGTTCATGCCTCTATTTAACCTGGGGGAGTGACAAAAACCTCTAAGGTTGTAGATGTGCTGTTGCTACTAGGGAGAAAACAACATTCATATGCTCAAGGGCATATGCTTTGTTTACATTACACACTTTGCTTAATGCAATTATCTGTTGTTCGCAACTTAATACTTGTGGAGTTCTCGGATTGATTTGCCACAAGTTCATAGATGCAGTTAGATGGCGGTCTATGTATTTTGTTGTAATGCCCAGAGTAAATCTCAAAGTGATCTTCTTGACATATCACGTTTATCTTTATTCTATCAATTGCCCAACTGTAATTTGTTTACCCAGCATGTGTTATTTATCTTATGGAGAGACACCACTAGTGAACTGTGGACCCCGATCCTATTTCCATCATATTGCTATCACCTGTTTACTTTACTCGCACTGTTTACTTTACTCGCATACTATCATCACTTTCCACTCGATACGCTCATAACCTTTGTTTCAAGCAAACCGGTGAGATTGACAACCTCATCGCAAGTTGGGAACAAAGTACTTGGTTGTGTTGTGTGCAGGTTCCGCGTTGCAGCTAGCAAGCAAAGCTTGGATGAGGCGCCATATATAAATTGTCCGAAGCTGTCGCAAACTAGCAAGCATCACCTTCAGTCGTATTGTCTGCTTTTCTCCTGATCGACATAAACCTTGGTTTCTTACTGAGGGAAAAACTTGCTGCTATATTCATCAAACCTTAATCTTGGGGTTCCCAACAATCTAGCAATCACCAGTACAGAGCCCCTCTCTCCCTCCCTCTGCACACAGTCTCATTATAACTTATGCACGCAACCACGCCTCTCATGTCCCATCACCTTCTCCAAATCCAAAAAACCCCAACCGCCCTACGCGCGCTCCCCTGCCGGCGATGGAGAAGAAGAATGCGCCGGCGGCTGTCGCCCTCGAGCCCGTTGCCTCCGAGCCCGTCGCCTCCGAGCCCATCACCTCCGAGCCCGTCGCATCAGAGCCCGTTGCCGCCGAGCCCGTCGCATCCGAGGGCGGTGCATCCAAGCGTGGCGCCTCCGTGAACTGGGCCTCTCTTAAGGGTGATGGACCACTTCACAAGATCGGCGACTGCTTACTGGCGAACGAGGAGTACGTGGACACCTACGCTGCTTTGAGGCAAGTTTGTACAAATTGGCGCTCAGATCTACCTGAGCCTGACGTGCACTTGCACGAATGGATCGTGGTAGAACACGCCCTTCCACGCGCCGCTGAGTTCTCCTTCCTCAACCTCCGCACATCCCGCTACGTCACCATCGATCTAACGGAAGTTCATGCAAGGTTCAAATTCCTCCAGATCTATAGAGTTAATCTATTTTTATTTTCAATCGTAAACATCTTAGTGCTGAATGTTATCTTCATCAACTCCCTTTTAGATACTACTTCGTCGGCTTTTACCGTGGTGTCATCGTGCTTGCCCAGAGGAACCAGCCGCACAAGATACGGCTTCTGAACCCACTCACAAAGACTTTGAACGCTACGTTTGAGGCGCAGATGCCATCTATGATTGTGCAGCCAGTCGCTGTAATGAAGTCCCCAACTATGGTCTTCATTTGCACAGGTTACCCCAATGAAATTGCTTGGGTCGATAAGAGCTCTCCAACTAAGGATATAGATGTACATGATTGGGGAGAAGGAAGATTTACGATCGAGGACCATTCTCTGCGTTGCATTACCCCGTTCAATGGTGAATTGTATGCAATAGCTGTGAATGAGTTCGAAAGAATAGTGTGCACCAACAATGTCCAGTTGGAGCAGCGCGCGAGCACTGTCAGCATGAAGACACTATTTTCATTTCCAGAACTTGGAAATGATTATGATTCCAAGTTCTACCTTGTGGAGTCGGATGGTGATCTGCTGCTTGTGTTGTTGGGCGGCAGCACTGACAACAACAGGCATTTGGAGGAAGGTCAACCATTGGTGTACCATGTGGACACTGAGAGCCGCTCTCTCCATGCCATCAGTAACATTGGCAGTCGTGCCCTCTTCGTCAATTTTATCCGGTGTATCTCCGTCGACACCAGAGTGCACCCGACAGTTCAACCTGGCTGCATCTACTACGCGGATTTGGGTTATATCAGAGAGTATGATGATGATAGAAAGGCCTGGGATGAGTGGCCACGACGTGCGGATAGAATAGGATATGGTCCGAAAAATGAACAAAGGCCATACCGTTTGGAGGATGTATTTGCTGCACACTGCAGACGAAGGGAGTTCAGTGAATATTTCTTTCATCTCATGAATTGTAGCGATGACGAAATATATGATACAGAATGAAGAACATTGTTATTGGCTGCTTTTGGCTGCTGTATACAGTTTATGTATTATACTTAGTTTTCTGGATTTATTATGCTGCTGTGAATTTATCCTATACTAGCTTCTAGATTTGTTACCATATTGGGCAAAAAACGAGGGCCAAAAGGCAACAATCATTGAAGAAAGATAGAAATAGAACCTTCTCTAGATTTGATACTAATTTGCTGAAAAGAGAGAGAACTGTTACAGAGAGAGGGGGGAAAAAGGCGCTCTGAAAAGGCGCTCTGAAAAGGCGCTCTGAAAAGGCAATGCCAATTTGGCCCGAGAGAGACAGAACCGAGCTCTCACGTACAACCAAACGCGGTCTCGTCCTGTCCCACGCGGTCCCTTTCTACCAGCCCCACGCGACGCGGCCCCACATGACACGGCCCCACACGTCAGCACGGAAACGGTCAACTAAACGGGAATCCTCCCGTCTGACCTCCTTCTGAGGGTTTCAGACAACGGCTTGGGGAAACTGAGGAAAAACTAACGAGCTGGGGAAAACTGAGTACAACTAACGACCTGAGGGAACGAAAATAGAAATGCCAAAAAATATTGGGCCGGTTCCATTGGCCTAGTAGGCTGGCCCAAATCTCAGTCGGTCCAGCCATACCGGTCACTATCCCGAGCCCGACTACCCCTCTCCCTCTCGGTCGCACTCTCCCTCTCGGTCGCACTCTCCCTCGCTGCACTGACATGACGCTCATTCCCCTTGCACTCACGCACGCACACTGATGATGTGCTGCCTCCAACCATCGCTCTGGCCGTCGCTGGCCATATTCACCGCCGCCTCTCACCGACGCTGCTCTGCCATCTCCTCCTCTACGCCTTGGCACCTCTCTATGCCCGCGCACGTTCTTGTGAAACCCTAACTCTAATTAGAATATGGTTGCCAGTGTCGCTCCCAGACTCCCGCACCCCCAGCTTCTCCTACTACGCCACCACGGTGCCCCCTTCCTGCAAGCTCGAGCCCTAGCTCGGCCCTTCTGTGTTGCCGCTGCCCCCATGGGTTGGCCATAGCTTTCTGCACATGTGTGCAGTGGTAGGCTCGGTTGAGTCCCCCTCTTCATCTACCTCAACTACTACCTTGGCCACGCTACAATGGTATGGTCTCCTCGCCTTCTCTCTTGTACAGGGATGCTTAGATAGTTTTGCTATGGTGATTCTAGTTTTAGGGCTATGCTATTTGGGTTGTGGTGATGATCTATTGTAGGTTATAATGTTCTATTAACAATAAGATGGTAATTAGCAGTTGTACTTTGGATAAGATCTAGTTTCTATTAACCATATCATATCACGCATTATTTACATTTGATGTTATTGTGTGATTCTTATTTGTGCTAGTATTTTGATACACGACGGTAGCATAGAATAAGACAATTCCTAATCAAATACCAAAGAAAATGTGTTCTCCCTTATGTGTGCAATCACCAAGAAAGATCTTTGTTATGAAGCTGGTCGTGACGATCGGGGGCTAGACATATCTAAGTTCACATGCGGTGTGGGTACAAGCCATGTATGTGCCACGCAATACACTAAGGTTAACTTGGCAAGCCTATCATGTATAGACTTGGCCTCAGAACACGGAGACCGAAAGGTCGAGCCTAGGTCGCAAGGTTGTGCGATTGACATAGTTTTGTCTAGCTACCTTTGATATTGCATCGCCGGCTGTGACGATCAGGGGCGGTGTAGTGGAGAAGGACTATGTAATCACTAGAACAGTTTTAGGGATATTGTTCTAAGTGGGAGTTCCACATAATTAAACTTGTTTAATAAAATGAACTCATATTGTGAACTTTAGTATATATATGATACGTCTCCAACGTATCTATAATATTTGATGCTCCATGCTTGTTTTTACACCATTTGCCTAATGTTTCGTTACACTTCGTGGCACTTTTATGCATTTTCCGGAACTAACCTATTAACAAGTTGCCACAGTGCCAGTTCCCTGTTTTCTGCTGTTTTTGTGTTTCAGAAGTGATACACAGGAAATATTCTCGAAATTGGACGAAACAAGTTCCTGAAGTCTTATTTTACCCGGAAGCTTCCAGAGATCCGAAGGAGAGTAGGAGGGGGGCCACCAGGGGCCCACACACAAGGGTGGCGCGGCCAGCCCCTGGCCCGCACCACCATGGTGTGAGGCCACCTGGCCCCTCCTCTGACATCGCCCCTTCGCCTATAAAGACCCCCCGACGGAAAAAACCTAAGTACCCGATCACTTTTCCAGAACACATCGCGGTCCGCCGCCGCCGTCGACCCGAAGATCGGGAGGGTCTAGAAGCTCTTCCCGGCACCCTGCCGGAGAGGGGAATCGCCACCGGAGGTCTTCTTCATCGCCATGCCTACCTCCGGAGCGATGAGTGAGTAGTCTACCTAGGACCATGGGTCCATAGCAGTAGCTAGATGGTTGTCTCCTCCACCATGTGCTTCATGTTTAGATCTCATGAGCTGCCCTACATGATTGAGATCACCGTTATGTAATTCTACATGTTTGGTTTGTTGGGATCCGATGAATATTGGTGTTTATGATTAAGTTGCTGTACTGAATATTATCTTTTGTTATCTCTATGTTGTTTATGATCTTGCATGCTCTCCGTTGTTAGTAGCTATCTTGGCCGAGTAGTTGCTAGTGACTCCAAGAGGGGGTATTTATGCTCGATAGTGGGTTCATGCCTCTATTTAACCTGGGGGAGTGACAGAAACCTCTAAGGTTGTAGATGTGCTATTGCTACTAGGGAGAAAACAACATTCATATGCTCAAGGGCATATGCTTTGTTTACATTACACACTTTGCTTAATGCAATTATCTGTTGTTCGCAACTTAATACTTGTGGAGTTCTCGGATTGATTCGCCACAAGTGGATCATTAGTCGTAGATGCAGTTGGATGGCGGTCTATGTATTTTGTTGTAATGCCCAGAGTAAATCTCATAGTGATCTTCTTGACATATCACGTTTATCTTTATTCTATCAATTGCCCAACTGTAATTTGTTTACCCAGCATGTGTTATTTATCTTATGGAGAGACACCACTAGTGAACTGTGGATCCCGGTCCTATTTCCATCATATTGATATCACCTGTTTACTTTACTCACACTGTTTACTTTACTCACATACTCTATTGTTTTCCACTCGATACGCTCATAACCTTTGTTTCAAGCAAACCGGTGAGATTGACAACCTCATCGCAAGTTGGGAACGAAGTATTTGGTTGTGTTGCGTGCAGGTTCCGCGTTGCAGCTAGCAAGCAAAGCTTGGATGAGGCGCCATATATAAATTGTCCAAAGCTGTCGCAAGCTAGCAAACATCACCTTCAGTCGTTTGTCTCTCCTCTCCAAGAACAATAAACCTTGGTTTCTTAACTGAGGGAAAACTAGCTGCTATACTCATCACACCTTCCTCTTGGGGTTCCCAATGGGCTGGTCATTCACCACGCATCAATATACCTTTGCAAAATTGTGTAGAAAAATGCATCACCTCGAAGTTGGCTATTTCTTGTTGGGAGATAATCTTAAAATTGATGGATCAAACTTTCCTAGATGGTACCAACGTTTGAGGAATGTCCTCCTGCACAATGATCTGCTCTATATGATAAAAGAACCACTAGATGAGGCACCTATCCCTAATGCGTCTGCACAGGATCGCGATGAGTATCATGAGGCTCGAGACATAGCCATTGAAGTACAGACTTTGATGTTGAGTTCCATGGAACCTTGTCTCAAGGCATATTACCAGCATCATGATGCGTACTCGATGAGTAATGCGCTTAAGAAAGTATGATTGCTTGAACGAGTTTTTCACCACCAAAATGGAGGAAAACACGTGCATTAAAAGTCACCTGTCCAACATGCATAGGATCTATAGGCGCCTGGTCAGCGAATTCGAATATGAGATGACTAATGATATTGGAAAGGATGTGGTTCTACAGTCACTCCCTCCGAGCTACAATGCATTGGTTGAAGGTTATGTGATGGTCGGATTCAATGATAACTTTCATCAGTGCCTTACGCAACTCAAGTCTCTAAAAGTAGAGCCAGTTGCTGGAGAGATTGTCGATCTAGTAGGGATATGTAATATACGATGTTATAAATGTTTCATAAACACTTATGCAGCTTTTAGTATATGATACTAATTCTTGTTTTGTGAAAACAGGACCTGCGGAATAAAGTGTTCATGGAGGAGATGGCCATGACGCCCCGAGGATGACATGCTTGATGTTTACCGGCGCTGATCTAAGCGGTGGTTGACGAGGTTCTAACTCGGCAATGCCCATGTTTAGGGCTTTCGATTCATGAGAGAAGGGCATGGGCGCTGGTGGATTCGACGGCTTCAGACGGGAACAGGACGCACACGAGAGTTTACCCAGGTTCGGCCCCCCGGAGGGTAAAGACCTACATCCTGCTTGTCTGATCTTGTATTGCTTGTATACTTGGAGCCATTACAATGGTGCGCATGTGAGATCTGGCAGAGATGGAAGAAGATGTGTGTGCTAGCATATGTACGTGGGGGAAAGTGGATCTATGCGAGATCAGAGATAGCGTATCCCTTTCTTGACCGCCCCTCCTCGCCCTTATATGGGTGCAAGGTCTCGGGATCCGGTCCAAGTCGGTTACAGGTGTATGCGAACCCTAATTAGTCTTGGGCTTCTTGGGCTTCAAGTGTCCATCTTGTTCTTGGGCTGCAGCAGGTAGGCCAAAGGTGAGGACCTGAGGGGTCATTCCCTCGTCAGTAGCCCCTGAGTTTCTAGTCGAGTCATAGAATCGGGTAGAGACTCAAATCTTGCCTTGAAGTCGTAGTCTTGCATGTCGTGTGTTAGAGCACCAAACGAAGTTGACATGGTGGCGAAGTCATTGCGGCGGTGCAGTTGCATGATGGCTAAATCTCTGTGATGATGGAGTCGAATGCTTGTTGTTTCGTAGATCGTTAGGGGCAATGTTGTTGTCGAGCGCCCGAGTGTTTGGTCGTTGTAGGTGAAGAGGTTGGTGTTGCTGGCGTGTGGCTGATAGGAATCGAATACCGCGGACTAGAGTCGACGCGACATAAAGTCATTGGCGCCAAGCCAAAAGGTGTCGAATACCGTGGACCGAAGTCGATTCGACATAAAGTCATCGGCATCGAGCCAGAAGGTGGCCGTCATCTTCCCGAGATCCGGCTGCCGCCGAATCTTGCGAGATGCAAGAACATGGAGGAGGAGGTGGGGCGGGAAGACGGGCCTCAAGGAAGAGGCGGCTCCCGGTGCTCGGCCATCCCGGCTCGCGGTGGTCTTCATCTTCCTGAGATACAGACACGAGGAGTGGCCTCGGGGGGAGGAGGTGTGGCAACAAGGAGGGCCTCGGGGAAGAGGAGGCATGCCAGAGCGGCCAGGAGGCCTGGCCGGCGACGTCCTACTGGGGGCGTGGCAGGGCGGTGGTGGTAGGTGGTTACGGTTTTTTATAGATATATCTCTTTTTTAATTTGGGCTGATATATGGGGCCCATGTACACTTAGCAAATAATCTCTAGTTTTTGCCACCTCGGCGCTGACAAATTGGGCCCACCTATCAGTTCTGCTGTCAATTGGATGCAAATCGGTGATTTGCCTGAATTGCGAAAAAAATAGGTGAAAGTGATAGATTTTGGTTCCAAAAATACAAAGTGGTACCAAGCAATTCATTTGACTTTAAATATAGTAGTTTTATGCTAACTGCTCAGTCCTATGATGGTAAGCCCACGTCGCACCGATCCACTTAGCTCTATAATCCATTTCAGCCCAAACAAAACGTGGCCACAACGAAAACCGCCCCAAAAAGTCCATCTGAACCCGCACCATTGCCAACTTTACTCTGTTGTCAACAACGGGTGTCATCATTTATTGTTTTTTTAGGGAAAGATGTGCTTTATTGATCAAATAACTAAAGATTCATTACAAATCACCTCCCGAATAACATCCGGTGGAACACTACGCCACACCGCACTAAGGGAAGTAGCACACGACCTAGCTAGAATATGAGCTGCAACTTTCTGGGAATGATAGATATGGCCAAACTCACAAGAGGAGAATGCCACAACCATCCGTCTGATTTCTTTGATAACTGGACCACAAAAATACCACCGACAAGCAATCCGAGCCGACAACGATGTTGGTAAAGCCTTCGTCTTGGGCAAAAACGAGCGCATGACGCATCGCTTGAGCTTCAGCAAGCTCAGGTACAATGACCTCCTCAAAAGTCTTTCTGCAAGCAGCTAGACATGAGCCATTATGGTCTCGGATTACAATACCAGCGCCCATATGTCAGGATGACGCAAAGAGCGCCGCGTCAATGTTGATCAGCAATGACCCAGCCGGCGATGGAGACCATTTTGGAGTTCATGAAGAGCTGAATTTGTTGTTTTCTAGTTACTGCAGGACTACACTAGTTGATGAAAACGAACGTAGACCAGTGGTCTAAATACACCTTGATGCAAAGATAAAACAAGATCTGAACAAAAATCAAGGCAAAAAACGAAAGCTAAACACAGTTCTAGAAAAAGAGAACACTCGTTGAACGATAAGAGTGAAAACTAGAATGTTCTTGGCAATGAAAAACAAAGTAAATCTCCTCCAAAAGAAATTTGTTGGGGTCCAACCATTTATTGCAGCAAACAAAACTAAAGAAAACTGAAAGCAAAAGAAAAGACGCTCCAAGAAAAACGCATAGAATATGAAGCAATAAAAATATAGTGTGTTGAAAGGTGACCTGATTTTTGCCGATGAAGAAGGGGTGCCTCGGGGGCATCCCCAAGCTTTGACGCTTGTACCTCTTGGATATTTCTTGGGGTGACATGGACATCCCCAAGCTTGATCTTTTGTCCATTCTTCATCTCATCTCATCATTCTCCAATCCCTACACTTGAAAACTTCCTTCATACAAAACTTCACACAATTCTATTAGCAACGTTAGCATAAACATAATAGTGAATCAACCCTTTTTGGTTCAGTTTCAAACTCAAAATCACCACATATAAAGTATATACTACTGTGGAAACTTCCTCAAAAGTTCTGTGATCAAAAGAACTCAAAAAGAAAGCGATCGAGAGGCAAACACAAATAGTGGCAGAAATCTGTTAAAACAGAACAGCTGACAAAGGTTGAATTTTTCGAGGACCTTCTGTTGCTCAAATCGAAAAGTGAAAAACTAATGAAAGTTTGGATATAACCTGGGGCATATGCACTAGAAATTTCAGATCAAAAAGATATTCTGATAATTTTCACGAATTTTTACGGTGTAGCGCAGAAATCTGTTTCAGGACAGCAACTTCCCCAAATCTTACCTCCCTCAAATTAGAGGTTCTTCTTGGCACAATAACGAAATAAAAATGATAAGGAGAGGCCATTACAGTAGTAATAACTTCCAAGACTCAAATAAAAGAAAAAGTACTGAAAATAAAATATTGGGTTATCTCCCAAGAATGCTTTTCTTTAACGCCTTTGAGCTAGGCGCAGAAAGTGCAAATCAAGTAATATCAAGTGATGAAGCATCAAGTTCATAATTTGTTCTAAGAATAGAGTCAAAAAGTAATTACTTCCTCCTTCTAGGGAAGTGTTCCATACCTTTCTTGAGTGGGAATTGATATTTGATGGTGCCTTCCTTCATATCAATGATGGCACCTACAGTTCGAAGAAAAGGTCTTCCCAAAATAATAGGACATGAAGCATTGCATTCAACATCCATAACAAGAAAATAAATGGGAACAAGGTTATTGTTAACCAAAATAAGAATATCATTAATCCTTCCCAAAGGTTTCTTCTTAGCAACATCAGCAAGAGGAACATCAAAATAACACTTTTCAAGCGGTGGTAGACCAAGGATATCATAAATCTTTCTAGGCATAACAGAAATACTAGCACCTAGATCACATAGAGCATGGCAATAAAAACCATTAACATGCATATCAATGATGGGTTCCCAACCATCTTCTAATTTCTTGGGAATAGAAGCTTTTTGTTTCAACTTTTCTTCCCTAATTTTCATGAGAGCATTTGTAATATGATTTGTAAAATCAACATTAATAGAACTAGCATTAGGACTCAAAGCAAGCTTTTGCAAGAACAAAATAACTTCAGATATATTGCAGCCATCAACATCAAAATCATCTATCTTTATATAATTAAAACAACTAACATTGTACGGCTAAGATTTGCGGAAATTAACGTGTGGTTAAGATTGATCATAGAAGTCCACGGATTTTTGGGTCACGTTGATGTCTACAGCCGTATTGAAATTGGACTCTCTTTTCTTTACCTAGAGATTGAAAGAAGGAAAGATCCAGGAGAAGAACCGATCTAATCTCATGAATTCCTGCGGACGACAAGCCGTCAAATAGATTTTCCGCACGCGTTGACTCTGACGTTCGGCAGGCCTGCCTTGCTCCCTGTCCCTGGCGTCTCCGACGAGGACCTTGCTCCCTGTCCCTGGCGTCTCCGACGATGGCGAAAGCTCCATCGGCTTCATCCCCGCGAAAGTGTCGCCCGCTAAGGCAGCTGCTTTCCTCGCTTATTCTGGGCCTCGCGGTGCTCGAGCACCCTAATTGGCCAGTTCCCAATACCGTCAAATCAGACGTAGTCGATCGGCGAGCGTGATTCAGGACACTCAGAACGTACTACATCTTCCATGCTAGACGCATCACTGGCGGGAAGAAGTCCGCTGGTGGCCCAGAGTCGATCACATGCAGATGCAGATCGATGGTGCTGAGAGCTGACAGATATAAGTCCTAGCTTGAGTTCTTGACGACCACCTTCTGCACACTGAAGGTTAGATCCTCAGCCTTTGCGTGTCAAGGTCACGCTAAATCAGCCTTTCATCTTACGTGAATTCTACTCATTAGTAGCTTTTCACACTATGCATCTGTATGTATGTGATCAGTATTAATTCAAATATTTTAGCTTCTCAATGAAGCCAACAGAAAAGATACCGAAGCATAGATTAGATGATTTTTTCACTCGCTTGATGGGGTAACTAAAAAAATTGTACTGATCTTACTTAGTACAGCACACGTACGATATATTTGTATGGTTGAGATCTTAGGATTGTATGGATTCATGAAACAGTCATTGACAAGAAAGGTAACGATGAATTTGCTCTCATGGATGGCTACTCTGGTGCAGGAACGCCAAGAGCCGGAAAACTATGGCGAGCAATAACGGCACCAACAAACAGGAAGCAAAGGATGGTTCACTGAGATACCAGGTGGCCAATAGCCTTGCTAAGGTCAGAGAAGACGTGCCAGGGGTCGATGCTAAGGGTTTGTTCTGGTCGACAATTTATTGGGTGCAGGGGTGAACACGAAGAGCCCCAAATTATGGCCACAATAACGGCGGATGCGATCACGATGCGAAGGATTATTCAGTAAGATCCCATGCGGCCACTGTCATCTTTGAGATCAGAGAAAATGTTGGCGCATGTCCATGCTAGACACAAAGAATGAAACCTACATGTGCATCGCCGGCGTGCTGCAGACGAAGGAGATCAAGCCCAGCCAGCTGCAAGCACGCTTCTCCAGATGGTGCCAACTTTTAGGCCAGCCGGCTAGCAAGGCGACTTACTCCAATCATGACAGCTTTTTTATCCACTACTGATTTTACAAACACACGAAGACAAACGTCCAGTCGGCAGTTGGGTAACTAAAAATTGTTGTATTAATTTGATTAGCTATTTTGGATGGCATAATGATTGGATGACCAAGGAACACGCTCAATCGCCCTACAATCTTTGGAAAAGTAGAGTCTAATCTAATTCTAAAAACTAATATAATACAAATATATGAATTGTATGACTGAGAATAATTTACACCGTAGGGGAAGCCCTACGGTAAAGGTTTCAAAAAAAATAACTGAGAATAATACGTTCGAAATGTCTTGAAAAACATATTCACAATATATAATTATTTCAGATTCTTACAGGCTTTCACAATGCATTTGGTTTATCAGATTTTCTGTAATTATAAATGTTAATATAGTAACACATCAAAAACTCAAAACTAATAATTTATATGCAACAAATCATACAGTAGCAATACATAACAAAGCTAGCCGCGCAAATGCGCGGGTCACCCTGCTAGTTAAAAGAAATAGAGCTATCATCTCCCATACTCCGAATTTTTTTAGCACTTTTTGTAGAAAAAGTTTTTGCAGTTTTGGGCATTTTTGCATAAGGAGTAGGACTTTTCTCTACACCAATCAAAGTAAGAGGATTGCTAGCATTTGGAACAACATCATTAGAGGTAGTAATAGTACATACCTTCATCTTTCTAGCCATCTCATCTTCTCTTTCCCACCTGGCATGCAATTCTGCTAACATCCTAATATTTTCATCAATTCTAACTTGAATGGCATTAGTAGCAGCAAAAGTATTGCTTTCTTTCACATCATTAGGTAACACTTTTAGTTTCAGAAGTTGAACATCAAGAGCAAGGCTATCAACTTTAGAAGCAAGAATATCAATTTTACCCAACTTTTCCTCAACAGATTTGTTAAAAGCAGTTTGCTTAACGATGAAGTCCTTGAGCATGACTTCAAGCTCGGAGGGCGCGCCCCTAGTGTTGTTGAAGGAATTATCATAAGAGTTACCATAACCATTACCATTGGTAGAAGGATACGGCCTATAATTGTTGCTAGCAAAATTGTTCCTATAAGCACTATTGTTAAAATTATTATTTCTAATGAATTTTACATCAACATGCTCTTCTTGAGCAAACAAAGAGGCCAAAGGAACATTATTAGGATCAACATGAGTTCTATCATTAGAAAGCATAAGCATAATAGCATCAATCTTATCACTTAAGGAAGAGGTTTCCTCAATAGATGACGAGGGTTAACTCGACAAATGTCCTAGATGAAGGACTTAGGATCGGGGAGATAGGGCGTTGGATGAACTCGAAGGTAAAGTCAGTCAAAAAAGGTGTCTATTGAAAGTAAACATAGGTGTAAACCTAGCTTGCTTTCAATCTGTCCCTTACCGTCCCCTCATGGCCCCTATATATAGGTGGCCAGGTCTCAGGGATCAAGAGGGATCCAATATAGATTACAATATCGACATACGACATGAACTCGTATTTCGACTAGTATTACAATTGGGCCTAGCTCCAGAATTAAGATTCGGGTTGAATCTCAGATCTTCAAATCTTCGACTTGATCAACTTTTGACTTCTTCTTATCTTCAAATCTTCGACTTGGTCTTTCGACTCATCTCTTTGTTATGATATCTCGCAAGGGGTTTTGATGAACAAGCCTGACAACTCTGACGGATCAAGAGGCCAGTTAACTGCCTAAACAGATACTTGTCACCTACTTCAAATTCAATCCCCTTGGACTTGAATTCGGGAAACCGGTCAAACCCATTCTTTTGCCTCATTTAGGACTTACAAAAAATGAATCCCAGTGGTTCTCAGGGTACCCAGTGCGTCCACCAGGATTTTCTTTGCGTCGTAGACACGGATAAGTACCAGCAGAGCGCATCCATGTGCGTATACCAGGCCACACAGGACGGATCCCGGGGTCTTACCTTCGCGATATATTTCAACCACGGCATCCAAGTTTTGTCGCGATGACGCAACTCGAGAATCATATGTCACAGCCTTGTTTGACTGTTCTAATGTGCCAAATATTTGGGTTATTCCACCTTGGTTGATGAAACTCCCTCCCGATGGTGGTTTTCGAAATCTCCTTGCGTCTTTTCCTCCATTATTCATGATAAAGCATCGTCGGGTGCGCACCCAGCGCTCCCGATGGGAGTAGCCCCCGAGGCTATAGTCAAAAAAATCTTATTTTGAGTATAGGCTCAAAGACATTGTGCCTTCTTTCATGTCATTAAATCGTAACTTGACTCAATAATATCGTCGGGTGCGCGCTTAGTGCTCCCGATGGTAGTAGCCCCCGAGGCTACAGTCGGATATTTTCGGGTATAGACTCAAAGAATGAGTTTTCCTCCACTGATCTCTTTGTTTATTTTCATTAATTTTTCGTCGACTTCCTTGGTCATCATCAATACGTAGATATATCACATCAGACCTTCTTCTGAATGTTCACCTTACTAGTGTCCACTACTGTCATAGTCCTTACTTCCCATTACTTGAATGTTTGTGACGTCATTAATACAATTAATCTGTTTGTAATTGTGACTTGATGCTGACCGCTATCCGTGGGCAGCGCGGTAATTTCGCAACATCCCTGCTCGTTAGTGGGCTGCCGTTTCCGCTCCTTATGCCACGTCTCAGCCCACGTTCCTTCCGCAGGAAGCTATATAAGGGGGAGAGTGGGGAATTTACTGTTTACCAGCTTCCTCGCTTCTACCACTGCCACCATTGTTGCTAACCTTGCGCCCCTCTGAGCTTCTGCATAGCCCCCGTGCGCAACCCATAGATGCGCGTCAAGACTCGCGCGCAGAAGAACAAGATGGGCAAGAGCATCACTGCGAACTCCGCGACCAGCTGGGTGCCATCTGCTTTCAAGCAGAAGGATCTGGAAAAGGCCCAAGCCGATGGCCTCATCTCCGATGATGATCAGGTCGTCTTCCCCAAGCCCCCGAGCGGCTTCCGGGTGATGTTTCTCGCCTTTCTCTTACGCGGTCTTTCTTTCCCAGCCCACGAGTTCCTTCATGGGCTCCTTTTTGTGTATGGTGTGCAGCTTTATCAGCTCACACCAAACTCAATCCTTCATATTGCTTGTTTTATCACCCTCTGCGAATCGTTTCTGGGGATCGAACCCCACTTTCTTCTTTGGAAATTCCTCTTTCGGCTCCGCCCCAGTGTCGCTTTATCAAAAAAGCCTGAACTGGGCGGAGCTGTTATTTCTATTCGTGCTGAATCTCAGTACTTGGAGTTTTCCATGGCTGCCTCAGTACAAGGTTGGAGGAAAAAATGGTTTTATATCAAAGATCAGAAAGTTTCTTCCTCTGACCAGTACGTCATTGCCCCTTTTGATGCCTCTAAAGAGGTGCAAAAATTGACCTCGTGGGATTCGCCTCCAACTGAAGCTGAGATGGAGGAAATCAAACCGCTTCTAGCCCGCATTCAGGCTCTGAAAAGTGGTAAAGGAGGTGCGCTTTTGGGTACTCAACTTATGGCGTTTTTCCTGCATCGTCGAGTTCAACC
The DNA here is from genome assembly GCA_007115705.1 of Dactylis glomerata. Lineage (NCBI taxonomy): Eukaryota > Viridiplantae > Streptophyta > Magnoliopsida > Poales > Poaceae > Dactylis > Dactylis glomerata. Next base: position 13,782,227 of record QXEO01000553.1, read on the forward strand.
CCTTCGACATCATCTTTCCAAACTGTGGTCTTATTCTGGCTTGGGAGATTCTTCTCGAGTCTCTGATGATCTTATGGAGAAGAAGGATCTCGACAAGCGAGTGAGAGCTCTTACTACTCTCACTAAAGATCATGAGGTTGCGGATTTGGCCGCTAGATACTTCGACTCCGAACACCCCTTGCCCGCGGTATGTATACTGTCTTCGTTTTACTCGTCTTGTTTTACTTTATCATTGTTTTCCTGACAATTGTCGACTTGTTTTCCTTTCAGGATCACCAGTCCCTTGCATCTCGCCCTCCTCTTCCAGAGGGAGGAGCCCTTCAGGATGTGCCCGTTTCCGCTACCTCCAAAGCCCCCAAGGCTGAGGACAGCCAAGAAGGAGACGAATCCGAAGATTCTTTGGAAGGGACCAGCTCGACTACGTCACCTCCTCCTGCACTTTCCGAGGACCTTGGTCGTGATAAGAAGAGGAAGCGTGTGATGCAGCTCCTTTCTTCGAGTACTTCGGCGCACAAGAATGTGATCGGGGAGACCTCTATGCCAGAGGAAGAAGTAGAGCTTTTCAACCTCTTGGACTCGTGTGTGTTTTGCTGCTGTTTTCATATACTCTCTTTTTTCTGTCGACTTGCATAGAGTACTCTACCTTTTGCTTCCTTTTCAGTGACTGAGGAGGACCCAAATAAATTTGCTGCTACTGCCCCTGTTACTGATACTCCTGTTATCGATGAACCACCTTCACAAGAGGTTGATCCAGTGGTGAAATCTCCAAAGGCTCCTATTAAAAAGGTCGTCGCTACTCGAGGTTCTAAGCGTGTGAAGATGTCGACAAATGCTGGTGCTTCCCTTGAGACCCATCGGTCCATGAGCTCCTCCGACGATGTGTGTGTTGATACTGGTATCTTTGCTTTTGTTTCTTGCGTGATATTCATACTCACGTACTTTTTCTGGACAGATCTTGATGAAGAAGTTTGTCACTTTGGGCACTGAATGTGTCGAGTATTTGAAAGCTACTAGGGCTTCCGAGGGTAATCTTCTTTTCTATACTTTGCTTGTCTTGAGTGCCTTTATTTGCTTCCTTATTCGACTTTCTTTCCCCTTTGTTGAATTGCAGATGCTTTGGCGGCAGCTAATGCTCGCATTTCGTCTCTGGAAGCTAAACTCGAAGCTTCCAGAAAAGCTTGGGATGCCGCCACTGCTGCCAAAGCCACTGCTGAGAAGTCTACTAAATCAGCATTGGCTAGGGCAAAGAAAGCGGAGAAGGCCCTTTCTGATGCTAATAAGGAGCACCTCCAGCGGGAACAGGCCATGACTGAATGCCTTAATAAAGTGTCTGCTCTTGCTGGAGGTACATACTATGCCTTTCCCTTTTTTTGTTGAGTTGCCCACTCTTTATGCTTGCTGATGTGTGCTTTTTCTTCTGTCTTTGTTTCCTTGGTTGTGCAGAACGTACTGGGGTGTCTTCATCGTCTTTGCAACCAGACGATGATTCCCTCATGGCCGTAGTTAACTTGCTGGAAGTGAACTGGATTTCTGTCCAGGAGATCTTCGAGTTGGTTAGCCGTGTGCTTACGCAGATTTTCGTCGGGTTGTGGCCCAAGCAAAGAGCAGAGATGCCAGATAATGATTTGAAGAAACTTGCCAAGGCCTTCGACACCCCTGACGATCCTATACTTCTTATGAAGGGCTGCTCCATGAAGCGAGGTACCGAGGGGGCCATTGTGCTTACATACGCACATGGCGAGGAGGTCAACTGGGAGAAGGTGAGCTCTTCCCGCGGTCGACCCCTTTCAGAGCTGAAGGTTTTCTTCGAGAAGGTGAAGAGGTATGCGCCAGGTATCGTATCGATAATTTCTCCTTCGGTGCCTTCTACGACCTCTGCTACGCCGGTTTCTTCGACTCCGGCGACAAGTGGATCCATGCCTCCTCCCAATGTTGGTTCTACCTCTGCCACGCCTACTTCCGCTGCAGACCCTGAGGCTGAGGTGGCGTAGATTTAGGCTCCCTTTGTAATCTTAGTTTATTCTGATGTAGTGAACTTTTAGTGGCATGTAGCCCGAGAGCTAGTCAGAGGACTTGTGCTTTTGTAAATATTCTTCTTTTATGAAATGTCGTGTTTGATTTAGTTTCTGAGATGCTTCTCTTTTCCTTTCTTTTGGCTTCCAGCCTATGCATGCTGGTGGGTCGTTGATGACCCACAAGTATAGGGGGTGTATCGTAGTACTTTCGATAAATAAGAGTGTCGAACCCAACGAGGAGCAGAAGGTGTTGATGAGCGGTTTTGATCAAGGAATCACTGTAAATACTAGCAAACAGGTTTTCAGGGGTATTTGGTAATACGAGTAAATAAAGTGCGATTAAATAAAAGACAGTAGTAACAATTGCAGCAAGTGGCCCAATCCTTTCTTCAGCAAAGGACAAGCCGGTTGTGTACTTATAATAACCAAGCGTTCTCGAGGACACACGGGAGTTTCTGTCAAGAGCTTTCGCTTCATAAAGCCAATAGCTTTTATTGGTTTGATAGGTGTTATGGGGGTGAACCTGTGCTAGCGCACTACCCTTACTAGGATAAATACACACTTGTGATTATACCCCTTGCAAGCATCCGCAAATACAAGAAAGTAATTAAGATAAATCTAACCACAGCCTTAAACTCTAAGATCCTACGCTCCCTGGTGCAATGGTTTTCCAACGGAGGTTTAGGTTTCTATCACTCCAGCAACCCCACAATCGGTAGCCAAATACACAATGCATCTCACTAGGCCCATAAATGGTGAAGTATCATGTAGTCGACGTTCACATGACACCACTAGTGAAATAGCACCACAACAATATCAAACCATTAAATATTTCTCAACAATAATTCACTACTAACATCTTGACTTCTCCCATGTCCTCAAGAACTAAACGAACTACTCACAAGACATCATATGGATCATGATCAGAGGTGAAATAATGGTAAATAACAATCTGAACATAAACCTTAATTCAATGGTTCCGCTCAATAGCATCAACTACAAGAGTAATCAACACCGGGAAAGTTTCCCCTATGAATATAACAAGATCCAACTCAAGATGTTACAGCGGGATGGCGTGGTGATGGTGAAGATGAAGGTGCTGGTGATGGTGAAGAAGATGATGATGATCCCGATGAAGTCCGGTGTGATGGTGATGACAATGGCGACGATCTCCCCTCTCCGGGAAGGAATTTCCCCGGCAGATTTCTGCCTGCCGGAGAGCTTTTCTCTCTCTGGTGTTTTCCGCCCCGCAGAGGCGGCGGTGTCTAACTCTGAGCCCCCCCTTGTCTTAGGTTTTCGGGGACGATGAAGTACGCGGAAGGGCGAGACCAGAAGTGGGCCAGGGCGGCCTCACACAGGGCTGGCGCGGCCAGGGGTCAGGCCGCGCCACCCTGGCATGTGGGCCCCTCCTGGCTCCTCTCGACTCCTCCTTCTGGCTTCCTGAGTCTTCTGGGAAAATATAATTTCCTGGTATTTTTCTGGAATTTTCCTGATCATCAAAATATGGTCCCTTGATGGTCCTTTTTCCAGCAGAATCCTGACTCCGGCAGCAACTCCTCCAAAGATCATCAAACATGTGAAAACAAAGGAAATAACATAAGTATCAACTCTAAATATGAAATATATCAATGAATAACAGTAAATTATGATACAAAATAGTGATGCAAAATGGACGTATCAACCCCCCCAAGCTTAGACCTCGCTTGTCCCCAAGCGAAAACTAAACTCGGTAAACATGACCACAGGTTTATGGAGTGAAGTGTCGATAATCAAAATACGGACAAGAAGCATCACATTCACCAAGGCACAAATTATAATAGACAGCAACTTCCCTTTATAAGATATAGACTTGCAATGGGTAAAAGGGAATCACATGTAAAGATGCACAAGGTAAACTATAATTGACAATGGCAAACCTTAGTTCTTGGTCAAAGAACGATGAACAAGCTATTCTTTCTTTTAAACAGAGCCTTTTAAAACAGAGCTAACATAGCAAAGGCCATATGCTCAACAAGGTAAACTTTTGCATTCATAGAAAGCTTTCAAAGATATATTCCTTCAGACAAAAGCATTATACAAAACAAGGAAGATAGTAAACATGATTAAACTGATCAACATATGGATGAGTGAAATATAACAACTCAAATGCTTGCTTTAGATAGAGGGAAATAGGTTGACTCAACATAAAAGTAAAAGATAGGCCCTTCGCAGAGGGAAGCAGGGATTAAACATGTGCTAGAGCTTTTCATTTGTAAAACAGAGGTAAAAAGTTATTTTGAGAGGTGGTTGCCTTTGTCAACGACTAGCAATGGAGTTCTTGATATCTTCCATACTAAACAAGTGAGAGCGGTTCTGAGATGTTTGATTAATTGGCACTTTGGTGCTCTTTTATAGCTTTGCACTCCTCCCCACCTTTTTCCTTTCTCATACCATGGCTAACCGATTCCATCGGGTGCCAACCAACTTTCACATACCATGGAGGAGTGCTCTTTTCTTTTCTTTTTGAGATTATAATGGTCTGACCAGCTCCCTTGCAAAATTAATGACGAGCAGATGAAGCTGCCTAGTCGAGGGGTACACAATTTAGTATGGAAGATAACAAACCCATCCACTACGTCCTCATGAGCTAAAAACAGTGGCACAAAATGAGAAGTGTTTGAAGGTTTTTGAAAGGTAGCACATGAAAATTTACTTGGAATGGCTTGAAATACCATGCATAGGAATTTATAGTGGACTCTTTGGAAGTGACTTGGCTTTTGGGAGTTGGATGCACGAGAAGTATTTCCTCTCAGTACAGGTTTTTGGCTAGCAAGGCTGGGTAGCAAGCATAAGAGTTGCATGTAACAAACAAACATACATATAATAAGAACAATCATGCAAACTCCCTTGAAGGTACAACGATTTTGACTTCAGGAATAACAATGCTTATAAGCCAAACATAAGGAAAACTGAAGTGATGTAACTACAAGCACTTCTTTATTCTTTTCTACTCAAACCTCAAGGTAAAGTTGCTACTGACCAAGCTAGGTTTGCCAAAACCAACTAAATTTACTCATGCTCCCAAAGTGATACCAATACCAATCAACAAGACTAGTCATACAAGAGAGATTGCAGACTAACATAAAGTGCGCGGAAAGTAAACGATAAAACTTCTCATTAATATTTTATTACCGCAACTCACACCAAGGGATACATAGATAACCAACTAAGGAGGATACTTCCAAACTGCAAACTATTCTACAAGATAATTTCTCTATTCATGATATGACTCTACTTGAAAAGTAAATGAGCAAAAGGTAATGATGTGATACCGCGGCACTCCCCCAAGCTTGGAACAAGCCAAGGGGATGCCTATACCGATGACGAATTACTCCTTTGGCGGTGGTGGTGGATAATCTTTAATAAGCTTCTCAACCAAATCTTTCAGATCATCAATCTTGTACTCGAGGCTACGAATCATCTCAAAATTGTGCTCAACATGGTTCATGAACCTATCAGCAAGAGAATCCTAGCTCTTGGAATTATTTCCCCATCCTTCTTCACTCTTGGCGCTTTCTATCCCTGCATTGTTAGAACGATCTATATCCCAGCCAGAGGGTAATCGTGATTTGGGCACCTTTTGAAACTGACGTTCATGAATTAGAGTATGGAAAGGATTTTGGCTTGGTGGAGATGTCCATGGAGCTAAGGTGCGACGCAGAACACCCCCTCCGGTCCTTATGCGAGCACTCTTCTTGAACTTGTCATGATCTGTCACCACCCCTATGCTGGCAACCATGGTGTTTGGCCTTGAACTTTGATCTTCCTCCTCGTCTTCACTTTCAACCTCCTCTTTCAGCCGGAAGTCCTTGGTGTTATCTTCCGAAGGTGTCTTCTCCTTGTCATCGCTTGAAGAGGCCATGGCTCCCCCAAGCTTAAGATCAACTCCTGACAGAAACAGCTCGAAACAAAACACGATGAGAAAACGATATATAGACCTCGGGGACTCTGGGGGGTTAAATAGGCGAAAATTATACATCGAAACGAAATCACAGGAGGAAAACGGGATGGAAACGAGTTCCGGGGAGTTGTCACACCTAGGTGGCGCGGCCAGGGGGGCGCGCCACCTGTGTGTGAGAGACACACGGACTCTTTTTCCTGCCCTTTTTTGTCTCGTGATTTTTAATATTTAGTAAAAACAGCAAAAATATTAAAGGAAGAGCTTTTAGCAAAACTTCTCTGACTAGAACTGTTACCTATTCGAAAACGAACTCTGCAGGTACCTGCAATTTGTCTTGGATGAATTCTTCCGGAGAAACTGTTTCAATGACATCAACATCTTCATTGTAAGAATCTCTAGAAATATAATGTTTGAGTCTTTGCCCATTTACCACTTGTGTAGAGTCATCTTTCAATGAAGCGATCTTAATAGCACCTGAGCGGTACACTTCCACAATAACATATGGTCCTTCCCATTTAGAGAGTAATTTTCCTGCAAAAAATCTGAGACGAGACCTATACAAAAGAACTTTCTCACCAACATGAAACTCTCTCTTAAGAATTCTCTTATCATGCCATTGCTTGACTTTCTCTTTAAAAAGCCTGGCATTCTCATACGCTTCGTTTCTCCACTCATCTAGAGAACTCAAATCTAATAACCTTTTCTTACCAGCTAGTTTAAAATCTCTATTAAGCTCTCTCACTGCCCAAAAAGCTTTGTGTTCTAATTCTAAGGGCAAGTGACATGCTTTTCCGTAAACCATCTTATAAGGAGACATACCCATGGGGTTCTTATAAGCAGTTCTATAAGCCCATAAAGCATCGTTTAACTTACTAGCCCAGTTTTTCCTAGATCTATTGACAGTCTTCTGCAAGATAGACTTGATCTCCCTATTCGAAAGTTCTACCTGCCCACTAGTTTGGGGATGATAAGCAGAAGCAATTCTATGATTGACATCATATTTAGCAAGAGTTTTTCTAAAACCACCGTGAATAAAATGAGAACCTCCATCAGTCATAAGATATCTAGGCACACCAAACCTAGGAAAAATAACATCCTTAAGCATTTTTAACGAGGTCTCACCATCGGCACTCTTTGTAGGTATGGCTTCTACCCATTTAGTAACATAATCAACAACAACAAGTATATGGGTATAGCCTTTTGAAGGAGGAAAAGGACCCATAAAGTCAAATCCCCAACAATCAAACGGTTCAATAACAAGAGTGTAACTCATAGGCATTTCATTGCGTCTAGAAATATTACCAACTCTTTGACATTCATCACAAGATAAAACATACCTTCTGGCATCTTTAAAGAGAGTTGGCCAATAAAAACCTGATTGTAGAACCTTCTGCGCGGTTCTATCTCCAGCATGATGCCCTCCATGGGCGCTGCTATGGCATTTTCTTAATATCTCTTGTTGCTCATATTCCGGGACGCATCTTCTCATAATACCATCAACTCCTTCTTTATATAAATGTGGGTCATCCCAAAAGTAATGCCTCAAATCATAAAAGAATTTTCTTCTTTGCTGAGCTGTAAAGGTCGGAGGCAAATACTTGGAAACAATAAAGTTAGCATAATCAGCATACCAAGGAAGGTCTCGTGAAGTTACATTTATTGCAGCCAACTGTTCATTTGGAAAACTATCGTTAACAGGAATAGGATCAAAGGAAATGTTTTCCAATCTAGACAAGTTGTCAGCCACAGGATTTTCAGCACCTTTCCTATCTACGATATGCAAATCAAACTCTTGTAAAAGCAACACCCATCTAATAAGCCTAGGCTTAGCATCCTTCTTAGTCATAAGATATCTAATAGCTGTGTGATCAGTATGAATAGTAACTTTAGAATCAACAATGTAAGATCTAAACTTATCACATGCAAAAACAACAGCAAGAAACTCTTTCTCAGTAGTAGCATAATTCTTTTGAGCAGCATCAAGAATCTTACTAGCATAATGAATAACATTCAACTTATTATCAACGCGCTGTCTAAGAACAGCACCAACAGCAAAATCACTAGCATCACACATAATTTCAAAAGGTAAATTCCAATCAGGTGGTTGAACAATAGGAGCAGTAGTTAAAGCCTTCTTAAGAGTTTCAAAAGCTTCCTTACAATCATCATCAAAGACAAATGGTACATCTTTTTGAAGAAGATTAGTAAGAGGCTTTGAAATCTTAGAGAAATCTTTAATAAACCTCCTATAGAAACCAGCATGACCAAGAATACTACGAATACCTTTAACATCTCTGGGACATGGCATTTTCTCAATTGCCTCCACTTTCGCTCTGTCAACTTCAATACCTCTTTCAGAAATTTTATGTCCAAGGACAATTCCTTCATTTACCATAAAGTGGCATTTCTCCCAATTAAGAACAAGTTTAGTTTCTTCACACCTCTGCAAAACTTTATCAAGGTTGTGCAAACAATTATCAAAAGAAGTTCCATAGATGGAGAAATCATCCATGAAGACCTCCACAATTTCTTCACAAAAGCCATGAAAAATAGCAGACATGCATCTTTGAAAAGTAGCAGGAGCATTGCATAAACCAAACGGCATACGTCTATAAGCATAAGTTCCATAAGGACAAGTAAAAGTGGTTTTCTCTTGATCATCCTTCTTAACAGCAATTTGAGAAAAACCAGAATAACCATCAAGGAAACAAAAATGAGTCTTCTTAGACAACCTTTCTAACATCTGATCTATAAACGGTAAAGGGTAATGATCTTTCTTAGTAACTTTGTTTACCTTCCTATAATCAATGCACATTCTATAACCAACTACTACCCTTTGAGGAATAAGCTCGTTATTCTCATTAGGCACAACAGTCATACCTCCTTTCTTAGGAACACAATGAACAGGACTAACCCATCTACTATCAGCAATAGGATAAATAATACCAACATCAAGGAGTTTTAATACCTCATTTCTTACCACATCCTTCATCTTGGGAATTAGGCGGCGTTGATGCTCCACGACTGGCTTCGCGTCTTTCTCCATATTAATGGCATGCTGACATAAAGTGGGAGAAATCCCTTTTAAATCATCGAGAGTATATCCCATAGCTCCTCGGTGTTTCCTCAATATCTCAAATAATCTTTCTTCTTCCTTTCCTGAAAGTTTAGAGCTAATAATAACAGGATATATTTTCTTATCATCTATGTAAGCATATTTAAGATTATCAGGCAAAGGTTTTAATTCAAACACAGGATCTTCTTTAGGTGGCAAAGTGGTACCAAGATCCTCCACAGGTAGATTATGCTTGATTAATGGTGGTTGACGAAGAAGAATATCGTCAATCTCTTCTCTTTCCTTGATGAAAACATCACTTTCGTGATCTTCCATGAATTGATGCAAGGCATTATTAGGAGCAAGAGCAATAGAAGCAAGCTGTTCAACTCGAAAATTTTCATTAGGCGTATCATTTTCATAAGAAGTCTTAGTAAACTTGGAAAAATTAAACTCATAAGACTCTCCATTGAACTTAGTAAAAAAATTCTCCTTCTTACAATCTATCACGGCGCCACAGGTGTTCAAAAATGGTCTACCAAAAATAATAGGACAAGTTTTACTAGCCTCCTTACCTAGTACTAGAAAATCAGTAGGGTATTTAGTCTTACCACAAAGAACTTCCACATCTCGAACAATACCAAGAGGCCAAACAGTCTCTCTGTTAGCAAGCTGAACAACCACATCAATATCTTTAAGTTCACAAGCGCCAATCTCGTGCATGATTTCTTTGTAAAGCTCTAAGGGAATATCACTTGCACTAGCACCAATATCACATAAACCATAATAGCAATGATCTCCAATCCTGACAGAAATAACAGGAACACTTGTTTTCCTATGCTTTTTAGGATGTGAGAGAATGTTAGAAGCATCTTCACAAAAAAGAATATATTCATCCCCTACATCTTTAGTAACAAGATCCTTCAATATAGCTACAGGAGACTTAATAGTAATTTGCTCATCAGGTTCTGCAGCTTTCTTAGTACTTTTATTAGATACATTTACCAAAGTAGAATACTTCTTTACCTTAACAGGGAAAGGTGTCTTCTCAAAATAAGGCTCAGGCACAATGCTATCAACAGTCCAAACTTCAGTAGCTGCAGCAGGTATATTACTAATAGAGTCTTTATAAGGCGCATGATATTTGTACCAATCTTTCTTTGGAACATCAATATAAGAGGCAAAAGCCTTTAGACAATTAGCAAGTATTTGTGAATCAAGACCATAAGCAGCGCTAACACTATGAAAGTCATCGGTCCCCATAAAAGATTTAATGCATTCATAATCATAGTTTATACCTTACTTCCTACCTTTGTCGTTTTCCCATCCTTCAGCATTCTCTTGTATACGGTCAAGAAGTTTCCACTTAGCATCTTCTTTCATATGAGTAAATGAGCCAAAGCAAGAAGCATCCAAATAATCCTTATCAGTAAGAGTAAGCCGCGCATAAAAATTATCAATAACAAGATTATTGGGGAGCTCATGAATGGGGCATTTGAGCATTAGTAACTTCAATCTCCCCCACGCTTGGGCAATACTCTCTCCATCATGAGGCCAAAAATTATATATCCGGTTACGATCTTTATGAATTTCACTTGGAGGATAAAACTTGGAATAAAAGAGAGGTACAATATCCTCCCATGTCATAGATGGACCATCTTGGAGTAGTCGATACCACTCTTCAGCTTTGCCTTTCAATGATAATGAGAATAGTTTCTTCTTGACCTGGCTTGGTGAAATACCTGCACATCTGAACAACTCGCATAATTCATGTATAAATAATAAGTGATCACCCGGATGGACAGTTCCATCACCTGAATAGCAGTTATCCATAATACGCCCAACAATTTTCATAGGTATCTTAAAAGGATCAATTTCCGCAGGCAGTGGTGGTGGTGGTTCATCCACATGTGCAGCAGTAGTAGTAGATGTGTTTCCAAATAGGAAACCAAATGGAGAGTTCTCCATAGCAGAGTAAAATAAAAATAAAAATAAAAGACAAAATAAAAACGATACTCACAGCGACGGTTACCTTTACCAATTCCACTCTTCAATAGCGCTACACTCCCCGGCAACGGCGCCAGAAAATAGTCTTGATGACCCACAAGTATAGGGGGTGTATCATAGTACTTTCGATAAATAAGAGTGTCGAACTCAACGAGGAGCAGAAGGTGTTGATGAGTGGTTTTGATCAAGGAATCACTGTAAATACTAGCAAACAGGTTTTCAGGGGTATTTGGTAATACGAGTAAATAAAGTGCGATTAAATAAAAGACAGTAGTAACAATTGCAGCAAGTGGCCCAATCCTTTCTTCAGCAAAGGACAAGCCGGTTGTGTACTTATAATAACCAAACGTTCTCGAGGACACACATGAGTTTCTGTCAAGAGCTTTCGCTTCATAAAGCCAATAGCTTTTATTGGTTTGATAGGTGTTATGGGGGTGAACCTGTGCTAGCGCACTACCCTTACTAGGATAAATACACACTTGTGATTATACCCCTTGCAAGCATCCGCAAATACAAGAAAGTAATTAAGATAAATCTAACCACAGCCTTAAACTCTAAGATCCTACGCTCCCTGGTGCAATGGTTTTCCAACGGAGGTTTAGGTTTCTGTCACTCCAGCAACCCCACAATCGGTAGCCAAATACACAATGCATCTCACTAGGCCCATAAATGGTGAAGTATCATGTAGTCGACGTTCACATGACACCACTAGTGAAATAGCACCACAACAATATCAAAGCATTAAATATTTCTCAACAATAATTCACTACTAACATCTTGACTTCTCCCATGTCCTCAAGAACTAAGCGAACTACTCACAAGACATCATATGGATCATGATCAGAGGTGAAATAATGGTAAATAACAATCTGAACATAAACCTTAATTCAATGGTTCCGCTCAATAGCATCAACTACAAGAGTAATCAACACCGGGAAAGTTTCCCCTATGAATATAACAAGATCCAACTCAAGATGTTACAGCGGGATGGCGTGGTGATGGTGAAGATGAAGGTGCTGGTGATGGTGAAGAAGAAGATGATGATCCCGATGAAGTCCGGTGCGATGGTGATGATGATGGCGACGATCTCCCCTCTCCGGGAAGGAATTTCCCCGGCAGATTTCTGCCTGCCGGAGAGCTTTTCTCTCTCTGGTGTTTTCCGCCCCGCAGAGGCGGCGGTGTCTAACTCTGAGCCCCCCCTTGACGATGAAGTACGTGGAGGGGCGAGACCAGAAGTGGGCCAGGGCGGCCTCACACAGGGCTGGCGCGGCCAGGGGTCAGGCCGCGCCACCCTGGCGTGTGGGCCCCTCCTGGCTCCTCTCGACTCCTCCTTCTGGCTTCCTGAGTCTTCTGGGAAAATATAATTTCCTGGTATTTTTCTGGAATTTTCCTGATCTTCAAAATATGGTCCCTTGATGGTCATTTTTCCAGCAGAATCCTGACTCCGGCAGCAACTCCTCCAAAGATCATCAAACATGTGAAAACAAAGGAAATAACATAAGTATCAACTCTAAATATGAAATATATCAATGAATAACAGTAAATTATGATACAAAATAGTGATGCAAAATGGACGTATCAGTCGTCGGGTCACGATCGGGCGTCATCTCCTATCAATATTTTCCACTCCGGAGCTTCTTCGCCTCCTCGTCCTTCTTGTCGATGTACTGAGTATTCTTTGAGGATTTCGGACCTTGAAAGCCGTTTGTCTTTGATGAAGCGCCAAGCACAAATGGCTATGAATAAAGCCAGCAAATCTTGCGGCTTTATGAAACAGATATCCGTACTCGAGGATAAGGTGTCGGGTCTGACGGCCAGAATTGTGCATCTGGAAGAATGCGACTCTTTCCTCGTTGGTATAGTTGAATCTGTTTGTGAGCTGTTGCGATGTAAGATTCCTTGCAACCTTCCTCTTTTTCCCTTTTGCTCCATTACTACTGGCCAATGACTTCTTATTATTGCAGGCACTTGCTTAGACTTCGTTGGTGAGACTCGTCGGGTTTTTGAACGAATCGCGGCTCTTGAGAGATCATCAGAGGGAGTCGAAAGTTTTTGGTCTGATCCTCGGCGCCGTCGTGCTATTATGCTTCTTCAAGATCGTGCTCAGCATATTGGAAAAGATGTTGATGGTTGTCGAAGATCTTTGACTACCATGTATTCCGTGATGCTCCCTCGTAATCCTCTTCCTGGAACCTTTCCGCAGCTACTCGATGCTTTTAGATCTAGTCAGCGAATTCATCGACTGATAGAACTCAACTTAGTGGCTGGCACCAATTTTGCGCTTGGTTGGACACGTAAGTGGCATCCAAGGCTTAATTATAGTTCCATGTCAATAGGTTTGCCTCCAGGGGGAGCTATGCTGCGAGTCCATATGGATGCTACTCTTCAACCAGCAAGGAGGCTCATAGCTAGGTTGCTTCAGAAGGATGCCGTGTTTTTTCGCGAGCATCATTATTTAGATCCTATGGGCGTAGATGATTCTGATCAGCCACTGCTATGACATTTGTATTTTTTGTGTGCGTATAATGCGAGAGTTTTTGTTTTCTAACTTTTTTTGTCAGAAATTTTATTCTCAGAGCGTTTTACTTTTGTGGATATCGATGTGTTTGCCGCAATTTTTGCTTGAAGACGTGTAAACTCGAATAGGAGGAACTTTTGTCTTTATTTATGCTTATAATGTAAGATACATGAGGTGACCCAAGAGATCCGGCCAATGACCTGTGTTCTGGATCTGGAGGGCATTGTCCTGGAATAACTCGTGGCTTTTACAGCCTTATTTTTCTACTCTACTTTTTGTTCGTCTTGTCGCCTATGTCGCTTGAGTCTTCTCTTATTCTCCTATAGGCTTCTCTTGTTCTGATGGCTGTACCCGCGGTTTCTTTACTTCTGGCTATGCTAGGTTTCCTTCGAGTTGCTGTGTAACTCCTGTAGTCGCGCTTTTTGCTTTGTAGTTAGGTTCTCCGTAGCTTGCCATCATGCCGAAGTTTTGGGCCATCTTGTGAAATTCCTTGTCGCATAGATCTGATAGCTCGAAGCTTTCTTTGACTGTAATAATTCCATTGGGTCCTGGCATTTTTAGTACCAGGTAAGTGTAGTGAGGTACTGCCATGAATCGCGAAAACGTGGGTCGCCCGAGGATCGCATGATATTGTGATGGCCAGTCCATGACTTCGAAGTCGAGTTTCTCCCTTCTGTAGTTTTGCCGATTTCTGAAGCAAACATTGAGTGCTATTCGACCTAGTGGATAGTTTGCACTTCCTGGGACTATTCCATGGAAGGAGCAGTCAGATGGCTTCAGGAACTTTAATGAAATGTGCATTGCTCGTAGAGTCTTTGCGTAGATCAGATTTATTCCACTTCATGCATCCATGAATACTCTGTCGACATCGTACGTCCCTATTTGAGCTTTGAGTACCAAAGGCGCGTTTCCTGGCCGAGGTACTGTTATTGGGTGATCGTCTTTGCTGAATTCTATGGGTTGCTCTGACCAGTGTAGATATTCCGTTGTTGCTGGAGGTGAAGTTATTGCGAGGTTAACTTGTCGAGTTATACTTTTCTCCTCTTTGTTCGACTTGGGCACTGGCTATATCATTGCTGTAATGTGCCCATTAGATGGAACATATCCTTCATCGTCGTCGCATCCCTGGTTCGGCTAATCTTGACCCTTAGGAACTCCATTGTTTCCTTGTTGAGTTGTAGGTGCGTTGCTTGTGTTTCCTTCGTATCCCTGCTATTTTGCTTCGGCTTGCTTGTTGAGTGCTGCTTCCTGTAGTTTCAAGAACGTAGTGCAATCTTTCATTGCGTGTCTGGATACTCGTTTCCCATCACCAAACACGGAGTGTATATGACATGGTCTGTTTAGCATATCCTCTGGTGATGGGTTGTATTCTCTGGATTCCCTTGTCTAAAACTTTTTGTAGTCTTCTTTTCCGTAGCTACGATATCCTGAGTTTTTACGGTCGTTACCTTGGTAGCTATTGTCCGTATACCCTGCGGCTACTTGACTATGAGAGCCATAGTTGTCGTAATTGCAGGATCTCCTTCTTTGGCCTCCATATCTGTTCCCTCTATCATCCTCTGGCGACCATGTCCGTTTGTTGTTGCACGCATCTTCTCCATCTGCAAATCTGTTTGCTATATCCACTAGATCTGATACTGTTTTCGGCTTGATTCTGCCCATCTCTTCGACTAGGTCTCCTCGCCTTAGCCCGACTATGAATGCATCTATTGCTCTTTCATCTGAAACTTCTACTGCCGAATTTTTGATTATGCTCCACTTTTGGATATATGCCCTTAATGTCTCACCGCGTTGCTGTACGCAGGCTTTGACTTCTTCTATGGATGCTGGCCGCTTATATGCCGACTTGAAGTTGCTCGTAAATTGTTTTGTGAGTTCCTCCCAGCTTCCAATTGTTTCTTTTCCTAGTTTGCTCAACCATGACCTTGCTACGCCGGTGAGGTGTAGTTGCAAACTTTGCATTGCTATTTCCCTGGTTCCTCCTAGTAGTTTTACTGCTTGTAGGTAATCTGAAAGCCATGACTGTGGCTCCTGTGATCCATCATACTTTTGTTGATCATGGGGTAGTTTGAAACCTTTCGGTACTGGCGTGATGCGAACCCTATGGGTAAAGCATGGCGCCCCCATATCCTTTTCATCATCTTCATAGTCATATGCTCTGTTGGGGGTTCTGGATCCTCGGGTTCCTTTATTCTTTAGACTGTTGTGTCACCCTTGTGATGGCGTTCTAGATCGCCGACTTCCACTTTTGTGCCGAGGACTGTTGTGACGGTGTGGTGATCGTGGTTTGTGAGTTCCTTTGTTGCGGTATGCCTCCTCCTCTTTTGCTGATAACTTGTTGCCTACCATCTTTAATCCCTGTAGTGCTGCCCGATGCATATGTTTTCTTGGATCTCCTGGACTTGGTCGCGTTGTGTGCAGGTATGCTTGAGCTGCCACCAGTGCTGATTCGGGTGTCTTTGGTATAATGTTCCCTTGCTCGTCGACTGATAAGAAAGACGAGTCGAGGTTTTTGGAGAGACTTTGCCTATCTGAGTATTCGAGGTTCTCGTACCTTGAACCATGCCGACGATGTCTTTTGCCATTCGTATATGATGCGTCGCTACGTGCTCTGCGAGCAGCGTCACTTGCTGCAATAGCTGAGTCTTTTCTCTTCTGTACTTCAATTCTTTCTTTCGCTAGTAGCTTTGACTGTTGTCTTAGGGCGTAGTGGTACCCCAAAAGCATATTTTTGCTAGCATTATTTGGTATTGGCGTGCAGTGCTCCACAGCTATTTTGATTATCTTCCATTCATCGACTAATAGTTGAACTTTTTCCCGGTTTACCAGGGAATCCACAGTTTCTCCTTCTGCCAGGTGGTTTGCCCCCCTGTTTATGTTTGCTAGGTTGAGTACTGGATTGTTGTTTTTGTCAAACTCTTCTGAGTTGTCCTCTGTAATAGCGAGTACTTGGTACCGATTGTCGAACTTACTATCGAAGCTTGAGAAGATTGAATTTTCATCCTCATGAAGCTCTAACCCTGTCTTCCAGGTGTCCATTGATTTATCTGAAGTGTCGTCATTGCTAATCATCAGATCTTCGAGTTGTACTTCTATGTCGAAGTTTCCCATGGTTTCGTCGCCTTCTGCGAATTTTCTTTTTTCTGTTTCTATTTCCATGGAGCTGACTGGCGAATTTACTTCGCTGGAAGAGCCTTCTGATGATTCTGACATTGTTTTTTTGTCTTGGATTTGCTTGCCGACGGATCCGATTTCACCGGATCTGAAAGGCGAATCGAACCTAGTGTCGGGGGATGACCCTTGGTAGGGTCAAGCGACTAGAAAGATACAAGGAATATGGTTGATTTATGTCGGTTGACCAAGGTGCGCTCTGGCCGGAATATAAGAGTGTCAGCCAGACCGGCATATAAGTGTATCCCGGCCGCTCTTCAGATATGCCGGTATAACCGGGATACTTGTTGAGGAGTGCCGGCATATGCATAGATATGCCGGCCTAACTTATTTGATATGATGTGCAGGAGCAGGGAGGCCGGATTACCCGACCTTCATAGGTCGTTGGTCCGGCATATAGGCCCAGGATATGGCCAACAGTCATATCCGGGATATATAAGTCAACCAAGGTGTCATGTGCCTACAATCAAGGAGAGATTCTGCCAGGTATGGAGGGAGATCATGTTGATAGCGTGCACAGTGGTGGTTTACCTACCCTCACTGTGCACAAGTACAACCCTTACCTCACAAAGGTAAGGTCACAGTCCAAGAAGTACAAGGTACAGGGATGTGGAGTCCCATCGAGAGCAATCAGGGGCAAAGCAAAGGGTCTCAGCCATCGTTAGCATGTCCTGTTTGGAGTGTAGTTGGTGTCTCCTGGTCTCATGTGACCGTTGTAACCCTGGCCACCACTATATAAGGTGGCACAGGGAGCCCTAGTAAGGGGTTGGTCATTTAGTGTTCCTACACTTAGCAGTTTATCTTCCTCCTCTAGCAGAAAGCTTGGAATCACCATTGTTGTATACTCCATCGATCCAAGTATATAACTAGTAGAGCAGGAGTAGGGGTGTTATCTCCTCATGAGAGCCCCGAACCTGGGTAGATCTGTGTCTCTTTCTATCGTGCTTCTCAGCTCGTTCCCCTCCCCCGAATCCTCCAGCATCTAGTTCGGCCCCCATTTAAGCCATCCCATGGCATATGTTGTTTCACCACGACGACATTTGGCACCCACCGTGGGGCAGATCGATATGCTGGGCGGAGTGTTCATTCAGACAGGGTCCGTGATAGCAGCTTCGGGAGTGCGCGTGGTCTCTGGCCTTGTCTAGAGGCTAGGCTCGCTCAGCTTCATCAGTGACAACGCCGGATGTCTCGGCGGCCGGCCGTTCCCCAGGGATGGCCGGATCGTGTCTTTCGGTTCCCACGAGGTGTACGTGGGGACTGAGAGTATTTGCAGGAAGAAGGTGCTGGTGGCGGCGGATCCTCCATTGCATCTGCTGACTCGTGCTGGGCGTAGCGCTCGCCCAGTAGAGTCGGCAGAGATGATGATGGCCGGCACATCAGTGCCACCGGCAGATGGTGCCGGCAAGGCGGCTAGCAGCAGCAGCAGCGGATACTCCCCCGGAGCCACCGAAGGCCAAGAGGTCGGCACGTCCTCCGTTAGAGCATGTTGAGAACCTGGCCTGGCACTTCCGGTGTGCCGGCTAGGGGCCAGGTGCTTCTTCCCATCATCGATCGGCTTCTTGAGCCGGTGCGATCCGGCGATGATCCGGAGCAGACAAGGGAGGTCCTGGAGGGATCTCGCCAGGCCCTCGTCGACGAGGCCCTGGCCATGCATCAGGAGCGCGAACGGTTTAACCGGCAACTCCGTGAGTATGAGGCAGCCCATGGTTTTACTCCTGTGGTAACCCGGCCTAGCCGGATAGATGAGGTTAGAACTAGAGGTAGAGATCTTAACACTGAGCTAGAAAAAGGTGCTAGTGATAAGGGTCATACTGCAACTAGTACTGTACCTAAGGTAATTTATAGCTCTCCAGTGAAAAACCTTAGAGCAGCAGCAGAGGTAGCTAAGGACCTATCTAATTTATCCGGCGAAGCACTGCATGAGCAGCAAGCCCGGCTTAATCATCTTTTGTCTGAAGCTACCAAGCGGCAGGAGGCCTTCAAGAAGGCAAACCCAGGTGCCGGGGCATCCCAGTACGTTGTGTCGGCAGGAGGTGCCGGCGCAAGGTCGAGGGGGGAAGCTTCGTCCCCGCATCCAAGCGCCCGGCGTGCCGGAAGTGTGACCTCTGGCCGCCGGGACAAGCAGATTCAGGTGTATGATCCGGCAATCACCAAAAAGCAGGCGGTGGTGCAGAAGAGTGCCGGCCAAGCTGACAAGAATGTCGGCAGCAAGAAAGCTGGTCAGAATGTGCCGGCCGGGCAAGGAGCAGCTTCGGCCGGTGGGGGCCGGAGTAACAATGTAGCCCAGCGTCAGCAGCAGGGCGCCAGACATGCGGTGCAGCAGCAAGGTACGGGTCAGCCGAGACACCGTGAAGATGATGGAAATTCCGCCCTAGAACTGGATATCAGCAGCAGTATTAGCAAGGCCAGCAGAATGAGCAGTGTCAGCCGGAGCAGCAGCAGCAAAAAAATGATCGCATGTCCTATCGCATCCCGGCTCGGACCCATATACGTCCAATTTGCATCACTATTTTTTATCATAATTTAGTGTTATTCATTGATATATTTCATATTTAGATAAGTTACTTATGTTATTTCCTTTGTTTTCACATGTTTGATGACCATCGGAGGAGTTGCTGCCGGAGTCAGGATTCTGCTGGAAAAAGGACCATCAAGAGACCATATTTTGAAGATCAGGAAAATTCCAGGAAAATACCCAGAAATTATATTTTCCCAGAAGACTCAGGAAGCCAGAAGGGGGAGTCGAGAGGAGCCAGGGGGGCTCCACATGCCAGGGCGGCGCGGGTCCACCCCTGGCCGCGCCAGCCCTGCGTGGGGCCGCCCTGGCCCACCTCTGGTCTCGCCCCTCCGCGTACATGATCGTCCCCGAAAACCTAAGTCAAGGGGGGGTTCAGAGTTAGACACAGCCGCCTCTGCGGGGCGGAGAACACCAGAGAGAGAAAGCTCTCCGGCAGGGAGAAATCTGCCGGGGAAATTCCTTCCCGGAGAGGGGAGATCGTCGCCATCGTCATCACCATCGCACAGGACTTCATCGGGATCATCGTCATCATCATCTCCATCACCATCACCTTCATCTCCACCATCATCACGCCATCCCGCTGTAACATCTTGAGTTGGATCTTGTTATATTCATAGGGGAAACTTTCCCGGTGTTGATTACTCTTGTAGTTGATGCTATTGAGTGGAACCGTTGAGTTAAGGTTTATGTTCAGATTGTTATTTACCATTATTTCATCTCTGATCATGATCCATATGATGTCTTGTGAGTAGTTCGTTTAGTTCTTGAGGACATGGGAGAAGTCAAGATGTTAGTAGTGAATTATTGTTGAGAAATATTTAATGGTTCGATATTGTTGTGGTGCTATTTCACTAGTGGTGTCATGTGAACGTCGACTACATGATACTTCACCATTTATGGGCCTAGTGAGATGCATTGTGTATTTGGCTACCGATTGTGGGGTTGCTGGAGTGACAGAAACCTAAACCTCCGTTGGGAAACCATTGCACCAGGGAGCGTAGGATCTCAGAGTTTAAGGCTGTGGTTAGATTTATCTTAATTACTTTCTTGTATTTGCGGATGCTTGCAAGGGGTATAATCACAAGTGTGTATTTATCCTAGTAAGGGTAGTGCGCTAGCACAGGTTCACCCCCATAACACCTATCAAACCAATGAATACTATTGGCTCTATGAAGCGAAAGCTCTTGACAGAAACTCCCGTGTGTCCTCGAGAATGTTTGGTTATTATAAGTACACAACCGGCTTGTCCTTTGCTGAATAAAGGATTGGGCCACTTGCTGCAATTGTTACTACTGTCTTTTATTTACTCGCACTTTATTTACTCGTATTACCAAATACCCCTGAAAACCTGTTCGCTAGTATTTACAGTGATTCCTTGATCAAAACTGCTCATCAACACCTTCTGCTCCTCGTTGGGTTCGACACCCTTATTTATCGAAAGTACTACGATACACCTCCTATACTTGTGGGTCATCAAGACTATTTTCTGGCGCCGTTGCCGGGGAGTGTAGCGCTATTGAAGAGTGGAATTGGTAAAGGTAACCGTCGCTGTGAGTATTGTTTTTATTTTGTCTTTTATTTTACTCTGCTATGGAGAACTCTCCATTTGGTTTCCTATTTGGAAAGACATCTACTACTACTGCTGCTGCTGCACATGCGGAGGAACCACCACCGCCGCCTGCTGAAATTGATCCTTTTAAAATACCTATGAAAATTGTTGGGCGTATTATGGATAACTGCTATTCAGGAGATGGAACTGTCCATCCAGGTGATCATTTATTATTTATACATGAATTATGCGAGTTGTTCAGATGTGCAGGTATTTCACCAAGCCAGGTTAAGAAGAAATTATTCTCATTATCATTGAAAGGCAGAGCTGAGGAGTGGTATCGACTACTCCAAGATGGTCCATCTATGGCATGGGAGGATATTGTGCCTCTCTTTTATTCCAAGTTTTATCCTCCAAGTGAAATTCATAAAGTCCGTAATCGGATATATAATTTTTGGCCTCATGATGGAGAGAGTATTGCCCAAGCGTGGGGGAGATTGAAGTTACTAATGCTCAAATGCCCCATTCATGAGCTCCCCAATAATATTGTTATTAATAATTTTTATGCGCGGCTTACTCTTCCTGATAAGGATTATTTGGATGCTTCTTGCTTTGGATCATTTACTCATATGAAAGAAGATGCTAAGTGGAAACTTCTTGACCGTATACAAGAGAATGCTGAAGGTTGGGAAAACGACAAAGGTAGGAAGTCAGGTATAAACTATGATTATGAATGCATTAAATCTTTTATGGGAACCGATGACTTTCATAGTGTTAGCGCTGCTTATGGTCTTGATTCACAAATACTTGCTAATTGTCTTAAGGCTTTTGCCTCTTATATTGATGTTCCAAAGAAAGATTGGAACAAATATCATGCGCCTTACAAAGATTCTATTAGTCATATTTCTGCTGCAGCTACTGAAGTTTGTACTGTTGATAGCATTGTGCCTGAACCTTATTTTGAGAAGACACCTTTCCCTGCTAAGGTAAAAAAGTATTCTACTTTGGTAAGTGTGTCTAATAAAAGTACTAAGAAAGCTGCAGAGCCTGATGAGCAAATTACTATTAAGTCTCCTGTAGCTATATTGAAGGATCTTGTTACTAAAGATGTAGGGGATGAATATATTATTTTTTGTGAAGATGCTTCTAACATTCTTTCACATCCAAAAAAGCACAGGAAAGCAAGTGTTCCTGTTATTTCTGTCAGGATTGGAGATCATTGCTATTATGGTTTATGTGATATTGGTGCTAGTGCAAGTGCTATTCCCTTAGAGCTTTACAAAGAAATCATGCACGAGATTGGCGCTTGTGAACTTGAAGATATTGATGTGGTTGTTCAGCTTGCTAACAGAGAGACTGTTTGGCCTCTTGGTATTGTCCGAGATGTGGAAGTTCTTTGCGGTAAGACTAAATACCCTACTGATTTTCTAGTACTTGGTAAGGAGGCTAGTAAAACTTGTCCTATTATTTTTGGTAGACCATTTTTGAACACTTGTGGCGCCGTGATAGATTGTAAGAAGGAGAATTTTTTTACTAAGTTTAATGGAGAGTCTTATGAGTTTAATTTTTCCAAGTTTGCTAAGACTTCTTATGAAAATGACACGCCTAATGAAAATTTTCGAGTTGAACAGCTTGCTTCTATTGCTCTTGCTCCTAATAATGCCTTGCAGCAATTCATGGAAGATCACGAAAGTGATGTTTTTAGCAAGGAAAGAGAAGAGATTGATGATATTCTCCTTCGTCAACCACCGTTACTCAAGCATAATCTACCTGTGGAGGATCTTGGTACCACTTTGCCGCCTAAAGAAGATCCTGTGTTTGAATTAAAGCCTTTGCCTGATGACCTCAAATATGCTTATATTGATGATAAGAAAATATATCCTGTTATTATTAGTTCTAAACTTCCAGGAAAGGAAGAAGAAAGATTATTGGAGATATTGAGGAAACACCGAGGAGCTATGGGATATACTCTGGATGATTTAAAAGGGATTTCTCCCACTTTATGTCAGCATGCCATTAATATGGAGAAAGATGCGAAGCCAGTTGTGGAGCATCAGCGCCGCCTAATTCCCAAGATGAAGGATGTGGTAAGAAATGAGGTATTAAAACTCCTTGATGCTGGTATCATTTATCCTATTGCTGATAGTAGATGGGTTAGTCCTGTTCATTGTGTTCCTAAGAAAGGAGGTATGACTGTTGTGCCTAATGAGAATAACGAGCTTATTCCTCAAAGGGTAGTAGTTGGTTATAGAATGTGCATTGATTATAGGAAGGTAAACAAAGTTACTAAGAAAGATCATTACCCTTTACCGTTTATAGATCAAATGCTAGAAAGGTTGTCTAAGAAGACTCATTTTTGTTTCCTTGATGGTTATTCTGGTTTTTCTCAAATTGCTGTTAAGAAGGATGATCAAGAGAAAACCACCTTTACTTGTCCTTATGGAACTTATGCTTATAGACGTATGCCGTTTGGTTTATGCAATGCTCCTGCTACTTTTCAAAGATGTATGTCTGCTATTTTTCATGGCTTTTGTGAAGAAATTGTGGAGGTCTTCATGGACGATTTCTCCGTCTATGGAACTTCTTTTGATAATTGTTTGCACAACCTTGATAAAGTTTTGCAGAGGTGCGAAGAAACTAACCTTGTTCTTAATTGGGAGAAATGCCACTTTATGGTAAATGAAGGAATTGTCCTTGGACATAAAATTTCTGAAAGAGGTATTGAAGTTGACAGAGCAAAAGTGGAGGCAATTGAGAAAATGCCTTGTCCAAGAGATGTTAAAGGTATTCGTAGTATTCTTGGTCATGCTGGTTTCTATAGGAGGTTTATGAAAGATTTCTCTAAGATTTCAAAGCCTCTTACCAATCTTCTTCAAAAGGATGTACCATTTGTCTTTGATGATGATTGTAAGGAAGCTTTTGAAACTCTTAAGAAGGCTTTAACTACTGCTCCTATTGTTCAACCACCTGATTGGAATTTACCTTTTGAAATTATGTGCGATGCTAGTGATTTTGCTGTTGGTGCTGTTCTTGGACAGCGCATAGATAATAAGTTGAATGTTATTCATTATGCTAGTAAGACTCTTGATGCTGCTCAGAAGAATTATGCTACTACTGAGAAAGAGTTTCTTGCTGTTGTTTTTGCTTGTGATAAGTTTAGATCTTACATTGTTGATTCTAAAGTTACTATTCATACTGATCACGCTGCTATTAGATATCTTATGACTAAGAAGGATGCTAAGCCTAGGCTTATTAGATGGGTGTTGCTTTTACAAGAGTTTGATTTGCATATCGTAGATAGGAAAGGTGCTGAAAATCCTATGGCTGACAACTTGTCTAGATTGGAAAACATTTCTTTTTACCCTATTCCTGTTAATGATAGTTTTCCAAATGAACAGTTGGCTGCAATTAATGTAACTTCGCGAGATCTTCCTTGGTATGCTGATTATGCTAACTTTATTGTTTCCAAGTATTTGCCTCCGACCTTTTCAGCTCAGCAAAGAAGAAAATTCTTTTATGATTTGAGGCATTATTTTTGGGATGACCCACATTTATATAAAGAAGGAGTTGATGGTATTATGAGAAGATGCGTACCGGAATATGAGCAACAAGAGATATTAAGAAAATGCCATAGCAGTGCTTATGGAGGGCATCATGCTGGAGATAGAACCGCGCAGAAGGTTCTACAATCAGGTTTTTATTGGCCAACCCTCTTTAAAGATGCCAGAAGGTATGTTTTATCTTGTGATGAATGTCAAAGAGTTGGTAATATTTCTAGACGCAATGAGATGCCTATGAATTACACTCTTGTTATTGAACCGTTTGATTGTTGGGGATTTGACTTTATGGGTCCTTTTCCTCCTTCAAAAGGCTATACCCATATACTTGTTGCTGTTGATTATGTTACTAAATGGGTAGAAGCCATACCTACAAAGAGTGCCGATGGTGAGACTTCGTTAAAAATGCTTAAGGATGTTATTTTTCCTAGGTTCGGAGTGCCTAGATATCTTATGACTGACGGAGGTTCTCATTTTATTCACGGTAGTTTTAGAAAAACTCTTGCTAAGTATGATGTCAATCATAGAATTGCTTCTGCTTATCATCCCCAAACTAGTGGGCAAGTAGAGCTTTCAAATAGGGAGATTAAGTCTATCTTGCAGAAGACTGTCAATAGATCTAGGAAAAACTGGGCTAGTAAGTTAAACGACGCTTTATGGGCTTATAGAACTGCTTATAAGAATCCCATGGGTATGTCCCCTTATAAGATGGTTTACGGAAAAGCGTGTCACTTGCCCTTGGAATTAGAACACAAAGCTTTTTGGGCAGTGAGAGAGCTTAACAGAGATTTTAAACTAGCCGGTAAGAAAAGGTTGTTAGATTTGAGTTCTCTAGATGAGTGGAGAAACGAAGCGTATGAGAATGCCAGACTTTTCAAAGAGAAAGTCAAGCAATGGCATGATAAGAGAATTCTTAAGAGAGAATTTCATGTTGGTGAGAAAGTTCTTTTGTATAGGTCTCGTCTCAGATTTTTTGCAGGAAAATTACTCTCTAAATGGGAAGGACCATATGTTATTGTGGAAGTGTATCGCTCAGGTGCTATTAAGATTGCTTCATTGAAAGATGATTCTACACAAGTGGTGACTGGGCAAAAACTCAAGCATTACATTTCTGGAGATTCTTATAATGAAGATGTTGACGTTATTGAAACAGTTTCTCCGGAAGATAACATCCAAGACAAATTGCAGGAACCTGCAGAGTTTGCTTTCGAATAGGTAACAGTTCTAGTCAGAAAAGTTTCGCGAAAAGTTCTTCTTTTAATATTTTTGCTGTTTTTACTGAATATGAAAAATCACGAGACGAAAACGGGGAGGAAAAAGAGTCCGTGTGTGTCTCACACACAGGCGGCGCGGGCCCACCCCTGGCCGCGCCACCTGGGTGTGAGAACACCCCGGAACTCGTTTCCGTCCCGGTTTCCTCCTGTGACTTCGCTTCGATGTATAATTTTCGCCTATTTAATCCCCCAGAGTCCCCGAGGTCTGTATATCGTTTTCTCGTCGTGTTTTGTTTCGAGTTGTTTCTGCCAGGAGTTGATCTTAAGCTTGGGGGAGTCATGGCCTCTTCAAGCGACGACAAGGGCAAAAGGCCCTATGTAGATGATCACCAGCGCCAGAAGTGGAAGGAGGCGCTAGGTTCTTGAAGAGCAAGGCCGACAAACCCTGCTTTTGAAGGACCAACGAAAGCTAGACGTATCTTTTCTCATGATTTGCAGGGACCAACATATCATGTTTTGGATCTTGACTCCATGCCCGTGATAGAACACGGCATGCTGGTCACTTTTGAGTTTTGCACTCAATATCAAGCTTTGAAGAGGGAGGTAAAGATGCTTCAAGAAGAGAATCTCAGGCTTCGCTTGATGCAGGAATATTTCATTAATCCAAGGCTGCTTCCAATACCACCAAAGGAGTAATTCGTCATCGGTTTAGGCATCTCCTTGGCTTGTTCCAAGCTTGGGGGAGTGCCGCGGTATCACATCATTACCTTTTGCTCATTTACCTTTCAAATAGAGTCATATCATGAATAGAGAAGTTATCATATAGAATAGTTTGCAGTTGGAAGTATCCTCCTTAGTCAGTTATCTATGTATCCCTTGGTGTGAGTTGCGGTAATGAAATATTAATGAGAAGTTTTATCGTTTACTTTTCGCACACTTTATGTTAGTCTGCAATCTCTTTTATGTGACTAGTCTTGTTGATTGGTATTGGTATCACATTGGGAGCATGAGTAGATTTAGTTGATTTTGGCAAACCTAGCTTGGTCAGTAGCAACTTTACCTTGAAGTTTGAGTAGAAAAGAATAAAGAAGTGCTTGCAGTTTCATCACTTCAGTTTTCCCTTATGTTTGGCTTATAAGCATTGTTATTCTTAAAGTTAAAATCGTTGCACTTTCAAGGGAGTTTGCATGATTGTTCTTATTATATGTATGTTTGTTTGTTTCATGCAACTCTTATGCTTGCTACCCAGCCTTGCTAGCCAAAAACCTGTACTGAGAGGAAATACTTCTCGTGCATCCAATCCCCAAAAGCCAAGTCACTTCCAAAGAGTCCACTACAAATTCCTATGCATGGTATTTCAAGCCATTCCAAGTAAATTTTCATGTGCTACCTTTCAAAAACCTTCAAACACTTCTCATTTTGTGCCACTATTTTTAGCTCATGAGGACGTAGTGGATGGGTTTGTTATCTTCCGTACTAAATTAAGTACCCCTTGACTAGGCAGCTTCATCTGCTCGTCATTAATTTTGCAAGGGAGCTGGTCAGACCATTATAATCTCAAAAGAAAAGAAAGAAAAAAGGCCCTCCTCCATTGGAATGTGAAAGTTGGTCGGCACCCGATGGAATCGGTTAGCCATGGTTTGAGAAAGGAAAAAGGTGGGGAGGAGTGCAAAGCTATAAAAGAGCACCAAAGTGCCAATTAATCAAACATCTCGGAACCGCTCTCACTTGTTTAGTATGGAAGATATCAAGAACTCCGTTGCTAGTCGTTGACAAAAGCAACCACCTCTCAAAACAATTTTTACCTCTGCTTTACAAATGAAAAGCTCTAGCACATGTTTAATCCCTGCTTCCCTCTGCGAAGGGCCTATCTTTTACTTTTATGTTGAGTCAACCTATTTCCCTCTGTCTCAAGCAAGCATTCGAGTTGTTATGTTTCACTCATCCATATGTTGATCCGTTTAATCATGTTTATTATCTTCCTTGTTTTGTATAATGCTTTTGTCTGAAGGAATATATCTTTGAAAGCTTTCTTTGAATGCAAAAGTTTACCTTGTTGAGCATATAGTCTTTGCTATATTAGCTCTGTTTTAAAAGGCTCCGTTTAAAAGAGAGAATAGTTTGTTCTCCACCCTTCGACCAAGAACTAAGGTTTGCCATTGCCAATTATAATTTACTTTGTGCATCTTTACATGTGATTCCCTTTTACCTATTGCAAGTCTACATCTTATAAAGGGAAGTTGATGTCTATTATAATTTGTGCCTTAGTGAATGTGATGCTTCTTGTCCATATTTTGATTATCGACACTTCACTCCATAAACCTGTGGTCATGTTTACCGAGTTTAGTTTTCGCTTGGGGACAAGCGAGGTCTAAGCTTGGGGGGGTTGATACGTCCAATTTGCATCACTATTTTGTATCATAATTTACTGTTATTCATTGATATATTTCATATTTAGATAAGTTACTTATGTTATTTCCTTTGTTTTCACATGTTTGATGACCATCGGAGGAGTTGCTGCCGGAGTCAGGATTCTGCTAGAAAAAGGACCATCAAGAGACCATATTTTGAAGATCAGGAAAATTCCAGGAAATTTCCAGGAAAATACCCAAAAATTATATTTTCCCAGAAGACTCAGGAAGCCAGAAGGGGGAGTCGAGAGGAGCCAGGGGGGCTCCACACGCCAGGGCGGCGCGGGTCCACCCCTGGCCGCGCCAGCCCTGCGTGGGGCCGCCCTGGCCCACCTCTGGTCTCGCCCCTCCGCGTACATGATCATCCCCGAAAACCTAAGTCAAGGGGGGGGGTTCAGAGTTAGACACAGCCGCCTCTGCGGGGCGGAGAACACCAGAGAGAGAAAGCTCTCCGGCAGGGAGAAATCTGCCGGGGAAACTCCTTCCCGGAGAGGGGAGATCGTCGCCATCGTCATCACCATCGCACTGGACTTCATCGGGATCATCGTCATCATCATCTCCATCACCAGCACCTTCATCTCCACCATCATCACGCCATCCCGCTTGTAACATCTTGAGTTGGATCTTGTTATATTCATAGGGGAAACTTTCCCGGTGTTGATTACTCTTGTAGTTGATGCTATTGAGTGGAACCGTTGAGTTAAGGTTTATGTTCAGATTGTTATTTACCATTATTTCATCTCTGATCATGATCCATATGATGTCTTGTGAGTAGTTTGTTTAGTTCTTGAGGACATGGGAGAAGTCAAGATGTTAGTAGTGAATTATTGTTGAGAAATATTTAATGGTTCGATATTGTTGTGGTGCTATTTCACTAGTGGTGTCATGTGAACGTCGACTACATGATACTTCACCATTTATGGGCCTAGTGAGATGCATTGTGTATTTGGCTACCGATTGTGGGGTTGCTGGAGTGACAGAAACCTAAACCTCCGTTGGGAAACCATTGCACCAGGGAGCGTAGGATCTCAGAGTTTAAGGCTGTGGTTAGATTTATCTTAATTACTTTCTGGTATTTGCGGATGCTTGCAAGGGGTATAATCACAAGTGTGTATTTATCCTAGTAAGGGTAGTGCGCTAGCACAGGTTCACCCCCATAACACCTATCAAACCAATGAATACTATTGGCTCTATGAAGCGAAAGCTCTTGATAGAAACTCCCGTGTGTCCTCGAGAACGTTTGGTTATTATAAGTACACAACCGACTTGTCCTTTGCTGAATAAAGGATTGGGCCACTTGCTGCAATTGTTACTACTGTCTTTTATTTACTCGCACTTTATTTACTCGTATTACCAAATACCCCTGAAAACCTGTTCGCTAGTATTTACAGTGATTCCTTGATCAAAACTGCTCATCAACACCTTCTGCTCCTCGTTGGGTTCGACACTCTTATTTATCGAAAGTACTACGATACACACCCTATACTTGTGGGTCATCAGACCCCGGTCCCTGGCCGCAAATGATGCACGCTTCAAGCTGGATAGGATCCACCAGTCAGAGTTGGTGGAGAGACAAGGAGCTCCGGGTCCTATGTGCTTTGGACCCCGGATTATGGGTGAGCCGGTGCCTTACTATTTCCAGCTCGCGCGGGGCGCGAGAACATATAACGGCAGTACAAAGCCGGAAGATTGGTTGGAGGACTACTCTACTGCGGTGAACATCGCCGGAGGAAACCTCAGATGGGCGATACGATATGTGCCGCAGATGCTTGAAGGGCCAGCCAGGATATGGCTGAATAATTTGCCGGCCGGAAGTATCAATGGCTGGGTTGATTTCGAAGAGCAGTTTGTGTCAAACTTCACCAGTACTTACAAGAGACCAAACCGCCCGCATCAACTAGCTAGCTGCCGGCAAGGAGAATATGAGACTGATCGTGACTACCTGACCAGGTGGTGCACGTTGCGCAATTCCTGCGAAGGAGTTGTGGAGCAGCAGGCCATCATGTGGTTCGCTCATGGGTGCCGGCATGGCACCATGTTGTGGGAAAAGCTCCAGAGGGAAATGCCGGACATGTTGGCCGAAACAATCAAGATTGCTGACAGTTATGCATTGGGAGATCCCATGCAGCCCACCCTTGATTCACAGGGACAGGGCAGACCTAGCGGAACAATAGCAACACCGGGAGACCGGGGCAATTCTATCGCCCTGATAACCAGAATAAGAGGAGAGATGAGCAGCTGGATTATCGGTACGGCTCGGCACAGGTAGCGTCCGTGGAGGAAGAGCAAGGGGGCGCCGGCAGTAGCCAGCGTCCGAGATATGAGGGCTATCAGCAGCCTCAGCAGCAGCAGCAGCAGCCGCAACAACCACAATAGCAAGCACAGCTCTTCCAGAAAAAGAATGTCTGGATCAACAAGAATGCCGGTGGTGTCGCCGGTTAAAAGAAGCAATGGCCAAAGTATACGGTGGGTTTGGCCATGGACAAGCCTTGTGTGTTTCACACATTCCAGCCGGGTAAGCCGGCGAATCATTTGACCATAAACTGTTCATGGCTGGACGACATATTGGCCGGTCGTGCAGGTCCTTTTGGGCCGGCTAGGTCACCTATCCCGGTAGCTCCATCGTCGTTGACAGGTGCAAATACAGTTGCAGTCCCGCCCAGGCCGATTAATCCCAGAAATCAGAGCAATGCCGGAAATGCCGGCGTAAATCAAGTAGACTAGAGCTATAATCCGGAATATTGTGCCGAAGGCCCGAGAGCGGGCCGGAATGAATATAAGGAGCACGATCAGAGCTACATGGTCTTTGAGACCGAAAGAACGGACAAGCAGAGTTTGTACCGGCGGAGCTTGGAGGTAAACGCTGTTATGTCGGCAGTCCCGAAGTTGATGTACTGGTCTGACTAGGCCATTGGCTGGGACAGGGCAGATCATCCCAAGATCATGCCAAACCCCGGTGGATATGCTCTGGTGATGGATCCGACATTTGTCGGGCCGGCTAACAATGTGAGGTTCATCAAGGTCCTCATTGACAATGGAAGCAGCATCAACATCATGTATCGAGATACAATGCAGAAGCTGGGTATCAAGGAGAATATGCTGGAGCCAAGCAAGACAACATTCCACGGCATTGTGCCAGGGCTTTCATGTGCGCCGATGGGCAAAATCCGGATGGATGTCATGTTTGGCAACCGGGATAACTGCAGGGTGGAGAACCTCATGTTCGAGGTGGTGGATCTGGACAGTCCCTACCATGCGTTGCTAGGCAGGCCGGCATTGGCCAAATTCATGGCCTCTACTCATGTGGCCTACCTAAAGATGAAGATGCCAGGGCCCAGAGGGGCGATTACCATCATTCGTGATTACAAGCGCTCAATGGCATGTGCCACAGCCGGGTCTAACCTGGCCAAGACTCTGATCATTGTAGAGGAGAGGAAGAGGCTCAAGCGAGCAGTGGAAATTGCTGAGACAGTCGCGACCGGCAAATCTATGCCGGGCATGACAAACCCAGGTGGTAGTGCTTCTTTTCAAGTGGGCAAGGAAGTCAAAAAGGTGCCTCTGGATGAAGTTTTCCCGGAGCGCTATGCCCTCATCGGGGCAGGATTGGACCCCAAATAGGAAAGCGAGCTCACCAGCTTCCTCCGTGAGAATCGGGATATCTTTGCATGGTCTACTGCTGACCTGCAAGGTGTGCCGAGGCAGTTGGCTGAGCATGCACTGCATGTAAGACCGGATGCAAAACCGGTGAAGCAACCACTCCGGCGGAATGCGGATGATAGGAGGAAAGCAATTTGGGAGGAAGTGGCCAGGCTCCTAGCTGCCGGCTTTATCAAGGAGGTACTGCATCCGGATTGGGTGTCTAATCCGGTTTTGGTGGAAAAGAAGAAGGATGAGCCCGCCATAGTGAAAGTATGGCGGATGTGTGTTGATTACACCAACTTGAACAAGGCATGTCCTAAAGATCCATTCCCGCTCCCTAGGATCGATCAGGTGATTGATTCCACGGCTGGATGTGAACTGTTATCATTCGTAGATGCTTATTCTGGTTTCCACCAGATCCCTTTGTATGAGCCGGATCAAATAAAGACATCCTTTATTACCCCGTACGGGGCTTATTGCTATCTCACTATGTCGTTCGGTTTAAGAAATGCTGGCGCAACTTACTAGAGGTGTATGCAAAAGTGCTTGCATGACCAAATAGATAAAAATGTGCAGGTATATGTCGACGATGTCGTCATAAAGACCAAGGAAAGCAAGACTCTAATAGATGACCTCCGGGAAACCTTTGCGAATCTGAGGAGATTCCGAATGAAGTTGAATCCGGCTAAGTGCACCTTCGGTGTGCCGGCAGGCAAGCTGCTCGGTTTCCTGGTCTCCAGCCAGGGTATTGAGGTGAATCCCGGCAAGATTCGCGCCATAGAGAGAATGAAGCCACCGACGGATTTGAAGGAAGCACAGAAGTTCACTGGGTGCCTTGCATCCCTGAGCCGCTTCATAAGCCGGTTGGGAGAAAAAGCGTTGCCGTTATATCAATTAATGAAGAAGTCCGACACATTTGTCTGGACAACGCAAGCAGATGCAGCTTTCAAGGAGCTGAAGCAGATGTTGTCAACAGCGCCGGTGTTGGCATCTCCGATGCCCAGGGAACCGATGTTGCTCTATATAGCGGCGACCAACAGAGTTGTCAGTGCAGTGGTGGTAGTGGAGCGAGAGGAAGGAGGCAAAACCGTGCAGCGGCCGGTATATTATCTGAGTGAAGTCCTTTCCACCTCGAAGCAAAACTACCCACACTATCAGAAGATGACTTATGGGGTCTATATGGCGGCCAAGAAGCTCAAGCATTATTTTCAGGAGCACCCAATCCGGGTAGTGGCTGAGGCCCCTATTTCGGAAATCATAGGCAACAAAGATGCCAGTGGCAGGATAGCCAAGTGGGCAATAGAGTTGTCACCATATACCCCTCAGTATGACAAAAGAGATACAATAAAGTCACAGGTGTTGGCTGATTTCTTTATTGACTGGGCAGAGATACAATATGAGCCTCCGTTGCCCGATGCAAACTATTGGAGGATGCATTTCGATGGGTCCAAGACAATTCATGGCTTGGGTGCCGGCATAGTTCTCACTTCACCCAAAAATGACCAGCTCAGATATGTTCTGCAGATCCACTTTGCAGCATCAAATAATGTGGCGGAATATGAGGCACTTGTGCATGGCCTGAAGGTGTCTAAGGACATAGGTATTCGCCGGATTATGTGTTTCGGTGATTCTGACTTGGTGATTCAGCAGTGTTCCGGCATATGGGATGCACATGATGCAAACATGGGCTCCTACCGTTTCCTGGTGCAGCAGTTGAGTGGTTATTTCGAAGGTTGTGAGTTCCGGCATGTTCCCCGGGCTCAGAACGAAGCAGCCGATACATTGTCCAAGCTAGGATCTTCCAGAGATTCAATTCCGCCCGGCATTTCGCTGGAACATTTAAGGAAGCCATCAATGAAGCCCTCGCCGGAGTCATCATCCATATATGTTCCGCCAAGCCCAGAGGATGCAGTTCCGATGGAGATAGATGCCGGAGCCAGTTCAGGTAACCCGGGGACTGCTCTCTCAGTCCCGGGGACTAGGCCGGCATATGCAGTGAGTGCAGTATTCCGAAGCAGAGATAAAGGCAAAGGCAAAATGTACCAAGAGATTGTGCCAGTATACCCGGGGACTGCTCCGGCATACCCGGGGACTGATCCACTTGTCCCGGGGATTTCGCAGCCCATGGAGATCGATTATGTGTCGGTCGAAATGATGGAGATAGATCAGGCAGTGTTCACTGTCAGGGAAGTGCCCTCATGGGCGCGTCCTATCATGGATTTCTTAGTGGATGGTCAAGTGCTGGCGGATGAAACTGAGGCACGCCGGGTTACAAGGAGATCCAAAGGGTATACCATCATAAACAAGGAAATATACAAGAGAAGTGCCACCGGAGTATTGCAGAGATGTGTTGAATTTGCTGAAGGCCTGGAGATGCTCCGGGAAATTCATCAGGGGGAGTGTGGTCACCACGCTTCATCCAGAGCGCTTGTGGCAAAAGTATTCCGGCATGGGTTTTACTGGCCGACGGCACTGCAAGAGGCAGAAGACTTGGTCCGGAAATGCACTGGGTGTCAGATGTATGCCCACCAGATTCATCAGCCGGCGTCAGTGTTGAAGACTATCCCGATAACCTGGCCCTTTGTTGTTTGGGGCCTGGATATGGTCGGGGCTTTTAAGCCGGCTAGAGGAAAGATGACCCATATTCTGGTCATGGTGGATAAGTTCACCAAGTGGATTGAGGTGAAGCCTATAAGCAAGTGTGATGGCCACACAGTAGTGAAGTTCATAAAGGATATAATTTTGAGATATGGTGTTCCTCATAGCATCATCACTGACAATGGGTCGAACTTTGCCCAAGGGCCATTTGCCAGATTTTGTGAGGAGGTGGGAATCCGGCTAGACATTGCGTCGGTCGCTCACCCTTGTACCAATGGCCAAGTCGAGAGGTCAAATGGACTAGTGTTATCCGGCATAAAACCCCGGTTGATAGAGCCATTGGAGAAAACTCCGGGATGTTGGCTAGATGAATTGCCGGCAGTGCTTTGGAGTTTGAGGACAACTCCGAACAGGTCAACAGGCTATACGCCATTTTTCCTTGTGTATGGAGCAGAAGCTGTGCTTCCAACAGATGTAATACATGATGCACCAAGAGTGGTGCTATATACTGAGGAAGAGGCTAAAGAAGCCAGGGAAAATGATGTTGATCTGCTAGAAGAAGCAAGAGAAATAACACTGTCAAGAACAGCAGTATATCAGCAGAACCTCAGACGCTATCATGCGCAAAAGGTGAATCCAAGGAGATTCCAAGAGGGAGATCTAGTGCTCCGGCTAAGGCAAGGCACAGCGGGCCGGCATAAGCTAACTCCTCCGTGGGAGGGGCCATTCATTGTGAGCAGAGCTCTGCATAATGATGCTTACTATCTTATAGATGCACAGGCCCCCAAGAAGGATAAGGTGGACAGGTCCGAAGAAGAAACCAAGCGACCATGGAACATAGCCCTACTCCGTCCCTTTTACTCCTGAGCAGCATAATGCATGTATTTCCATTTTGCTTTGTGTGCCGGCATTATGTGTCGGCACAAGACTAATGAATGAAATGTCGGCATCCCGAGGAGTTCGGGCATTGCCTCCGGTATAAATATGTTGTTTAAATTCAGTTTTTCATTTATATGCCGGCTGGCTTGATTTGAATGTTTCCCATGTCGGCCTAGTAGTGTGTCGGCACCAAAGGCCGCTCTTCGACTTAGCTGCTGTCCGGAATCCAGCTTCATGGCTAGCAAGAGTAGATGCCGAAGATTGTCTACACATGGAAAACGGCTAGGGAAAGATAAAGCAAGCAAACCAACATTTACTTTACCGCACAAGTTAAAACTGGGTGTGTCGAATGATCTGAAGTCTAAGTTTTAAAGTTTAAGTATTGTATGTTTAATGAAGCAACCTTGAGACTCATAAGTCAAAAGCCAAAAGAGGTAGACAAGTAGCCAAGGTTGTGGAGTTAGGGAAACAGGAAAACAAACTCGGTGACTTAGCCAAAAGATGATCCGGCATTGATAAACAAGCAAACCAAGTTAAAACTTGTTCAGGTAGCAAACTGAAGGGAAATTAAACGTATATATTACATCTGCACCCAGCATACCGGGGATCTAATAAAGCTTAAAGTTTTTGATACTGCAAAGTTCAAGAGGCCGGGGTGGAAGCAGAGCCGCCGGCGGGTGGAGCTGTGGCAGTAGAGACGTCGGCTTCAGGTGTTCCGGATCCAGCAGACGGAATGGAGCCGTCACCTCCAGCCGGGACAGATCCCTGTTCCGGAACTTCAGTGTTGGCTTCTTCAGCTTCTTCTTCGTCTTGGCTGGAATCGGAGCCCTCAGCGTCGGCAGCATCCTTGGCGTCGTCCTCACTCTTCTCCGGTTCGCGGATGTCCCGGACAAAGGCTTCGGTATCGGCATAATCCACATAGCTGTGGGCCAATTCCTGCCGACGTCGGATATGTTCCGGATCCGTGGTCCAGATAGATCCTTCGCGCACAGTGCACAAAGTCTCTAAGTCGGCCTTTTCATACCAGGAGAGGAAGTAAGTGAGAGCTTCATCAGCTCCCACCCTTGCGCCGGAATCCCGCCATTCTCGGAGGCAAACCTTGGAGAGCTGCAGATCATTGCCAAGATCAACAGGGTCACTGGGCGTCCTTTGTCCCGGCCAGAGGGCGGAGTATGCTTCCTGGGCACCAAGGAAGAGATCTTCAGTATAGGAGCTCATGGCGTTCTTCCGGGCTTCCAGGGCGAGCAGCTGCTCCGACATAGTCCAGTTGGGAGAGTCGACTGGGGCACCCCGGTTCACTCGGTCCACCTGTAGAGCCCTCTCAACGTCTTCGACGGAAGCAGGAAACAGGTCTGAAAGATGGCAAGCAGGTTAGTAAAAGGAATATGTGTCGGCATAAAGATTATGCCGGAAAAGATGTATCGGACAAGATGTGTCGGGCAGAAGAGGATTTGAGGCTTACTGGCGAGATCGACCTTGAGCCGGGCAATATCAACTTCCCATTTGGTGGCCTGCTCCTTCAAGCCATTCAGTTCTGCGTGGGCGTTGGATGCGTCGGCTTCTGAAGTGACGAGCAGCTCCTGGGCTTTCTTAAGTTGGCCCTCCCTCTGTTCCTTCTCCTCCAGAAGCTCAGCAACCCAGCCCTTCAGCTGCTCCACCTCAACTTTGTGGGCGGCATCCCGGTCGTCCAACTGCTTGGCCACATCCACTGAGGATATACAATCCTGGTGGCGTGCCTCCAGTGCAGCTTTCTCATCTGCAAGGATTTGAAGTTAAAAGGATGTGAAGATAGAAAACAGTGACAAGAATTAAAGGATTTGAAGTACAAGTTGATTAGTAAAAGATCAGCAGGATTCGGCATACCGGTCAGCTCCTTCACCCTCTGGAGAAGCGCGGTGACTTGCTCTTCAGTGGTAGCTGAAATATGTCGGCAAAGGGTTATGTGTCGGCAAGAGAAATATTCCGAAGTAAAAGAAGGCAAGGCATCCGGCATATATGGGTATGTCGGCTGAGTTTACCTTTCTGGCGCAGTTCCAGCCGAAGCTTGCTATGCGCGTCAGATAACTTCTGATTTGAAAATTGCTTAAGATGTTAATTTGTTAAAGACCCGGTACAGGTGCTGCGCACCTATCCCAGCCCTCGGTGACTAGGATTTGAAGCTCGGATCGAGCTTATATGCCGGACAGTTAAGTTGAAAACAACTAAGTGCAAAAGGTATTGGAAAATCCCGGATGTCCGTATCCCGGACAGCCGACATTTTCGGGGACTGGGGATATATATATAGAAAAGACTTACGTTGGTGGCATCGGCCAGAAGGTGAAGTCTTTGCTGGATGCTGAGGAGCTCGCTGGCAATAGGAATGGGCTTCGCGGCCAGGATACCAGCAGGATTGCCAGTAGCCAAAGCTTCAGGCCAACTTCTTATTCTTGGAGTCAGCAGTGTCCATACTGTCGGCGTCATTCCACTTGATGCAGTGCTCCTTAAGAGATCCAAGGCTCTTGTCACTTTTCGTCAGCAGGGAGACGCGGCCCTCAAGTTCCGGCGTATCAAAGAAGCTGGGCCTAGCTGCTGCTTTGCCAAAATGGAGTGCCAGGAAAGAGCTGGGCTGGGCTGCTGCTTTAGCAGGTGCAGTAACAGCGGATTGTGTACCGGACTTGGTCTGCTTGATCATGAGAGTGCCGGACTTGGCCGGGACAGAGGTCTTGGCCGGGGCAGCAGGCTTGGCCGGGGCAGAAGTCTTCTCAGTTGCTGGAGTTTTAGGGGCTGCTTGTTCCGGCGCGGCCGATGTAGCTTGGCAGCAGAGGTAGGCGCCGGATCAGACCGGACCTCCGGCACTTCAGGGGCTTTGCCTTTATCCATGCCGGCGCTTTTGTCGCCTGCGCCGGCATCTTCAGTAGTCCCGGCGCCGCTGGTGGGCGCGCTGGCATCAGGGGCATCTTGTTGGGCTCCTGTGTCCATGTGGACATCAGAAGCCGAAGGATCCTGTTGAGCCCCCGAGTCCATGTGGACGTCGGGGGCAGAGTTGTCTTGCTCTGGCGGAGGGTCATCCTTCACCGGGGAAGTGGTTTTGTCGGGCGCAGGCGAAGATGCCGGCGCCGGAGAGGTGGTGTGACTGGCTGATGGTATGTCGGGGGTCTTAGTGGCCGCCGGCTTTTCAATGTTGGGACTGGCACTTGAGCTGGAAGCATGTTCCAGCGCAAGAGGAGCCCTGAAAGAGAGAAAACACCAAGTCAGCAATCAAAGAGAGAAATATATCGGAAATGGTGCAAAGGAAAGAAACTTACCCAGAGGCGACGGGTCTTTGCCTTTTTGGCTGGGGCACGCCAACCTTCTGCCTTTTCGGTGGCTGGGGTGTGTCGGGCTGGGGCTTCACGCCTCGCTTCCGGCCGGCACGCCCACCGGTGGAAGGAGGTCCCTGGTTTAGAGGGGCGGCATCGACAACCATGTCATCCGGGATAACTGAGGATGGCATTGGAAAGGCATAAGCAAGAGGTGTTTCTGGAAAAGCATAAGCAAGAGGTGTCGGGCAGATAAACATCTGGCAGTCTTCATCGGAATCATCGTCACTCCAGTCTTGAGTGAAATGCCGGAATGAAGAGGCCTTACCCGCGGCAGAGGCAGCACGGGTGTTCCTGGGAAGCTTGTCCCAATGATCCGGATCTTCAACGTCCGCAACAGTGCGGTCTGCCGCGATCTTGATCCGGGAGTTCTCCATCTTCTGGAAGCTGAACTTCTGCATAGGGCAAAGACAATGGGTCAGAAACAAGAATATGCTGGTGCAAGAAGTATGTCGGATCAAGCATGATAAGTATCGGAAAATAGAAGTATGTCGGCCTAGGTATCTATATGCCGGGCAAGAGCTTATGTGTCGGCAAAAGGGGTTTACCGTCGGTGCGGGGCGATCCCGGCTGTAAGGTTCTAGCCCCCAAGCAAAGGTAGCCTGAGACGACTTGCAGATGTCCTTGATCCGCCGCAGGATGTCGGCCGGAGTCAGCTCATGTGTAGAGTGCCGGGTGGGGTCCATGGGCCCGCTCATCTAGCATATCTTGTGAGGCCGGCGCTGGAGAGGAGAGATGCGCCGGCTGATAAAGCAAGCCACCAAGTCTTGAGGAGTGAGGCCGGCATCCCGCAATTCGCCCTTCACCCGGTGGAGGGCATTAACCGGCCCGACAGTGTTTTTCGGGTTATATGTCCAGTTCTTCATCGCCAATGGTGGCTCGTCCACGAATGGCGGCAAGTTGAGCAGGTCAACGTCGGTGGTGTTCTTGACGTAGAAGAAGCTCTTTTGCCACTTCTTGCAAGACTCGAGCAGTTCCACCTTGGGAAAGTCCGAGCCCTTCCGGGACATAATGGTGGCCGCGCCGCATTGGGTCATGGGGCGGTCCTTCTTCTCCTGGGCCATCTCCGGCGGGTCGTCCTTGGACCGGGGCGGTTCTTGGACAACTTGCTTCCGCAGTTGGAAGTACTTAGCCCAAGCTTGGGTGAAGGCTTCTATGCCGGCGAAGCCTTCGCAGAAGGCAGCAAAGGCAGAGAGGATCATCACTGCGTTGGCCGGGATATGGTGAGGCTGCAGATCGTAGGTGTCAAGGAGGTCCCGGAAGAAATCTGATACCAGCAGGCCGAAGCCCCGCTCGAAGTGTGCAATGAACACGACGCGTTCGTCGGCCTCGGGTGCCGGCACAGTCTCCCCCGCTGGTAGCCGGCATGCAACGCCATCCAGAACTCTTCTGGTGGTGGTGACCCAAGATATGTCGGCCGGAGTAACCTCCGACCCCTCCCAGCCGAAGCGTCCTTGGAGCTGGGCCGAGTTATCTTCCTCCGAAGCCGAGGTAGCCGTCATGCTCGATGAAGCCATCCTGGTGGCCGGGACAAGGCGTGAGAGCCAGAGTCCCGTGATGTTAGTCCTATCAAGATCAGAGAAAAGGGGGAAGTTAGTCTCTCCGGCATACTACTCTCACAGAAGTTAGCATGAAAACAAGATCTATCAACGCAGTTCAAATCGGAAATAAACATGGAAATAAGTCCTACGGAGGAACATCTGTGAACTACCGAAGAACATCACTGGCAATGCTAATCGAGTCAATGAGATACTAAGTATCGAAACTACTGAAGATCTAAGCGGGCAATGTTACCAGCGCAAGGCTACAGAAAAGCATGAGAGAGAAAGAACAGAGAAGGAAAAGCTTACCGGAGTTCGAGCGGTGGCGATGGAGCGGCGGTGAGCTTGCAGTCGAAGATCCAATCTCCCCCGGTGATGTCCAGAAGAGGAGCAGCGGCGGCGGCGATGAAGGTGAAGATGCCGTACGTCGGCGAGCAGAGGCGCCGGCGTGCAGGAGGGCGACGACGGCGGAGCTCCTTCTCTGTTCCTCGGTCTGGCGGTGAAGCGCAAGAGACAAAGGAGCGGAGGAAGAAGAAGACACTGTGGGGTAAAATGAGCAAGTTTACCCCCGCCCCCATATTTATACCACAGGACCAGGGTCATGGGGATCGTGGTAAGTGCTCCACTACCCCGACCGTTTCTGCAGGAAGTCGCCACGTGGCGGCACGGAGTGGGGTGGCAGTTCGTATAACCGTGCCACTAGGCCATGATGGTACGCAGTAAATGCACTGTGAACCGTCACTTCATATGACCGTTCGTAGCATCAGAGCAGTTGCAAGTTTCGATGCAAACTGTCAGACTTAGCTTCTCGAGGAAGCCTTAATTATGTGCCGGCATGACCGGGCATGGAACAGTTCCGTCCGGAATACCCCCGGGACCAGCCGGATTAACTTTTGGAGAAGAAAGAGGAGCCGGCATATAGTGTGATCGCCGGTGTATGATCAAGAGACGGGATATAAGGAAACTGATATCATGTTGAACCAGCCAAGGCCCCTCAGTTAAGACTGGGGGACCTCGACAGCTTCGGGGACTAGTGTCGGGGGGATGACCCCCGGTAGGGTCAAGAGACTAGAAAGATACAAGGAATATGGTTGATTTATGTCGGTTGACCAAGGTGCGGTCTGGCCAGAATATAAGAGTGTCAGCCAGACCGGCATATAAGTGTATCCCGGCTGCTGTTCAGATATGCCGGTATAACCGGGATACTTGTTGAGGAGTGCCGGCATATGCATAGATATGCCGGCCTAACTTATTTGATATGATGTGCAGGAGCAGGGAGGCCGGATTACCCGACCTTCATAGGTCGTTGGTCCGGCATATAGGCCCAGGATATGGCCAACAGTCATATCCGGGATATATAAGTCAACCAAGGTGTCATGTCCCTACAATCAAGGAGAGATTCTGCCAGGTATGGAGGGAGATCATGTTGACAGGGTGCACAGTGGTGGTTTACCTACCCTCACTGTGCACAAGTACAGCCCTTACCTCACAAAGGTAAGGTCACAGCCCAAGAAGTACAAGGTACAGGGATGTGGAGTCCCATCGAGAGCAATCAGGGGCAAAGTCAAGGGTCTCAGCCATCGTCAGCATGTCCTGTTTGGAGTGTAGTTGGTGTCTCCTGGTCTCATGTTACCGTTGTAACCCTGGCCACCACTATATAAGGTGGCACAGGGAGCCCTAGTAAGGGGTTGGTCATTCAGTGTTCCTACACTTAGCAGTTTATCTTCCTCCTCTAGCAGAAAGCTTGGAAGCACCATTGTTGTATACTCCATTGATCCAAGTATATAACTAGTAGAGCAGGAGTAGGGGTGTTATCTCCTCACGAGAGCCCCGAACCTGGGGTAGATCTGTGTCTCTTTCTGTCGTGCTTCTCAGCTCGTTCCCCTCCCCCGAATCCTCCAGCATCTAGTTCGGCCCCCATTTAAGCCATCCCATGGCATATGTTGTTTCACCACGACGACACCTAGTGACTTGACGCGAAAGTTTAGGCTTCCGATCGTCAAATCCATATCTTGATCCATGCTCTCGAATACTTGCGTGAAACTTGACTAGTGAGGTTGAAAATCGACGGTTCCGAAGGGTATCTGGATTTCGTCGACTTCTGGACTGCTGTTGGCGAAAAGCGAAAAAGCCGTCGAATTCATGACTCCAACGCCCAGAGTCCCCATGGTCGGCGCCAATTGACGAGGGTTAACTCAACAAATGTCCTAGATGAAGGACTTAGGATCGGGGAGATAGGGCGTCGGATGAACTCGAAGGTAAAGTCAGTCAAACAAGGTGTCTATTGAAAGTAAACGTAGGTGTAAACCTGGCTTGCTTTCAATCTGTCCCTTACCGTCCCCTCCTGGCCCCTATATATAGGTGGCCAGGTCTCAGGGATCGGGAGGGATCCGATACAGATTACAATATCGACATACGACATGAACTCGTATTTCGACTAGTATTACAATTGGGCCTAGCTTAATGGGCCTTAGGGGTAGTTAACTAACGGGCTCTATTATCTATACCCTTATCAATAGAATTTACCATCTTACCTTATGGAGCTCTCTCGGTGTGCCACTCAGAATAATTTACCATCATGTTGTCAAGAAGCTTTGTTGCGGCGCCCAAGGTAAGGGACATAAAAGTGCCTCCAGCAGCTGAATCCAATAGATTTCTTGAAGAAAAATTCAGTCCTGCATAAAAAGTTTGGACAATCATCCAAGTAGTCAGTCCATGAGTGGGACAATTCTTTATCATAGATTTCATTCTCTCCCAAGCTTGAGCAACATGTTCATTATCAAACTATCTAAACTTTATAATATCACTATGCAAAGCTATAATCTTAGCAGGAGGATAGTATTTTCCAATAAAAGCATTCTTACACTTATCCCAAGAATCAATAATATTTCTAGGCAAAGATAGCAACCAATCCTTAGCTCTTCCTCTTAAAGAGAAAGGAAACAACTTAAGCTTAATAATATTACCATCTACATCCTTATACTTTTGCATCTCACATAGCTCAACAAAATTGTTGAGATGAGCTGCAGCATCATCAGAACTGGCACCAGGAAATTGCTCTTTCATAACAAGATTCAACAAAGCAGGTTTGATCTCATAAAAATTTATCTCAGGAGCAGGTGGCGCAATAGGAGTGCAGATAAAATCATTGTTTTTGGTGCTATTAAAGTCACACAACTTGGTGTTCTCAGGGGTACCCATTCTAGCAAAACTATAAGCAAGCAAGTAAAAGCAACTATAAAGGAACTATTTTTTTGTATTTTTGATAAAAGATGCAAGAAAATATAAAAAAAAGCAAAACAAAAACAAAGTAAAAGATTGTGCATGAGAGACTCCCCTTGCAGAAATCTTCTTCCTCTCCGGCAATGGCACCAGAAAACTTTGCTTGATGGCCTGTAAGTACAGCCCGTTGGGAACCCCAAGAGGAAGGTATGATGAGCACAATAGCAAGTCTTGCCTCAGTTGTGAAACCAAGGTTTATCGAACCAGTAGGAGAAAGCCAAACTTCAGAAGGTGATGCTTGCTAGCTTCGCGACACTCCGGACAATGGCTCCAGGAATATTGTTGGTGTGTCTTCACCTAGCAGCAATGTGAAACCTGCACACAACACAACCAAGAACTTTGCTCCCAACTTATGATGAGGTTGTCAATCTCACCGGTTTGCTGTAAACAAAGGATTGAGCGTATCGAGTGGTAAAAGGATAATAGCATGCAAGTAAATGTAAACAATGCGAGTAAAAGTAAAATGGTAAAACAATGTAAAGGAAATTGGACCGAGGTCCACAGTTCACTAGTGGTGTCTCTCCATAAGATAAATAACAACATGCTGGGTAAACAAATTATAGTTGGGCAATTGATAGAATAAAGATAACGTACATATGTCATGAGGATCGCTATGAGATTCACTCTGGGTATTACGACAAAATACATAGACCGTAATCCAACTGCATCTATGACTAATAATCCACTCGCGGGGAGTCATCCGAGTACCCCTTGAGTATTAAGTTGCGAACAACGGATAACTGCATTAAGCAAAGTGCGTAAAGTAAACAAAGCAAATATCCTTGGACACAAGAATGTTATTTTCGCCCTAGTGGCAACAACACATCTACAACCTTTTAAGGTTTCTGTCACTCCCCCAGATTAAATAGAGGCATGAACCCAACTATCGAGCATAAATACTCCCTCTTGGAGTCACTAGCATCTACTCGGCCAAGATATCTACTAGCAACGGAAAGCATGCAAGATCATAAACAACATAGAGATAACATAAGATATATGATTCAGCACATCAACTTAACATAGTACCAATACTCATCGGATCCCAACAAACGCAACATGTATGATTACATAAAGGTGATCTTGATCATGTAGGGCAGCGCACAAGATCTAAATATGAAGCACATGGTGGAGGAGACAACCATCTAGCTACTGCTATGGACCCACAGTCCAAGGTAGACTACTCATACATCACTCTGGAGGCGACCATGCTGGTGGAGAAGGCCTCTGGCAGGGATTCCCCTCTCTGGCAGGGTGCCGGGAAGAGCTCCTAGATCCTCCCGATCTCGCTTCAACGACGGCGGCGGCTTGCAGTATGTTTCGAGGAAAAGCGAGCCGTCCCTTAGGTTTTTCCCGTCGAGGGGACTTTATAGGCAAAAGGGTAGCGTCAGGGGGTAGGCCACCT
Source organism: Dactylis glomerata (assembly GCA_007115705.1). Lineage (NCBI taxonomy): Eukaryota > Viridiplantae > Streptophyta > Magnoliopsida > Poales > Poaceae > Dactylis > Dactylis glomerata. The sequence goes on from QXEO01000553.1 coordinate 13,826,861, forward strand.
GGCTCACCATGGGGTGGCGCGGCCAGGGGCTGGGCCGCGCCCCCCTGTGGTGAGCCTGGCTCCTGGCACCCCTCCGTCTCATCTTCGGTCTTCGTGAAGCTTCGGTAAAAATAGGAGGTTCGGCTTTTGTTTCGTCCAATTCCGAGAATATTTCCTGTGTAACTTTTCTGAAACACAAAAATAGCAGAAAATAGGGAACTGACACTGTGGCATCTTGTTAATAGGTTAGTTCCAGAAAATGCATAAAAACACCACGAAGTGTAACAAAACTCAAAGCAAATGGTGTATAAACAAGCATGGAGGTTCAAAAATTATAGATACGTTTGAGACGTATCATCCTCGGTTATGGATAATTGAGTCTCTAGTCATGGAATGTACGGAAGAATCTCATCACCATTTCTGAATGATTAAAATTTGACTAGAAACCCATAAACAGGAACTCAGGATCATACACTCCGAGGGGTGGTGGTTGCTGTTGTTTCAACTTTGTTAATGTATCGCCCAGAACTACATACCATCCAGTATGTAATGTATGGGGGTTATTTTGACCCTCATTAAATAAATTTTTGATAGAAAGTTTTGCAAAGGTTTATAGGATAAAATTGGCGTTATGCAAATTAGCCTATAAGATCCACCAGCTAAATATCATGTAGTATAGTCTTTTCATAACAGCCACCAAATATGTGTCATTTGTCAATACGTTATTGTACTGACCCTTTTCATTGGGTCTGCATATTCAAACGTGCAGGTTCTTCGGTTAAGGAACAATTAGTAGGATCTCGAGTCTACATTCCAACATGTCTGCCTGTGGCACGTGATAAAGATGGAGGCTCATTGCCACTATGCTTTTGCTGTGTATTGTAAGATAGGAGACTTATGTAACTGGATTTACGTTGTAATTTTGATACTATTGCAATGATTACTAAATTTTGTACTGTGGTGCTATCAGTGATCCAGGGAATAGCACTTAACACAGGAGTCTTGCCTTTTTCAAAAGGTGGGGCGCTACAGCTTACAACACACCCGCTACAATGACTCGGCAGCAAAAACTCGCCTTGCCAAGAATCCTACCCTGAAAGGTGAGGACACGAAGCACCGGGCTTCACGACCGCGTCACGATCAAAGCGACCACCGCAGCAGACCACCACTCCAAGACTTTCTGAATCAACGTACCTTCCCTCATACGCCTAGAGGGAGTCGACAAGTAGTCGCCTTGATTATTTTGCAATTTTAGGCTTGTGCGGATAAATAAATTGTCCTAATGCAAACTAGGTAAAGCAACCTAAATGATGATATATAAAACTTCAAGCTCGAAGGCTATCACAAAGTAAATAAATGGATAGAAGTAACCGAAGCACGCGGAGACAATGATGTATCCCGATGTTCACTTCCTTGAGGGGAAGCTAGTCACCGTTGGAGAGGTGAGGGTTAGACCCCCGATGCCACGAAGGCACACCTTCTTCTCCGTGAGCTTCTTCCAGGAAGTAGAAGCTCAATCCACTATGTGGAGACCTTGGGGAGGCCTCCAATCCCGTACAAACTTCCAAACAATCACAAGTCGATTGCTCCCGGCGACTGCTACCGCCTAGGAGTCCTCAACCTCTAGGAGTAACAAGATCAAAGCAAGAACTTGACACAAGGCTCAAATCACGAATTTGATTGGTGGAAAGAGAGAGGAGGAATAGATCTTTGGGATTTCTATTTTCGTGCCCTCAGGTCGTTAGTTGTACTCAGTTTTCCCCAGCTCGTTAGTTTTTCCTCAGTTTTCCCCAAGCCGTTGTCTGAAACCCTCAGAAGGAGCTCGGACGGGAGGATTCCCGTTAAGTTGACCGTTTCCGTGCTGACGTGTGGGGCCGCGTCGTGTGGGGCCGCGTCGCGTGGGGCTGGTAGAAAGGGACCGCGTGGGACAGGACGAGACCGTGTTTGGTTGTATGTGAGAGCTCGGTTCTGTCTCTCTCGGGCCAAATTGGCATTGACTTTTCAGAGTGTCTTTTCAGCGCGCCTTTTTCCCCTCTCTCTCTGTGTAACAGTTCTCTCTCTTTTCACCAAATTAGTATCAAATCTAGAGAAGCTTCTATTTCTGTCTTTCTTCAATAATTGTTGCCTTTTGGCCCTCGTTTTTTGCCCAATATGGTAACAAATCTAGTAGGAAATCTAGAAGCTAGTGTAGGATAAATTCACAGTAGCGTAATAAATCTAGAAAACTAAGTATAATACAAAAACTGCATACAGCAGCCAAAAGCAGCCAATAACGATGTTAATGTTCACGACAAACTAAGCTGAAAATAATACAAGATGCAATGTATGCCCAACATGAAGATTAGGATACCCAGGATGAATGAATCTGTTCTTCATTCATCATATATATATTCGTCGCTCCATTTTCTGGTCCGAAAGAAATATTCATTGAACTCCTTCCGTCTGCAGTGTGCAGCCAATATATCCTCCAAACGGTATGGCCTTTGTTCATCTTTCAGACCGTACTTTCCTAATCTATCCACACGTAGTGGCCACTCATCCCAGGCGTTCATATCATCAAAGTACTCTCTGATATAACCCAAATCCGCGTAGTAGATGCAGCCAGGTCGAAGTGTCGGGTGCACTCTGGTGTCGACGGAGATACACCGGACATGATGGATGAAGAAGGCACGACTACCAATGTTACTGACGGCATGGAGAGAGCGGCTCTCAGTGTCCACACGGTACACCACTGTTTGACCTTCCTCCAAATGACCGCCCAACAACACAAGCAGCAGATCACCATCCGACTTCACAAGGTAGAACTTGTCATTTCCAAGTTCTGGAAATGAAAATAGTGTCTCCATGTTGACATTGCTCGCGCCCTGCTCCAACTGGACATTGTTGGTGCACACTAATGTTCCGAACTCAAAATTGTTCACAGCTAGTGCATGGAATTCACCATTGAACGTGGTACTGCAACGCATAGAATGGTGCTCGATCGAAAATCTTCCTTCTCCCCAAACTTCATCTATACCATTAGTTGGAGTGCTCTCATCGACCCAAGCAATTTCTGCCGGGTAATATGTGGAAACGAAGAGCATAGTCGGGGACTTCATTATAGTGACTGACTCCAGAATAACAGATGGCATCTGCGCCTGAAATATAGTGTTCGATGTCTTTGTGAGTGGGTTCAGAAGCCGTATCTTGTGCGGCTGGTTCTTTTGGGCAAGCACGATGACGCCATGGCAAAAGCTGACGAAGTAGTATCTAAAATATATGGGATTGATGAAGATAACATTCAGCACTAAGATGTTTACGATTGAAAATAAAAGGATTAACTCTATAGATATGGAGGAATTTGAACCTTGCATGAACTTCCGTTAGATCGATGGTGACGTAGCGGGATGTGCGGAGGTGGAGGAAGGAGAACTCAGCGGCGCGTGGAAGGGCGTGCTCTACCATGATCCATTCGTGCAGGTGCACATCGGGCTCAGGTAAATCTGAGCGCCAATTAGTACAAACTCGCCTCAAAGCAGAGTAGGTGTCCACGTACTCCTCGTTCGCCAGTAAGCAGGCGCCGATCTTGTGAAGTGGTCCGTCAGCCCTGAGAGAGGCCCAGTTCACGGAGGCCCCGCGCCTGGATGCACCGCCCTCGGAGGCGACGGGCTCGGCGGCGATGGGCTCGGATGCGACGGGCTCGGGGGCGATGGCCGCCGGCGCATTCTTCTTCTCCATCGCCGGCAGGGGAGGGCACGTAGGGCGGCTGGGGTTTTTTTGAGAAGGTGATGGGACGTGAGAGGCGTGGTTGCGTGCATGAGTTATGACTATGTGCAGAAGGAGGGAGAGAGGGGCTCTGTACTGGCAAAGTGATGGTTCGTCTCAGCAGTTGACGTTTGGTCTCAACACGCGCACCGCGCGGCTAACCGCTACTCACCGCGACACGTGTCCGTGGGACTGCACGTCAGCACCGTTACGTGTACTCAGTTCTACCCTCGAGTCTTACACTGGAAAAATATTTGTACTCAGTTTTCCCCTCGAGTACTAATACTGGCTAGTTCAATATACTCAGTTTTACCCTCAAGTGGCTGGTCAACAGAGAGTCAACAGATGGGATTAAGCCATCTAATTGAGTCATTTCATGCGCAAAAAAATTCAAAAAATAAAATCATAGTGCCTCCAACTCATGCGCAAAATAAAATCATAACAATCATATATAAATTAAGTTTTCACACAAATGGCCACTTCTGAAATCACTAGTAGCTATGAAGGTTCATGGCTTTCCACTCAAACCCCTTCTCAAAACATCTATACCCAAAACATAGTTTGTCTGAATGAGGCCATAATTTTTACACTCATGTATATTTGAATTGCTAATACTTTGAGGTAGGCCAACCTGGGTTTCATTGTACAAAACATGTGTTTTTCTTTTTCTAAATCTCTTATTTGAATTCCTTAGCATGTTTACTATTTACTTGCCCTTGTATCCTTGATACTACTCAGTTTTACCCTCTCCCTTCTCACAGAAGCCCAAACTTGGCCTGATTGGTCGAGCTGTTGTCACACGGATCGTGCCCACCTACCGTCGATCCTATGATCTAACGGGCAGGATCGTGCCACCCTCTCTCTATCTGTCGGTGGCAAACTACTACCCCTCTATGTATGCTAAATAACGAGTTGGCCACCGGATTCAACATGATAAACTATCACGAATTTCCACTTCTTGTAGGCATTACTTTTCACGGTAAAATGATGAACTATCACGAATTTCCATTTCTTGTAGGCATTACTTTTCACGTTGAAATGATAAACTATCACGAATTTCCATTTCTTTTACGCATTACTTTTCACGGTAAAATGATGAACTATCACGAATTTCCATTTCTTTTACGCATTACTTTTCACGGTAAAATGATAAACTATCACGAATTTCCATTTCTTTTACGCATTACTTTTCACGGTAAAATGATGAACTATCACGAATTTCCATTTCTTTTACGCATTACTTTTCACGGTAAAATGATAAACTATCACGAATTTCCATGACTTTTAGGCATTACTTTTTTGTTGAGATATAAACCACCCCCACAACGGTCATCTCCTCCTTAATTTATTGTGTAAACCCCACAACGGTCATCTCTACCTTAATTTATGGTGTAAACCCCACAACGGTCATCTCTCCCTTATAAACCCCCACAACGGCCATCCCTCATGTCAATAGGTTCTGCCTCTCTCTTATTCGTTTCTGCCTCTCTCTTCTTCGTTCACATACACTTGATCCATTGCCATGGCTTCCACGTCTCGGACGCCGACCGGAAGGGGAAGGGGAAGGGGAAGGGGCGGCATGGGTGGTGGATCATCATCATTGCCACCACCACCGTCAACACTGCCATTGATCATAGAGGAGTTCTTCATCACCATCTATGAAGACCCTTTGGCCAAGAAGGTACGTACGCGTTCCCACATATATGATGCATGTGATTAATTATGTGCATGTTCTAAAAAACCTTTAATTTCAAACGATCGGCGCTCGATCTCTTTGCAGGCACTCCCACAAAAGTTTGCGGACTATCTTGATGGCCAGGAGCCCGCAAAGGTGTATCTGCGAGCAGCTGACTGCGGTCCTCGTCTCTGGACCGTGGAGGTCCTATTTGACGGACAAGGCCGGATGTACCTCGACAAGGGCTGGGAGAATTTCGCCATTGCGCACAGTGTGGATTTCGGCTGCTTCCTACACTTCAAATATGAAGGCGATTATGTGCTCACAGTGAAGGTGTTCGACGGAACAACGTGCAGGAAGTACTACTACACGGACGATGAAGATACTGACGATGAAAGCGACGACGACGTGAAGCCATGCATCTAAGGGGATTATGACCAAGAATATATATGTAGCTTCATATGCATCGATTTATAGATCTAGCTATTTTCTATATATTATGCATGTAAAAATAATAGGGAATCGCAATTTCCACTATGATTCGAGCACCACAGCCTCCAAACGATGCCGATGCCGATATCGGCATGGTCAGAACGGCTATGCATGCTCGCCGCCACTGCTAGGTCACCGTTGGGATGCACCCTCAATCCCGTCCCCTCATTCGATCACTGACACACCAGAGATACCGCCGAGGCCAATGACGAACGTACATGCTGATGCCAATGCCGAACATGCACGCCGCTGTGGGCACGGCCACGCCGCCCCGCTATGCTGGACGCCACAGACCACCGCGAGGTCTTTCCCATCGCCACCACACTCCCCTAGCACCTATCTATACACGCCAGAAAGGAGAGACACTAGTTTTCTCTACATTGCTCGCGTTTGTGTCCGACACCGTCAGTCAAAGTGTTGAGGTCGTTGTCGATGTCCTCGACCATTTCTTCTCTTCTTTGCATGGTTAAACGCGTGTAGTTCATATCTATCTAATGCGTCTGGTCTCGCCTCAGGCAGTTCTTTGTGGACGTCGATCTCATCTCGGCACCCCGCAGGCCACCTCCTCCGTGCCATCGCTGTAGAGCTCCGTTTAAAAATCTAATCCTACCCGTGTATTGCACCTTGTATCAACGTCATGGCCCCACTTGTCATTCGATATACCGAAGCCCCACTCGTCCGCGTTTTGGTCAGGGATACGGCGATGCTTACGGTCAAACAAAGATGGATGCTCTGACATGTCTTTGCGGGCTCTACGTGGCCCCACTAGTCAGCAGTTAACGGTCAAAGGTGTTCAACCGTCGGGCAACCGGCCGTTCCAGCACTGGTGACGGTTTCAGCCAAGGGCTTGGACAAAACTGAGGAAAAACTAAGGAGCTGGGGAAAACTGAGTACAACTAAGGACCCGAGGGCACGAAAATAGAAATCCCTAGATCTTTTGTTTGGGTGGATCCTCTCTCAAAATGGATGAATCACTCTCAAGAAATCAAAGGATTAGTAGTGGGGAATTGCAAGAGAGTGGGAGCTCATATGAAATCAGATCTGGATCTCAAAGAATGGCCAAGTGATTTTTCCACGAGATGTGCCCTTGCCTTATATAAGAAGAAAATAGCCATTTTTGACAATTAAGTGTACGGCCAGTCATACCGGCCGTCAGCCCGGTCATACCGGCTAGAATCTCGGCCTAGTTGAAATTCATCTAGACGCTGCAGTGTATGCCCGGTATGACCGGCCGTGAGCCCGGTCATACCGGCTGAAATTACTATGTTTGGCTAGTCATACCGGCCTACAGCCCGGTATGACCGGTCATACGGGCTGAGTTACTTTTGTGGAAGAATGTATGCCCGGTCATACCGCCTGATGCGGACGGTGTTAATATATAGATCGCCGACCAGTTGGGAACCCCAAGAGGAAGGTATGATGAGCACAGCATCAGTTTTCCCTCAGTAAGAAATGAAGGTTTGTCAGTCCAGTAGGAGAAAGCCAAACTTCAGAAGGTGATGCTTGCTAGCTTAGTGACTTCCAACAAGGGTGCCGTTTATGACACTTGTTAGTGCACCTTCAACTAGTAGCAATGCGGAACCTGCACACAACATAACCAAATACTTTGCTCCCAACTTACGATGAGGTTGTCAATCTCACCGGTTTGCTGTAAACAAAGGTATGAGCGTATCGAGTGGAAAGCAATAGTAGTATGCGAGAAAGTAAATAGTGCGAGTAATAGTAAAACGGTGTAACAATGTAAAGGAAATTGGACCGAGGTCCACAGTTCACTAGTGGTGTCTCCCCATAAAATAAATAACAACATGCTGGGTAAACAAATTATAGTTGCGCAATTGATAGAATAAAGATAACGTGCATATGTCGCGAGGATCACTATGAGATTTACTCTGGGCATTACAACAAAATACATAGACCGCCATCCAACTGCATCTATGACTAATAATCCACTCGTAGGGAATCATCCGAGGACCCCTTGAGTATTAAGTTGCGAACAACAGATAACTGCATTAAGCAAAGTGTGTAATGTAAACAAAACGAATGTCCTTGGACACAAGAATGTTGTTTTCTCCTTAGTGGCAACATCACATCTACAACCTTAGAGGTTTCTGTCACTCCCCCAGATTAAATAGAGGCATGAGCCCAACTATCGAGCATAAATACCCCCTCTTGGAGTCACTAGTATCTACTTGGCTAAGATAGCTACTAACAACGGAGAGCATGCAAGATCATAAACAACATAGAGATAACATAAGATATATGGTTCAGCACATCAACTCAACATAACACCAATATTCATCGGATCCCAACAAACATAACATGTAGAATTACATAACGGTGATCTCGATCATGTAAGGCAGCTCACGAGATCTAAATATGAAGCACATGGTAGAGAAGACAACCATCTAGCTACTGCTATGGACCCATAGTCCAAGGTAGATGATACGTTGCAAACGTATCTATAATTTTTAATGCTCCATGCTTATTTTACACCAATTGCTATATGTTTTATCTACACTTTGTGGCACTTTTATGATTTATTTGGACTAACCTACTAATAGTTGCAAAAGTGCACAATGTTCTTGTTTTACACTTTGATGTGTAGGAATTACCAAGAATACAAGTGGAAACCTTGTTGGAGTCAAATTGGGACTTTCCTGAAATCTGTGACAGAACGCTTTTCGAAGATGGTCACGTTATGGGTCGAAGACGGCATCAAACGGAAAACCCTTCAACTACAAAGTTGTAGGGAATTTCACGGCAAACGTTCTGGACATAAAATTCGCCTGATTCCGAGTCCGGACGGCCGAGTTAGGCCCGATCTAGTGCGGCCCAAGATAGGGAGACGGAAATCCGAGAAGCTATATAAGGGGAGGAAACCTAACTCGTGGGAGACACCTCCACCCACGAATTTGCAGCCACCAGAGCCACGTTTTCGCCTCCCCCATGGATCCCATCTTCATTGGGGAGGGCTCCTATGAAGCCATGAAGGATGGGGGCCAAGGGGCGGCGCTCCCCCATGATGCCGGCGGCGGGGGAGTCCCCCGCGCCGCCGCCGTCGCCACCGCCCGCGCCCCTCACTGCTCATCTCCGTCATCTTCACCGCTATCTCCATCACCAACTCCTCCTATTATGCAGTAGTTCATCCTCCCACACACCTCTGTACCGTCCAATGTAAACATGGTGTTTGATGCTATAATATTTATTTATCCTAAGATTTATGTCATGTTTGCATACTTTATTTGTTCTTAGATTGATTTGTTGAATGTCTTTGGTTCATTAGAGTTGTATGTTGATATGGTACTGTCCTTTGGTGTCCATTATATTTATGCGCGCATGGATTAAACATCTTAGGGTTAGTAGTATGTGCAAAAGGAAGGGGGTAGTTCTGCCGGAATGACAGAAACCTGAGGACGCAAACCGGAACGTTGCACGTATGGGAGTAAGAGGACCATTAACTTAAGGCTATGGTTGGGGAAACCTTAATGCATTGTTAGTATTTGCGGATGCTTGCTAACAATCCAATCATATAGTACTTGTATTTCCAAGTAGTGAAGTGCTTGTATATTTAGCCTCTCCCACATAGAAAACTGCATCAAAGACAATGAACCCGATTTATTCACTAATTGAACTTAGACAAAGCCACCACTATTACCACCACTTTTCCACACTCATGGTACTGTTAGTTTATGGTTACTTAGTATATTTTATTGCTGCAGCACTAACATTTACTTTCTTATATTTATTATCTTGCAAAGCCATCTCTCATACCCGTATTGTTGCTCTAGTTTTATTTCCTAGATGATGCAAACGTTTAGAGTGCGTAGAGTTGTATCAGCGGTTGATAGAACTTGAGAGAACATTTATCCTACCTTTAGCTCCTCATTGGGTTCGACACTCTTACTTATCGAAAAGGCTATACACGATCCCCTATACTTGTGGGATATCAAGACCTTTTCTGGCGCCGTTGCCGGGGAGCAATAGCGTGTGGGTGAATATTCTTGTGTGCACTTGTTTGCTTTATCTCTAAGTAGTTTTTACTTCCAGTTTTAAGTTGTTCTCTATCTTAGTATGGATAGGGAATGCGAATTACAAAAAAAATTAGTTATACTTGTTACCTAAAAATGTTTTCAAAAAGGAAAGTGATTGGAAAGATGAGTAATGGTTAAGTGGGGGTCGACCTTGAACACTTGTGTTCATGCCTATGAAACCAAAACAAATCTTTCCATGGAAGCTTTTCAGTTAAAAACTTGTACATATTGTGAATATTGTATATATTGTACATATTCCTCTGTACCATAAAAGTAAAGTGATAATTGTAGTTCCTAGTTACTTGGAAGTTGATAGTTTTGCTTTGCTGTCCAAAAACAGATTTTCTGTGCTTCACCGTATAAAATGTTTAAAATCACCAGAACATGATATTGACCTGAAATTTCTTGAGTGCAAAGTAATACTTATTATAGTTCTTTAATTAAACTAACTTTTTCTGATTTGAGTTACGTAGCTGTCTCAAAAAATTCGATCTTCACCGACTGTTCAGTTTAGACAGATTCATGTGCTTCACTGTAAAAAACCGTGAAAAATCTTAGAATAGTGTTTTGATCTGAAATTGTTTGTGCATAAACCTGAGATTATGATCTGTCTTTCATTAGTTTTGAGTTTTATGATTTGAGCTACCTAACTATCTTGTTGAGTGTCATCTTTACAGACTGTTCAGTGTTGACAGATTTCTTAGTTTATTGAATATTGTACTTGGTGTTATTAGTTTCATTAGTTTTTCGACGGACAACGGAAATCATGAATACCTTAGTATATACAGTGGCTAATGTTGAGTATAGATTATGAAACTTGTCAATTCTTGGACATTAGTGGATTTTATTTAATGAGTACTAACCCTACTAATGAGTTTTGTGAAGTTTTATGTGGATGTAGCTTATAAGTTCTAATCAATATGGTGATATGAGATGAACAAGAAGACACAAGAGCTCAAGCTTGGGGATGTTTAGGTGCATCCAAAGAACATATTCAAGAAGATACAATCATCTAAGCTTGGGGATGCCTGAGTCATCCCCCTATTCATGAACTAACATGAGGTTGTCTCCTTCATACTCTATATTACCCATCCACATGATATGTATTGTGTTAACTTGTATTATAGTTGCTTTTATATGTCTTGGTTTTATCTTTTTTAGTTTTATTAGGCTCTTTATTTTGATCTTATTGCTCCTTTACTTTCACTTATAATTTGAAAACAACAAAAATAGTTCCTTTTGTTTTCCTTCTTTGTTTGGTTCTCTATTTTGTGCCTAGCTCAAAGGCGTTAAAGAAAAGCACTCTTGGGAGATAACCCATGTTTTCTTTCAGTAATTTTTCTTTTATTTGAGTCTTTGAAGTTATTACTACTATAATGACCTCTCCTTATCATTTTTATTTCGTTTTTGTGCCAAGAAGAACCTCTAATTTGAGGGAGGTAAGATTTGGGGAAGTTGCTGTCCTGAAATAGATTTCTGCGCTGCACCGTAAAAATTTGTGAAAATTCTCAGAATATCTTTTTGATCTGAAATTTCTTGAGAATATGCCCCAGGTTATATACAAACTTTCATTAGTTTTGCACTTTTCGATTTGAGCAACAGAAGGTCCTCGAAAAATCGACATTTGTCAGCTGTTCTGTTTTGACAGATTTCTGCCACTATTTGTGTTTGCCTCTCGATCGCTTTCTTTTTTAGTTCTTTTGATCACGGAACTTTTGAGGAAGTTGCTACATTAGTATATACTTTATATGTGGTAATTTTGAGTTTGAAACTGAACCAAAAAGGGTTGATTTACTATTATGTTTATGTTAATGTTGCTAATAGAATTGTGTGAAGTTTTGTATGAAGGAGGTTTTCAAGTGTAGGGATTGGAGAATGATGAGATGAGATGAGATGAAGAATGGACAAAAGCTCAAGCCTGGGGATGCCAATGTCACCCCAAGAAATATCCAAGAGGTACAAGCGTCAAAGCTTGGGGATGCCCCCGAGGCACCGCTTCTTCATCGGCAAAAATCAGGTCACCTTTCAACACACTATATTTTTATTGCTTTATATTCTATGCGTTTTTCTTGGAGTGTCTTTACTTTTGCTTTCAGTTTTTTTTTTTGTTTGCTGCAATAAATGGTTAGACCCCAACAAATTTCTTTTGGAGGAGATGTACCTTGTTTTTCATTGCCAAGAACACTCTATTTTTCACTCTTATCGTTCAACGAGTGTTCTCTTTTTCTAGAACTGCGTTTGGCTTTCGTTTTTTGCCTTGATTTTTTTTCAGATCTTGTTTTATCTTTGCATCAAGGTGTATTTAGACCACTGGTCTATGTTGGTTTTCATCAAAAAAGTTGTCTCAAAAAGGTTTAAATGGTGTTGGAAAAGAGAAAAAGTTTCATGCAAAAAAGTGGTACAAAAAGGAGCTTGTTTAGACTGCAGCTTAGACTTTTTCATGCCATGCTTGATGTCATTTTGATAGTATGCTTAGTAGTTTTTGCTATAGCATGACTTGTCTCAAATGACTGAGATTGCTTAATGAGCCTTTGAAAAAATCATGCGTTGTTTTTATTATATGGAAGCATTTATTTGGTTTTCTCCTTGATGCTTTATTTGGGTTGACTTGGCGCATGCTTACAACATGTTTGACTCTTACAAAGTCGCCATAAGCCTTTATGATCATTTGGTTTTTGACTTGTGATGCCATTTTATGCTTCTTTTAACGATGTTTTGTCACTATGCATGATTATGGCCGTTATTACTCTCTTAGTTGGTCGCTCCCAGTCTTTTGCTAGCCCTCATTTTGTACTGAGTATGAGCTCTACTCGTGCATCCAACTCCCAAAAACCAAGTTATTCCAATGTGTCCACTATAAATTCCTATGCATGGTATTTGCAAGCCATTCCAAGTAAATTTTCATGTGCTACCTTTAAAAAAACCTTTAAAATACTTCTCATTTTGTGACACTATTTTCAGCTCATGGGGACGTAGTGGTCAGATTTGCTATCTTCTATATTGTTTTGTTCCAAAAAGAAAAAAAAAGGAAAAAAGAAAAGAAAAAAAGGCACTCCTCCATGGTATGTGAATGTTGGTGGGCACCCGATGGCATCGGTTAGCCATGGTTTGTGAAAGGAAAAAGGTGGGGAGGAGTGCCAAGCTTTATAAAAGAGCACAAAAGTGCCAATCTCTCTCTCAAAAACTTGCTTATTTTTGTATGGAAGATAGTAAGAATCCCATTGCCACTCGTTGACAAAGACAACCACCTCTCAAAACCAAATTTTTATCTCTCTGTTTTACAAATAAAAAGCTCTAGCACATGTTTAATCACTGCTTCCCTCTGCGAAGGGCCTTTCTTATATTTTTTTATGTTGAGTCACCACCTTCTACCTTTATGCACCGTTTAAGAGAGCATAGTTGCCATTCTGAGTTTAATATGCATAGTCCCAAAGTTTTTCATTGATTGATTCATGATTATGGTTTCACTTGTTCTTAAATTATTTGTATCTAGTCGCCCTCTTAAACTTGAAGATGTCCTATGCATTTATGTTTTGCTATTCTATGAAGGACAAGCTAAAAACCATTTGCTATGTTTTTCCATATGATTTGAACACACGTTTGACTTTCATTGTTTCATTGTTCATGATCTTTCATTTGTGTTTCTTTTCATGTTACAACATGGGTGCTAAGTTTTTATTGTCAAGATTATGTCTCTTATGCCCATGTTCTAAGTTCTTTGATTCCAGCACTCAATGCTTACATAGATGATCAAGATTGTGATTTGTCACTTACCTACTCGAGGACAAGCAGGAGTTAAGCTTGGGGATGTTGATATGTTGCAAATGTATCTATAATTTTTAATGCTCCATGCTTGTTTTACACCAATTGCTATATGTTTTATCTACAATTTGTAGCACTTTTATGATTTATTTGGACTAACCTACTAATAGTTGCAAAAGTGCACAATGTTCTTGTTTTACACTTTGATTTGTAGGAATTACCAAGAATACAAGTGAAACCTTGTTGGAGTTAAATTGGGACTTTCCTGAAATCTGTGACAGAACTCTTTTCGAAGATGGTTACGTTACGGGTCGAAGACGGCGTCAAATAGAAAACTCTTCAACTACAAAGTTGTAGGGAATTTCACGGCAAACGTTCTGGACATAAAATTCGCCTAATTCCGAGTCCGGACAACCGAGTTAGGCCCGATCTAGTGCGGCCCAAGATGGGGAGACCGAAATCCGAGAAGCTATATAAGGGGAGGAAACCTAACTCGTGGGAGACTGTAACACCCCCAAATTTAAAGAAATTCGAGGTGCCCGTTATGTATTCTATCATAATCCTAGAATCATTATTGTGACATACATAACGTAGTCGGTAACCAGTTCCATAGATATTACAATACAGGTAGTTCAAATACAATGGTCATAGTGACCAAGTTCTTAATACAACATAATGATAGCAGTGGAATTAACGTCTTCAGGCCCATGCCTTCACCTACAAGCAATGCTGACTAGGAGATGATCTTAGTTCTGGTACTCCTCGCCATATTCTTCCTCCGAATATTCCTCCTCATAGTCTGGCCAAGTAAATAGCCAGGGACAAAGCCATGAGTACATTGGATGCACTCGCAAACCATCTTATAAACAAAAAGTAAAGAAGTATGCAAGGCTTAAATAGTGGTCTAAGCTCTAAGTTTGTTTGCATAAAATCTAGTTTTATTTCCCAAGATTGTTCATGAAAGGATAAGAGAGTGTCCATTCTCTAATTGGAATCTAAGATGGAACCTCAAATGTAGCTCATAATCATTAATCAAGTCAACTCAGCGACTGTTATCATGATTCCTTTCATCCATGTCAAAAATCTTGATAAAGGTTAAGTACCGCTAACCCAACTGTCCATGACCGCGGACGCGGCTATTCGAATAGTTTTGACCTCTGCAGAGGGGTACACTTTACCCACAAGATTCAATACATCTGCCGGGAACAATCCACGGATCGTCATACACAAGTATGCGAGGTTTAGATAATCGATCAAAATCTTTCACTTGCCTACTCTAGTATAGGACCCTTCCCTAGGAGCCCGAGACACGGCATTCTCCGCTCCGGCACCCTTAGTTTTGCCCGCTACAGGGTGCTGTATGAATGGACGAGTCCACCCGGTTCGGAAGTACCACACACATTGTGAACTTCTATAAAAGATGATGCAAGGTATCCCATACTAAAGCAAACAAGCTACGGACCAAGCCCCTTCCCATTTAGGGGTAATGTGGTCGTACTGTAAGGTTGGTCCGGCATATACTTCACACCTCATCATTCAAATTCATTTCATAGTCATTAGCCATTCTTATGTTTCTTCCAAAAATTTCATCTTGAATAGACAATCTCCATCCAAGGTTTGCAACCTCACTTGATAACTTTCAATAGGTTTCCCCTCTAGTTTACTCCAAAATTATTAGCAGCTAAGCAAGCTAATGGAATGATGCTTGGACTAAGGATGTAGTAGGTAACTTTGTTGGGTAGTCTTGCTAAACAAGACCTCACTATAAAATATTCCTCTACTCTAGTAATTCAATTATGCAATTTAATTTAAAGACAAGTAAGTATGCAAGTTGAAAACTAGGTATTGGGTATGATTCAAAAGATGGCTTGCCTTGGTTGGCAAAGTGTCCGGAATAGTCTTCTTCTTCTTCTTGATAGAATCCCTCCTCGGGCAGTTCTCCGGTAGTACTAGCGTCTATTAACGATAAACAATAATACACACAATCACCAATCATGTTCAAACAACACTCCAAGCATACACACATGATTTCAAAAAGGGTATTAATATCTACTCTAACTTGGGTTGATTTTCATTTATTTTGAATAGGTGTGCAAGATTGAGTTTCTAACTACTACCATGTAGTGTCAAATTTCAAAAGACCTGTTACAATCTTACATGGTCTAAGATCAATACCTACAGAGGGGTATTTGGAAAGGTGGTTTAACAAAAGGGTTTTATAACTAATTCGATTCTAGGTTTGAGTTCAATAAAACCTATAGGACAAATGCTTATTTAACCATATAGGTAAATATCATTCAATTAAAAAGGTCTAAAAATGAGATCTAATGATATAAACAGATGTGTATTACTAATTATGAATTTTCAGAGTTGGATTTATATTTTTATGATTTTTATTGGATTTGATATGGATTTTCTAAGGTGGAAAAGCTCCTATTTTGTTATTTTTACCAGATTAAATCTATATCTCTAAATGGGCTGAGATCACTTCCAGAAGCTAGGTCATGTTCTAAGCTTTCCAATGACATATAATTTGCTAAAATTAAATATCTACAACTCCAGGAATCTTAAAAACAAAATCAGTATTCAGATTTTTGGTTTCATTACTACCCTTTTTTTTCTAACAGCAGATAATGGGCCGCGGTGCAGGACGGAGTTGGGCCGAGTGCCAGGCTACCGCCGGGCCGGCCCATCAGCATGCTGGCCACTCACGCCAAAGAAAGAATATTTTTTTGGATCGAAGCGGTACATTCGTCCTGGACTCGGGATCGAACCAGGGAACTCACCGACGGCGAGCAGAAGGGCGCGGTGGCGGGGTTCGGCGAGGAAGGGACGAGAGGCGGCGGCGAGTTGCAGTCCGGCGGAGGAGATCCTCCTCGTCTACCCCATCCAGACGGCGGCTTGAGATAGGTGTTAGAACGCCGGGAACGGTAGGGCGCCCCAGAGCTCGGTCCACTCCGACGAGCTCGAACCAGCAACCAAATGGCTAGGAAATTATGTCTAGGAGGGATAGGAAGGTGTTGTGAATCTTTCTAGTCAAGAAAGGCGGCTTTTTATAGACGGGAGAGGGAGCACGGGGTGAGGGGATCGGCGGCCGGAGCACGGCCGGTGTCGGCTAAAGAAGGGACGAGGTGGTCGGTGCTTTTGGCGGAGGGCTGCGGTGTGTTGTAGCGTGCTGCTGGCGCGTTTGCGGGCGGCGGCTTGGTCTGGTGCAGAGTGGGAAAGTGAGGGCGGCGGCGGCTGGTGTCCCGTCACCACGCCACGGTCGGGGCCAGAGCGACCAAAGGGACAGAGGGGGATGGACGCGGGCGGCGTGCAGAGCTCACGGGGCAAGCTGGTTCCCCTCCCTTGGACAACATCTCTGCAAAGTTCTTCCTCTTTTTCCTTTGCAAGATTCTGCCCCGAAGGTGTTCGACGAAATGCCCGCAAGAAGTAAAAATTCAAATTTTCGAAATTTTCAAATTGGGTTGGTCATTATATTGGATAGGGATTCTAAAACTATTTTTATTCGGTCAAGAGGTGGTGTTTTGCTTCAGGGCTATTTTGAATTTGGGGTTGTCCTATGTTTCAGATTCAAACTTTGGACAAAATTTGAGAGGTGCTAGGATAAGTATTTTGGAAAATGCAGAATAGGTCAAGCATAAACAAAGTTTGATCTTGGATGACTTGCAAAGAAACATCTAGGTCTAGTTCAAAAATTTCTTAAGAAAGGAGAGGGAAGAGGGCTAATGGTTAACTTTTTCTAGATACTAAATCTAGTCTTATCCATTAGGGTTTTTGTGAAGTTTGTGATTTCTTGCTGTTTTAACTTCTTCTTATTTGTGGTAGCTTGATTTCACTTAATCGTGTCGTCACCAAACACACACATACACAACATTACTAAATTCTAGTAGCAATCATGCACTAAAGTAAAAGTTTAAACTTATCCAAACTTTTAACCACTTGTATTAATAATAAATGGGATACAAAATTTTTGAGTTGTTACAATCTTCCCCCCTTAAAAAGAATCTCGTCCTCGAGATTCACAAGCTAAGAACTAAAGAGATTGGGAAACTTAGTCTTGAGGTAATCTTCTCATTCCCAAGTGGCTTCATCTTCTGTGTGGTTACTCCATTGAACTTTCAGAAATTTGATGCTTTGGGTTCGGGTGGTTCCGTAAGCTTCTTCTAAGATACGAATGGGTACTTCATGATAGGTCAAATCCTTATTGATATCCACAGAGCGGTGATCAATATTCTTGAAAATATCCGGCTTCTCAGGAACTTCAAGACATTTTTGAAGTAATGATACATGAAAGACATTGTGTACTTCGGACAATTCCGGGGGCAGTTCTAGCTGATAAGAAACTTCTCCACGACGGGCAAGTATCTTAAAGGGTCCAATATATCTTGGTGCAAGCTTTCCCTTGACTTGAAATCTTTGCATTCCTTTGAGAGGTGACACACGAAGATAAACAAAATCTCCAACGTGAAAAGTCAGCTCTCGACGTCTTTTGTCAGAATAGCTCTTTTGTTGGGACTGGGCTGCCTTGAGGTGCTCACGGATCATGCGAACCTTTTCTTCGGCTTCTTGCAGAATGTTGGGTCCAAAGATTTTGATGTCTCCAGTCTCTGACCAGTTCAAAGGGGTACGCCACTTTCTTCCATATAAAGCCTCAAATGGTGCCATTTGCAAACTTGCTTGATAGCTGTTGTTGTAAGAGAATTCTGCGAAGGGCAGACAATCTTCCCACTTGGTTCCATATGCTAACACACATGCCCGTAGCATATATTCAAGTATTTGATTTACTCTCTCAGTTTGACCATCAGTCTGCGGGTGATACGCGGTGCTGAAAGCTAACTTGGTTCCCAAAGCTTGGTGTAACTGTTTCCAGAATCTAGAGGTAAATTGGGTACCTCGGTCGGACACAATGGTCTTGGGAACTCCATGAAGACTAACAATTCGGGACAGATACAGATCTGCTAGCTAATTTCCTTTATAAGTTGTCTTGACAGGAATAAAGTGGGCAACTTTGGTCAATCTATCCACAATGAACCAAATGGAGTCATTTCCACGACTAGACTTTGGAAATCCGGTGATGAAATCCATTCCAATAGATTCCCACTTCCATTCTGGAACTTGTAATGGCTGCAGCAGTCCAGCAGGACGTTGATGCTCAGCCTTAACTCTTTGGCAAATGTCACACTTGGATATATATGAAGCAATTTCTCGCTTCATACCATGCCACCAAAATTGCTCCTTCAAATCTTGATACATTTTGGTTCCATCGGGGTGAATGGAATAAGGTGTTTCATGGGCCTCCTTCATAATGACTTCTTTTAGTTCAGAATCAGCAGGCACACAAATACGTCCTTTATACCAAAGAACACCTTGTTCATCTTCTTCAAATCCTGGCACTTTGCCGGTACTAATTCGATGCTTGATTCCTTCAATACTTACATTTCCTTTCTGTGCTTCTATGATTTGGCTCATCAAAGTGGGTTGAAGCTCGAGATTAGCTAAAAACCCTTGGCTAACTAGCTCCAATCCAAATCTTTCAAATTCTTGATGCAACTTAGGTTGCTCCTCCTTCATCAACATGTTCAAGGTGCATGGTTTTCTACTAAGAGCATCAGCTACTACATTGGCCTTTCCAGGGTGATAGTGAATTTCAAGATCATAATCCTTGATCAGTTTAATCCATCTCCTTTGCCTCATGTTCAACTCCTTCTGAGAGAAAATATACTTCAAGCTTTTATGGTCAGTGTAGATCTCACAGCGATTACCCATGAGGTAATGCCTCCATGTCTTCAATGCAAGAACTACGGCTGCTAACTCCAGATCATGGGTTGGATAATTTTCTTCATGGGGTCGAAGCTATCTAGATAGGTAGGCTATGACCTTGCCTTCTTGCATTAATACGCATCCCAGCCCGAGTTTGGATGCGTCACAATAAACATCAAAACTCTTGGTAATATCCGGCATGGTTAAGATGGGCGCGGTAACCAACCGCTTCTTCAGCTCTTGAAAACTTTCTTCACACTTAGGGGTCCATTCAAACTTCTTGTCTTTCTTCAATAATTGGGTCATGGGCCGGGCAATACTCGAAAATCCTTCAACAAACTTGCGGTAATAACCCGCTAATCCAAGGAAACTTCTAACTTTAGTTTGGGTTGCAGGGGCTTCCCAATCCATAACCGATTGGATCTTCTTTGGGTCAACAGAGACTCCTCCAGCTGATAATACATGACCTAAGAATCCAACCTCCTTTAACCAAAATTCGCACTTACTAAACTTGGCATAAAGTTGATGCTCTCTCAAAGTTTCCAGTACTAACTTCAAATGAGTTGCATGATCCTCTTCAGACTTGGAATAAATAAGAATGTCATCGATGAAGACAACGACAAACTTATCCAAAAACTCCATGAATACCTTATTCATGAGGTTCATGAAATAGGCAGGGGCATTGGTTAATCCAAAAGACATTACGGTGTACTCATACAATCCGTAGCGGGTGGTGAAAGCTGTTTTAGGTATATCCATTGCACGGATTTTCAGTTGATGATATCCAGTTCTAAGGTCTATCTTAGAGAAGACTTGAGATCCATTCAATTGGTCAAACAGATCTTCGATCTTGGGCAGAGGATACTTGTTCTTGATAGTAACATCATTTAGCCTATGGTAATCAGTGCACAGTCTGCTAGAACCGTCACTTTTGTCCACAAATAAAACTGGTGACCTCCAAGATGATGAACTTGGTTGGATTAGTCCTTTCCACAGCATATCATCTAATTGCTTCTTCAACTCAACTAGTTCAACAGGGTTCATTCTATATGGCCTCTGGGCTATTGGTCCAGTTCCAGGGATAAGCTCAATGATGAACTCAATATCCCGATCCGGTGGCATACCGGGCAGTTCATCGGGAAAAACATCCGGATACTCACAAACTATTGGGACTTGATCTAGAGTGGGTCCTGATATACTCTTGTGACATTGAGTGGTCTGAGGGGGTTTTTCAGATAAATGCTTCACTACAATTCCAGTGCTACTTGTCATGGTGATGGTCTTTTTAGCACAATCTATCACTCCTTGATGTTGAGACATCCAATCCATACCTAGGACTACTTCCAATCCTTTGGTTCCTAAAACAATCAGGCTGGCTAGGAACTTTATCCCATGGATTTCTATGGGAACTGCCAAACAAGTCCATCTAGCCTTTG
The DNA here is from genome assembly GCA_007115705.1 of Dactylis glomerata. Taxonomy (NCBI): domain Eukaryota; kingdom Viridiplantae; phylum Streptophyta; class Magnoliopsida; order Poales; family Poaceae; genus Dactylis; species Dactylis glomerata. The sequence continues at coordinate 13,847,743 of QXEO01000553.1, forward strand.
TTATTGACCCAGGTATTTGTACTAACATTAAATTTTTCAAAGGTGTAGGTTGAAGTCCACTTTTGTAGGCAAAGGTTTCCGTAACAAAAGAATGCGAAGCTCCAGAATCAAACAGAACTCTTGTATGAACTGAGTTAACAGGGAACATACCAAGCACAACGTCGGTTGCCTCCTGAACTTGTTCAGTAGTCATGTGGTTCAGACGGCCTCTTGGGTTAGGCGGGTTCCTTGGTGCATAGTTCTTCCCATTTCCATCACGGTGCTGCTGTTGAGCAGGGGCAGCAGGCTTTGGTGCAGCATTCATCTTCTTCGGGCACTCGTTGGAGTAGTGCCCCTTGAGTCCACACCCATAGCAGGTAACACCAGACTTGTCACCTGACTGAGGAAGGGCAGGTGTGCCACTCGGCCTTGGAGCGGTAGGATTGAAGTTGTTACCACTAGAGTTTGCAGGGGTACGGTTGAAGTTGTTGCCTCCTGGGCGGTTGGGGTAGTTGGGGCACGGTGCAGGTGCAGACGCCCTATTGGGTTGAGGGACGAAACTTGAAGATGGATTTCCTCTTGGTTTCTGCGAGTTGCTAGAGTTGCCTTGATACATCATACGGCGTTTGCGGTTCTCAGAAGCTTGCTTGAGCTTACCCTCCATCTGAATGGCAGAGTCTACCAGTGACTCCAGATCCGCAAAGGGAATGCTGACTAATACACACTGCATCTCATCATGCAGTCCATTCAGAAACCTCTCTTGCTTCTTTTCATTGGTGTCAGCATCATCTGGGGCATACCTTGACAAGGTAAGGAACTTGTCGCGGTAATCAACCACAGATAGAGATCCTTGCTTCAGATTCCTAAACTCATCTCTCATTCTCTTGACTAGACCCATTGGGACATGGGCCTTGCTAAACTTGCTCTTGAATTCTTCCCAGGGCATCACATACCCATTTGCTTGCATGGCCTGGGTGCTATCCCACCAAGCTCTTGTGGCTCCTGCAAGGTAGTGGGTGGTGTAAAGAACCTTCTCATTTTCTCCAATTCCGGTGACTTCCAAATTGTTTCCCATAGTGCGAAGCCAGTCATCAGCATCCAGAGGTTCTTTAGCCTTGGTGAAAGTTGGCGGGTTGGTGTTTTGGAAACTTCTCAGCTTGGAGCGGGGTTCACCATTTCCATTACCATTTCCATTGTTATCTCCTCCTCCATGGCCATTCCCATTGGCATTGTGGTTCATGGCCATCTAGGGTGAGTTGCTGAAGAGTGGCCAAGTTGGCCTGCCGCTCAGCTCGGGCTGCTTCCCGATCTTCCATGATCATCCTTAGCAATTTAGCCACTTCTGGGTTCGGAGGTGGTGGAGCGCGAGTCATCTGAAGATAAGGGTATAAGACAAGAGCGAAAACTAATTGCTATACTTAAAGTGCTCAAAGCGAGGCAAATAACCTTACTAGGGCCTTAGTGGCCAAACCCATTTTTTATTTAACAAGCATGAAACAAACCACACATCGAGTTCACACATTACAAATGGTTTACCTCAACTCATTACGACTCGTCTACTAGATAGTGGGGATACAACTCACACCTACATGAAGTGATCTAATGTGAAGTCATTACTAGATAACGCTTAGATCAATGATCTAAACATCTGGAACCTCGGACTCGTCGTCGTCAAGGTCCACCACGGGTGCATCAACCTCCTCATCATCGATGAATCCATCATCATCATCATCATCCTCCTGATCCTCCATGTCCATGTCCTCCATGTAGTCCTTGTCATTGCTAAGGAGAGCATCTCTCTCCTTGCGAAGGTCAATACCCTCCTCCTCAGCCTCCTCGAGATGAGTCTCGAGATCGCTAAGGTACTCTGTCATCTCAGCGACCTTGGCCTTTGATGTCTACGCACGCGTCTGTTCTTGTAGACAGTGTTGGGCCTCCAAGTGCAGAGGTTTGTAGAGCAGCAGCAAGTTTCCCTTAAGTGGATCACCCAAGGTTTATCGAACTCAGGGAGGAAGAGGTCAAAGCTATCCCTCTCAAGCAACCCTGCAATTACGATATAGAAAGTTTCTTGTGTCCCCAACACACCCAATACACTTGTCAGATGTATAGGTGCACTAGTTCGGCGAAGAGATAGTGAAATACAAGTGGTATAGATGATTATAAGTAGTAAATGCAATCTGGAATAAAAATGGCAGCAAGCAAACAAGTAACAAAACAGCAAGTAAACGGTGTGCAAAGCTTGGAAACAAGGCCTAGGGATCATACTTTCACTAGTGGACACACTCCCAACAAATATAACATAATTGAACAAATAAATAACTTCTCTTCACTATGGTACTCTGAATTACTCTCCTATTGAATAACACTAATCATTGCGTAGGGCTACGAAGCACTCCTCAAAGTTCATCAAGTACTTGACAAACACCACTCATAGAGATATCCAAATCAAATCACAACTCAAGATAGATATTATTGTAACTTAGACCAAGTACTAACATGGTGCACACACTGTCAACATTACACCATGAAAGGAGGAATAGATCACTTCAATACTATCATAGTGATAATTATTCTCATAATCCATAAGAGATCACAATCGTAGCCTAGACCAAGTACCACCATGATGCACGCACTGTCACCGTTACACCATGGCAGGAGGAATAGATTACTTTAATAACACACTAGAGTACACATAACGAAGAAGAGTAACATCTACTTATTCAACATGATACAAAGCTCACGATAACATAAAGATCACATCATGGGAGAGAGAGGTGAACCACATAGCTACCGGTAGAGCCCTCAGCCCCGGGGATGAACTACTCCCTCCTCATCATAGGAGACAGCAAGGTTGATGGAGATGGCGGTGAGGTCGATGGAGACGGCGGAGACGGCGATGCAGACCGATGTAGATGGCTCCGGGGGCACTTCCCCGTCCCGGCAGGGTGCCGGAATAGAGACTTCTGTCCCTCGAAATTTGTCTTCGACGGCGGCGGCGCTGCGGAACTATTCTGGAAATTTCGCCGACTCCCCCAGGGTTTTCCGTCCCGAGGCTTCTTATAGGCGAAGGGGCATCGTCAGGAGTGGCCCCAGGCCTCCTCACACCTAGGCGGCGCGGCCAGGGCCTGGGCCGCGCCGGCCTAGTGTGAGGCTGGCCTGTGGCCCCTCTCCTTTGCCTCTTCGGATCTCTGGAAGCTTCCGGGCAAAATAAGACTTCAGGAACTTGTTTCGTCCAATTCCGAGAATATTTTCTGTGCATCACTTCTGAAACACAAAAACAGCAGAAAACAGGGAACTGGCACTGTGGCGACTTGTTAATAGGTTAGTTCCGGAAAATGCATAAAAGTGCCACGAAGTGTAACGAAACACAAGGCAAATGGTGTAAAAACAAGCATGGAGCATCAAAAATTATAGATACGTTTGAGACGTATCAGCATCCCCAAGCTTAACTCCTGCTCGTCCTCGAGTAGGTAAGTGATAACAAAAGAAATAATTTTTGAGGTGACATGCACCTACACAATCTTGATCATCTATGAAAGCATTGAGTGCTGGGATCATAAGAACTTAAAACATGGGCATGAAAGACATAATCTTGATAATAAAAACTTAGCAACCATGTTATAACATGAAAAAGAACACAAACAAAAGATCATGAATAATGAAACAATGAAAGTCAAATGTGTGTTCAAATCATAAGGAAAAACATACAAATGGTTTCCAGCTTGTCCTTCATGGAGAGCAAAACATAAATGCATAGGACACCTTCAAGTTTAAGAGGGCGACTAGATACAAATAATTTGAGAACAAGTGAAACCAATAATATGAATCAATCAATGTAAACTTTGGGACAATGCACATTATACTCAGAATGACAATTATGCTCTCTTAATGGTGCATAAAGATAGAAGGTGGTGACTCAACATAAAAGTAAAAAAGAAAGGCCCTTCGCGGAGGGAAGCAGTGATTAAACATGTGCTAGAGCTTTTCATTTGTAAAACAGAGATAAAACTTGGGTTTTGAGAGGTGGTTGTTTTTGTCAACAACTGGCAATGGGGTTCTTACTATCTTCCATACAAAAATGAAGCAAGTTTTTGAGAGAGAGATTGGCACTTTTGTGCTCTTTTATAAAGCTTGGCACTCCTCCCCACCTTTTTTCCTTTCTCAAACCATGGCTAACCGATTCCATCGGGTGCCCACCAACATTCACATACCATGGAGGAGTGCCTTTTTTCTTTCTTTTTTTTCTTTTTTTTTCTTTTTGGAATAAGCAATATGGAAGATAGCAAATCCGACCACTACGTCCTCATGAGCTAAAAACAGTGTCACAAAACGAGAAGTGTTTTGAAGGTTTTTGAAAGGTAGCACATGAAAATTTACTTGGAATGGCTTGCAAATACCATGCATAGGAATTTATAGTGGACACAATGGCAAACTTGGTTTTTGGGAGTTGGATGCACGAGTAGAGCTCATACTCAGTACAAAATGAGGGCTAGCAAAAGACTGGGAGCGACCAACTAAGAGAGCAATAACGGCCATAATCATGAAAAGCGACAAAGCAACATTAAAAGAAGCATAAGATGGCATCAAAAGTCAAAAATTAAATGATCATAGAGGCTATAGGCGACTTATTTTGTAGTCAACATGGTGTAAGCATGTGCCAAGTCAACCCAAATAAAGCATCAAAGGAGAAAACCAAATAAATGCTTCCATATAATAAAAACAACGCATGATTTTTTCAAAGGCTCATTAAGCAATCTCAGTCATTTGAGACAAGTAATGCTACAGCAAAAATCACTAAGCATACTATCAAAAAGACATCAAGCACGACATGAAAAAGCCTAGGCCGCAGTCTACACAAGCTCCTTCTTGTACCACTTTTTGCATAAAGCTTTTTCTCTTTTCCAACACCATTCAAACTTTTTATAAACACCTCTTTTGATGAAAACCAATAAAGATCAGAGGCAAAAATACACCTTTATGAAAAGATATAACAAGATCTGAATGCAAATCAAGGCGAAAAATGCAAGCTAAACGCAGTAGCAGAAAAAGAGAACACTCGTTGATCGATAAGAGTGAAAACTAGAGTGTTCTTGGCAAATAAAAATGAATTCATCTCCTCCAAAAGAAACATGATGTGATCTAACCATTTATTGCAGAAAATAAAGCAAAAGAAAACTAAAAACAAAAACAACTGACGCTCCAAGAAAAACGCATAGTGCATGAAGCAATAAAAATATAGTGTCTTGAAAGGTGACCTAATTTTTGCCGATGAAGAAGGGGTGCCTCGGGGGCATCCCCAAGCTTTGACGCTTGTACCTCTTGAATATTTCTTAGGGGTTGCATGGGCATCCCCAAGCTTGAGCTTTTGTCCATTCTTCATCTCATCTCATCATTCTCCAATCCCTACACTTGAAAACTTCCTTCATACAAAACTAAACACAAATCTATTAGCAACATTAGTGTAGGCATAACATATAATCGACCTCTTTTTGCTTCAGGTTTCAACCCGAAACCACCACATATATAGCATATACTACTGTAGCAACTTCCCCAAAAGTTCCGTGATCAAAAGAACTCAAAAGAAAGCGATAAAGCGGCAAAAACGAATAGTGGCAGAAATCTGTCAAAACAGAACAGCTGAAAAAGGTCGAATTTTTTAGGGGTTTTCTGTTGCTCAAATCAAAAAGTGTTCAACTAACGAAAGTTTGGATATAACCTGGGGCATATGCACAAGAAATTGCAGGTCCAAAAGATATACAGAGAATTTATACGAATGTTTACGGTGCAGCACCGAAAACAGTTTCAGGACAGCAACATCCCCAAATCTTTACCTCACTCAAATTAGAGGCTTCTCTTGGCACAACAACGAAATAAAAAGGATAAGGAGCGGTCATTACAGTAGTAATGACTTCCAAGACTCAAATAAAAGAAAAAGTACTGAAAAATAAACAATGGGTTATCTCCCAAGAGTGCTTTTCTTTAACGCCTTAGAGCTAGGCGCAGTAATTTGCAAAGATGCTCATGTGGGCGCCATATAAGAGCTTGAGGCAAAGGCGCCATATAGGAACTTAAAGCAATATAGAGCATCAAAAAGCAAGTATGGAACACATTTAAATCTAAACCACTTCCTATGAAAAATAGTCTTGTAGAGAGACAAGTCATGAAAGCGCAAAGCAAAAAGCATAGGAAGGCAAAACAAGTACAACTTCAAGAATTACAACATAAAGAGGGGAAACTCAATATTGTTGAGATCCATCAAACCATGTTTCCCTCTCTCATAATAACTTTCAGTAGCATCATGAATAGAATTAACAATATAACTATCACATAAAGCATCCCTATCATGAGCCACATGCATAAAAAAATTAATACTCACCACAGGAACAATAGTAGTAGGAGCAGATTCAACAGAATAATTATTCTCATCACCATAATCATCAAAAATTGGAGGCATATTGTAATCATAACTAATTTTATCCTCAATAGTAGGTGAACTGAAAATATTATACCCATCATCATAACCATCTTAAACTAGAGGTTTAGTATCATCACAAGCTAGAAAACAGCTATTTCGCAAAGCATATTCTTCAAACATATCATCATAAGAAGGAACATCACATAAGGGAGATAAAATATTATCAGAACAAACTTTCTCCACTAAAGCTGGGGAACTAAAAATATCATGCTTAACAAAACCAGCTTCCCTAAGCTTAGACTTTTATACAGCATTAGCAACAACGGTGTTCAAAGCATTCATACTAACAACACTATTAGCATGCAAATTAAGCTCCAAAGGTTTTTCAATTTTCTCTTCAAACACTTCATATCTAAACTCAGGAAAAAGACTAAAGAACTCATTGTTTTCCATTAAGCCTAACTAGTGAAAATAAAAACAAGAAACAAAAAGATATAATTGCAGAATCTAAAGGAAATAAGTTCGAGCACTCACCAGCAACTAAAAGACTTAGTAGCCAAATAATATGAGTACCTTTTACCTTACCTCCCCGGCAACGGCGCCAGAAAAGAGCTTGATGTCTACGCACGCGTCTGTTCTTGTAGACAGTGTTGGGCCTCCAAGTGCAGAGGTTTGTAGAGTAGCAGCAAGTTTCCCTTAAGTGGATCACCCAAGGTTTATCGAACTCAGGGAGGAAGAGGTCAAAGCTATCCATCTCAAGCAACCCTACAATTACGATACAGAAAGTCTCTTGTGTCCCCAACACACCCAATACACTTGTCAGATGTATAGGTGCACTAGTTCGGCGAAGAGATAGTGAAATACAAGTGGTATAGATGATTATAAGTAGTAAATGCAATCTAGAATAAAAATGGCAGCAAGCAAACAAGTAACAAAACAGCAAGTAAACGGTGTGCAAAGCTTGGAAACAAGGCCTAGGGATCATACTTTCACTAGTGGACACACTCCCAACAAATATAACATAATTGAACAAATAAATAACTTCTCTTCACTATGGTACTCTGAATTACTCTCCTATTGAATAACACTAATCATTGCGTAGGGCTACGAAGCACTCCTCAAAGTTCATCAAGTACTTGACAAACACCACTCATAGAGATATCCAAATCAAATCACAACTCAAGATAGATATTATTGCAACTTAGACCAAGTACTAACACGGTGCACACACTGTCAACATTACACCATGAAAGGAGGAATAGATCACTTCAATACTATCATAGTGATAATTATTCTCATAATCCATAAGAGATCACAATCGTAGCCTGGACCAAGTACCACCATGATGCACGCACTGTCACTGTTACACCATGGCAGGAGGAATAGATTACTTTAATAACACACTAGAGTACACATAACGAAGAAGAGTAACATCTACTTATTCAACATGATACAAAGCTCACGATCACATAAAGATCACATCATGGGAGAGAGAGGTGAACCACATAGCTACCGGTAGAGCCCTCAGCCCCGGGGATGAACTACTCTCTCCTCATCATAGGAGACAGCAAGGTTGATGGAGATGGCGGTGAGGTCGATGGAGACGGCGGAGACGGCGATGGAGACCGATGGAGATGGCTCCGGGGGCACTTCCCTATCCCGGCAGGGTGCCGGAACAGAGACTTCTGCCCCCCGAAATTTGTCTTCGATGGCGGTGGCGCTGCAGAACTATTCTGGAAATTTCGCCGACTCCCCTAGGGTTTTCCGTCCCGAGGCTTCTTATAGGCGAAAGGGCATCGTCAGGAGTGGCCCCAGGCCTCCTCACACCTAGGCGGCGTGGCCAGGGCCTGGGCCGCGCCAGCCTAGTGTGAGGCTGGCCTGTGGCCCCTCTCATTCGCCTCTTCGGATCTCTAGGAAGCTTCCGGGCAAAATAAGACTTCAGGAATTTGTTTCGTCCAATTCCGAGAATATTTCCTGTGTATCACTTCTGAAACACAAAAACAGTAGAAAATAGGGAACTGGCACTGTGGCGACTTGTTAATAGGTTAGTTCCGGAAAATGCATAAAAGTGCCACGAAGTGTAACGAAACACAAGGCAAATGGTGTAAAAACAAGCATGGAGCATCAAAAATTATAGATACGTTTGAGACGTATCAGCCTTCAACTCCTTAATGGTGTCATCTCTCTCCTGGCGCTGGCGACGAAGGCGCCTATGCTCCCTGGCAAGGAGCCTGATGGTGCCCCTAGCCTCCAAGAGCGTGAAGTGGTCGAGGTTGGCCTTGGTGCGGGCACGATCGGCCTCCTACTGTGTGGAGTACAGCATGAAGTCCAAGTGATCAACGTGGTGCCTCAGCTCGTGGTGAAGTGGCGGCATCTCCATGGGGAATCCAGCATGATCACGCCTGGCATAATGCTGGAAATGCAACCCCTGAATCTCCTCGACGTGATGGCCACAGAGGCGTGCGAGCATCTCCTGCATGCCCCTGGCCAGGCCATCAACCCAGTTGTTCTCCACAATCTCAAACTGGATAAGTGTGGATGTGGGGTCTCCCATCTTGCCGCAGACATTGGCCATGACAAGCCACTGAAGTTCCCCTTCTGGGTGATCATAGAGCCGACCACCCATGAACTCTGGGAATGGGCGACCAAGGTGGATAGCAAGGGTGGTGAGGTCTCATTCAAAGACCAGATCCCCATCATGCCCTAGCTGGTACAGCTCGGTGAAGTTCACAACCATCTACAAAATTTTAAGATAGATTAAGTTAGTGAGCGTCTCAAGTGTGCAAAATTTTAAGTATGCATTCCAATAAATAGTTTGGTAACAAGAGGGAATAGAGTAAGCAATATTACTTGTTTCTGTTTTGTTTTAAAACACTTGTTTTAAATTTCTTTCTAACGCCCATTCAAACTAAGGTCTCCCATGGTCAGCCTAGGCTCTAATACCAACTTTGTAACACCCCCAAATTTAAAGAAATTTGAGGTGCCCGTTATGTATTCCATCACAATCCCAGAATCATTGTTGTGACATACATAACGTAGTCGGTAACCAGTTCCATAGACAATACAATACGGGTAGTTCAAATACAATGGTCATAGTGACCAAGTTCTTAATACAACATAATGATAGCAGCGGAATTAACGTCTTCAGGCCCATGCCTTCACCTACAGGTAATGCTGACTAGGAGATGATCTTAGTTCTGGTACTCCTCGCCATATTCTTCCTCCGGATATTCCTCCTCATAGTCTGGCCAAGTAAATAGCCAGGGACAAAGCCATGAGTACATTGGATGCACTCGCAAACCATCTTATAACCAAAAAGTAAAGAAGTATGCAAGGCTTATATAGTGGTCTAAGCTCTAAGTTTGTTTGCATAAAAGCTAGTTTTATTTCCCAAGAATGTTCATTAAAGGATAAGAGAGTGTCCATTCTCTAATTGGAATCTAAGATGGAACCTCAAGTGTAGCTCATAATCATTAATCAAGTCAACTCAGTGACTGTTATCATGATTCCTTTCATCCATGTCAAAAATCTTGATAAAGGTTAAGTACCGCTAACCCAACTATCCATGACCGCGGACGCGGCTATTCGAATAGTTTTGACCTCTGCAGAGGGGTACACTTTACCCACAAGATTCAATACATCTGCTAGGAACAATCCATGGATCATCATACACAAGTATGCGAGGTTCAGATAATCGATCAAAATCTTTCACTTGCCTACTCTAGTATAGGACCCTTCCCTAGGAGCCCGAGACACGGCATTCTCCGCTCCAGCACCCCTAGTTTTGCCCGCTACAGGGTGCTGTATGAATGGACGAGTCCACCCGGTTCGGAAGTACCACACACATTGTGTACTTCTATAAAAGATGATGCAAGGTATCCCATACTAAAGCAAACAAGCTACGGACCAAGCCCCTTCCCATTTAGGGGTAATGTGGTCGTACTGTTAGGTTGGTCCGGCATATACTTCACACCTCATCATTCAAATTCATTTCATAGTCATTAGCCATTCTTATGTTTCTTCCAAAAATTTCATCTTAAATAGACAATCTCCATCCAAGGTTTGCAACCTCAGTTGATAACTTTCAATAGGGTTCCCCTCTAGTTTACTCCAAAATTATTAGCGGCTAAGCAAGCTAATGGAATGATGCTTGGACTAAGGATGTAGTAGGTAACTTTGTTGGGTAGTCTTGCTAAACAAGACCTCACTATAAAATATTCCTCTACTCTAGTAATTCAATTATGCAATTTAATTTAAAGACAAGTAAGTATGCAAGTTGAAAACTAGGTATTGGGTATGATTCAAAAGATGGCTTGCCTTGGTTGACAAAGTGTCCGGAATAGTCTTCTTCTTCTTCTTGATAGAATCCCTCCTCGGGCAGTTCTCCGGTAGTACTAGCGTCTATTAACGATAAACAATAATACACACAATCACCCATCATGTTCAAACAACACTCCAAGCATACACACATGATTTCAAAAAGGGTATTAATATCTACTCTAACTTGGGTTGATTTTCATTTATTTTGATTTATTTTGAATAGGTGTGCAAGATTGAGTTTCTAACTACTACCATGTAGTGTCAAATTTCCAAAGACCTGTTACAATCTTACATGGTCTAAGATCAATACCTATAGAGGGGTATTTGGAACGGTGGTTTAACAAAAGGGTTTTATAACTAATTCGATTCTAGGTTTGAGTTCAATAAAACCTATAGGACAAATGCTTATTTAACCATATAGGTAAATAGCATTCAATTAAAAAGGTCTAAAAATGAGATATAATGATATAAACAGATGTGTATTACTAATTATGAATTTTCAGAGCTGGATTTATATTTTTATGATTTTTATTGGATTTGATATGGATTTTCTAAGGTGGAAAAGCTCCTGTTTTGTTATTTTTACCAGATTAAACTATATCTCTAAATGGGCTGAGATCACTTCCAGAAGCTAGGTCATGTTCTAAGCTTTCCAATGACATATAATTTGCTAAAATTAAATATCTACAACTCCGAGAATCTTAAAAACAAAATCAGTTCAGATTCAGATTTTTGGTTTCATTACTACCCCTTTTTTTCTAACAGCAGATAATGGTGCAGGACGGAGTTAGGCCGAGTGCCAGGCTACCACCGGGCCGGCCCAACAGCATGCTGGCCACTCATGCCAAAGAAAATAAAATTTGGATCGAAGCGGTACGTTCGTCCTGGACTCGGGATCGAACCAGGGAACTCACCGACGGCGAGCAGAAGGGCGCGGTGGCGGGGTTCGGCGAGGAAGGGACGAGAGACGGCGGTGAGTTGCAGTCCAGCGGAGGAGATTCTCCTCGTCTACCCCGTCCAGACGGCGGCTTGAGGTAGGTGTTAAAACGCCGGGAACGGCAGGGCGCCCCGGAGCTCGGTCCACTCCGGCGAGCTCGAACCAGCAACCAAATGGCTAGGAAATTATGTCTAGGAGGGATAGGAAGGTGTTGTGAATCTTTCCAGTCAAGAACGGCGGCTTTTTATAGACGGGAGAGGAAGCACGGGGTGAGGGGATCGGCGGCCGGAGCACGGCCGGTGTCGGCTAAAGATGGGACGAGGCGGTCGGTGCTTTCGGCGGAGGGCTGCGGCGTGTTGTGGCGTGCTGCTGGCGCGTTTGCGAGCGGCGGCTTGGTCTGGTGCAGAGGGGGAAAGTGAGGGCGGCGGCGGCTGGTGTCCCGTCACCACGCCACGGTCGGGGCCAGAGCGACCAAAGGGACAGAGGGGGATGGACGCGGGCGGCGTGCAGAGCTCACGGGGCAAGCTGGTTCCCCTCCCTTGGACATCATCTCTGCAAAGTTCTTCCTCTTTTGCCTTTGCAAGATTCTGCCCCGAAGGTGTTCGATGAAATGCCCGCAAGAAGTAAAAATTCAAATTTTCGAAATTTTCAAATTGGGTTGGTCATTATATTGGATAGGGATTCTAAAACTATTTTCGTTAGGTCAAGAGGTGGTGTTTTGCTTCAGGGCTATTTTGAATTTGGGGTTGTCCTATGTTTCAGATTCAAACTTTGGATAGAATTTGAGAGGTGCTAGGATAAGTATTTTGGAAAATGCAGAATAGGTCAAGCATAAACAAAGTTTGATCTTGGATGACTTGCAAAGAAACATCTAGGTCTAGTTCAAAAATTTCTTAAGAAAGGAGAGGGAAGAGGGCTAATGGTTAACTCTTTCTAGATACTAAATCTAGTCTTATCCATTAGGGTTTTTGTGAAGTTTGTGATTTCTTGCTGTTTTAACTTCTTCTTATTTGTGGTAGCTTGATTTCACTTAATCGTGTCATCACTAAACACACACATACACAACATTACTAAATTCTAGTATCAATCATGCACTAAAGTAAAAGTTTAAACTTATCCAAACTTTTAACCACTTGTATTAATAATAAATGGGATACAAAATTTTTGAGTTGTTACAGAGACACCTCCACCCACGAATTCGCAGCCACCAGAGCCACGTTTTCGCCTCCCCCATGGATCCCATCTTCATGGGGGGGGTGGCTCCTATGAAGCCATGAAGGAAGGGTGCCAAGGGGCGGCGCTCCCCCATGATGCCGGCGGCGGGGGAGTCCCCCGCGCCGCCGCCGCCGCCGCCACCGCTCGCGCCCCTCGCTGCTCATCTCCGTCATCTTTACCGCTATCTCCATCACCAAATCCTCCTATTATGAGTGGTTCATCCTCCCACACACCTCTGTACCGTCCTATGTAAACATGGTGTTTGATGCTATAATATTTATCCTATGATTTATGTCATGTTTGCATAGTTTATTTGTTCTTAGATTGATTTGTTGAATGTCTTTGGTTCATTAGAGTTGTATGTTGATATGGTACTGTCCTTTGGTGTCCATTATATTTATGCGCGCATGGATTAAACATCTTAGGGTTAGTAGTATGTGCAAAAGGAAGGGGGTAGTTCTGCCGGAATGACAGAAACCTGAGGACGCGAATCGGAACGTTGCACGTATGGGAGTAAGAGGACCATTAACTTAAGGCTATGGTTGGGGAAACCTTAATGCATTGTTAGTATTTGCGGATGCTTGCTAACAATCCAATCATATAGTACTTGTATTTCCAAGTAGTGAAGTGCTTGTATATTTAGCCTCTCCCACATAGAAAACTGCATCAAAGACAATAAACCCGATTTATTCACTAACTGAACTTAGACAAAGCCACCACTATTACCACCACTTTTCCACACTCATGGTACTATTAGTTTATGGTTACTTAGTATATTTTATTGCTGTAGCACTAACAATTACTTTCTTGTATTTATTATCTTGCAAAGTTAGCTCTCATACCCGTATTGTTGCTCTAGTTTTATTTCCTAAATGATGCAAACGTTTAGTGTGCGTAGAGTTATATCAGCGGTTGATAGAACTTGAGAGAACATTTATCCTACCTTTAGCTCCTCATTGGGTTCGATACTCTTACTTATCGAAAAGGCTACACACGATCCCCTATACTTATGGGATATCAGTAGACTACTCACTCATCGCGCCGGAGGCAAGCATGGCGATGAAGAAGACCTTCGGTGGTGATTCCCCTCCCCGGCAGGGTGCCGGGAAGAGCTTCTGGACCCTCCCAATCTCGGGTCGACGACGGCGGCAGATCGCGATGTGTTTCTGGAAAATTGATTGGGTGTTTAGGTTTTTTCCCATCGGGGGGTCTTTATAGGCGAAGGGGCAGCGTCAGAAGTGGACCAAGGCGGTCACACACATAGGGGGCGCGGCCAGGGGCTAGGCCGCACCGCCCTACTATGTGGCCGGCCCTTGGCCCCTCTCCGTCTCCTCTTCGGACTTTTGGAAGTTTTGGTAAATTTCTGGATGTTCGGCTTTTGTTTCGTCCAATTCTGAGAATATTTCCTGTATAACTTTTCTGAAACACAAAAATAACAGAAAATAGGGAACTGGCACTATGGCATCTTGTTAATAGGTTAGTTCCGGAAAATGCATAAAAATGCCACGAATTGTAACAAAACACTAAGCAAATGGTGTAAAAACAAGTATGGAGCATCAAAAATTATAGATACGTTTGAGACGTATCAGCATCCCCAAGCTTAACTCCTGCTCGTCCTCGAGTAGGTAAGTGATAACAAAAGAAATAATTTTTGAGGTGACATGCACCTACACAATCTTGATCATCTATGTAAAGCATTGAGTGCTGGGATCAAAAAAACTTAAAACATGGGCATGAAAGACATAATCTTGATAGAAGAAACTTAGCAACCATGTTATAACATGAAAAAGAACACAAATGAAAGATCATGAAAATGAAGCAATGAAAGTCAAACGTGTGTTCAAATCATATAGAAAAACATACAAATGGTTTTCAGCTTGTCCTTCATGAGAGAGCAAAACATAAATGCATAGGACACCTTCAAGTTTAAGAGGGCGACTAGATACAAGTAATTTAAGAACAAGTGAAACCAAAATCATGAATCAATCAATGATAAACTTTGGGACTATGCACATTATACTCAGAATGACAACTATGCTCTCTTAGACGGTGCATAAAGATAGAAGGTGGTGACTCAACATAAAAGTAAAAGAAAGGCCCTTCGCAGAGGGAAGCAGTGATTGCGAGTTTTATAAACCTTCAAAAATTATGGTACTTACTAGCTTTGAGCTCTCATTGCCCCCATCATAGGCATCTTGAATGGTTAAAGTTAATGCGAGTACAATTATGAAGCATATGCTTGACAAATCATAAGTTGAAAACCTCGTGTCCCGTGAAGTATGAATACCCAAACCTCATGCTACTCGACTTAGAGTCCCAAGCAAGCTCTTGTCATTGTAAGTATACATGTATCATCGAAAACCGCCAATGGGGTACCTCCGTGCCCGATGACATGGAACAAGCCCACATCAAAATGACAGGACAAACAGACAATGAACACCTCAGCATCTCTGTTATTTACCATTGGTATAGCTTTTATTTTGAGATGCGTCGTCGAATGTTCACTATGGGCATGTTATAAATTTCCACCATGAATTATGCATGGCTTAGATTAGCGGCCCAGGCATTTCTCTAACATGTATACAAACTCCATGATCCCGCAAGATTCCCAAATTATTTCACATTGCGAGTATCCATAAACAAAAGATCACGATATCAACTCAAATAAGAAGTGCAATGTTGAAAGCTTGCCCCATGACGGCATGGCTGGGATAATTTCCAACTTACATCTTGCAAGCATAACAACTCAATATAAGAGAGCCACAATGTCAAATTTTTAAGAACGAGAAAACTAAAGTGTGCCATCAGGTTTGTGAGAGCTTTACTGACCAATTTTCGCATAACACCAAAAATAGTTTAATTTGAAGGATAGATAAAAGTAAGTCAAATGTACTTTGGAATAGCAAAATGCTAATAGGTATGTATGGTGGACACATTGGAACAACTTAGTTTTTAGGAGTTGGATGCACGAGTAGAGCTCATACTCAGTACAAAATGAGGGCTAGCAAAAGACTAGGAGCGACCAACTAAGAGAGCAATAACGGCCATAATCATGCAAAGCAACAAAGCAACATTAAAAGAAGCATAAGATGGCATCAAAAGTCAAAAACTAAATGATCATAGAGGCTTATGGCGACTTTGTATGAGTCAAACATGTGTAAGCATGTGCCAAGTCAACCCAAATAAAGCATCAAGGAGAAAACCAAATTAATGCTTCCAAATAATAAAAACAACGCATGATTTTTTTCAAAGGCTCATTAAGCAATCTCAGTCATTTGAGACAAGTCATGCTACAGCAAAACCACTAAGCATACTATCAAAACGATATCAAGCACGACATGCAAAAGTCTAAGCCGCAGTCTAAACAAGCTCCTTTTTGTACCACTTTTTTGCATGAATTTTTTTCTCTTTTCCAACACCACTCGAACCTTTTTTAAAAACAACTCTTTTGATGAAAACCAACATGGATCAGAGGTCAAAATACGCCTTTATATAAAGATATAACAAGATCTGAACAAAAATCAAGGCGAAAAATGAAAGCTAAACGCAGTTCTAGAAAAAGAGAACACTCGTTGAACGATAAGAGTGAAAAACGGAGTGTTCTTGGCAAATGAAAAGCAAGGCAACTTCTCCAAAAGGAATTTGTTGGGGTCAAACCATTTATTGCAGCAAACAAAACAAATCAAAACTGAAAACTAAAGACAAGATGCTCCAAGAAAAACGCATAGTGCATGAAGCAATAAAAATATAGTGTGTTGAAAGGTGACCTGATTTTTGCCGATGAAGAAGGGCTGCCTCGGGGGCATCCCCAAGCTTTGACTCTTGTACCTCTTGGATATTTCTTGGGGTGCGTGGGCATCCCCAAGATTGAGCTTTTGTCCATTCTTCAACTCATCTCATCATTCTCCAATCTCTACACTTGAAAACTTCCTTCATACAAAACTAAACACAATTCTATTAGCAACATTAGTGTAAGCATAAAAATAAATCAACCCCTTTTTGCTTCAGATTTCAACTCAAAACCACCACATATAAAGCATATACTACTGTATCAACTTCCCTAAAAGTTCCGTGATAAAAAAAACTCAAAAAGAAAGCGATAAAGAGGCAAACACAAATAGTGGCAGAAATCTGTCAAAATAGAACAGCTGACAAAGGTCGATTTTTTCGAGGGTTTTCTGTTACTCAAATCAAAAAGTGTATAACTAATGAAAGTTTGGATATAACCTGGGGCATATGCACAAGAAATCGCAGGTCAAAAAGATATTCTGGGAATTTTCACGAATTTTTACGGTGCAGCACCGAGATCTGTTTCAGGACAGCAACATCCCCAAATTTTACCTCGAGTAAACCGCACGAGCGGTCCTAATTCTTTTCATGTGCCTTCACTTTGGTCCTAGTTCTTTAAAATTGCACATCTAGGTCCTACATCTTTCAGAATTGAGTCACCTGAGGTCCTAAACCGGTTTGACCTGCGTTGCCCGGTGCCATGTCAACAGCAGGGCCTGGCCAGACATATATATTTGTGAAACTTTCCTCCCAATTGTATTCCTTCCAAACAACAGGTCCCTATTTTTTCCCTACCCCTCTTTGGCAATTTGGAAGGACATCGACAACAGAGGTGCTGCTGCGGTGAAGGGCACATCACCATGTACCTCACCGCGCAAGATCAAGGGAGAGAGAACACCGCGCCGGCGGTGGGAGTCGGGGAGACAAGGATGGGTGTGGTGCTGGGTAGGGGCAAATCGGCCAAGTCCAACTTCATATGTAGGGATCTAGTTTTGGAAGAAATACAATTTGTGGGTGCTATTTGCAAATATGCAAGGTGGCTGGTATACCTCATGGGCCCTGTTGTTGATGTGGCACCGGTCAACACGGGTCAATTCTGAAAGATTTAGGACGTAGGTGTGCAATTTTAAAGATTTAGGACCAAAGTGAAGGCACCTGAAAAGAATTAGGACCGCGTATGCGGTTTACTCTTTTACCTCACTCAAATTAGAGGCTTCTCTTGGCACAAAAACGAAATAAAAAGGATAAGGAGCGGTTATTACAGTAGTAATAACTTCCAAGACTCAAATAAAAAAAGTACTGAAAATAAAACAATGAGTTATCTCCCAAGAGTGCTTTTCTTTAACGCCTTTGAGCTAGGCGCAGAAAGTGCAAATCAAGTATTTTCGAAAGAGGCATTAAGATCAACTGCAGAGGTCTTTTCAATAAGGCATTGTATTGCATCCACATAAGTTTTTGAAGACCCCTTATGATCACGCTTTGGTTCACTCAAATCACTAAAAAGATTTTCAGGACAGATCCAATCAAAATTGTTTGGGAAAATTTGCTAGAGGACACCGTTATTTTGTGTCATTTGCCGAAACACACTGCTCAATTGTGTCTTTGCCAGAACACACCGCATTGCCAAAAAACGGAAAGTTTGGCACATTTTCTTCAAAACTGGTCATCTCAAATAAAAGTGCCAAACTTTCTATTTTTGGCACTGTGGTGTGTTCTGGCAAATGTGTCACAAAATTGTAATGGTACCTGGCAAAGACACAATTGAGCAGTGTGTTTTGGCAAACGCCAAAAAATAACAGTGTCCTATAGCAAATTTTCCCAAATTGTTTTCAAAAGCCTCATGCAATCCCAAGAGTTTGCTAGGTATTGGTACTTGGGTTTCTTCATTATTTGTACCAACAACTTCTACATGCGAACCAAGCTTATTAAAGTGCTTAAAAACTTTCCTAGCTTCAATGGCAACATCTCTAAATTCTCTACGCAAAGTCTCCAAGATAAAATCTTTCTTTTCGGAGTCTTCAATATCATGAAGCTTAAGAAACATGTATTGCATAAAAGGATTAAGGCTAGCAAACCTAGCTTCCAACATGTGTACTAAATAAGTAGAAGCAACTTCATAACTAGGAGCAAGCTCAGCCAAAGATTTATCCTCAACATCTTTATGCATGCTAATATGATTAAAGAACTCCTCAATATTACTTTTCCCAATAATAAAACCACTACCTACTGAGAGGTCCTCCAAAACATACTTAGGGAACAACATAATGAACTAAAGTAAAGAAATAACAACTATAAAGGAAACTAATTTTTTTGTATTTTTGATAAAATGATGCAAGCAAAAATAAAGTAAAAGCAAAACTAAAACAAAGTAAAGGATGCGCGTGCGAAACTCCCCTTGCAGAAGTCTTCTTCCTCCCCGGCAACGGCACCAGAAAACAACTTGATGCGGATGGTGTTGATATATAGATCACCGACCAGTTGGGAACCCCAAGAGGAAGGTATGATGAGCAGAGCAGCAGTTTTCCCTCAGTAAGAAACCAAGGTTTGTCAGTCCAGTAGGAGAAAGCCAAACTTCAGAAGGTGATGCTTGCTAGCTTAGTGACTTCCAACAAGAGCGCCGTTTATGACACTTGTTAGTGCGTCTTCAACTAGTAGCAACGCGGAACCTGCACACAACACAACCAAATACTTTGCTCCCAACTTACGATGAGGTTGTCAATCTCACCGGTTTGCTTGAAACAAAGGGTATGAGCGTATCGAGTGGAAAACAGTAGTAATATGCAAGTAAAGTAAATAGTGTGAGTAAAGTAAACAGGTGATAGCAATATTATGGAAATAGGACCGGGGTCCACAGTTCACTAGTGGTGTCTCTCCATAAGATAAATAACACATGCTGGGTAAACAAATTACAGTTGGGCAATTGATAGAATAAAGATAACGTGATATGTCGCGAGGATCACTATGCGATTTACTCTAGGCATTACAACAAAATACATAGACCGCCATCCAACTGCATCTATGACTAATAATCCACTTGTGGCGAATCAATCCGAGAACTCCACAAGTATTAAGTTGCGAACAACAGATAATTACATTAAGCAAAGTGTGTAATGTAAACAAAGCATATGCCCTCGAGCATATGAATGTTGTTTTCTCCCTAGTGGCAACACCACATCTACAACCTTAGAGGTTTCTGTCACTCCCCCAGATTCAATAGAGGAATGAACCCAACTATCGAGCATAAATACCCCCTCTTGGAGTTAATAGCAACTACTCAGCCAAGATAGCTACTAACAACGGAGAGCATGCAAGATCATAAACAACATAGAGATAACATAAGATAAATTTCAGAACAGCAACTTAATCATAACACCAATATTCATCGGATCCCAACAAACACAACATATAGAATTACATAACGGTGATCTCAATCATGTAAGGCAGCTCATGAGATCTAAACATGAAGCACATGGTGGAGAGAACAACCATCTAGCTACTGCTATGGACCCATACTCCAAGGTAGACTACTCACTCATCGCGCCAGAGGCAAGCATGGCGATGAAGAAGACCTCCGGTGGCGATTCCCCTCTCCGGTAGGGTGCCGGGAAGAGCTTCTAGACCCTCCCGATCTCGGGTCAACGGCGGCGGCGGATCGCGATGTATTCTAGAAAAGTGATCGGGTACTTAGGTTTTTCCCGTCGAGGGGTCTTTATAGGCGAAGGGGCAATGTCAGGAGTGGGCCGAGGCGCTGTCACACATAGGGGGCGCGGCCAGGGGCCAGGCCGCGCCGCCCTATTGTGTGGGGCCCTCGTGGCCCCACTCCGTCTCCTCTTTGGTTCTCTGGAAGCTTCGGTGAATTTCTGGACGTTCGGCTTTTGTTTCGTCCAATTCCGAGAATATTTCCTGTATAACTTTTCTGAAACACAAAAATAGCAGAAAACAGGGAACTGGCACTATGGTGACTTGTTAATAGGTTAGTTCTGGAAAATGCATAAAAGTGCCACGAAGTGTAACGAAACACTAAGCAAATGGTGTAAAAACAAGCATGGAGCATCAAAAATTATAGATATGTTTTGGACGTATCAAGCATCCCCAAGCTTAACTCCTGCTCATCCTCGAGTAGGTAAGTGATAACAAAATAAATAATTTTTGAGGTGACATGCACCTACACAATCTTGATCATCTATGTAAGCATTGAGTGCTGGGATCAAAACAACTTAAAACATGGGCATGAAAGATATAATCTTGAATGAAGAAACTTAGCAACCATGTTATAACATGAAATAGAACACAAACAAAAGATCATGAACAATGAAACAATGAAAGTCAAACGTGTGTTCAAATCATAAGGAAAAACATACAAATGGTTTTCAGCTTGTCCTTCATGGAGAGCAAAACATAAATGCATAGGACACCTTCAAGTTTAAGAGGGCGACTAGATACAAATAATTTAAGACAAGTGAAACCATGATCATGAATCAATCAATGAAAACTTTGGGACAATGCACATTATACTCAGAATGACAACTATGCTCTCTTAGACGGTGCATAAAGGTAGAAGGTGGTGACTCAACATAAAAGTAAAAAAGAAAGGCCCTTCGCAGAGGGAAGCAGTGATTGCAAGTTTTATAAACCTTCAAAAATTATGGTACTTACTAGCTTTGAGCTCTCATTGCCCCCATCATAAGCATCTTGAATGGTTAAAGTTAATGCGAGTACAATTATGATGCATATGCTTGAAAAATCATAAGTTGAAAACCTCGTGTCCCGTGAATACGAGTACCCAAACCTCGTGCTACTTTGCTTAGGTCCCAAGCAAGGTCTTGTCATTGTAAGTATACGCGTATCATCGAGAACCACCAACGGGGTACCTCCGTGCCTGATGACATGGAACAAGCCCACATCAAAATGACAGGACAAGCAGACAATGAACACCTCGACATCTCTTTTATTTACCATTTGTATAGCTTTTTATTTTGAGATGCGTCGTCGAATGTCCACTATGGGCATGCTGCAAATTTCCACCATGAATTATGCATGGCTTAGATTGGCGGCTCAAGCGTTTCTCTAACACATATACAAACTCCATGAACTCCACAAGATTCCAATTTATTTCACACCGCGAACATCCATAAACAAAAGATCACGATATCAACTCAAATAAGATGAAGTGCAATGTCGAAAGCTTGCCCCATGACAGCATGGATGGGCTAATTTCCAAATTACAACTTGCAAGCATAACAACTCAACATAAGAGAGCCACAATTTCAAATTTTTAAGAACAAGAAAAAATAAAGTGTGCCATCAGGTTCGTGAGAGCTTTACTGACCAATTTTCGCATAACACTGGTAAGAGTTTAATTTGAAGAGTAGATAAAAGCAAGTCAAATGTACTTTGGAATAGCAAATTGCTAATATGTATGTATGGTGGACACGTTGGAACAACTTGGTTTTTAGGAGTTGGATGAACGAGTAGAGCTCATACTCAGTCCAAAACGAGGGCTAGCAAAAGACTGGGAGCGACCAACTAAGAGAGCAATAACGGCCATAATCATGCAAAGCGACAAAGCAACATTAAGAGAAGCATAAGATGGCATCAAAAGTCAAAAACTAAATGATCATAGAGGCTATTGGCGACTTTTTAAGAGTATAACATGTGTGAGCATGCGCCAAGTCAACCCAAATAAAGCATCAAGGAGAAAACCAAAATAATGCTTCCAAACGATAAAAACAACGCATGATTTTTTCAAAGGCTCATTAAGCAATCTCAGTCATTTGAGACAAGTCATGCTACAGCAAAACCACTAAGCATACTATCAAAAAGACATCAAGCATGACATGAAAAAGTCTAGGCCGCAGTCTAAACAAGCTCTTATTTGTACCACTTTTTGCATAAATCTTTTTCTCTTTTCCAACACCATTCGAACTTTTTTAATCCAACTCTTTTGATGAAAACCAAAATGGACCAGAGGAAAAAATACACCTTGATAAAAATATATAAGAAGATCTGAACGCAAATCAAGGTGAAAACGAAAACCAAAAGCAGTAGCAGAAAAAGAAGAACACTCGGTTTTTGATAAGAGTGAAAACTAGAGAGTTCTTGGCAAATGAAAAGCAAGGCAACTTCTCCAAAAGAAATTTGTTGGGGTCCAACCATTTATTGCAGCAAACTAAACTAAAATAATACTGAAAACTAAAACAACTGACGCTCCAAGAAAAATGCATAGTGCATGAAGCAATAAAAATATAGTGTCTTGAAAGGTGACCTGATTTTTGCCGATGAAGAAGGGGTGCCTCGGGGGCATCCCCAAGCTTTGACGCTTGTACTTCTTGGATATTTATTGGGGTGATGCATGGGCATCCCCAAGATTGAGCTTTTGTCCATTCTTCAACTCATCTCATCATTCTCCAATCCCTACACTTGAAAACTTCCTTCATACAAAACTCAACACAATTCTATTAGCAACATTAGTGTAAGCATAACAATGAATCAACCTCTTTTGCTTCAGGTTTCAACCCAAAACTACCACATATAAGGTATATACTACTGTAGAAACTTCTCCAGAAGTTCCGTGATCAAAAGAACTTAAAAAAAGAAAGCGATAAAGCGGCTAAAATGAATAGTGGCAGAAATCTGTCAAAACAGAACAGCTGATAAAGGCCGATTTTTAAAGGGGTTTTCTGTTGCTCAAATAAAAAAGTGTTCAACTAATGAAAGTTTGGATATAACCTGGGGGATATGCACAAGAAATCGCAGGTCCAAAAGATATACAGAGAATTTTCAAAAAAAATTACGGTGCAGCACCGAAAACTGTTTCAGGACAGCAACATCCCCAAATCTTACCTCGCTCAAATTAGAGGCTTATCTTGGCACAACAACGAAATAAAAATGATAAGGAGAGGTCATTACAGTAGTAATGACTTCCAAGACTCAAATAAAAGAAAAAGTACTGAAAAGAAAACATTGGGTTATCTCCCAAGAGTGCTTTTCTTTAACGCCTTTGAGCTAGGCGCAGAAAATTGCGAATCAAGTAACATCAAGTGATGAAGCATCAAGCTCATAATTTGCTCTAAGAATAGAGTCAAAAAGTAATTTCTTTCTTTTCCTAGGGAAGTGTTCCATACCTTTCTTAAGTGGGGATTGATATTTGATGGTGCCTTCCCTCATATCAATGATGGCACCTACAGTTCGAAGAAAGGGTCTTCCCAAAATAATAGGACATGAAGCATGGCATTCAACATCCATAACAAGAAAATCAACGGGAACAAGGGAACATCATAATAACATTTTTCAAGCGGTGGCAAATCAAGCATGTCATAAATTTTTCTAGGCATAATAGAAATAGTAGCACCTAGATCACATAAAGCATGGCAATCAAAACCATTAACATGCATATCAATGATGGGTTCTCAACCATATTCTAACTTCTTGGGAATAGAAGCTTTTTGTTGCAACTTTTCATCCCTAATTTTTATGAGAGCATTGGTAATATGCTTAGTAAAAGCAACATTTATAGAACTAGCATTGGGACTCAAAGCAAGCTTTTGCAAGAACAAAATTACTTCCGATATATTGCAACCATCAACATCAAAATCATTAAATGAAATAGAGCTATCATCTCCTACACTCCGAAAAATTTTAGCACTCTTTTGAGAAAAAGTTTTAGCAGTTTTAGGCTTTTTAACACAAGGAGTGGGAGTTTTCTCTACACCAATCAAAGTAAGAGGATTGCTAGCATTTGGAACAATATCATTAGAGGTAGTAATAGTACAAACATTCATATTCCTAGCAATCTCATCCTCTCTTTCCCATCTAGCATGCAATTCTGCTAACAATCTAACATTTTCATCAATTCTAACTTGAATAGCATTAGCAGTAGCAAAAGGATCGGGTTTAGCAGACATTCTATTAACCAAAGAAGATTGTGCATCAGACAGAGATGAAATATTGGTTTCAGCTTTAGAAACCTTAGCTTGTAATTCAGGAATAGCCATGTTCAAATTATCAAGTTGATGACTAATAGTTTTTAACAAAGCAGATTGCTCTTCCATGGTCTTAGTAAACAACTTATTTTGCTCATATTGCATTTGCATAAAATTCTTGGTAGCCTTTTCATGTTCTAAAAACCTCTCTTCACTAGGCATTTTAGGTCTACCAAGATAGCCATTATCACCATTAGAGGGAAACGACCTATAATTGTTACTAGCAAAATTGTTCCTATAAGCATTGTTGTTAAAATTATTATTTCTAATGAATTTCACATCAACATGCTCTTCTTGAGCAACCAAAGAGGCTAAAGGAACATTATTAGGATCAACATGAGTTCTATCATTAGCAAGCATAGCCGTAATGGTATCAATCTCATCACCCAAGGAAGAGGTTTCCTCAACAGAATTTACCTTCTTACCTTGTGGAGCTCTCTCGGTGTGCCATTCGGAATACTTTACCATCATGTTGTCGAGTAGTTTGGTTGCGGCGCCCAAGGTAAGGGACATAAAAGTGCTTCTAGCAGCTGAGTCCAATAGGTTCCTCGAAGAAAAATCCAGTCCTGCATAAAAAGTTTGGACAATTATCCAAGTAGTCAGTCCATGAGTGGGGCAATTCTTTATCATAGATTTCATTCTTTCCCAAGCTTGGGCAACATGTTCATTATCAAATTGACTAAACTTCATAATATTGCTACGCAAAGATATAATTTTAGCAGGAGGATAATATCTACCAATGAAAGCATCCTTACACTTAGTCCATGAATCAATACTATTCTTAGTCAAAGATAACAACCAATCTTTAGCTTTTCCTCTCAAAGAAAAAGGAAACAACTTGAGCTTAATAATATAACTTTCTACGTCCTTATATTTCTGCATCTCACATAGCTCAACAAAATTGTTGAGATGAGCTGCAGCATCATCAGTACTAGCACCAGAAAATTGCTCTTTCATAACAAGGTTCAATAAAGCAGGCTTAATCTCATAAAAGTTTGCAGCAGGAGCAGGTGGCGCAATAGGAGTGCAGATAAAATCACTATTATTAGTGCTAGTAAAATCACACAACTTGGTATTTTCAGGAGTAGCCATTTTAGCAAAACTAAGAGCAAGTAAATAAAAGCAACTATAAGGAAACTAATTTTTTTGTGTTTTTGATATAAAATGATGCAAGTAAAATAAAGTAAAGCAAAACTTAAAACAAAGTAAAGGATATGCGTGCGAAACTCCCCTTGCAGAAGTCTTCTTTTTCCCCGGCAACGGCGCCAGAAAAATTGCTTGCGTTTGATGGTGCCAAGTTGACGTTGGAAAATGTAGTTCAGTCCCTGGCAACGGCGCCAGAAAAATTTGCTTGATTGCTTCGGTGGTGATGATGAAAATGACCGATCAGTTGGGAACCCCAAGAGGAAGGTATGATGAGCACAGCAGCAAGTTTCCCTCAGTAAGAAACCAAGGTTTTATCGTCCAGGAAAAAGTCAATACTCCAGAAGGTGATGCTTGCTAGCTTCGCGATGGCTCCGGACAATTTATAAGGCGCCTCGTCCAGGCTTTGCTTTGCGAGCGGCAACGTGGAACCTGCACACAACACAACCAAATACTTTGTTCCTAACTTACGATGAGGTTGTCAATCTCACCGGTTTGCTTGAAACAAAAGGGTATGAGCGTATCGAGTGGAAAACAGTAGTAATATGCAAGTAAAGTAAACAGTGTGAGTAAAGTAAACAGGTGATAGCAATATGATGGAAATAAGACCGGGGTCCACAGTTCACTAGTGGTGTCTCTCCATAAGATAAATAACACATGTTGGGTAAACAAATTACAGTTGGGCAATTGATAGAATAAAGATAACGTGATATGTCAAGAAGATCACTATGCGATTTACTCTAGGCATTACAACAAAATACATAGACCGCCATCCAACTGCATCTATGACTAATAATCCACTTGTGGCGAATCAGTCCGAGAACTCCACAAGTATTAAGTTGCGAACAACAGATAATTGCATTAAGCAAAGTGTGTAATGTAAACAAAGCATATGCCCTCGAGCATATGAATGTTGTTTTCTCCCTAGTGGCAACAGCACATCTACAATCTTAGAGGTTTCTGTCACTCCCCCAGATTTAATAGAGGCATGAACCCAACTATCGAGCATAAATACCCCCTCTTGGAGTTATTAGCAACTACTCGGCCAAGATAGCTACTAACAACAGAGAGCATGCAAGATCATAAACAACATAGAGATAACATAAGATAAATTTCAGAACAGCAACTTAATCATAACACCAATATTCATCGGATCCCAACAAACACAACATGTAGAATTACATAACGGTGATCTCAATCATGTAAGGAAGCTCATGAGATCTAAACATGAAGCACATGGTGGAGAGAACAACCATCTAGCTACTGCTATGGACCCATAGTCCAAGGTAGACTACTCACTCATCGCGCCGGAGGCAAGCATGGAAATGAAGAAGACCTCCAGTGGCGATTCCCCTCTCCGGCAGGGTGCCAGGAAGAGCTTCTGGACCCTCCCGATCCCGGGTCAACGGCGGCGGCGGATCGTGATGTATTCTGGAAAAGTGATCGGGTACTTAGGTTTTTCCCGTCGAGGGGTCTTTATAGGCGAAGGGGCAATGTCAGGAGTGGGCCGAGGCGCCATCACACATAGGGGGCATCGCCAGGGGCCAGGCCGCGCCGCCCTATTGTGTGGGGCCCTCGTGGCCCCACTCCGTCTCCTCTTCGGTTCTCTGGAAGCTTCGGTGAATTTCTGGACGTTCGGCTTTTGTTTCGTCCAATTCCGAGAATATTTCCTGTGTAATTTTTCTGAAACACAAAAACAGTAGAAAACAGGGAACTGGCACTGTGGCGACTTGTTAATAGGTTAGTTCCGGAAAATGCATAAAAGTGCCACGAAGTGTAACGAAACACTAAGCAAATGGTGTAAAAACAAGCATAGAGCATCAAAAATTATAGATACGTTTTGGACGTATCAAGCATGCAAGATCATAAACAATATAGAGATAACATAAGATATATGGTTCAGCACATCAACTCAACATAACACCAATATTCATCGGATCCCAACAAACACAACATGTAGAATTACATAACGGTGATCTCGATCATGTAAGGCAGCTCACGAGATCTAAACATGAAGCACATGGTGGAGAAGACAACCATCTAGCTACTGCTATGGACCCATAGTCCAAGGTAGACTACTCACTCATCGCGCCGGAGGCAAGCATGGCGATGAAGAAGACCTCCGGTGGCGATACCCCTCTCCGGCAGGGTGCCAGGAAGAGCTTCTGGACCCTCCCGATCTCGGGTCGACGACGGCGGCGGATCGCGATGTGTTTCTGAAAAATTGATCGGGTGTTTAGGTTTTTCCCATCGGGGGGTCTTTATAGGCAAAGGGGCAGCGTCAGAAGTGGACCAGGGTGGTCACACACATAGGGGGCGCGGCCAGGGGCTGGGCGCGCCGGCCTACTATGTGGCCGGCCCGTGGCCCCTCTCCGTCTCCTCTTTGGACTTCTGAAAGCTTCGGTAAATTTCTGGATGTTCGGCTTTTGTTTCGTCCAATTCCAAGAATATTTCCCGTGTAACTTTTTTGAAACACAAAAACAGCAGAAAACAGGGAACTAACACTGTGGCATCTTGTTAATAGGTTAGTTCCGGAAAATGCATAAAAACGCCACGAAGTGTAACAAAATACTAAGCAAATGGTGTAAAAACAAGCATGGAGCACCAAAAATTATAGATACGTTTGAGACGTATCACCGCCCTAGGACCCGGTATAAGCGGCCATACAGAAACATCAATAGGATTTACTTTTTGTGTAATGGTAGTAGAGATATGTGGAATTATGTGGAAATTGAGAGTGAAGGATTTGAGCCACGAGTCAACTAAAAACTTTGATCCCCTATTAATAGTGCGGGATCCCTATACTCAATAAACAAAACCGGAAAAAGGAAGAACTACCATGTCGCGCTCTTCCGGACTCCGTCTTTAAGTATTTTCAACTCCTTTTCCCTCTTTGCACCGTGATCCGCCACCATAAGAGGAAGAGAGAACTTAACTTGTAGATGAATTTGACTTAAACAATCAGTCCTCTCTAACTTTGTATTCACCAAATACCAAAATACATATTAAGGGCATAAATGCCCTTACATCCCTCTCGTTGAGGACTATTATTGTGGCGCGGCGACCTGTTTTCTCGGGATACGTCCTCCCTACGTTGTAATCTGCTTCCAACTAACTTTAGACCCTTCAGAGTCGCGCTGTGCATGTCTGCGCGTGGGTCACGGAGTGTTGGTCGTGAGGTCAGTAAGTATGCTTGTGCCTCTACAAGCGCTGCTTCTCGTGTTCTTGGATTGATGTTACCTGCTTCATCGACTGCCAAAAAAGAGGACTCGAGGTTTCGCGTTAGATACTGCATGTCTGCGTGTCCCAGGTTCTCCACCTGAGAACCATTCCTGTGGTATCTTCCGTCGTTAGTGTGCAACACATTACTGCGTGCTTCTCTATTTGCTCTACTTGCTGCGCTGGCCGATTCCCTTCGTTGCCGAATAATTTCGCGCTCTTGTAGAAGACATTTATTTTGACGATGCAGAGCATAATGCTATCCCATCAGTACTCTTCTATCTGAATTTGGGGGTATACCTCCACCACCATTGACTGTTGTTTTGATTATTTCCCATCCTGCCAACGTCAAGCAAATTTTCTCTCTTGCGGTGATGGTTTCATCAGTATCAGCTTCTGCTCTGTAGTTGAATCCTCTAGCGAGGTTTACCGGATTAACGACAGGGTTGTTCTCTTTGTCAAACTCTTCTGATGTTTCGTTGATTATGGCACACATCTAGTAATGGCTTCTGATATTTTTCGCTGGTTCTGAGTACCAGATTATCATCTTCATGAAGTTCTAAACTTGACCCACTCCTCTTTGGAGCTATAGGAGACACTGCCGTAACGGGTGGTGAAGTCCTCTTCAGAATAATTGCTGATGCTGTCGTAGCTTTCTTCTGATCCAGTGTCTGGGATCTTACCCGTTCCATGAAGTCGAAGTTTTCCTTGATTCCGTCGAGTAGGTCGACAATGTTTCCCCCACTTTCCGCAGATTTGATGCTGACTAGCGAGTTTGCCTCGCTGGAAGAGCTAACAGAAGTTGCTGAGGTTTCTACCGCTGCTGCAGGTTTGTTAGCCAATGGACCCGAAAGAATCGGATCTGAAAGGCGAAGGGTTCCCAAGGACCTGATGCAAAAGTTGAAGCTTCCGATCGTCAGATCCATGTCGTGATCGAGGTTGCTGAAGATCAAAACTAGGGTGGGTGGGTGCGGTCGAAAGTCGACGGAACCAAAAGAGATCTGGCTTTCGTCAACCGTCGAGTTGCTTCGAGATGCAGATGCCGTCGAATCCATGAATCCAATGCCCAAGGTCCCCACGGTCGGCGCTAATTGTCGAGGGTTAAACTCGGCAATGTCCTAGATTAAGGACTATAGATCGGGGAAAGAGGGCGTCAGATGAACTCGAAGGTAAAGTATCAGGCGAACAAGACGATATTTGTGTATTGTGAGGCAAAGCTTATTACAAACTAAATCTCAGATAACTTCGCAGATCCCTCGTAGCCCCTTTATATAGATGGCCAGGTATCGGGATCCTGTCGGGTTCGGTACAAACTCGTACTTATGACGGTTTACATAAAAGTTTCTTTATTCAAATAAACTATGCTTCCACTTCTACTCTAATCCATACTCTACATGGGCCTTGACTCGAATAATCACCGGGGTACCATGCCATAGGCCTCGATAAACATACCCTTGTCACATTGCCCACAATTTTTTAGTGCTAGCTTGAGTGATGGTG
The DNA here is from genome assembly GCA_007115705.1 of Dactylis glomerata. NCBI lineage: Eukaryota > Viridiplantae > Streptophyta > Magnoliopsida > Poales > Poaceae > Dactylis > Dactylis glomerata. The sequence goes on from QXEO01000553.1 coordinate 13,878,242, forward strand.
ACCATTCAGGATCAACCCAACATAGAAATCCACAGTTGATTAAATCCTATAAACAATAAGTGATATATAAGTAAAGAGCACAAATCATGACATCCCAGAGCATTAACAAAAGTTCACAATGTGCTCAACTAGATGAATAACAATATCGAGAACTCATTATAACAAATTAGCTACAACTTATTTTGTACATATCATAATATCCACACCATTCTCAGCTTGACTCTGTTGTCAACAAGGGGTGTCATCATGTATTATTGTGCGTAGCAGAATGTGTTGTTTTTAGTTATCACCGGACTGCGCGTGCCCGGTCCCTATAGTTTGTTCGTCGACCGATCATTGGATTGGGAACGTCGATCTAATTATCGGACAGTTGATGTGACATGAAGTGTCAGATTTGTTTAAGGTTATTAGATCGGATGATCATATAGTTATCCTTTATATATTTGGTGGTATGGCTTTAGGGCAACTAGATGATACCCCGCGCTTTGCTGCGGTAATTAGATGCACACAAATATTAAATATTTTGCATACATCATATCATATACCCGTTGGAAAATATGTACTCCCTCCGTTTTAAAATATAAGATGTTTTAGGTTTGTGAAGCAAAAGTATTTAGACACCTTTTAGTGTGTATATTCAAGTGAACCTATACACTAAAAAATGTCTACATACATTTGCTTCACAACACTAAAACATCTTATATTTTAAAATGGAGGGAGTAGTGGATAGTGCGTGCAGGAAAGGTACGGAAATGGAAAAAACAATATTACTGGAACATCGCTTATACCTTCACCTCCCGAAAGCGCTAATCAGCATAGGATTTATAGCAATACCAGTGACTCATATGCTTAAAGGAAAATCTCATATGCTCGGCTAATGCCAACGGAATAAAAAAAAGTGATAGTTTTAGCGTTCACAATCTAGACAGATGGACTTATAACGCTGTGGCGGACTATTGAAGTGTAGGAAATAGAGTAGATGAGAGAGTAAATGTTTCTGTTGATCTTATATTTCTTGGCCCTGTCTTTGTAAACCAAATGTCTAGGCACTCATAAATGAGACAAAGTAAGGTGAGTGTGAATCACTGTAACGGCCAATGGAGATACGGCCAAAATAATGAAAATGTTCAGTTGTTGTGTACTACTGTACAAAGGAATACCTTGGAATGTTTGGAATAATTATATGCGAACATTATTGTGATCTCGCACTGGTCTATTTTTATTTTAGAACTCAAAGCATTAAATTATAACAACATAAGAAGCTGAAAAAGGCTTCGAGTACAACATCTTGAGATCCTTCATGGGAATGCAACTATGACAAACAACAACATGAAAGGATGTGGTGTTACTGAGACATATCACCTCTGAGACATATCACCTTTGGAGCACATCAACCAGAATGAATGAAAGAAGACCAGGAGTAAAATGAAACTAAGAGAGAATTGGCAGTGGAGTCGTTGTAGTTGCAGGCGCCCATGGTGGACATGCCGCCGTCTTCCTGCAGCCCAATGAAGATGCAAGTATACCAAATAGAAGTTAGTGTGACGATCAAAACTTGATTGTTCAGAAAATACTACTCATATACATACTTTAAAGAGCTTGATTTACGCCAACATCTACAGGATGCAATAGTTCAAAAATAGTAGTGAGGGACTAAAACTCAAAAAGGAAAGTATATTTCTATAACTGAAGTTATACTTAACCTTTTGTTTTCAGTATAGATACCAACTGAATCACTTTCCAGTCCCAAAAACTTGGGTAAAAGCTCATTAGTACTTCAAAGCACATACAATTCTAGCCAATGCAGATATATTGGTATAGCATCAATGATTCCACTAATGCCATTTGCTAACTCCCAGAACTGCACCCTACTCCATGTAACCTGTAGGCAACAAAAGAGTATGTAATAAGATTAAAATTCTAGTGCTAAAATAGTGCATACTAATTAACAGGAGATCCCTAAAAATTTGACAACGGATATTGTTCTATTACTAAGCACTGCTATACTCCCCGGAAGCACAGTGAGAACGCATGTGAAGAAGCAGCCAGGCAGGGAACAGAGAGATTCCCATCGTGTAATAGCTTCAGGTTATCCTATTTACCTTATCTCCTTCGTGAACATTTCTAGGAATTTATCAAACACCTAGGAAGCATCAAGCTGCCAAAGTAGAATTATTTATTTTTGTCTTGAGGGAGGCAGATCGGGAGAGCAACAGACATACTAACGGGAGAACGGGAAACAATGATGAAGTTGGAGAAAATTTAAGGAGGGCCCAACCTCCCTGAACACTCAATTAACCGAAACCTTTTATTTGATTAACACATGATAGAAAGTAATAGAGAATGGTGCAGTGTCACAGAATAGATCCTTTCGCCATATCACCTACATTCAGTAAACAGTGTCACTTTCTCTCTATAATCCCTATGCTTGCAAAAAGACTGCAAAATATCAGCGAATAGAACATTTGTATTCTGCAAAACTAACAAAAAACAATCAATATTTTTCTTACCTTAGCAGAAGTTGGGCAACTACCAATAAATGATTATGGGAGTTCTTCTTCTCAGTTTTTTGGTTTCCTCTCTGATCCAGCTCCTGTAAACAGAAATGCACCTAACAAAAGAACACATCAGTATTATACAAACTAAACAGAAAGATTTGGTGAATCATCCGTTAGTGGAAATTGCAGTCGGAGAAGTCGAGAAGATGCAGCAAGGTAAGGACCTGTAGGCTGAGGAGGCTGCTTATAGGATAACCACAGTCCAAAATTTTCTTGCACATATTAGACATCATCGGCAACGGCAAATCATTCATAGCTCTTGCCATCGGCCATGGAAATACAGAAAATCGGAAATTAAGCTCAACGATAGAAAAGGTGAAAGGAAGTACTGTTGACCAGTGTGGTTATACACGTGATTATCCTCTTTATTGAGCGACTAACACTTTGAATTGAAAAGAAATCCAGTCAAAGCTGCAGGCAGAACCCAATGAAAGACCACTAAAATTGGGAGAGGCAAAATGTCGAGCACCCTTCGAGCGGATGAGCACTAACAAATTGACAAAAAAAACATGAATCAGTGATAAAAAAGAAAGGGGAGAAGGAGAGGCTGGAGAGGACAGCTATCAAAGTTGAGGCCGCTGCAAGAGATGAACGCGAGACGCACTGGTAGTCCATGGCTAAACGGGGATCTTTTTAAAATATGAGGCGGCATCGGATCAGTTTCTTGGACAATGATGACTGATGAATGGTGAGCAATTGAGCATGATGGGCAGTTTCACAAGCATTTATGTGGAGGAGGGAATAGGAGGAATCGTGGAGACGAAATCGGATGCAACAACGGCGGTGGGGATCACTAAGGAAGACGAACAACAGAGATGTTTTTTTCTGCAGTAAGAGGAGCGGCTTCCCGTTCAGCCCAAGTAGACACACCCAAGGCCCACATCCAAAAATGCGGGATATGAGAGTGGACAGCGACGAGCTAAACTGATGTGGACGCACCACGGAGCTGCAAAATCAGTTAGTGGGGGATTACTACTTAGATATAAAAGATTTGCTAGTACGATGGATAACTTTTTTTTTGGCGAAACACTACCTATCGGAGGCTGATGGGAGACAAATAATCGGACCTAGCGGACGCCGTCCATCGCATCTCCATCGAACGACCACCTATTGCTTCGCTTCTCGTTTTTATATTCCCGTTAACAGCGCATGGCAGCTTGACCTTCCCCAAATTGATCGCCCCAAATCAACCCGCAATGGGAGTACGCGGCCCTGCTCCCCCGCCGCCACGCCTTGCCTGAGCTGCTCCACCTGGTTTGACTCCTGAGCCGGCACCCATGACACTACGCCGTTGGGAATCGTCGTGGCGCATCCTTGACCGCCTGCGGCCGGCGCTGTAGACGTCTGAGTCTGCTCTGTCGGTCCGTCTAATCCTGTCCGACAGGAATCGCCGTCAAATTCTCGATCTCCTCTCAAGACGACCACGCCGCTGGCGGGGGCTAGCCAGGCTGTTACCTGACGATCTCCGACACATCGTGGAACTGGTATGTGGCCACGGAGACCGAGACTCTCCAATCCCTGCATCAATGTCGAGCGCCACGGAGACGTGACCACGAACGGTGACCAAATCCAGCTTCTCGTGGCCACGCTTCCCTTGCAGTGCCTCCCCGCCATGCTCTGCTTGCTCGCTATCTCCATCAGCTCGTCGTGGTGCTCCCGTGGCTGCAGTAAATATAATCTGCTCCTCCGTATAGTGGAAGCAAAAGCCAATACAGTTTGGAGGCATGGTGTAAAACATGCTTCCTCACGCTTCCTCCTAACATATTATATGTTTCCTACCATGTACATATTTGCTTCCCCCAAAACAACATTAGAGTGCTTCATACTAGTGGCATATTTCCTTCTACTACAAAGAGATTAATTCCATCTCGCATATGCTTCTATTGTACATATGTTTTGCTTCTTTGCAAGCCTACCATTTTCCTAAGTTTCTCTTTGTCGCATATGTTTTTATTGTATAACAGACAATTTTCATCCTAGACGAAGTGCTTCCATTCCCGAGCATGGCGAAGGTTGCAGCGGCATGAACCGCGCCGACCATGTTGATGTGGTCCGACGGTCCAACGATGTCGATATGTGGGGCATTCTTTGGCAAGCGACTGCCAAGAGATAAGCGTGATGCAACCTCGCATATCGTGGGCTACGACAAATCAAACCACGAGGACGACACCGAACATCTTATTATGCATCAAGCAGTCAACTTAGTTTGATGTTTCCGTAGTTATATTGTACCAACACAACAGGAGGATCTATACCCTATGTAGAAAGCAAGTAGCTAGCAAGAACGATAAAGTAAATATACGTATTTATTCATAGAAGTAAACTTCAATTGCTTGGGAAGCAAAGTTGACTACCACTGGAAACAAATTTTGGATCATACGGAAGCAAACAATATGAATATGTTTATATTAAATCGAAGCAAATTTCATTCACGTGGAAGCATGGAAGCAGATTCTTCGCTGTACAGAAACACAATTTTTGAATAACATTGATTTATTTGGTTGCATTCGAAGCAGATTTGTATGGGAACATTGGAAACGCGATGTATTTCCTAAGAAAGCAAGCTTCACCTTTCCTAGACTAATTAGCTTCCTTGGTATCATCAATTGGTTTCCTAAAAGTAAGAACGAACGATTCTGGAGAGCTCCAGTCCCATGTAATTAGCATGAAGCATTTAATGTGACGTGATTTGTGGAAGCAATTAATTATTTGTGCAAACTGTACAAATTAACCACCTAGTCACTGGAATCACGGAAAGAGCCATGCATGCGGCCTGGTTTAAAATCTCATGGCCACGATGTATTCAATCTTACGGTGAAATTGTGGTCCGACGGGAAGCAAAAATCGGGTTCCGATCCCTAGCGCTGCCCAACATTTTTTCTTCTCTAGAGTGGTTACGGATGAACTAAGTATCTTGACCGGAATAGCACACCTCACGTATGTACTTACATCAGTCTTGGCCCGTTGGGCTGCTGCATCGATATGGCCGGGCCGCTGCGAATGGGAGATCCAAAAACTGAACAAGGAAAATTGCTACTGTAGTATAGCTTCTGGGAGACAAAAGCCTATTGGAGGAACCGCCCAAGTTAGCAGTACCTCAAAGCATGGCCCGCCTGAGTGCAAAACATGACACCTTTTTTTTCATGTTCATTTTGGCAGTGACGAATTGCCATGACGCCGTCCAGCTGCAGGGTAACGTCCCAACGTGCCCTATCGATCCCTTTCGGTTTTGCAGAGCAGCTTCAGCTTATGGCCGGGCTCCGGCCGGCCTGGAATCATGGGCGGCCACAATGGCAAAGCGGGCAAGCTAGCAACTCGTCGACATCAGCTGCTATCTTTGTCTACTCGGCGCCCACCGTTTCATGCGATCATCCTCCTGTTTGTGGCCGTTTTGGTTTTGCTTTTTTCCAGCGGGGAGCACACTAGAGGGCCATGCGTGCGTTCGTCGGCAACCAACGAAACGGAGGATGCGCAAGTGGCCGCCTGAAACTGAACTCCACGGAGCCTCCCAGTCACTCACAAAAACCTCGATCGATTGCATTCAGGAACCACGCAAAACCACTCAGAAACCTCAATCGATTGTATCCAAGAACCAAAAGCGTTCGACCGATATAGTCTTTTCGAGCGCACGAACGGCCGGACGGCTATGCTCCGGAGATACTTTCTCATGCGCTGGAAGCGGGACGCCGACGAACCCGGCACATCAGGTTATTGCCAGTTTGTCACCCACTGATCTAGCTATAGCCTATAGCTCAGTCGATCGTCACCACATCATAACATAGTTGACAGCAAGTTTCGCCTTAGCGTATAGACTACAGTTCACTGTCGCGGTCATTCCCTAAAAATAATGAGTTGTTAGCATAAAACCACGACATTACAGACTAAATTTCGAAAAACCACGACTTTACATTTGAATCGCAAAAAACCACGAGTTTCTAGCAAATTGCTAGCAATGTGCACTGATTGTCAAATTTCAGCTGATTAACAGCGATTCTGACATGCGGGACCTACCTATAAGAATGACGTGGCAGCGGGCGGCTCGCTTCCATCGACGGACGTTAACCGACGGGTGGGTAGTTAGCATAAAACCACGACATTAAAGACGGAATTTCGAAAAACCACGACTTTACGTTTTAATCACAAAAAACCACGACTTTTCAGGTAATTTTTTTTCAATTCGCACTGATCACGAGTTGGACGCGAATTGACATCAAATCTGATAGGTGGGACCCACCTATAAGTGCTAAGCTGGTTCTATATGTGCTAACATGGACAGGGACCCACTTGTCAGTCCAATTAAAAAATGGAAAAATGAAAAAAAGCAAGTCATCCCTAACCTCTACCCACCTGCCGGCCACCCTCACCGCCGGCACCTCGCCGCCGGCCACGACCTCCAGGGCGGCAGTCGCCCCGCGCTGCCCCAAGCTCGTCGCCGGCCGACCAGGAATGGGGCAGGGGAGGAGATCCGCCGGAGATGGAGCAGGGAGAGGAGATCCGCTGGAGATGGGCAAGGAGAGGATAGCCGCCGGCCGGCAGGGGTGCTCGGAGGTGGAGGTGCGGTGGCTAGCCACAGGAAGAAGAAGACAGCACCAGCTTTTTTATTTTTTTATTGGGCTGACAAGTGGGCCTCTGTCCAGCTCAGTACAAATAGAATTTTCTTTGCCAGCTCAGCACTTACAGGTGGGTCCTACCTACCAGATTTGGTGTCAATTCGCGTCCAACTCGCGATCAGTGTGAATTGAAAAAAATTATCCGAAAAGTCATGGTTTTTTTTATTAAAACGTAAAGTCGTGGTTTTTTGAAATTTTGCCTTCAATGTTGTGGTTTTATGCTACCTCCCTACCCGTCGGTTAAAGTCGTCGACGGAAGCGAGCCGCTCGCTACCACGTCATTCTTACAGGTGGGTCCCGCTTGTCGGAATCGCTGTTAATCGGCTGTAATTTGACAATCAGTGCACATTGCTAGCAATTTGCTAGGAACTCGTGGTTTTTTGCGATTCAAACGTAAAGTCGTGGTTTTTCAAAATTTAGTCTGTAATATGGTGGTTTTATACTAACAACTCAAAAATACTTGGCTCGGTGTCGCGCTGGTGTTCAGTGATGGCACACATCTGCGCTTTGTTAGTGTCTGTCGGACAATCTCACACTTGCGCTCACACTTCCCTTTCGCGTGTAAACTTGTCGCGCATTTGTCTTGTACTATTCTCTCCTGTGTCTGTGTGGCTGTGGAGTTCAGGGCGGGAACTTGTGGCGACTTGCATACTGGTTCATCGTAGATTACAGCCGCGTGGTACATTCAGTATCGGCCTGACGGGATGGATATATATACCCAGTCCCAGCCAAGCAAACGGAATAAAAATACACAGGCTCTGAAGTTGACACCACGGTGCCGGCCAGCCACTCCTGCATGCGTGTGCCGATGCTAGGACGGGAAGCGCCGTCGCTCGCTTCGCTCGTGTCCAAGCACCTAAATCCGAAAGAAGTTGATCTGAGCCTGACCACGCACGTAAATCAATGTAATGTCGATCGATTAGACGACGCCGAACGCTTTCCCGTTCCGTCGACGTACCATGGGGTTCTCTGGCTCCTAGCTATGATGATTGATGCCAAGCTACGAGACGACGCTTCCACCGATCGGATGTATTCTGGAATTCGATCGTAAATTACGCCAAGAATCGATATTTTAGTTGGAAGACCATGACTGGTTGGCTATTCAATTCTGCGATCGTGCATGATCTGCATGATGCGATACGTCTGCGCGATATTGTCAACAGCGATCGACGTCCATCGATCCACAACATCACCGCAATTAGCTGGCTCGTTTATAATTGTGTCCCCCTTCGATTGGGTACCTGCTTAGCTAGATGTGTACGTTTCGGGTATATATGTGTCTGGACTCGCCACATCATCGCGTATATATCGGGTACTAATTTCTACTCCTGGTCACGCCGTCACGCTTATAACTTAATAAAAAGATCCAGATCGGTCGCGGACGCATCACGAAACAGCTACGTGCATACTAGTACTCCTATTAACTTGTGCTATTTATTAGATTGGTAAACATATAAAATTCTATAATATCAAATATATGTAATGTAAATATACTCTTTAGCATGATTCTAACAATATCTCTTTTATATTGTAAATATTTATATTTACACTTAGTCAAAGTTTACAAAGTTTGCTTTGACTGATCCTAGAATGCAGGGTAATTTAGGACGGAGTATTGTAATTGTACCAAATCCTAATTGGCCAAGTCTCCAATATATAAACCCAGGAACCTCATGGCTTCCCCCAAATTCTCTATAGCCTACCGTTCTATATGGTATCAGCCTAAAACCTTAGATCGATCCTACCCTAGCCGCCGCCGCCACCCCACCCATCCAGTGCCATGACCACCTTGGCCCCACACAACTCCACCTTGGGTGCCCTGGTGACTGTCTCCGTCGGTGCCCTAACTCCCGGCGGCGCTCCCTGCCATGTCGCCCCTGTCGTCCTCTCGCTCGACGCCGCCAACTACACCAAGTGGACCATCTACATGAAGGCCTCCCTCGGTAGGGCGGGTCTCATCGGCCACGTTGATGGTACTGTCACCGCCGCATTGACCGATGATGCTTGGGCTGTCGAGGACTACACCGTCCTCAATCTTCTCCACACCGCCATCAACGAGGATGTCGCCAACATGGTCCTCTCTCGTGACCAGACCGGGTGCTAGCTGTGGCTCGCCGTCCACGAGCTCTTCTCCGCCAACAAGGCCAACAAAGCCATCTACCTCGACAATGACTTCCTTCAGCTGGTCCAGGGCGCCTCCTCCATCACTGAGTACTGCCACCGTAAGAAGCAGCTCATGGACTCGCTCACCGACAATGACTCTCCCGTCTCTTCCCACGCCCTCGTCCTCAACACCCTCCGCGGCCTCGGTCCTCGGATCGCCGCGGCCGCCACCATCATCTCCATGACGGACCCCTTGCCCTCCTTCCTCCGGACTCGGAGCATGCTTCTCATGGAGGAGCTGCAGCAGGCTAATGCGGCCTCCAACGCCACCAACATCGCCCTCGTCGCCCATGCCCGCCCTCCTGCTACGGCGTGCACCAGCGCGGGTTGCTGCAGTGACTCCTCCAACCCCGGCACCGGCAAGCCGAAGACCAAGAACGGGGGACGCCAGGGTGGTGGTGCCCTCCGCCAGATGTAGCTTGCGACCACCGGCCCGTGGGTCTGTTTCTCTCTCGGTGTTGGGTAGTGGCGTGCTCCTTCGGTACCTGACATCTTCGGCCCTCGTCCTCGAGCATATCACACCATGGTCGCGCCCCTCTACCAGTCCGCGATGTCGTCCTCCTCTTCATCAGCATGGGACAACACCGGTCTGATCACCGCCCTCAACAACCTCTAGCAGCAGGGTGGCTGGGTCATGGACTCCGGTGCCACCTCCCACATGACCAACGACAAGGGTACCATATTTTTATTGGCACCTCTCTCTCGTAAAGTAAAGTAAAAGTAAGTAAAGTGAAGAGAGGATAACTCTTGGGAGCAAGTATTCTAGAAAATTTTTATTTCATTTTTTGATTGTCACAATTAGTGAAGATTATTAATAGCTAGATGCATGAGTACTAAACACAATGAAAGCTAAAGAACTCGATGATTAAAAACCCAAGGCACTAGAATCTAGAGCAACAATTGGATTAATTGAGGACATGTGTCTAGCAAGTGACACTCCTAACCATCACATCTAACTTTTACAAATAAAGTCTATTTTTTCTTCTAGGTGGAGCCATAAATCGGAGTAGTCAAGTAAATGAACTACTACACACCCTAGTGATTGGTTCCTAGGCCAAGTGAATGTGCTAACAAGGGATTCATTAAGATAAATATGTCCAACCACTCCTTTAATTTCTAAGGTCCCCAATATAATCCCTGTTAATTAATCATGAATTAATATATCATGCATATAAGACTTGGAACACGGTTTCTATTCAACTCCATCCATCCCTCCTCCTAACAACATACAACGGTGACAACCTTATGCATCCCCCAACATATGTGTGCACTCATATATAGAAGATAACAAAGTTGTATGCAATCAATCAATAAAGTATTTCACAATTGCCAAGAACAAATGACTACTCAAACTTAGACAGAGATACAATAGATCATGGGAAAACAATAGATTGTACCATATATCATATTTGCCAGGATATTACAGTAGGAGATCAATATGGTGTTTCTATAGATGATAATGATGGACACGCCAGAGGGGGTGGAGCCCACCGGTGATGATTCTTACAGCGTTTCCCCCTCCGAACTCCTCCAGCGACAACCTTCTATCTCTATGTTTCTTTGTTTTCAATCCCCACGCCGCCATCCTTTGGAAACGCCTAGGTGACCCTTTCTATAGTCAGTTTTAGGTCAAGAAAAAGAGAACCACGCTGAAAACATACGGCATCGGACACTCGAGGCGCAAAAGAGCACAGGTGGCCCATCCTGGAAAGCTGACCGCACCACTTGGTCCCGTTTGCATGCCGTTGACTTCCTGATATCCCACTTTAGCTCATTTTGTTTGTATCAAAATTTCAAAGCCGTTTTCTCTAACCTTCCCTTTTTCGAGTCTCATAGCTCCTTGATACGTCTCAAACGTATCTATAATTTTTGATGCTTCATGCTTGTTTATGCACCATTTGCTTTGTGTTTTGTTACACTTCGTGGCGTTTTTATGCATTTTCTGGAACTAACCTATTAATGAGATGTCACTGTGCCAGTTCCCTATTTTCTGGTGTTTTTGTGTTTTAGAAAAGTTACACAGAAAATATTCTCGGAATTGGACGAAACAAAAGCCGAAGTCCTATTTTTCCCGACACAAGACGGAGTCCAAAGCAGAGACGGAGGGGGGCCAGAGGGCAGCCACACCATAGGGTGGCGCGGGCCACCCCCTGGCCGCGCCACCAGGTGGTGTGGACCCCTGGTCCACCCCCTGACATCGCCCTTACGCCTATATATTCTCCTCGACGAGAAAACCCTAAGGCCCGAACTCTTTTCCAGAAAACATACTGCAAGCCGCCGCCATCGTCACCGCGAGATCAGGAGGGTCCAGAAACTCTTCCTGGCACCCTGCCGGAGAGGGAAATCACCACCGGAGGCCTTCTTCATCACCATGCCTGCCTCCGGAGTGATGTGTGAGTAGTCTATCTTGGACTACGGGTCCATAGCAGTAGCTAGATGGTTGTCTTCTCCTCCATGTGCTTCATGTTTAGATCTTGTGAGCTTCCTATCATGATCAAGATCATCGTTATGTAATTCTACATGTTGTGTTTGTTGGGATCCGATGAATATTGAGTACTATGTCAAGTTGATTTGTGATTTATCATCTCTATGTTGTTTATGATCTTGCATGCTCTCCGTTGCTAGTAGATATCTTGGCCGAGTAGATGCTAGTGACTCCAAGAGGGAGTATTTATGCTCGATAGTGGGTTCATGCCTCTAGTAATCTGGGAGAGTGAAAATAACTTCTAAGGTTGTAGATGTGTTGTTGCTACTAGGGAGAAAACAACAATCTTGTGTTTAAGGACATTTGTATTGTTTACATTACACACTTTGCTTAAGGCGATAATCTGTTGCTTGCAACTTAATACCCAACGGTTGTTCGGATGATATCCAGCGGGTGGATTATTAGTCATAGATGCAGATGGATTATGGTCTATGTATTATGTTGTAATGCCCAAGTGAATCTCATAGTGATCCTCATGACATGTACATGCATTTGTTTGCATTCTTTATTCTGTCAATTGCCCAACTGTAATTTGTTTACCCAGCATGTTATTTATCTTTATGGAGAGACACCTCTAGTAAACTGTGGACCCCGATCCATTCTTTTACAGTCATATTACCGTTTACTTTACAAGCATTATTTACTTTCCCGCAAACAAATATCTTTTACCACACGATACTTCTAATCCTTTGTTTACAGCAAACCGATGAGATTGACAACCTCACTGTTAGTTGGGCAAAGTACTTTGGTTGTGTTGTGTGCAGGTTCCATGTTGCTGCTGGTGCAAAGCTACACCCCAGATAAGGCGCCATATATAAATTGTTTGGAGCTGTCGCCAAGCTAGTTAGCATCAACCTTCGGAAGTTGGTTCTTTCTCCTACTGGTTCGAGAAACTTTGGTTTCATACTGAGGGAAACTTGCTACTGTGCTCATCATACCTTCCTCTTGGGGTTCCCAACTGGGTGCCTACTACGCACTATCAAGCATTTTTCTGGCGCCGTTTCCGGGGAGAAAGAGGATTTCTACAAGGGGAGTCTCTCGCTTCCAATCTTTTACTTTGTTATTATTTTGCTTACTTTCTTTACTTTATTTTTGTTTGCATCTCTTTATCGAAAATACAAAAAAATAGTTTCTTTATAGTTGTTATTTTTGCTTGTCTGCTTTTAGTCTTGCTAGAATGGGTACTCCTGAGAACACCAAGTTGTGTGACTTTACTAGCACAAACAACAATGATTTTATCTGCACTCCTATTGTGCCATCTGCTCCTGAGGCAAATTTTTATGAGATTAAACCTGCTTTGTTGAAACTTGTTATGAATGAGCAATTTTCTGGTGTTAGTACTGATGATGCTGCAGCTCATCTCAACAATTTTGTTGAGCTATGTGAGATGCAAAAGTATAACGATGTAGATGGTGATATTATTAAGCTTAAGTTGTTTCCTTTCTCTTTAAGAGGAAGAGCTAAGGATTGGTTGCTATCTTTGCCTAGAAATAGTATTTATTCTTGGGTTAAGTGTAAGGATGCTTTTATTGGAAAACATTATCCTCCTCCTAAGATTATATCTATGAGAAGTGATATTATGAAGTTTAGACAGTTTGATAATGAACATATTGCTTAAGCTTTGGAAAAGAATTTTGATTGGATTGTTCCTTAAAACCCTTTTGATGAGAGTAGTGAACCCAAGAGTGTTCATAGAGGATCTCCAAAAACTCATTTGGATAAAATACAATTCCTTGTTGAAAAGACTTGTGCTATTGATCTTAATGCTTCATTTGAAAATACTTGATTTCCACTTTCTGCGGCTAGCTCAAAGGCGTTAAAGAAAAGCACTCTTGGGAGATAACCCAATGTTTTATTTTCAGTAATTTTTCTTTTTGTTGAGTCTTGGAAGTTGTTACTACTGTAATGACCTCTCCTTCTCATTTTTATTTTTATTTCGTTTTTGTGCCAAGCAGAACCTCTAATTGAAGGAAGGTAAGATTTGGGGAAGTTGCTGTCCTGAAACAGATTTCTGTGCCGTACCGTAAAAATTCGTGAAAATTCTCAGAACGTCTTTTTGATTTGCGATTTCTTGTGCACATGCCCCAGGTTACTGCCTAACTTTCATTAGTTTTGCACTTTTCGATTTGAGCAACAGAAGATTTTCAAAAAAATCAATCTTTACTAGCTGTTCTGTTTTGACAAATTTCTGCCACTAGTTGTGTTTGCATCTTGATCTCTTTCTTTTGGAGTTCTTTTGATCATGGAACTTTTGAGGAAGTTTCTACAGTATCTTATTCTTTAATGGGTGTTATACTTTAGTTAAAACTGAACCAAAGGGTGGATTTACTATCTTGCTTACACTAATGTTGCTAATAAGAATTGTGTGAAGTTTTGTATGAAGGAAGTTTTCAAGTGTAGGGAAAGGAAAATGATGAGATGAGATGAAGTATGGACAAAAGCTCAATCTTGGGGATGCCCATGTCACCCCAAGAAATATCCAAGAGGTACAAGCGTCAAAGCTTGGGGATGCCTCGACGCACCCCTTCTTCATCGACAAAAATCAGGTCATCTTTCAAGACACTATATTTTTATTGCTTCGTATACTATGCATTTTTCTTGGAGCGTCTTTATTTTTGCTTTTAGTTTTCTTTTGTTTTGTTTGCTGCAATAAATGGTTGGACCCCAACATGTTTCTTTTGGAGAAGACACACTCCATTTTTCATTGCCAAGAATAATCTAGTTTTCACTCTTATCGTTCAACGAGTGCTCTCTTTTTCTAGTACTGGGTTTAACTTTTGTTTTTTGCCTTGATTTTTATTCAGAACTTGTTAGTTCTTTGTAGATAGGTGTATTTATACCTCTGGTCTATGTTGGTTTTCATCTTTAAGAGTTGTTTCAAAAAGGTTGATTGGTGTTGGAAAAGAGAAAAAAGTTTCATGCCTATAGTTGTACAAATGGGAGCTTGTTTAGACTGTGGCTTAGACTTCTGCATGTCAGGCTTGATGTTATTTTGATTATATGCTTAGTAGTTTTTGTTGTAGCATGACTTCTCTCAAATGACTGAGATTGCTTAATGTGCCTTTGAAAGAATCATGCATTGTTTTTATTATATGGGAGCATATTATTGTGGTATTCTCCTTTGATGCTTTATTTGGGTTGACTTGGCACATGCTTACACCATGTTTGACTTTAACCAGTCGCCTTAAGCCTCTATGATCATTTGGTTTTTGACTTGTGATACCACTTTATGCTTTGGTTAATAATGTTTTGTCGCTATGCATGATTATGGCCGTTATTGCTCTCTTAGTTGTTCGCTCCCAGTCTTTTGCTAGCCTTCATCTGTACTGAGAGAGAATACTTCTCGTGCATCCAACTACCAAAAATGAAGTTTATTCCAAAGAGTCCACTATAAATTCCTATGCATGGTATTTTCAAGCCATTCCAAGTAAATTTTCATGTGCTACCTTTCAAAAAACCTTCAAAATACTTCTCATTTTGTGATACTGTTTTCAGCTCATGGGGACGTAGTTGTCGGATTTTCTATCTTCCATATTGTATTATTTAAAAAAGAAAAAAAAAAGAAAAAAGTCACTCCTCCATGGTATGTGAAAGTTGGTGGGCACCCAATGGAATCAGTTAGCCATGGTTTGTGAAAAGAAAAGTGGGGAGGAGTGCCAAGCTTTATAAAAGAGCACAAATGTGCCAATTTCTCTCAAAACTTGCTTAGTATGGAAGATAGTAAGAATCCCATTGCCAGTCATTGACAAGAACAACCATCTCTCAAAACAAATTTTTATCTCTGTTTTACAAATGGAAAGCTCTAGCACATGCTAAATCCCTGCTTCCCTCTGCGAAGGGCCTTTCTTTTACTTTTATGTTGAGTCTTCACCTTCTTACTTTATGCACCATCTAAGAGAGCATAGTTGTCATTCTGAGTATAATGTGCATAGTCCCAAAATTTATTATTGATTGATTCATGATTATGGTTTCGCATGTTCTTAAATTATTTGTATCTAGTCACCCTCTTAAACTTGAAGGTGTCATACGCATTTATATTTTGCTACTCCATGAGGTTTGCTATGTTTTTCTATATGCTTGAAACACACACTTGACTTTCAATGCATTATTACTCATGATCTTTTGTTTGTGTTACTTTTCATGTTATAACATGGTTCCTAAGTTTTATTGTCAAGATTATGTCTTTTATGCCCATGTTTAGGGTACTTTGATCTCGACACTCAATGCTTTACATCGTTTGATCAAGATTGTGATGGTGCATGTCACTGATTGCTAGTTGATTTCTAGTTTGTTGGTGAACCCCAAGCGAAGGTTTTGATGAATATAGGAGCAAGCTTTCCCTCAGTTAAGAAACCAAGGTATGTCGATCAGGAGAAGAGCAGACAATACGACTGAAGGTGATGCGGACTGGCTTAGTAACACTCCAACAAGGGCACCGTTTAACGATACTTTTTGACTCATCTTCGGCCAGTAGCAACGCGGAACCTGCACACAACACAACCAAATACTTTGTTCCCAACTTGCGATGAGGTTGTCCATCTCACCGGTTTGCTTGAAACAAAGGTTATGAGCGTATCGAGTGGAAAGTGATAATAATATGTGAGTAAAGTAAACAGTGCGAATAAAGTAAACAGGTGATAGCAATATGCTGGAAATAGGACCGGGGTCCACAGTTCACTAGTGGTGTCTCTCCATAAGATAAATAACACATGCTGGGTAAACAAATTACAGTTGGGCAATTGATAGAATAAAGATAAACATGATATGTCAAGAAGATCACTATGCGATTTACTCTGGGCATTACAACAAAATACATAGACCACCATCCAACTGCATCTATGACTAATAATCTACTCACGGGGATATCATCCGAACACCCCATGAGTATTAAGTTGCGAACAACAGATAATTGCTTTAAGAAAAGTGTGTAATGTAAACAAAGCATATGCCCTCGAGCATATGAATGTTGTTTTCTCCCTAGTAGCAACAGCACATCTATAACCTTAGAGGTTTCTGTCACTCCCCCAGATTAAATAGAGGCATGAACCCACTATCGAGCATAAATACCCCCTCTTGGAGTCACTAGCAACTACTCGGCCAAGATAGCTACTAACAACGGAGAGCATGCAAGATCATAAACAACATAGAGATAACATAAGATATATTTCAGTATAGCAACTCAATCATAACACCAATATTCATCGGATCCCAACAAATCAAACATGTAGAATTACATAACGGTGATCTCAATCATGTAGGGCAGCTCATGAGATCTAAACATGAAGCACATGGTGGAGGAGACAACCATCTAGCTACTGCTATGGACCCATAGTCCAAGGTAGATGTGAGCACCCGCGAATTTATAACAAATTCGAAGTGCCCGTTATGTAATCCATCACAATCCCAGAATCATTGTTGTGATTTACATAACGTAGTTGATATCACCGTCATAGACATTAATAGTAAATAAAGGGGATTACATAGGTGGTCGCACAGACCAAACCTTACATTACATCAACATGCAGTGGAATAACACTTTGGGTCCATATTGTCAAGCTTCAACCGCACAGGCAAAGCGGACAGTAGGAAACGAGCCTAATTCGCAAAGTCGTCAACGATTCCTTCCTTCTTGATTTTTCTCCTTCAAGTCTGGCCAAGTTAATAGCCAGGGACAGAGCCATGAGTACAATGGATGCACTCGCAAACCATCTTATAAACAAAGTGATGAGATAGATATGCATGGTTGATATGGTGGACTAAGCACTAAGTTTATTTGCAAAAAGCTAGTTTGTTTCCCAAGAATTTTCATTAGTAGAGAAGAAGATTTAATTATCTAAGTTAAACCCAAAGAGGAACTTCAAGTGTTGGTCAACATCAAATATCAAGTCAAGTCATTCACCAAGTTCACCTTCAGTTGTTAACATTCTTGACAAAAGTCAAGTACAGCTTGCCAACTGTCCATGACCGCGGATGCGGCTATTCGAATACTTTTGAAAACCTCTGCAGAGGGGTACACTTTACCCACAAGATTCGATACATCTGTCGGGAGAAATCCACGGATCGTCATACACAAAGTATGCGAGGTTCAGATAATCAAACAAAATCTTTCACTTGCCTACTTTAGTATAGGATCCTCCCTAAGAGTCCAGATACGGAATGGAACTCATAGTTTTTCCGGCTACAGGGTGCTGTATTTTGGACTCCCATAGTCTGTGGTATCCTCCATCACAGCTATGGCAAGTCCCGGCTTCGGGGGCATCCCGCAGGATCCATCCCCTATAAGTTCAATGAGGTCTCCCATACTAAAGCAAACAAACTACGGACTAAGCCCCTTCCCATATAGGGGTAATGTGGTCGTACGGTATGGTTGGCTCACATAGTACATCACTCATTATCATTTAGAAATACATTCCATAGTCCTTAGTCAAGATTATTTTCTTTCAGAAATCCATCATGTATGAGTAGTCTCCCATTTAAAGCTTTCAAGTTCAAGTCACCACTTTCAAATAGGGTTCCCCTATAGATGACTTCAGTCTTATTAGCGACTAAGCAACTACTATGAGTGATGCTACAACTAAGGGGGTATTGGATAAACTCAGCTTGATACTCTTGCTAAGCAAGATATCACTACACAACTATTATTCTATACTAGCAATTCAATCATGCAATTTAATTTGGAAGCAAGTAAATGTGCAAGTTGGAAAACTGGGTATTGAGGTATGGTTCAAAGGATGGCTTGCCTGGCTTGGCAATGTCAAAGTAGTCTTCATCTTCATCTTCGGTTGATTGATCTCCATCTCCATTTCTTGGTGGACTTCAGGATCCATTCTCCTTACTCTCGTTGTCGTCTAATCGTCAAAAATCAAATAAGCATACAATCACCACCCAATTCCCAAACAACACATATTCACTCAAATAAGGATAGTTGGGGTAAGGGAAACTATCTAGGAAGTCTATGGAGAGTGGCTTCGAAGATAATTGAGTTCCGATGGATGAGATTATTGAGTTGTTGTATCTAAGTAGGGTTTATTTATTTTGGATTATGAAAATATCTCCTGCAAGTCCTTATTGACCATAGTCATAGACCACAAGTAGATATTCAAGATTATGATTCAACCAAAGAGGATTCATAGGGTTTATAGTATTTCTCTTTTATTGAAGCCATTTCTAGTTTGCAACTATTTAGTGATCAAGTTTGAATCTACAAGTAGGGTCTATTAATCCTAGTTGAATTGGATCAAGGGTTATAGATCAATACTTAGAAATGTGTTTTATCCTAAATGGATTTAGAAGATTTTCCAATTATGAAATGAGTGTACCAAATTCTATGATCGGAATGCTTATTCACTCCAAATAGTAAATAGCATTTGACTTAAAAGGTTCAAATAAGGAATCTAATCTTATAAACAGATACACACTACTAATTAAGGATTTTGAGAGTTGGAATCATATTTTTAGGAATTTTATTTGGTTTAATCCAATTTTTCTAAGGTCATAAACCTCATGTTTTGTTATTTTTACTAGATTTAATTTATAAATCTATTTGAGTTCAAACAAGTTTCAGAGGCTAGATAAAGTTTAGGGCTTTCCAAAAAGTATTTATTTGCTACATTTGGGTCCCTACAACTCTGGGAATTAAAGTTATAATTTGTAGTAGCTTAAACAATAATTAAATTATTTCTAAAAAAAAATAAACAGACCGGAATAGACACGGGCCAGGATTATGGAGCTTGGCCGGCCCACGTGGCGCATACCTGGCCGGCCCAACTACCTGTCCGGGGCGTGAGTGAGAAAAAAAAGACTGACAGGAGGGCCCCGACTGTCAGGACTTACTGAACCGAATCGGTATCGGGTTTCTTCTTCCTGGCGCGACTGGGACGGGAGCGAGAGAGAGGACTGGGAGAGTGGCGGCGCTAGGGGAGGCTCACCGGAGAGGCTCCGACGGCGGGGAGGATGTCTAGGCGGCGGAGAGAGCTCTTCTCGTCCACTTCCAGCAGGAACAAGTGCGGGAGGCGGCGTGGTTCGCTAGGGACCAGCGGTGGCCGGGGCGGTGGTCTGCGGAGCGGCGAGGTCGCCGAGCTCGACCTAGGGCACGGGAGAGAGGGAAATGTTGTCTAGGAGGGAGAGGGAGGTGGTGTGAGTCTTTTCAGGAAAGAAGGGCGGCTTTTTATAGGCGGGAGAGGGGGCACCGGCGGTGTCCAGTGCGGCCAGCACACCGTGCATGTCGGCTATGGGAGGGACAAGGCGTGGCTCTGGCGCGGAGTGGGCATGTCCAGCGGCACTGTGGTGATGTCGGGAGCTCAGTGGCACAGCATGGTGACGAGGGGAGCAGTGGAGAGCAGTGGCCAGAGGTGGGGGTCCGGGTTGTTTCTCTCCTTTTCTTCCAGGTCTCACGGCCGGGGTCGGGGCAGGGGAGGCTGGGGATCGACAAAGGGGTGAGAGGGGATGTCCTCGGGTACGGCTAGGGGGCTAGGGCGTACGAGAACTGTGTCATCTACAGTGGGTTTGGTTTTGCTGAAATTCGCCCACAAGGTGTTCGGTCAAATGCTCGAATGAACTCCGAATTTGAATTTTTGAAAACGGCCACCGTGGGTGGTCAAGATACCTAGTAGGGTTTCCAAATCTATTTTTGTTCTGAAGAAAGATATTGTTTTGCAAAAAATTTAATTCGAAGATAAGGTTTGGTTGCTGATTCAGATTCGGTTTTTGGCGGATGTTTGAGTGGGGTTCTGGTTTGAATTTTTGTTTGAAAAACTTTGGTTGAGTAAGTATGTAGTTTGGTCAAGCTCAACCCACTGACCACACACTTAATTGATTTACAGATTGCTTAATTTAAGTGTCCAAAGTAGGGTAGTCAATAACATTTTCTAGATCAAACTTTTCTTCTCTTTTCTTTATTTCTTTTGCTTCTGGTTTCTTTAGTCCCGGTGGTTAAGCTCTATTGTTTCTATTGGTTAGGAGTGGTTTAACTAATCATTTCACAACTATTTAAAAGATACATGAAATCATAGAACAACATGTATTTAAAATACTATGCATGCATGCAATATGAAGTGCAAAAGTTTTATCTTGGTCCAAAGGTGTTGGTTTTCTTGGAGATGACATGGAGTTGGGAATGACCTCTTATTTGAATTCAAACTTTGGCAGAATATTAAATAGAGTTCCAAGTTGATTTTTGTTTCAACTTTATTGTATTTGATTCTTTGTAACTTGTTCTTAGTTGTGGTGGAGAGATGCATGATGGTATAGTTCAAATATTGCTTAATATATAAGGGCAAAGTAGTGAAATCAGTAATTTTTTAAGATCACTACTTCCTCTTTTCTTACTTAGGTTTTTGTGTTGCGTTTTATTTTCTTGATTCTTTTCTATTTGTTTGTGATTGCTTGACTTAATTTTGGTTTGGCAATTGACCCAAATGGGTTTAGCATGTAACCATGCACAAAATTTAATAGTTAGAGAAAACATTTGGGAGTTTTTCAAGGTTTTGAAAATAAGTTTTCGAAATGTTGATTCCCACATTTTTTTGGAAATGTCAACTTGAGAAATGAGAAATAGTAATTTTTGAAAGGGGATATTTTTATTCTCCTCTTTTTAAAACCAAGATAGGTTTCTTGAAAATATAGGTTTTACCTCTATTCCAAATATTTCCTTTCTAAACGATTAAAAATTTGGGCCCAAAGGATTTTTTTAAAAACCCTTCTCATACTCTTTTTATTTGAAGCATGGGAGCAAATGCTCAAATTCACAAGTTTTAAAAGACAATGAATTAATCTTGTATTTAAAATAAAGGTTTTTGTTGTCTCCAAAATTTGGTATTTTAATAAATTTTATTTGTTTGTAAATTTCCAAAAATTTGGGTTGTTACAATCTTCCCCCCTTAAAAAGAATCTCGTCCCGAGATTCACAAGTTAAGATTGAGATAGATTGGAAAATGAGATTACCAGATAAGAGATGTAGTGTGTATTAATTTATATCAAGATGGAAAGATTGGGTACACCCAAAATGTGATAAGGCCATACGGGCCAAAACACATCTTCATCAAGCACATACAAATTGCAACATTCAATCACACCTTTAGAAACAAAAATATTTTTTGTTTAAACCATAAGATTTCATAAAAAGGGGTCTTGGGAATTACATGTCTCGTTCTAGTTTTGCAAAGAGGTAAATGAGACTACTAGTACCAAACTTGGGCGACTAAGGCTTCTTCTTGACATGTGCTTCGAAATCTTTGATTCAACTTCTAACTTTCTAGCTAAGTGCAACTTTGGGATACTTGGTGGCTGATTCCTGATGTTCCTTTCTTCATGTCTTCCGGTGGGAAGAAATTACTCGGGGTTACTTGGGAAGGTTGCTTCCTTCTTGTTACAAATGTTGAGGTTGTAGTGTCCGTTGTCACGATCTTCAATTATTACATGCTTTTGAAGACATGTGTTAGATTCTGGTGCAACGTTCAGCTTCTTCGGACACTCGTTGGAGTAGTGCCCCTTGATTCCGCACTCATAGCAGGTAATGTTGCTCTTGCCACCAGTAACTATTTTTCCAGATCGCAGAGTCTTCTCATAGTCTCCATTGCAGCGTGTTGGACATCCACTTGCTTGACGGTACATATCTCTTGCTTGATTTCGCCTCTTACGAGACCGAGACTTTTTGCTAATCTTGACAACTTGAGCTCCTAGCTGAAGAGAATTTGATATGACTCGAAATGTAGATTTCCTAGGGTGGGTCCTGGTGTAGTTGTGTAGACTTGCGAGCATGTGAGGTGCATCAGGGGTGGAGCTCTGCAGTAGATGAGAGGGAACAACTTTCAAAAGGTTTCTAATGTGGGATTGGTAGGGTTAGAGTTTGGTTTGGGCGAGAAAGACAAAAAGCATTTTTGAGCAAACAAGTTTTCAAAGTGGTTGCTACATGTTGCCGGAGGGCATATGAGTAACACATCACAAATCAAATCAATCATTCATACACACAAGGCACTAAGCACACTTAATAAATCGTGAGGTAAGGGCAGCTTAATGAAATCAACTGAGCAATTCCTATAAATCCTGTGGGTCAAAAGGTTGCTGGGTCTTCATCATTTTTGATCACTCATTCTTTGCTCTTGAAGTCTTTATCTCATAGGGTTGACTCTTGTTGGAAGATTTCTGGATCAGGTGAAGAGACTCGCTTTTGATGGCAGCCGTCGTAGTTGACATCCAAGGTTGAAGTCTTGAAAAATATTGAGTCCCTCATCTTTTGATCCAAAAGTCCTTCGGTCATAGGTTGGTTTATCGTCCATAGCACATATTTGAAGTAGATGAGGAATAGAGTAAAACAAATATTTGAAAAGACTTTATAATTAAAGAGGTAAATAAATTCTTTGTCAAAATCTCTTGAGAGTATCAGTTGAGGGTGTAAGATATTTGAAGTGAATAAGATGGGAGTATAAGTGGGGCTTTGGGTACCAAAGCAAATAAATCTCTTTTGTAGAAATAAGGTTTTTGTCAACATATCACTTTCTTAGCTAACGACCATGCTAACTAAGGTCTCCTAAGGTCATGATAGTCCTGATACCAAACTTGTGATATCAGAGATATCATTTTCTAACGACCATGCTAACTAGGGTTTCCTAGAGTCAGCCTAGGCTCTGATACCAACTTGTGAGCACCCGCGAATTTATAACAAATTCGAAGTGCCCGTTATGTAATCCATCACAATCCCAGAATCATTGTTGTGATTTACATAACGTAGTTGATATCACCGTCATAGACATTAATAGTAAATAAAGGGGATTACATAGGTGGTCGCACAGACCAAACCTTAAATTACATCAACATGCAGCGGAATAACACTTTGGGTCCATATTGTCAAGCTTCAACCGCACAAGCAAAGCGGACAGTAGGAAACGAGCCTAATTCGCAAAGTCGTCAACGATTCCTTCCTTCTTGATTTTTCTCCTTCAAGTCTGGCCAAGTTAATAGCCAGGGACAGAGCCATGAGTACATTGGATGCACTCGCAAACCATCTTATAAACAAAGTGATGAGATAGATATGCATGGTTGATATGGTGGACTAAGCACTAAGTTTATTTGCAAAAAGCTAGTTTGTTTCCCAAGAATTTTCATTAGTAGAGAAGAAGATTTAATTCTCTAAGTTAAACCTAAAGAGGAACTTCAAGTGTTGGTCAACATCAAATATCAAGTCAAGTCATTCACCAAGTTCACCTTCAGTTGTTAACATTCTTGACAAAAGTCAAGTACAGCTTGCCAACTGTCCATGACCGCGGACGCGGCTATTCGAATAGTTTTGAAAACCTCTGCTGAGGGGTACACTTTACCCACAAGATTCGATACATCTGCTGGGAGAAATCCACGGATCGTCATACACAAAGTATGCGAGGTTCAGATAATCAAACAAAATCTTTCACTTGCTTACTTTAGTATAGGATCCTCCCTAAGAGTCCAGATATGGAATGGAACTCATAGTTTTTCCGGCTATAGGGTGCTGTATTTTGGACTCCCATAGTCTGTGGTATCCTCCATCACAGCTATGGCAAGTCCCGGCTTCGAGGGCATCCCGCAGGATCCATCCCCTATAAGTTCAATTAGGTCTCCCATACTAAAGCAAACAAACTACGGACTAAGCCCCTTCCCATATAGGGGTAATGTGGTCGTACGGTATGGTTGGCTCACATAGTACATCACTCATTATCATTTAGAAATACATTCCATAGTCCTTAGTCAAGATTATTTTCTTTCAGAAATTCATCATGTATGAGTAGTCTCCCATTTCAAGCTTTCAAGTTCAAGTCACCACTTTCAAATAGGGTTCCCCTATAGATGACTTCAGTCTTATTAGCGACGAAGCAACTACTATGAGTGATGCTACAACTAAGGGGGTATTGGATAAACTCAGCTTGATACTCTTGCTAAGCAAGATATCACTACACAACTATTATTTTATACTAGCAATTCAATCATGCAATTTAATTTGGAAGCAAGTAAATGTGCAAGTTGGAAAACTGGGTATTGAGGTATGGTTCAAAGGATGGCTTGCCTGGCTTGGCAATGTCAAAGTAGTCTTCATCTTCATCTTCGGTTGATTGATCTCCATCTCCATTTCTTGGTGGACTTCAGGATCCATTCTCCTTACTCTCGTTGTCGTCTAATCGTCGAAAATCAAATAAGCATACAATCACCACCCAATTCCCAAACAACACACATTCACTCAAATAAGGATAGTTGGGGTAAGGGAAACTATCTAGGAAGTCTATGGAGAGTGGCTTCGAAGATAATTGAGTTCTGATGGATGAGATTATTGAGTTGTTGTATCTAAGTAGGGTTTATTTATTTTGGATTATGAAAATATCTCCTGCAAGTCCTTATTGACCATAGTCATAGACCACAAGTAGATATTCAAGATTATGATTCAACCAAAGAGGATTCATAGGGTTTATAGTATTTCTCTTTTATTGAAGCCATTTCTAGTTTGCAACTATTTAGTGATCAAGTTTGAATCTACAAGTAGGGTCTATTAATCCTAGTTGAATTGGATCAAGGGTTATAGATCAATACTTAGAAATGTGTTTTATCCTAAATGGATTTAGAAGATTTTCCAATTTTGAAATGAGTGTACCAAATTCTATGATCGGAATGCTTATTCACTCCAAATAGTAAATAGCATTTGACTTAAAAGGTTCAAATAAGGAATCTAATCTTATAAACAGATACACACTACTAATTAAGGATTTTGAGAGTTGGAATCATATTTTTAGGAATTTTATTTGGTTTAATCCAATTTTTCTAAGGTCATAAACCTCATGTTTTGTTATTTTTACTAGATTTAATTTATAAATCTATTTGAGTTCAAACAAGTTTCAGAGGCTAGATAAAGTTTAGGGCTTTCCAAAAAGTATTTATTTGCTACATTTGGGTCCCTACAACTCTGGGAATTAAAGTTATAATTTGTAGTAGCTTAAACAATAATTAAATTATTTCTGAAAAAAAAATAAACAGACCGGAATAGACACGGGCCAGGATTATGGAGCTTGGCCGGCCCACATGGCGCATACCTGGCCGGCCCAACTACGTGTCCGGGGCGTGAGTGAGAAAAAAAGACTGACAGGGAGGCCCGGCTGTCAGGACTTACTGAACCGAATCGGTATCGGGTTTCTTCTTCCTGGCGCGACTGGGACGGGAGCGAGAGAGAGGACTGGGAGAGTGGCGGTGCTAGGGGAGGCTCACCGGAGAGGATCCGACGGCGGGGAGGATGTCTAGGCGGCGGAGGGAGCTCTTCTCGTCCACTTCCAGCAGGAACAAGTGCGGGAGGCGGCGTGGTTCGCTGGGGACCAGCGGTGGCCGGGGCGGTGGTCTACGGAGCGGCGAGGTCGCCGAGCTCGACCTAGGGCACGGGAGAGAGGGAAATGTTGTCTAGGAGGGAGAGGGAGGTGGTGTGAGTCTTTTCAGGAAAGAAGGGCGGCTTTTTATAGGCGGGAGAGGGGGCACCGGCGGTGTCCAGTGCGGCCAGTACACCGTGCATGTCGGCTGTGGGAGGGACAAGGCGTGGCTCTAGC
Organism: Dactylis glomerata; assembly: GCA_007115705.1. Taxonomy (NCBI): domain Eukaryota; kingdom Viridiplantae; phylum Streptophyta; class Magnoliopsida; order Poales; family Poaceae; genus Dactylis; species Dactylis glomerata. The sequence goes on from QXEO01000553.1 coordinate 13,904,607, forward strand.
GCGGAGTGGGCATGTCCAGCGGCACTGTGGTGATGTCGGGAGCTCAGTGGCGCAGCAGGGTGACGAGGGGAGCAGTGGAGAGCAGTGGCCAGAGGTGGGGGTCTGGGTTGTTTCTCTCCTTTTCTTCCAGGTCTCACGGCCGGGGTCGGGGCAGGGGAGGCTGGGGATCGACAAAGGGGTGAGAGGGGATGTCCTCGGGTACGGCTAGGGGGCTAGGGTGTACGGGAACTGTGTCATCTACAGTGGGTTTGGTTTTGCTGAAATTCGCCCACAAGGTGTTCGGTCAAATGCTCGAATGAACTCCAAATTTGAATTTTTGAAAACGGCCACCGTGGGTGGTCAGGATACCTAGCAGGGTTTCCAAATCTATTTTTGTTCTGAAGAAAGATATTGTTTTGCAAAAAATTTAATTCGAAGATAAGGTTTGGTTGCTGATTCAGATTCGGTTTTTGGCGGATGTTTGAGTGGGGTTCTGGTTTGAGTTTTTGTTTGAAAAACTTTGGTTGAGTAAGTATGTAGTTTGGTCAAGCTCAACCCACTGACCACACACTTAATTGATTTACAGATTGCTTAATTTAAGTGTCCAAAGTAGGGTAGTCAATAACATTTTCTAGATCAAACTTTTCTTCTCTTTTCTTTATTTCTTTTGCTTCTGGTTTCTTTAGTCCTAGTGGTTAACCTCTATTGTTTCTGTTGGTTAGGAGTGGTTTAACTAATCATTTCACAACTATTTAAAAGATACATGAAATCATAGAACAACATGTATTTAAAATACTATGCATGCATGCAATATGAAGTGCAAAAGTTTTATCTTGGTCCAAAGGTGTTGGTTTTCTTGGAGATGACATGGAGTTGGGAATGACCTCTTATTTGAATTCAAACTTTGGCAGAATATTAAATAGAGTTCCAAGTTGATTTTTGTTTCAACTTTATTGTATTTGATTCTTTGTAACTTGTTCTTAGTTGTGGTGGAGAGATGCATGATGGTATAGTTCAAATATTGCTTAATATATAAGGGCAAAGTAGTGAAATCAGTAATTTTTTAAGATCACTACTTCCTCTTTTCTTACTTACGTTTTTGTGTTGCGGTTTATTTTCTTGATTCTTTTCTATTTGTTTGTGATTGCTTGACTTAATTTTGGTTTGGCAATTGACCCAAATGGGTTTAGCATGTAACCATGCACAAAATTTAATAGTTAGAGAAACTATTTCAATTTAACAAAAACATTTTACAGGTATAATTATTTGTTTTCCAAAACATGGCTAGAGAAAACATTTGGGAGTTTTTCAAGGTTTTGAAAATAAGTTTTCGAAATGTTGATTCCCACATTTTTTTGGAAATGTCAACTTGAGAAATTAGAAATAGTAATTTTTGAAAGGGGATATTTTTATTCTCCTCTTTTTAAAACCAAGATAGGTTTCTTGAAAATATAGGTTTTACCTCTATTCCAAATATTTCCTTTCTAAACGATTAAAAATTTGGGCCCAAAGGATTTGTTTTAAAAACCCTTCTCATACTCTTTTTATTTGCAGCATGGGAGCAAATGCTCAAATTCACAAGTTTTAAAAGACAAGAAATTAATCTTGTATTTAAAATAAAGGTTTTTGTTGTCTCCAAAATTTGGTATTTTAATAAATTTTATTTGTTTCTAAATTTCCAAAAATTTGGGTTGTTACAGTAGACTACTCACTCATCGCTCCGGAGGCAAGCATGGCGATGAAGAAGTCCTCCGGTGGCGATTCCCCTCTCCGGCAGGGTGCCCGGAAGAGCTTCTGGACCCTCCCGATCTTCGGGCTAGCGGCGGCGGCGGATCGCGATGTGTTCTGGAAAATTGATCGGGGTACTTAGGTTTTTTCCGTCGGGGGGTCTTTATAGGCGAAGGGGCATCGTCAGAGGTGGCCCGAGGTGCCCTCACACATAGGGGGCGCGGCCAGGGCCTGGGCTGCGCCGCCCTGGTGTGTGGGGCCCTCATGGCCCCCCTCCAACTCCTCTTCGGATCTCTTGAAGCTTCCGGGAAAAATAAGATTTCAGGAACTTGTTTCAGTCCAATTCCGAGAATATTTCCTGTGTAGCACTTCTGAAACACAAAAACAGCAGAAAACAGGGAACTGGCACTGTGGCGACTTGTTAATAGGTTAGTTCTGGAAAATGCATAAAAGTGCCACAAAGTGTAACGAAACAGTAGGCAAATAGTGTAAAAACAAGCATGGAGCATCAAAAATTATAGATACATTGGAGATGTATCAAGCATCCCCAAGCTTAACTCCTGCTCGTCCTCGAGTAGGTAAGTGATAACAAAAGAATAATTTTTGAGGTGACATGCACCTACACAATCTTGATCATATATGTAAGCATTTGTGAGCTGGGATCATACGAACTTAAAACATGGGCATGAAAGATATAATCTTGACAATAAGAACTTAGCAACCATGTTATAACATGCAAATGAACACAAACAAAAGATCATGAAAATGAAACAATGAAAGTCAAACGTGTGTTCAAATCATAAGGAAAAACATACAAGTGGTTTTCAGCTTGTCCTTAATAGAGAGCAAAACATAAATGCATAGGACACCTTCAAGTTTAAGAGGGCGACTAGATACAAATAATTTAAGAACAAGTGAAACCAACAATATGAATCAATCAATGAAAACTTTGGGACAATGCACATTATACTAAGAATGACAACTATGCTCTCTTAATGGTGCATAAAGATAGAAAGTGGTGACCCAACATAAAAGTAAAAGAAAGGCCCTTCGCGGAGGGAAGCAATGTTTGCAAGTTTTATAGACCTTCAAAAATTATGTTACTTACAGGCTTTGAGCTCTCATTGCCCCTATCATAAGCATCTTGAATGGTTAAAGTTAATGAGAGAACAATTATGATGCATATGCTTGACAAATCATAAGTCGAAAACCTCGTGTCCCGTGAATACGAGTACCCAAACCTCATTCTACTTTACTTAGAGTCCCAAGCAAGGCTCTTGTCATTGTAAGTATATATGTATCATCGAAAACCGCCAACGGGGTACCTCCGTGCCTGATGACATGGAACAAGCCCACATCAAAATGACAGGACAAGCAGACAATGAACACCTCGACATCTCTTTTATTTGCCATTTGTTTAGCTTTTTATTTTGAGATGCGTCGTCGAATGTCCACCATGGGTATGCTGCAAATTTCCACCATGAATTATGCATGGCTTAGATTGGCGACCCAGGCGTTTCCCTAACACATATACAAACTCCATGATCCCCGCAAGATTCCCAATTCATTTCACACCATGGGCATCCATAAACAAAAGATCACGATATCAACTCAAATAAGAAGTGCAATGTTGAAAGCTTGCCCCATGACAGCATGGTTGGGCTAGTCTCCAACTTACAACTTGCAAGCATAACAACTCAACATAAGAGACCACAATGTCAAATTTTTAAGAATAGGAAAAAGTAAAGTGTGCCTTCCGGTTCGTGAGAGCTTTACTAACCAATTTTCGCATAACACTGGTAAGAGTTTAATTTGAAGAGTAGATAAAAGCAAGTTAAATTTACTTGGAATAGCAAATTGCTAATAGGTATGTATGGTGGACACTTTTGAAAACTTGGTTTTTAGGAGTTGGATGCACGAGTAGAGCTCATACTCAGTACAAGGCGAGGGCTAGCTAAAGACTGGGAGCGACCAACTAAGAGAGCAATAATGGCCATAATCATGCAAAGCGACAAAGCGACATTAAAAGAAGCATAAGATGGCATCAAAAGTCAAAAACTAAATGATCATAAAAGCTATTGGCGACTTTGTAAGAGTCTAACATGTGTGAGCATGCGCCAAGTCAACCCAAATAAAGCATCAAGGAGAAAACCAAAATAATGCTTCCAAACAATAAAAACAACGCATGATTTTTTCAAAGGCTCATTAAGCAATCTCAGTTATTTGAGACAAGTCATGCTACAGCAAAACCACTAAGCATACTATCAAAAAGACATCAAGCATGACATGAAAAAGCCTAAGCCGCAGTCTACACAAGCTCCTTCTTGTACCACTTTTTTGCATAAAGCTTTTTCTCTTTTCCAACACCATTTGAAATTTTTATAAACACCTCTTTTGATGAAAACCAATAAAGATCATAGGCAAAAATACACCTTGATGAAAAGATATGACAAGGTCTGAACGCAAATCAAGGCAAAAACGAAAACCAAAAGCAGTAGCAGAAAAAGAAGAACACTCGGTTTTTGATAAGAATGAAAACTAGAGCGTTCTTGGCAAATGAAAAGCAAGGCAACTTCTCCAAAAGAAATTTGTTGAAGTCCAACCATTTATTGCAGCAAACAAAACTAAACTAACGAAGAAAACTAAAACAACTGACGCTCTAAGAAAAACATATAGTGCATGAAGCAATAAAAATATAGTGTCTTGAAAGGTGACCTAATTTTTGCCGATGAAGAAGGGGTGCCTCGGGGGCATCCCCAAGCTTTGACGCTTGTACTTCTTGGATATTTCTTGGGGTGATGCATGGGAATCCCCAAGCTTGAGCTTTTGTCCATTCTTCAACTCATCTCATCATTCTCCAATCCCTACACTTGAAAACTTCCTTCATAAAAACTAAACACAAATCTATTAACAACATTAGTGTAACATAACGTATAATCAACCTCTTTTTGCTTCAGGTTTCAACCCAAAACCACCACATATAAAGTATATACTACTGTAGCAACTTTCCCAAAAGTTCCGTGATCAAAAGAACTAAAAAAGAAAGCGGTAAAGCGGCAAAAACGAATAGTGCCAGAAATCTGTCAAAACAGAACAGCTGATAAAGGTCGAATTTTTGAGGGGTTTTCTGTTGCTCAAATTAAAAATTGTTCAACTAACGAAAGTTTGGATATAACCTGGGGCATATGCACAAGAAATTTCAGGTCCAAAAGATATGCAGAGAATTTTTATGAATTTTTACGGTGCAGCATCGAAAACAGTTTTAGGACAGCAACATCCCCAAATCTTTACCTCACTCGAATTAGAGGCTTCTCTTGGCACAACAATAAAATAAAAAGGATAAGGAGAGGTCATTACAGTAGTAATGACTTCCAAGACTCAAATAAAATAAAAAGTACTGGAAATAAAACATTGGGTTATCTCCCAAGAGTGCTTTTCTTTAACGCCTTTGAGCTAGGCGCAGAAAATTTGCGAATCAAGTAACATCAGAAGGAGCATTAAGATCAACTGCAGAGGTCTTGTCAATAAGGCATTGTATTTCATCCACATGAGTTTTTGAAGACCCTTTGTGATCACGCTTTGGTTCACTCAAATCACTAAAAAGATTTTTGGGACAGATCCAGTCAAAATTATTTTTGAAAGCTTCATACAATCCCAAGAGCTTGCTAGGTATAGGTATTTCGGTTCCTTCATCGTTTGTACTAATAACCTTTATAGGGGAACCGAGTTTATGAAAATGCTTAAGAACTTTTCTAGCTTCAATAGCAACATCTTTAAATTCTAAGCGCAAAGTTTCCAAGATAAAAGCTTTCTTTTCAGGATCTTCAATTTCATGAAGCTTAAGGAACATGTGTTGCATAAAAGGATTAAGGCTAGCAAACCTAGCTTCTAACATGTGAACTAAATAAGCGGAAGCAATTTCATAACTAGGAGCTAGCTCAACCAAAGATTTTTCCTCAACTTCTTTATGCATACTAATATGATTAAAGAACTCCTCAATGTTATCTTTCCCAATAATTGAACCACTACCTACTGAGAGGTCCTCCAAAACGTACTTAGGGAACAACATTATGAAGTAAAGTAAAGAAATAATAACTACCAAGGATTCTAATTTTTTTTGGGTTTTTGATATAAAACGATGCAAGTAAAAAAAATTAAGTAAAGCAAAACTTAAAACAAAGTAAAGGATGTGTGCGCGAAAAACTCCCCTTGCAGAGGTCTTCCACTTCTTCCCCGGCAACGGCGCCAGAAAGGACTTGATTGCTAGTTGATTTCTAGTTTGTTGGTGAACCCCAAGCGAAGGTTTTGATGAATATAGCAGCAAGCTTTCCCTCAGTTAAGAAACCAAGGTATGTCGATCAGGAGAAGAGCAGACAATACGACTGAAGGTGATGCGGACTGGCTTAGTAACACTCCAACAAGGGCGCCGTTTAACGATACTTTTTGACTCAAAATAATTTTTGAGGTGACTGATACGTCTCCAACGTATCTATAATTTTTGATGCTCCATGCTTGTTTTTACACCATTTGCCTATTGTTTCGTTACACTTCGTGGCACTTTTATGCATTTTCCAGAACTAACCTATTAACAAGTCGCCACAGTGCCAGTTTCCTGTTTTTTGCTGTTTTTGTGTTTCAGAAGTGATACACAGGAAATATTCTCGGAATTGGACGAAACAAGTTCCTGAAGTCTTATTTTACCCGGAAGCTTCCAGAGATCCGAAGGAGAGGAGGAGAGGGGCCACCAGGGGCCCACACGCCAGGGTGGCGCGGCCAGCCCCTGGCCCGCGCCACCAAGGTGTGAGGCCACCTGGCCCCTCCTCTGACATCGCCCCTTCGCCTATAAAGACCCCCCGACGGAAAAAAACCTAAGGACCCGATCAATTTTCCAGAACACATCGCGATCCGCCGCCGCCGTCGACCCGAAGATCGGGAGGGTCCAGAAGCTCTTCCCGGCACCCTGCCGGAGAGGGGAATCGCCACCGGAGGTCTTCTTCATCGCCATGATTGCCTTCGGAGCGATGAGTGAGTAGTCTACCTTGGACTATGGGTCCATAGCAGTAGCTAGATGGTTGTCTCCTCCACCATGTGCTTCATGTTTAGATCTCATGAGCTGCCCTACATGATTGAGATCACCGTTATGTAATTCTACATGTTTGGTTTATTGGGATCCGATGAATATTGGTGTTTATGATTAAGTTGCTGTACTGAATATTATCTTTTGTTATCCCTATGTTGTTTATGATCTTGCATGCTCTCCGTTGTTAGTAGCTATCTTGGCCGAGTAGTTGCTAGTGACTCCAAGAGGGGGTATTTATGCTCGATAGTGGGTTCATGCCTCTATTTATGTCGGGGGGATGACCCCCGGTAGGGTCAAGAGACTAGAAAGATACAAGGTCCATGGTTGAGTTAATGCCGGTTGACCAAGGAAGGGCCTGGCCGGAATATAGGAGCATTGGCCAGGCCGGCATATATATGTATGGTGCAGATATGCCGGATTAACCGGGATACTAACTGAGGAGTGCCGGCATATACTTGGATATGCCGGCATATCAATTTTGATGTGTGGTGCAGGAACAGGGAGGCCGGATTACCCGACCTTCATAGGTCGTTGGTTCGGCATATATGTCCCGGATATGGCCAACGGTCATATCCGGGATACTTAAGTCAACCAAGGTGTCACATCCCGACAATCAAGGAAGAAAACATCCGAGCATGGTAGCAGAGTGTGATGGCAGGGTGCACAGTAGAGGTTACCTACCCTCACTGTGCACAAGTACAGCTCTTACCTCACAGAGGTAAGGTCACAGTTCAAGAGGTACAAGGTACAGGGATATGGAGTCCCATCGAGAGCAATCAGGGAGGAAGTCAAGGGTCTCTGCCTTCGTCAGCAAGTCCTGTTTGGAGTGTAGTTTATGTCTCCTGGTCTTATATGACCGTTGTAACCCTGGCCACCACTATATAAGGTGGCATAGGGAGCCCTAGCAAGGGGTTGGTCACTCGGTGTTCCTACACTTAGTAGTTCATCTTCCTCCTCTAGCAGAGAGCTCGGAAGGACCATTGTTGTATACTCCATCGATCCAAATATAAAACCAGTAGAGCAGGAGTAGGGGTGTTATCTCCCTACGAGAGCCCCGAACCTGGGTAGATCTGTGTTCCTTTCTGTCGTGCTTTTTAGCTCGTTCCCCTCTCCCGAATCCTCCAGCATCTAGTTCGGCCCCCATTTAAGCCATCCTATGGCATATGTTGTTTCACCACGACGACATTTGGCGCCCACCGTGGGGCAGATCGATATGCTGGGCGGAGTGTTTATTCGGACGGGGTCTGTGATAGCAGCTTCGGGAGTGCGCGTGGTCTCTGGCCTCGTCCAGAGGCTAGGCTCGCTCAGCTTCGTCAGTGACAACGCCGGATGTCTCGGCGGCCGGCCGTTCCCTAGGGATGGCCGGATCATGTCTTTCGGTTCCCACGAGGTGTATGTGGGGACTGAGAGAGTTTGCAGGGAAAAGGTGCTGGTGGCGGCGGATCCTCCGTCGCATCGGCTGGCTCACGCTGGGCGTAGCGCTCGCTCAGTAGAGTCGGCCGAGGTGATGATGGCCGGCACATCAGTGCCGCCGGCAGATGGTGCCGGCAAGGCCGCAGCAGCAGCAGCAGGAGATACTCCCCCGGAGCCGCCGAAGGCCAAGAGGTCGGCACGTCCTCCGCTGGAGCGTGTCGAGAACCTGGCCGGCACTTCCACTGTGCCGGCAAAGGGTCAGGTGCTTCTTCCCATCATCGATCGGCTTCTCGAGCCGGTGCGATCCGGCGATGATCCAGAGCAGACAAGGGAGGTCCTGGAGGGATCTCGCCAGGCCCTCGTCGACGAGGCCCTGGCCATGCACCAGGAGCGCGAACGGTTTAACCGGCAACTCCGTGAGTATGAGGCAGCCCATGGTTTTACTCCTGTGGTAACCCGGCCTAGCCGGATAGATGAGGTTAGAACTAGAGGTAGAGATCTTAACACTGAGCTAGAGAAAGGTGCTAGTGGTAAGGGTCATACTGCAACTAGTACTGTGCCTAAGGTAATTTATAGCTCCCCAGTAAAGAACCTTAGAGCAGCAGCAGAGGTAGCTAAGGACTTATCTAATTTGTCCGGCGAAGCACTGCATGAGCAGCAAGCCCGGCTTAACCATCTTTTGTCTGAAGCTACTAAGCAGCAGGAGGCCTTTAAGAAGGCAAACCCAGGTGCCGGGGCATCCCAGTACATTGCGTCGGTAGGAGGTGCTGGCACAAGGTCAAGGGGCAAAGCTTCGTCCCCGCATCCAAGTGCCCGGCGTGCCGGAAGTGTGGCCTCTGGCCGCCGGGACAAGCAGATCCAAGTGTATGATCCGGCAATTGCCGGTAAGCAGGCAGTAGCTCAGAAGAGTGCCGGCCAAGCTGACAAGTATGTCGGCCGCAAGAGTGCAGGCCAGAATGTGCCGGCCGGGCAAGGGGCAGTTTCGGCCGGTGGTGGCCGGAGTAACAGTGCAGCCCGGCGTCAGCAAGAGGGCGCCGGAGGTGCAGCGCAGCAGCAAGGTGCAGGTCATCCGGGACATCGAGAGGATGATGGGAATTCCGCCCTTGTCAGGGCGGGATATCAGCAGCAGCATCAGCAAGGCCGGCATAGTAAGCAGTATCAGCCGGAGCAGCAGCAGGAGAAAGTGATCGCGGGCCCAATTGCATCCCGGCTAGGACCTCGGTCCTTAGCAGCAAGTGATGCGCGCTTCAAGCTGGACAGGATTCACCAATCGGAGTTGGTGGAAAGGCAAGGAGCTCCGGGTCCTATGTGCTTTGGACCCCGGATTATGGGTGAGCCGGTACCTTACTACTTCCAGCTCGCGCGTGGCGCGAGGACATATAACGGCAGTACAAAGCCGGAAGATTGGTTGGAGGATTACTCGACCGCAGTGAACATTGCCGGAGGAAACCTCAGATGGGCGGTACGATATGTGCCGCAAATGCTAGAAGGACCAACTAGGATATGGCTGAACAATCTGCCGGCCAGAAGTATCAACGGCTGGGTTGATTTCGAGGAGCAGTTTGTGTCAAACTTCACCAGCACATATAAGAGGCCGAATCGTCCTCAGCAGCTGGCTAACTGCCGGCAGGGAGTGAATGAGACCGACCGGGACTACCTGACCAGGTGGTGCACATTGCGCAATTCCTGCGAAGGAGTTGTGGAGCAGCAAGCCATCATGTGGTTCGCTCATGGGTGCCGGCATGGCACCATGTTGTGGCAAAAGCTTCAGAGGGAAATGCCGGCCACGTTGGCCGAGACAATCAAGATTGCTGATAGTTATGCTCTGGGAGATCCTATGCAGCCCACCCTTGATTCACAAGGACAGGGGCAGACCCAGGGGAACACCAACAGCGCCGGGAGACCAGGGCAATACTATCGCACTGATAACCGGAACAAGAGAAGAGATGAAAGGCCGGATTACCGGTATGGGGCAGCACAAGTAGCAGCTGTGGAAGAAGAACAAGGGGGCGCCGGCAGTAGCCAGCGTCCGAGGTATGAGGACAATCAGCAGCCTCAGCAGCAACAGCCGCAGCAGCAACCGCAGCCCTTCCAGAAAAAGAATGTCTGGGTCAACAAGAATGCCGGTGGAGCTGCCGGCCAGAAGAAGCAGTGGCCGAAGTATACAGTGGGTCTGGCCATGGACAAGCCTTGTGTGTTTCACACATTCCAGCCGGGTAAGCCGGCAAACCATTTGACAAGAAACTGTTCATGGCTGGACGACATATTAGCAGGTCATGCAGGTCCCTGGGGACCGGCTAGACCATCTGTCCCAGCAGCTCCATCGCCATTGACAGGTGCGAATACAGTGTCAATCCCGCCCAGGCCGGTTAATCCCGGAAATCAGGGCAATGCCGGAAATGCCGGTGTAAATCAAGTGGATCAGAACCATAACTCGGAGTACTATGCCGGAGGCCCAGGAGCGGGCCGGAATGAGTACAAGGAGCATGATCAGAGCTACATGGTCTTTGAGACTGAGAGAACAGACAAGCAGAGCTTGTACCGGCGGAGTCTGGAGGTAAACGCCGTTATGTCGGCAGTTCCGAAGATGATGCATTGGTCTGACCAGGCCATAGGCTGGGACAGGGCAGATCATCCCAGGATCATGCCAAACCCCGGCGGGTATGCTCTGGTGATGGATCCGACATTCGTCGGGCCGGCTAATAACGTGAGGTTCAGCAAGGTCCTCATTGACAATGGTAGCAGCATCAACATCATGTACCGACATACGATGCAGAAGCTGGGCATCAAGGAAAATATGTTGGAGCCAAGCAAGACCACATTCCACGGCATTGTGCCGGGACTTTCGTGCGCGCCGATGGGCAAGATCCGGATGGATGTCATGTTTGGCAGCCGGGATAACTGCAGGGTGGAGAACCTCATGTTTGAGGTGGTGGATTTGGAAAGCCCCTACCATGCGTTGCTGGGTAGGCCGGCACTGGCAAAGTTCATGGCCTCTACGCATGTTGCGTACTTGAAGATGAAAATGCCGGGGCCCAAGGGAGTGATCACCATCATTGGTGATTACAAGCGTTCAATGGCATGTGCCACAGCCGGGTCTAACCTGGCAGAGACTCTGATCATTGCAGAGGAAAGAAAAAGGCTCAAGCAAGCAGTGGAGATTGCGGAAACGGTCGTGGCCGGCAAATCTATGCCGGGCATGGCAAATCCCGGTGGCAGTGCTTCTTTCCAAGTGGGCAAGGAAGTCAAAAAGGTGCCTCTGGATGAAGTTTTCCCGGAGCGCCATGCCCTCATCGGGGCAGGTTTGGATCCCAAATAGGAAAGCGAGCTCACCAGCTTTCTCCGTGAGAATCGGGATATCTTTGCATGGTCTACTTCAGACCTGCAAGGTGTGCCGAGGGAGCTGGCTGAGCACGCACTGCATGTAAGGCCGGATGCTAAGCCGGTAAAACAGCCGCTCCGGCGGAATGCGGATGATAGGAGGAAGGCAATATGGGAGGAAGTGGCCAGGCTCCTAGCCTCTGGCTTTATCAAGGAAGTACTGCATCCGGATTGGGTGTCTAATCCGGTTTTGGTGGAAAAGAAGAAAGATGACCCCGCCATAGTGAAAGTATGGCGGATGTGTGTTGATTACACCAACTTGAACAAGGCATGCCCTAAAGATCCATTCCCGCTCCCTCGGATCGATCAAGTGATCGATTCCACAGCTGGATGTGAACTGTTATCACTTGTAGATGCCTATTCTGGTTTCCACCAGATCCCTTTGTATGAGCCGGATCAAATAAAGACATCCTTTATTACCCCGTACGGGGCTTATTGCTATCTCACCATGCCTTTCGGGTTAAGAAATGCCAGCGCAACTTACCAGAGATGTATGCAGAAGTGTTTGCATGATCAAATAGATAAAAATGTGCAGGTATATGTTGACGATGTCGTCATAAAGACCAAGGAGAGTAAGACTCTCATAGATGAACTCCGGGAAACCTTTGGGAACCTGAGGAGATTCCGGATGAAATTGAATCCGGCTAAGTGTACCTTCGGTGTGCCAGCGGGCAAGTTGCTCGGCTTCCTTGTTTCCAGCCGGGGTATTGAGGTGAATCCCGGCAAGATTCGTGCTATAGAAAGAATGAAGCCGCCGACAGATTTGAAGGAAGTGCAGAAGTTCGCAGGGTGCCTCGCATCCCTGAGCCGTTTCATAAGCCGGCTGGGCGAGAAAGCTTTGCCGTTATATCAGTTGATGAAGAAGTCCGACACATTTGTCTGGACAACGCAAGCAGATGCAGCTTTCAAGGAATTGAAACAGATGTTGTCAACAGCGCCGGTGTTGGCATCTCCGATGCCCAGGGAGCCGATGTTGCTCTATATAGCGGCAACCAATCGAGTTGTCAGTGCCGTGGTAGTAGTGGAGCGAGAGGAAGGAGGCAAAACCGTGCAGCGGCCGGTATATTATCTGAGTGAAGTCCTCTCCACCTCAAAGCAAAACTACCCACACTATCAGAAGATGACTTATGGTGTCTATATGGCGGCCAAGAAGCTCAAGCATTACTTCCAAGAGCATCCAATCCGGGTAGTGGCCGAGGCCCCTATCTCGGAGATCATAGGCAACAAAGATGCCAGTGGCAGAATAGCCAAGTGGGCAATAGAGTTGTCACCATATACACCCCAGTATGACAAGAGAGATACAATCAAGTCCCAGGTGTTGGCTGATTTCTTTATTGACTGGGCCGAGATACAATATGAGCCACCATTGCCAGATGCAAATTATTGGAGAATGCATTTCGATGGGTCCAAGACAATACATGGCCTGGGTGCCGGCATAGTTCTCAGTTCACCAAAGAATGACCAATTGAGATATGTCCTGCAGATTCATTTTGCAGCATCAAATAATGTGGCGGAATATGAGGCACTTGTGCATGGCCTGAAGGTATCTAAGGACATAGGAATTCGCCGGATTATGTGTTTCGGTGATTCTGACTTAGTGATTCAGCAGTGTTCCGGAATATGGGATGCGCATGATGCCAACATGGGATCCTATCGTTTCCTGGTGCAGCAGTTGAGCGGTTACTTCGAAGGTTGTGAGTTCCGGCATGTTCTCCGGGCTCAGAACGATGCAGCCGATGCTTTATCCAAGTTGGGATCTTCCAGAGATTCAATCCCGCCCGGCATTTCGTTGGAACATCTAAGGAAGCCGTCAATCAAGCCCTCGCCGGAGTCATCTTCTATTTATGTCCCACCAAGTCCGGAGGATGCAGTTCCTATGGAGATAGATGTCGGAGCCAGGTCAGATAACCCGGGGACTGTTTCCTCAGTCCCGGGGACTGCGCCGACATATGCTGTGAGTGCAGTATTCCGGAGCAGAACTAGGGGCAAGGGTAAAATGTACCAAGAGGTTATGCCGGCATACCCGGGGACTGATTCCTCAGTCCCGGGGACTTCGCAGCCCATGGAGATCGATTATGTGTCGGTCGAAATGATGGAGATAGATCAGGCAGTGTTCACTGTCAGGGAAGTGCCCTCATGGGCACGTCCTATCATGGATTTCTTGGTGGATGGTCAAGTGCCGGCGAATGAAACCGAGGCACGCCGGATCGCAAGGAGATCCAAAGGATATACCATCATAAACAAGGAAATATATAAAAGAAGTGTCACCGGAGTATTGCAGAGATGTGTCGAATCTGCGGAAGGCCTGGAGATGCTCCGGGAAATTCATCAGGGGGAGTGTGGTCACCACGCTTCATCCAGAGCACTGGTGGCAAAGGTATTCCGGCATGGGTTCTATTGGCCGACGGCACTGCAAGAAGCAGAAGACTTGGTCCGGAAGTGCAATGGGTGTCAGAGATATGCCCACCAGATTCATCAGCCGGCATCTGCCTTGAAGACTATCCCGATAACCTGGCCCTTCGCTATTTGGGGCCTGGATATGGTCGGGGCATTTAAGCCGGCTAGAGGAAAGATGACCCATATCCTGGTCATGGTGGACAAGTTCACCAAATGGATTGAAGTGAAGCCCATAATCAAGTGTGATGGTCACACAGCAGTGAAATTCTTGAAAGATATAATCTTGAGATATGGTGTTCCCCATGGCATCATCACTGACAATGGGTCGAACTTTGCCCAAGGACCATTTGCCAGATTTTGTGAGGAAGTGGGAATCCGGCTGGACATAGCGTTGGTCGCTCACCCTTGTGCCAATGGCCAAGTAGAGAGGTCAAATGGGCTAGTGTTATCCGGCATAAAACCCCGGCTGATAGAGCCACTGGAGAAAACTCCGGGATGTTGGCTAGATGAATTGCCAGCAGTGCTTTGGAGTTTAAGGACAACTCCGAATAGGTCAACGGGCTACACACCATTTTTCCTGGTGTATGGAGCAGAAGCTGTGCTTCCAACAGATGTAATACATGATGCACCAAGAGTAGTGCTATATACTGAGGAAGAGGCTAAAGAAGCCAGGGAAAATGATGTGGATCTGCTAGAGGAAGCAAGATATATAACTCTGTCAAGAACAGCAGTATATCAGCAGAACCTCAGACGCTATCATGCGCAGAAGGTAAATCCAAGGAGATTCCAAGAGGGAGATCTAGTACTCCGGCTTAGGCAAGGCACGGAAGGCCGGCATAAGTTAACTCCTCCATGGGAGGGGCCATTCATTGTGAGCAGAGCCCTGCACAATGATGCCTATTATCTTATAGATGCGCAGGCCCCCAAGAAGGATAAGGCGGACAGGTCGGGAGAAGAAACCAAGAGACCATGGAACATAGCCCTACTCCGCCCCTTTTACTCCTGAGCACCACAATGTATGTATTTCCATATTTTGCTTGGTGTGTCGGCGTTATGCCGGCACAAGTCTAATGAATGAAATGTCGGCATCCCGAAGAGAGCGGGCTCTGCCTCCGAGATACATCGTTGTTTATTTTCAGCCCTTGTTTGTATGCCGGCTGGCTTGTTTTGAATGCTTCCTATGTCGGCCTAGTAGTGTGTCGGCACCAAAGGCCGCTCTTCGACTCAGCTGCTGTCCGAAACCCGGCTTCATGGCTAGCAAGAGTAGATGCCGGAGATTGTCTACACATGGAAAACGGCTAAGGAGTATAGAGCAAGCGAACCGACATTTATGTTAAAGCTAAAGATAAAACTTGAAGTGTCGGATGATTTGAAGTCTAAGTTTCAAAGTTAAAGTACTGTATGTTCAATGAAGCAAACTTGAGACTCATACGTCGAAAGCCAAATAAGGTAGACAAGTAGCCAAGGTTGTGAACTTGAGGAAACAGGAAAACAAACTCGGTGACTTAGCCAAAAGATGATCCGGCGTTGATAACAAGTGAACCGAGATAAAACTTGTTCAGGTAGCAAACCAAAGGAATTTAAACGTATATCTTACAATTGCACCCGGCATTCCGGGGATCTGATAAAGCTTAAAGTTTTTGTGCTGCAAAGTCAAGGAGCAGGGGCAGAAGCAGTGCCGCCGGCTGGTGGAGCTGTAGCAGTAGAGGTGTCGGCTTCAGGAGTGCCGGACCCAGCGGATGGAATGGAGCCATCACCTCCGCCCGGGGCAGATCCCTGTTCCGGGGCGTCGGTGTCGGCCTCTTCGGTTTCCTCTTCATCTTGGCTGGAGTCGGAGCCCTCAGCAGTAGCAGATGCCCCGGCGTCGTCCTTCTTCTCTGGCTCGCGGATGTCCCGGACGAAGGCGTCGGTGTCGGCATAGTCCACATAACTGTGGGCCAACTCCCGCCGACGCCGGATGTGTTCCGGATCCGTGGTCCAGATGGATCCTTCGCGCAAAGTCTCCAAGTCAGCTTTTTCATACCAGGAGAGGAAGTAGCTAAGAGCTTCATCAGCTCCTACCCTCGCGCCGGAATCTCGCCATTCCCGGAGGCGAACCTTGGCAAGTTGCAGGTCATTACCGAGATCAACAGGATCAGTGGGCGTCCTTTGTCCCGGCCAGAGGGCAGAGAATGCCTCCTGGGCGCCATAAAAGAGTTCTTCGGTGTAGAGCGTCATGGCGTTCTTCCGGGATTGCAGAGCCAGCAGCTGCTCCGACATGTCCCAGTTGGTCGAGTCAACCGGAACACCCCGGTTCTCTCGATCCAACTGCAGAGCCCTCTCAACGTCTTCGATGGAAGCGGGGAACATGTCTGAGAAAAATAAATGATGTTAGCAAAAGGAGAATATGTCGGCATAGAGGGTATGCCGGAAGAGAGCACGATATGTCGGGCAGGATAAGGAAAAAGGATTTGAAGCTTACTGGCGAGGTCAGCATTGAGCTGTGCGACTGTGACTTCCCATTTTGTCGCTTGCTCCTTTAAGCTGGACAGTTCGGCATGGGCAGTGGAGGCATCAGTCTCGGAAGCAACGAGCAAGTTCTGGGTCTTCTTCAGTTGGCCCTCCTTCTGTTCCTTCTCGTCCAGTAGCTCGGTGATCCGGCCCTTCAGCTGCTCTATCTCGGCCTTGTGAGCGGCATCCCGGTCGTCCAGTTGCTTGGCCACATCCACTGAGGACAAACAGTCCTGGTGGCAGTGCTTCCAGTCCAGCTTTCTCATCTGAAAAGATTTGAAGTCAAAATAATGTGAAGATAGAAAACAATGGCAAGAGTTAAAGGAATTGAAGTACAACGGAAGAGATAAAAGATCTCCAGGAATCCGGCATACCTGTCAGCTCCTTCACCCTCTTAAGAAGCTCGGCGACTTGTTCTTCAGTGCCGGCTGAAGAATGTCGGCACAAGGTTATGTGTCGGCAGGAATAGTATTACAAAGTAAAAAGAGGAGCGGTATGTCGGCGAAGTTTACCTCTCTTGGACAGCTCCAGCCGAAGCTTGCTATGCTTGTCGGATAACTTCCGATGCTCGCATACTAGGTCATGATACATGTCGGCACATGTGTTGTTCATGCGCTGCAAAAGAGTTAGGATTTGAAATATCAGGAGAGAAACTTGTTAAAAGTTGAAGATTCCATCAAGTGATCACTCTTTGGAAGACCCGGCACAGGTGCTGCGCACCTATCCCGGCCCTCGATGACTAGGATTTGAAGCTCGGATTGAGCTTATATCTCGGTCAAGAGGATTTGAAAAATAATTAAAAGGTGAAATAGGTGAAGACCCGGCACAGGTGCTGCGCACCTATCCCGGCCCTCGGTGACTAGGATTTGAAGCTCGGATTGAGCTTATATCTCGGTCAAGAGGATTTGAAAAATAATTAAAAGGTGAAATAGGTGAAGACCCGGCACAGGTGCTGCGCACCTATCCCGGCCCTCGGTGACTAGGATTTGAAGCTCGGATCGAGCTCATATGTCGGCAGTTAATTCGAGAACAGCTAACTACAAGAGTATTGGAAAATCCCGGATGTCCGTATCCCGGACAGCCGACATTTTCGGGGACTGGGATATGTGTATAGGTAGAGAAGACTTACGTTGGTGGCATCGGCCAGTTGGTGAAGTCTTTGCTGGAGGCTGAGGAGCTCGCAGGCAATCGGAAGGGGCTTCGCGGCTAGGATGTCTGAGGGATTGCCAGTGGCCGAGGCTTCGGCCATCTTCTTGCTCCTGGAATCCGCGGTGTCCATGTTGCCGGCGTCATTCCACCTGACACAGTGCTCCTTGAGAGACCCAAGGCTCTGGTCACTTTTCGTCACCAGGGGGACGATGCCCTCAAGTTCTGGCGTGTCGAAGAAGTTGCGCTGGTAGCCAGGCCGGGTTGCTGCCCTGCCAAGATGCAGGGCCAGGGCAGAGCTGGTCCGGGACGCTGCTTTAGAAGGAGCAGTGGCGGCGGATGGTGTGCCGGACTTGGTCGGCTGGAACTTGAGAGTGCCGGGCTTGACCGGGGCAGAGGTCTTGGCCGAGACAACGGTCTTGGTCGGGGCAGGAGTCTTCTCAGCTGAGGGAGTCTGGGGCGCGGGTTGTTCCGGCGCGGCCGGTGCAGCTTGGCCAGCAGAGGCAGGTTCCGGAATAGTCCGGACCTCTGGTACTGCAGGACCCTTTCCTTTGAGGTCTATACCGGCGCTCTTGTCGCTTGCGCCGACGTCTTCAGTAGTGCCGGCGTCGCTGGCGGGCGCGCCGGAGTCCGAGGCATCTTGCTGGGCTCCTGTGTCCATGAGGACATCGGAGGCCGAAGGACCCTGTTGAGCCCCCGAGTCCATATGGACGTCGGGGGCAGAGATATCTTGTTCCGGCGGAGGAACGTCCTTCGCCGGGGAGGTGGTCTTGTCTGGCGCAGGCGAAGATGCCGGCGCCGGTGAGGTCGTATGACTGGCAGAGGGTATGTCGGAGGTATCAGGGGCCGCTGGTTTGGTAACCTTCGGGCCGCCACTCGAGCCAGAAGCTTGTTCCGGCGCAAGAGGAGCCCTAAAAGAGAGAAAACGTCAAGTCAGTAATACAAGCAAGAGATATGTCAGAGGAAATACAAAGAAAAGAAACTTACCCCGAGGCAACAGGCATCTGTTTCTTCGGGATAGGCACGCCAACCTTCTGCCTCTTCTGCTGCTGAGGTGTGTCGGGCTGGGGCTTCACGCCTCGCTTCCGGCCGGTGCGTCCGCCGGTGGAAGGAGATCCCTGATTTAGAGGGGCGGCGTCGACAACCATGTCGTCCGGGATAGCTGAGGACGGCATAGGATAAGCAAAAGGTACAGAAGGAAAGGCACACTAGTAGGGAAAACCTCTTCTGTGGCGCACCAAAATATGCATTCTGTGGCGCATGGGTGGTGCTCCACAGAATCTTCGCCACAAAAATAAGCATTCTGTGGCGCACCAGCACATGCGCCACAGAAATAAGGAATTCTGTGGCGCACCAAGACCTAATGCGCCACAGAATTAAGGAATTCTGTGGCGCATTTTGGCTTGGTGCGCCACAGAATTAGGTGCGCCACAGAATTACAAGTTAGTGCGCCACAGAAATATTACAGGTTTTATACAGAAATTATTCTGTCTGGCGTATATATACAGGTATTAACAGATATAATATAGCAGTATACAGATATATGAACAGATTTCATGTAGCACAATTATATATCTCCATATACAACTCATTTCATATAGAATATTAACAGATTTCATATAGCTCCATGCATATACAACTCATCATACATATATATCTCCATACAACTCATAATCCATGCAAATTAAGTGCATCATCTCAATATACAAATGAAGTGACACCGGCCGCCGCCTACACTAGGATGAAATAGAGTACCGCTCCGACGATGGTGAGCAAGAGCGAGAGCACAATGAAGGTCTTCATCTTGCTCTTGTTCGACTGGTGCTTCCTCCACTTGGCAACCGCCTCTTGTTGAGTCGGGTAGCCTTTGTAGCAGTTGCCGCTGAACTTGTGCACCTGTTCCTTGCAGTCCGTCCACTCCTCGTAGACTCCTGGAACCCGCCCCTCGAACACGACGTACCACGTCATCTCTATGGACACAAGGCATATTAGTATATAATGCAATGGAAAGAATTAGAGGGTTCACATGCATACATATTCACAAGAATTAAAGCAAGGAAATAATAATAAACCTAAAAGTCATATAGCATCGGTATCACATAAGTAATCAAGTTCAACTACATCGACTACAATAGTAATTGAAGTCCAACAACGGCACTAAGCAAGTTTATTTACAACACAGTAGGCACACCGGCATCTCGATCAACGAGACGTCTTGTTCATGGGCTCTGGGAACGGTTTGTACATGTCCTTCGTCGTCCACGTCCTTCCATCACCCTGCCTATGTAGGCGTTCTTCTATATCCCTCTTACACAACCCTCTGAGTTGGTGTAAGAGCCCCGATCTGTTGCATACATCTTCTACGATAATTTCTGATAGCTTTACTTGGATGCGATGGAAGTCTTCTCTAAGATCAGCATCGCTGATCTCCCCCGCCATTTTTTTGGGGTCTCGCTTACTAGGTGGCAGACGCATCATCTCTGCATCCGCGACAAACCCTTTAAGGTGATGGAGGACATAGAAGGCCTCCTTCATGCTGTCATCTGGCTGCTTGATGCAAGGGAAGTTGATCACGTGCTTGAACCCCTGCTCTTTAGTGTCCGGCCTGATAAATTTCCCCTTCTCGTGGAAGATGCCTCCATTTTTGGAGTAGAAAAGGATAGCCTCATCGAGAACACTCCTTATTCTGTTGTAGTCTTTCTTCGTCGGCGTACTCGACGAGTCGAAGTACTGGGCTAGGGACCACTTCGGGCAAAGAACGACGAGTGTGCAGTATGTGTCCCTGCTCAACACATGCAATTTAAATGGAATGTTGGAAATGATCGGCAATGGAAGAAATATATAAGAAAGCATAAGTTACGACGGCCGAGAGCGAATGTGTACTTACTCGGGAAAGACAGGCAGAAGAATGGTGTTCTTCTCTTTGTTCATGAGCATGAAGCTCTGGAGGTACCGCACCGCCGCGGTCCATGTGCTTGAGCCATCCACCAGCTGGCTATCGCGCATGTAGTAGGGATCCGCTACCGCGACGTTGGGGGGTCTCTCTCTCTTGATCTTCATCTGAAGATTGATCGCGTATAGGCGAACCAAGTTATAGTCGAGCCGTTTCCAGTGAAATAGATTGAAGACGTCCTCGAACGCTATGAAGAAGATATCCGCGGGGTATGCTTGGACGAAGTTCGGGTCTGCTGCTGGCACCCTGACCGTGAACACCGGGTAATTTGGATCCTTGTCTTGAAGAAGGAGGCTCTCTAGAAACTGAATATTTTGCTGCAAACTGATCATTGGTCCACTTGCGAGGTGTTCGAGGTCCTCAGGCAGTATTAGTTTACCAGCTTCATGAAGCCGGGACAAGCCACCAGGTGTCCGTGGTACCATGTCGTCGGCCCGCATCTTCTTAGGAAGAGTCTGGCTCAAAGATGCGCCCTTTTTATTTCCTCTCTTCCTTGGCTTCTTCACCTGACCTGCTGGGGGTGCTTCGGGTGCTGGTGGTGCTGATGGTGGGGTTGCTTGGGGTGCTGGTGGTGATGATGGTGGTGCAACGGGTGCTTGGGTTGCTTGGGGTGCTGGTGGTGCTGATGGTGGAGCTTGGGGTGCTGGGGTTGATTCGCGTGGCTCCCCGACGATCGTCTTATACAGCGTGTTAGGGCTGAAAATGGTAGCCGGCTTGACTTGAGCTGGATTGCCAGCCTCCGGAGGAGTGTCTTGCAGAGAAAGACCCGTGAAGGTCAGGCGCTGCGTGACTGTAGTGGGACGACCAAGTTGATCGCCGTGAGTGCGGAAGGCTTCTTCATCCATATGAGGCATGTACATATCTTGGCTGCAGGTGCCAGTGTTGATGTAGGCATCGACGTCATCATCATCATCGTTGCCATCAAGCGGCGCCATGTCCTGGAAGTTAGGTGGTGGCGGTTGCGATGCCGCCGCTTGGCGTACCTTGCGTTTGGTCGACGGTCGTTGCGGAAGCTTTCCCAACAGCTGTTGGTGGCGTGTGGTGGTAGCGGCGATCGTCGGTTCCTTCCGGGTGGCGGCGGCGACCGCCGGTTCCTTCAGGGTAGTGGCGGCAGCGACCGCCGGTTCCTTTCGGGTGGCGGCGGCGACCGCCGGTTCCTTCAGGGTAGTGGCGGCGGCGACCGCCGGTTCCTTAAGGGTGGGGCCGGCGCCAGGCCGGACGACCTTGGGCCGGATGATAGGGGAGGTGGCGCCGATGTTGCGCCTGACACTCGGAAGACCCCCACCCAGACGAATCTGGTTCTTCGGCCATGTCATAAGCCAGCCGATGCAATTCCCAAGGACCATAACGTCGTCCTCATCTGTGCCCGGAGGTTGATCGGGGGGAGGAGGTTGTGGTACTCCGGCACTACCATTGCCAACTTCACCTTCACCAAATGATCTGCAATGTTTCTGTGGTGCATAGTTCGGCTGGGCATGACAGTGCCGCTAGCAACATCCATCAACTTGCCGCCGGGCTCCACCACATGCAGGAGTATGCAAGGTTCGTCCTGAGTCAGGGGCATGTTGGATAAGATCAGCGCAAGGCATATATAGTTAAAGAAGATGACGCGGAGGACTAACTAATGAGTTACCTTCTTGACGGCGTTGATCTCTGCTAATGTTGATACAAGGGCGTCGGTGCCGGCGCCGGGCCGCTCACTCTCGAGTGCATTATCAGGCACCACCACCCTATCAGCTTCCGCGGTTGGGGGCATCGATGCGACCAGGTGGAGCAGCGGCGTCGGGGTCACCAGCGGTGACACTTGGTGACTTGAGTTACTGCCGCTGACGCTGGGCACATATATCGGCCCCTGTTGACCTGCCGCATTCCAAGCAGCTAACCCCTCCATCAAACCAGGGGGATGATCTGCCGGAGCCTCTCCTGCAGCTTCTCATCCAGTAACTTACTCATCTCGGTCGGGTCCACTATTTTCTCTAGTGACTCCACCTTCTTCTTCAACTCCTGAACCTCGGCTTTATCCTGCTTAGTCGACCTCCTCTCCTTTCTCGACTTGGCATCCGATCCGTAGTACTCGGATACCTTCATACTTGTGCCAAAGCCGGACACACGGCCAGCCGACGTCGGTGGCTTGTCCAGGTCCCGTTCCTTGTATGCGTTCGTCGCCCTGTTGAAAGGCGTGTCCCACGGTTCCGTCGACCCCTGGGACGACGGGCCAGCCATAGAACTACCTTTCAACTCATTGTCCTTCAGACAAAGGAACTTAAGGTTAGCCCATTTGGCTTCATTGCTTAATAAGATCAGCGCAATAATAATATAGACTATCCTTACCAGGAGTTTCTCGAACTTCTTCACGTCGGGGTAATCCGTAACAAATTCCCCCGTCTCCCAGTCTAAGTAGTAGCGGGACCGGACATAGTTCCTAGTCTGTATATCCGCGATTTTTAGCCAGGGGTTTTCTTTGCCCAGACGTATCATCTCGGCATCCTCCTTGTCCCAAGTGGGCTGTTTTCCTCGGTAACCGCCGCTTCCGCAACGGTGAGCCCCTAGGTTCAATTCCCGCATTTTCTTCCCCCAGGTGGTCCATTTTTTAGCCTCGTCAGTCTCTAAGGACGACTTGAATGCTTCGAAGTCTTCTCTAGAGAGTGTCGGGTCTTTGCGACTTATCTGCTCCCAGCTTTTACCTTTCTTGATCTTGTCTTTCAGCCGGGTTTTCCAGCTGCTCAAGGCGGTGCTCATCTTCGTGAGCGCTAAAGAGTCCACCTTTTTATTGAACGGCTGTGGGAACGTGTATCGTTGGTGAAGCTTCTGGAGGAGGGTTGCGGCCAAAGCCGCGTTGGCCTCGCTTCTGAGGTCCTGAGTGTTGAGCGACACGGTTTCACGGACGATGCACCCTAGTTGCATCGCGTACCCTTTGGCAACCTTAGAAGGCTCCAAGGGTAGGCCACTTTCGGAGACCAACGTGAAAGGATCGGTGATGTTGGCTAGCACTTGCGGCCTCCGATCCGCCCTTGGCCTCTTCGCCTTCCTCTTCTTCTTGGCCTCCTCAGGGTTGCCGCCGCTATCACCTTCCGTGCGGTCGGTGGTCTCTTCACCGGTCTCGGCGGTGTCATCCTGGCCCTCTTCCTCATCGCCGCTCTCGGAGGCGGCCCCCCAGCTCTCATCCTCATCGCCGCGATCGGCGGCGCCCCCCTGGCCCTCTACCTCATCGTATTCCTCCCACCATGGCTTGTTGGCCTCTCTGGCGACTTCCTCCTGGGTCTTAGGGTTAGAAGTGCCCGACATGTTTATTTGCACTTCATTGAAAAGAGGCAAATATTTAGTACATAATGCAACGGAAAAATTCAAAATTTCGGCATGACTTTTGCTAATTTTTCTACCTATGAGTGCCCATTTCTCAACCGAAACGGAAGCGAATCAACACTTCGGGAGAAATGGGCAACTCAGTTTATTCATCCACACTTGACAACATCTCATAAGCATATATAACAGCAGATTATGGTCAAAATATCTCATTGCATAACACATAACAGCAGCAATATTCTCAAGATAATATTTGGTCAAATGACCAAAAGCAATAAAGGTTTGCAACCAAACTGCATCCTTCTAAACATCAGCTCAGCTTACATGAAGTTACATTATAGAAGGCATATTTGCATCAAAATTGGCTTTAGAAATAAGTAGATATCACAGGAAGCATAATGAGATGACAAAACTAGGCTTAGAATATTATTTGCTTCGATTGCTTTCAGTTTCCGAGGTTCCAGAGCCGTTGTAGAAAATGACAGGACAGTGATGTCTTCGTTTTTCTGTTAGGATTAGGAGTATGCAGATTATTAAACAGTATGTTTTCTATATAATGACAAAAAAAAGGAATCGCAGCAACCAAACATCCACTGATAGCATGACAGCTAGGTCAGCTCAAACACTAATTAACCTCCCCGGGATCGATTTCAGTCAGCAAAAATTCAACCAATAATCGAACGGGGTGCATCGATTCTACCTCGAGAAGAGTCAAGAACCGACTGGATCGATCCCTTTGCATTACCCTAGAGCGGGG
Source organism: Dactylis glomerata (assembly GCA_007115705.1). Classification (NCBI taxonomy): domain Eukaryota; kingdom Viridiplantae; phylum Streptophyta; class Magnoliopsida; order Poales; family Poaceae; genus Dactylis; species Dactylis glomerata. Next base: position 13,929,234 of record QXEO01000553.1, read on the forward strand.
CGGGCGTACCTAGGTCGCCGCCGTGGCGTGCGGAGGAGCAGTCGGAGTGCTGCGCGGCGAGTTCGGGGAAGGTGGCGCGGCGGTGGAGGATCTGCTCTCGGAGCTCCCCGAGGCGCGCGACGGCGCCGGCGCGCGTGGTGGCGGAGATGACCCGGCCCTCGGGGTCCTTCCAGGAGGACCGCTGGGACGAGACCCGGCGGCGAGGATGGCCGGTCGCTGGCGGGAGGGAGACCGGGGCGGGTGGGGATACGGTCACTAGTGGTTCGTCGGTGGTTCGCTAGGGTTCGTCGGTGGGGATAGCTCCGGCGGCTAGCTAGGGTTCGTCGGCGCGGGGGAGGGGATAGAGAGAAAGAAAGAGGAGTGGAGGGCGTGCGCCAAATTTTTACTAAGTGTCAACATTCTGTGGCGCATCTACTGGTGCGATGCGCCACAGAATTAGAGAATTCTGTGGCGCATCGCACCAGTAGATGCGCCACAGAATTTATTTCCTTTTTTTAATTATTTTAGTTATAACTCCCTCTGTTTTAATGAATAAGGCTTATATTTTTTCTAAAAAGTCAAACAATATGAAGTTTGCCCAAAATTTTAGAATAAATCACTAACATGCACAATATAAGATCAATACCGTTAGATACGTCTTTTTGCTCTTTTTTGTGCATACACACACAAAATTAAAAGTCTCGATCACACATGTGCACACACACACAAAATTAAAAGTCTCGATCACACACACATGTGCATACACCAAAAAGTCTCGATCACACACACCAAAAAAGTCTTCTCCGTCCGGTTCCGAGCTAGCTTAGCGTTTCTTCGCAATCTTCTTGCCCTTCTTGTTGGCGGTTGAATACTTTATGCCGGCCACCTTGAGATTTCTTCATGTGAACGGACAACCTTTAGTAGGTAGGGAGGTCTTCCTTCTTACTTTACTAGTAGTAGGCATGTCGAAGTGCGTGTCGAATTCCTCCTCGATCTTAGGGTCACCGTTCTTGTCCAAGTCTTCCTCGTTTGCGTCTCCTTCCATTCCTATGATGCTCCTCTTGCCCCTCCTCACGACAACACGGCTAGGCCTCGACGGGTCGGTGATGAAGAAGCATTGGTCAATTTGGCTACCGAGTACCCATGGCTCATTTTTCGCGGATGCGTTCTTCGATTTGGCATCCGGTATAACCATGGTGGTGAAATATCGGCCTTCTTTTTCGACCTTCTTGGCCCATCTCACACGAAACATTGGCACCGTCTCTCCACAGTAATTGAGCTCCCATATCTCCTCGATCCTTCCGAAAAATCTTTCCTTGATACTAGTCTCGTCATCGGCGTATGATAGCATAGTTACTCCTGAGTTTTGATTTTCACTATTTCTGTCCTTTTCCTCGGTGTAGAATCTGTAACCGTTGATGTCGTACCCCTGATAGGTCCTTACGTTATGCCCGGGGCCCTGTGATAAGGTGTATATGAGTTTTTCATCTTCGGTAGAAGGCCTTCTGCTCTGTGCTTGAAGTAGTTGACTTTGCTTAAACCAAAGCGTGAAGTTGGAGTTGTGCTCTTTGGTTACGTCTCCCATCTTCCTTGGCCGGCCCATATCGATGTAATTCTGCTCGATTATGCTTTTGTGCTCTTGCACAAAAGGTTCGACCAATTTTAAGTGTTGTAGCGCGACCTGGTGAGCCCTTTCAAAGTCGTCGCGTCGATTGACAATGCCCACATGGACTGAGCGGTAGCCCTCGCGGTGACCGACTCCAGCGAGCCTGCCGAGGTGCGTCCTGGTGGGCAGACCAACATGATCCTGGTCGTCCTCGGTGCTTAGATAATTCTGGCAGAAGGAGATGCACTCGTAGGTTAGGAACCCCTTGGCCATGCTTGCGTCTGGACGGGCCCTGTTGCGAACGTATCCTTTCATGACACAGTTCTGCCTTTCGAAAGGCATCATGTTGTGGAGGAACGTCGGGCCGAGCTGCCTGATGTCATCAACGACATGGAGAAGGAGATGGACGCATATATCACAGAATGCGGGCGGGAAGTAAATCTCGAGCTCACATAGTATCACCACGATCTCATCCTATAGCATCTTGAGCTGCCTCACGCCGATCGACTTCCTGGTGATAACGTCAAAGAAGTTGCAAAGGCCAAACAGCGTATCACGGACGTGCTCGTCCATTATCCCTCGGATCGCAACGGGAAGTATCTGCGTCATGAGCACGTGACAATCGTGAGACTTCATCCCGGTGAACCTCTTCTTCGCTACGTCTAGATATCTGCTTATATTCCCCGAGTAACCGTGAGGAAGTTTCACTCGTAGGAGGCACCTGAAAAACTGCTCGAGCTCCTCCGGACTCATTGTGAAGCAGGCAGCGGGAAGCACCACCGCGTTCTTCTTAGCCCTTTTACGGAGACGTTGAGTCCCTTCCGTCTGATCATCATCATCATCGTCGTCGTTGTCATCAGTATCGGGGGCTTGAAGAGCTTTTCTGATGCCTAAATGTTTCAGATCGTATCTTGCTTTCGGCCCATCCTTGGACTTTTCTGAGTTGCAAAGAGTGCCAAGCAGACTCTCGGTAACGTTCTTCGTAATGTGCATGACATCGAGGCTGTGGGGCGTGCGGAGGACCTTCCAGTACTCCAAGTCGTGGAAAATAGACCTCGCTTTCCATACACCGAGCAGCGGCTCTGGCTTCGGTCGCTTCTTTCCCGGCGCTGGGCACTCCTTCCAATTTTTTAGAAGATCGTCGATTTCTGCACCGCTCCTCTGTCGCGGGGGTCCATCGGGCTCATCTTTACCATTGAACAGATCACCGCATTTTCTCCATGGGTGATCCAAGCGAAGCCACCTTCGAGCACCTGGGTACACAGTTTTCGAGGACCCGGGATCCCTTGGTAGCTGTAGATGCGGGGTCTCGTCCATGCACTTCACACAGCCGCAGAATCCGTGGCTGACCTGGGCAGATACGTATGCGCAACCAGGATAGTCCGTGACCGTCGTGATCAACGCGGCTCTCATATCGAAATAAGTTCTACTGTAGGCGTCCCACGTACGGGGTGGCGTCTTCCACAACGTGTCTAACTCCTCTTTCAGCAGCCCGAGATACAAATGCATGTCGACACCTGGTTGTTTCGGCCCCTGAATGAGAATACTCAGGTGTATGTACCTTTGCTTGGTGCACAGCCACGGGGGTAGGTTGTAAGGCCATACAAACACAGGCCAGGTGCTATGCGTGCTACTCTGGTTGCCGAACGGATTGAGTCCATCGGTGCTCATACCCAGCCTGATGTTCCTTCCGTCGCCCCCGAACCTAGGGAAGGCAATGTCCAATGCTTCCCACTGGCCAGCGTCTGATGGGTGTGTCAGCATATAGCCCATCTCCGGATCTTCTTCGGGCTTCTCCCTTTCCGCGTGCCATTGCATGAGCTTTGCCTCCTTAGGGTCCACGAAATACCGCTGCAGACGGGGAGTGATACGAAAGTACCATACCACTTTTCGAGGTACCTTCTTGTTCCCAACCTTGTACCGTCCGTGGCCGCACACCGGACATGTGGTCATGTCCTTGTACTCCCCCCGATAAATCACGCAATCATTGATGCAAGCGTGGTATCTTTCGTGCGGTAGGTCAAGAGGGCACACAACTTTCTTGGCCTCCTCGATACTACTTGGCAATGTGTTCCCCTCTGGGAGACGATCGTGCCAGAATTTCATGTTCTTGCTGAAGCTGGAATCGGTCCATTTGTTCTGCGTCTTCATCTGCAAACAATCAAGCGTTACATGCAAGCGCGTATCCTGCGGACGGCACCCAGGAAATATCGGAGTCATCCCGTCTTTCTCCATTTGCGCCAGCTTGGCTCTCTCTCTGGCTGCAGCTCTGTCGTTGCTCGTCTCATGGAGGAGCAGATCTTGAACATGAGAGTCCCGCAAGGCCGAAATTAGCGGAGTCGCGCCAGAATCTTCTTCTTCATCATGATCTTCTCCGCCGGCAACTTCTACTTCATGATGATCTTCTCCGCCGACTTCTTCTTCATGATGATATTCTCCACCGACATGTGGTGCTTCGTCATCTCGCTCGCCACCATGGTCTTCATGCGCACCATTTGTTGGGGCCGGCCGCGCCTAGTTGTCCTGCATGAAACCGCGCCTCAGCAGGTGCTCCTCCAGTTGTCCGGAATCAGGGTTGATCCAGCGCTCGAGTTTGCATGATCGACACGGACATCTTATCTGGCGCCTATTGTTCCGAATCATGTCCTCCTTCGCGTCTTTCTTGTATCTACTAATTCGAGCGGAACTCATCGAGAGGACCATGGTTGTCTGCAAATGGTATACATAGAGCAGAAAATTAGAACCGCAACATATGCACACACATGCATGGACCTCTCCTAAAGGTATACATAGAGCGGAAAAATTCGGCATGACCTCTCCTAAAGGTAGGACGTATGGGTAGTGCAAAAATTTGCCGAAACGGAAATGAATCAACGTCTTGACAAACATCCATGCACCACACCGGCACACACACACAAGCGCTTCACGTGCAACAATCATCCATACACAAGATCGACATGCGCATGCATGTCCCCTCCAAATACTCACCTTGTAGATTCGATACCGAGACGAGACCGCGATCGATGAGTTGGAGAGGAGGAGAGAGTATGGAGAGGCTTCTCCTCACCGCCAATTATGTATCAACCAAAGTAAGTACAATAAGTACCAAAGAAAGTGAAAACTATGGCCAAAATGGGATGAGAGGGTAGGGACCTAGAGCTGGATCTAGATGGAGGAGAGGAAGATGAATGGCTTGGGAGTGTGGGAGGTGTGGGAGGTTGGCACTTTAAAGGTGTGGGACGAGCTAATTCTGTGGCGCATCTGGTGAAGTGCTCCACAGAATTACACTAATTCTGTGGCGCACTGGACCAGATGCGCCACAGAATTAGGTAATTCTGTGGCGCACCACCTCAGATGCGCCACAGAATGTCCTAATTCTGTGGCGCACCAGAGTAGATGCGCCACAGAATTAGTGGAACCAATGATTGGGGCTGGCAGGGAGTGGGCCCCACCAAAATTCTGTGGCGCATGTCCTTCTGGTGCGCCACAGAAATGCTATATTTTTGTGGCGCACCCTGCCTGGTGCGCCACAGAATTATTTTCTGTGGCGCACTGCTGGCTAGTGCGCCACAGAATTTCATCCCACCTATAAGGGTTTTCCTACTAGTGGCATATGCAAGTGGCATCGGGTCATAATATGTCAGGATCTCCTCGTCAGAATCATCGTCACTCCGGCCTTGAGTGAAATGCCGGAATGAAGAGGCCTTACCCACGGCAGCGGCAGCACGGGTGTTCCAGGGCAGCTTGTCCTAATGGTCCGGATCTTCAACATCCGCAGCAGTGCGGTCTGCCGCGATCTTGATCCGGGAGTTCTCCATGGCCTGGAAGCTGAATTTCTGTATAGGAGCAAGGTCAACTGATCAAACAAAGGAATACGGCGGCGAAAGCAATGTCTCGGGCCAAACATGATATATGTCGATGAATAGATATGTTTCGGTGCAAGAAGTATGTCGGCAATTAACAATATCTCGGGCCTTGCATGACAAGTATCTATGTGCCGGACAAGAGATTATATATCGGACAGGAGGGTTTACCGTTGGGGCGGGCCTATCCCGGCTATATGGTTCTAGCCCCCAGGCAAAGGTGGCCTGAGAGGACTTGCAGACGTCCTTGATCCGCCGCAGAATGTCGGCCGGAGTCAGCTCATGTGTGGAATGCCGGGTGGGGTCCATGGGCCCGCTCATCTGGCAGATCTTGTGCGACCGGCGCTGCAGAGGGGAGACGCGCCGACTGATGAAGCATGCCACGAGATCGTTAGGAGTAAGGCCGGCATCCCGGAGCTCGCCCTTAACCCGGTGGAGCGCGTTCACCGGCATCACCGAGTTCTTCGGGTTGTAAGTCCAATTCTTCATAGCCAAGGGTGGCTCGTCCACAAATGGCGGCAGGTTGAGCAGATCCTCGTCGGTGGTGTTCTTGACGTAGAAGAAGCTTTTCTGCCACTTCTTGCAAGACTCAAGGAGCTCCACCTTGGGGAAGTCCGAGCCCTTCCGGGACATGATGGTGGCCGCGCCGCATAGGGTCATGGGCGGTCCTTCTTCTCCTGGGCCATTTCCTGCGGCTCATCCTTGCTCCGGAGCGGCTCTTGGACGACTTGCTTCCGCAGTTGGAAGTATTTCGCCCAGCCTTGGGTAAGGGGCTCTATGCCGGCATAGCCTTCACAAAAGGCAGCGAAGGCGGAGAGGATCATCACGGCATTGGCCGGGATATGATGAGGTTGTAGATCATAGGTGTTGAGGAAGTCCCGGAAGAAGTCCGATGCCGGCAGACCAAAGCCCCGCTCGAAGTGGGCGATGAAGACGACGCGTTCGCCGGGTTCGGGTGCCGGCGCAGTCTCTCCCGCCGGTAGCCGGCATGCTACACCCTCCGGCACTCTCCTGGTGGAGGTGACCCAGGATATGTCGGCCGGGGTAACCTCCGACCCCTCCCAGCCGAGTTATCTTCCTCCGAGGCCGAGGTACCCGTCATGCTTGATGATGCCATCTTGGTGGCCGGGGCAGGGCGTGATAGCCGGAGTCCCGTGATGTTATTCCTATCAAGGCCGGAGAAAAGGGGGAGGTTAGTCTCTCCGGCATACAGCTCTCACCAATGTTAGCAGAAATAGAAGATCTACTGAGGCAGTTAAAACCGGAAATAAACGTGGATATAATTCCCACGGAAGAACAGCGGTGTACTCCAAAGGGATATCACTGGCAATGCTAAATCGAGTCAAAGAGACATCAAGCAGAGAAGCTACCACACATTCAAGCTAGCAGGGCTATCGTGGTATAGCTACAGAGAGGCAGGAGGGATGAAGAACAAGAACCGAGAAAGAGAAGCTCACCGAAGCTTGGCCGGCGGCGATGGAGCGGCGGCGAGCGTGCAGAGGAAGATCCGATCCTGCAGCAGTGTCGCAGAGAGGAGCGGCGGTGTCGTCGACGATGGTGCCGGACATCGGCAAGCGGAGGCGCCGGCGTGCAGGTGGGCGATGGCGGCGGCTTTCCTTCTCGGTTTCTTGGTCCGGCGGCGAAGCGCAAGGGGCAGAGGATCTGAGGAAGACGAAGACTGTGTGGGGGTAAAAAGAGCAAGTTACCCCCACCCCGTATTTATACCGAGGAGGCCGGTCGTGGGGGTCGTGGGGAGTGTTCCACTACCACGACCGTTTCTGCGGTGAGTCGCCACATGGCGGCACGGAGTGGGGCGGCGGTTCCTGTAACTGTGCCACTAGGCCATGATGGCGAGAAGTAACTGCACTGTGAACCGTCACATCGTGTGACCGTTCGAGGTGGCAGGACGGTTCCAAGTTTCGATGCAAACTGTCAGGCGTGGCTTCTCTAGGAAGTCTCATCTATATGCCGGCTTGGCTGCACGGATAATAAGTTCCGTCCGGAATATCCTCAGGGCCGGCCGGATTAACTTTTGGAGAAGGAACAGTGGCCGGTATATGGGTGCATGTCCCGGCATATAATCTGATAGTCAAGATATAACGGAGAGCCGGGTTATAATGAGAAGAGGATATGTGGAACCTGCCAAGGCCCCTCAGTCAAGACTGGGGGACCTCGACAGCTTCGGGGACTAATGTCGGGGGGATGACCCCCGGTAGGGTCAAGAGACTAGAAAGATACAAGGTCCATGGTTGAGTTAATGCCGGTTGACCAAGGAAGGGCCTGGCCGGAATATAGGAGCATTGGCCAGGCCGGCATATATATATGTATGGTGCAGATATGCCGAATTAACCGGGATACTAACTGAGGAGTGCCGGCATATACTTGGATATGCCGGCATATCAATTTTGATGTGTGGTGCAGGAACAGGGAGGCCGGATTACCCGACCTTCATAGGTCGTTGGTCCGGCATATATGTCCCGGATATGGCCAACGGTCATATCCGGGATACTTAAGTCAACCAAGGTGTCACATCCCGACAATCAAGGAAGAAAACATCCGAGCATGGTAGCAGAGTGTGATGGCAGGGTGCACAGTAGAGGTTACCTACCCTCACTGTGCACAAGTACAGCTCTTACCTCACAGAGGTAAGGTCACAGTTCAAGAGGTACAAGGTACAGGGATATGGAGTCCCATCGAGAGCAATCGGGGAGGAAGTCAAGGGTCTCTGCCTTCGTCAGCAAGTCCTGTTTGGAGTGTAGTTTATGTCTCCTGGTCTTATATGACCGTTGTAACCCTGGCCACCACTATATAAGGTGGCATAGGGAGCCCTAGCAAGGGGTTGGTCACTCGGTGTTCCTACACTTAGTAGTTCATCTTCCTCCTCTAGCAGAGAGCTCGGAAGGACCATTGTTGTATACTCCATCGATCCAAATATAAAACCAGTAGAGCAGGAGTAGGGGTGTTATCTCCCTACGAGAGCCCCGAACCTGGGTAGATCTGTGTTCCTTTCTGTCGTGCTTTTTAGCTCGTTCCCCTCTCCCGAATCCTCCAGCATCTAGTTCGGCCCCCATTTAAGCCATCCTATGGCATATGTTGTTTCACCACGACTGACAATTTAACCTGGGGGAGTGACAGAAACCTCTAAGGTTGTAGATGTGCTGTTGCTACTAGGGAGAAAACAACATTCGTATGCTCAAGGGCATATGCTTTGTTTACATTACACACTTTGCTTAATGCAATTATCTGTTGTTCGCAACTTAATACTTATGGAGTTCTCGGATTGATTCACCACAAGTGGATTATTAGTCATAGATGCAGTTGGATGGCGGTCTATGTATTTTGTTGTAATGCCCAGAGTAAATCTCATAGTGATCTTCTTGACATATCACGTTTATCTCTATTCTATCAATTGCCCAACTGTAATTTGTTTACCCAGCATGTGTTATTTATCTTATGGAGAGACACCACTAGTGAACTGTGGACCCCGGTCCTATTTCCATCATATTGCTATTACCTGTTTACTTTACTCGCACTGTTTACTTTATTCGCATACTCTACTGTTTTCCACTCGATACGCTCATAACCTTTGTTTCAAGCAAACCGGTGAGATTGACAACCTCATCGCAAGTTGGGAACAAAGTACTTGGTTGTTTGTGTGCAGGTTCCGCGTTGCAGCTAGCAAGCAAAGCTTGGACGAGGCGCCATATATAAATTGTCCGAAGCTGTCGCAAACTAGCAAGCATCACCTTCAGTCGTCATTGTCTGTTTTTCTCCTGAACAATAAACCTTGGTTTCTTAACTGAGGGAAAACAAGCTTCTATACTCATCATACCTTCCTCTTGGGGTTCCCAATGGGTCGGTCATTCACCACGCACAAGGACCTCTGATCTTCCACATCCACTTGGAGTATCAGCCTCTTTTCTGGCGCCGTTGCCGGGGAAAAGTGGAAGACTTCTGCGAGGGGAGTTTTCGCACACACATCCTTTACTTTGTTTTATTGTTTTGCTTTACTTTATTTATTTTACCTGCATTGTTTTATATCAAAAACCCAAAAAAATTAGAATCCTTGGTAGTTGTTTTTATTTGTTTGCTTTTAGTTTTGTTAAAATGAGTAATCCTGAAGTAGAAGTTCGTAGTTTTAAGCAACAAGGGGGAGAAAGTTTAAAAGATGCTTGGTATCGTATTAACAATGCTCATCATAAGTGTACCAAAAAGCACTCTACCACGATCCTCCTTAGAAATTTTTATGTTGGTATATCTAGTTGGAATAGGTATGTTCTCGATACTCTTACAGGAGGTAATTTTCTAGGTACTCCCGCTGGAGAAGCATGCACTATAATTGAAAGTTTAGTGGGAATACCACCTATTCATGTTGCTAAAATCGAGACCACCTTAGAGGAGGTGGTAGAAAAGCTCAGCTCTTTAGAGAAAAGTTTGCCAAGTATCCTAGAAAATGCTAGCCGAGTTAGTGAACTAGTAGAAAACATTGGTAAGAGGATTACCGTTTTAGAGGCTAGCACTACTCTTGATAATCAAAATTTAAGGATTGGTAAACTAGAGGAGTCTATGGAAACTCTTAGCTTAATCTTCTCTTCTCTTAAATTTAAGAAAGAGAAAGTGTTTGTTGGAAAAGAGCAAAAATTTATGTATGTTCCCAAGATTTCTGCGCTTAAATCTCAACATGTTCTTAAAATTGGTAAAACTCTTAGTTCAACTAAGGTTGACTTGCAGGTTGAATCATCTTTGGGAATTCCCAAAGTGCTTACTGAGGTAAGTGATGCTTCATCACTTGATATTACTTGATTCGCAATTTTCTGCGCCTAGCTCAAAGGCGTTAAAGAAAAGCACTCTTGGGAGATAACCCAATGTTTCTTTTTCAGTACTTTTTCTTTTATTTGAGTCTTGGAAGTCATTACTACTGTAATGACCGCTCCTTATCTTGTTTATTTCGTTTTTGTGCCAAGAGAAGCCTCTAATTCGAGTGAGGTAAAGATTTGGGGATGTTGCTGTCCTGAAACTGTTTTCGGTGCTGCACCGTAAAAATTCGTATAAATTCTCTGTTTATCTTTTGGACCTGCGATTTCTTTTACATATGCCCCAGGTTATATCCAAACTTTTGTTAGTAGAACACTTTTTGATTTGAGCAACAGAAAATCCCTCGAAAATTCAACCTTTGTCAGCTGTTCAGTTTTGACAGATTTCTGCCAATATTTGTGTTTGCCACTTTATCGCTTTCTTTTGAGTTATTTTGATCACGGAACTTTTGGGGAGGTTGCTACAGTAGTATTTGCTATATATGTGGTGGTTTTGAGTTGAAACCTGAAGCAAAAAGAGGTTGATTATATGTTATGCTACACTAATGTTGCTAATAGAATTGTGTTTAATTTTGTATGAAGGAAGTTTTCAAGTGTAGGGATTGGAGAATGATGAGATGAGTTGAAGAATGGACAAAAGCTCAAGCTTGTGGATGTCCATGCATCACCCCAAGAAATATCTAAGAAGTACAAGCGTCAAATCTTGGGGATGCCCCCGAGGCACCCCTTCTTCATCGGCAAAAATCAGGTCACCTTTCAAACCACTATATTTTTATTGCTTCATGCACTATGTGTTTTTCTTGGAGCGTCAGTTGTTTTAGTTTTCTTAGTTAGTTTAGTTTGTTTGTTTGCTGCAATAAATGGTTGGACCCCAACAAATTTCTTTTGGAGAAGTTGCCTTGCTTTTCATTTGCCAAGAACACTCTGTTTTTCATTCTTACAATTTCAACGGGTGTTCTTCTTTTTCTGCTACTGCTTTTGGTTTTCGTTTTTGCCTTGATTTGCGTTCAGACCTTGTCATATCTTTTCATCAAGGTATATTTTTGCCTCTGATCTTTATTGGTTTTCATCAAAAGAGGTGTCTTTAAAAATTTCAAATGGTGTTGGAAAAGAGAAAAAGCTTTGTGCAAAAAAGTGGTACAAGAAGGAGCTTGTGTAGACTGCGGCTTAGGCTTTTTCATGTCATGCTTGATGTCTTTTTGATAGTATGCTTAGTGGGTTTGCTGTAGCATGACTTGTCTCAAATAACTGAGATTGCTTAATGAGCCTTTGAAAAAAATCATGCGTTGTTTTTATTGTATGGAAGCATTATTTTGGTTTTCTCCTTGATGCTTTATTTGGGTTGACTTGGCGCATGCTCACACATGTTAGACCCTTACAAAGTCGCCAATAGCCTTCATGATCATTTAGTTTTCGACTTTTGATGCCATCTTATGCTACTTTTAATGTCGCTTTGTCTCTTTGCATGATTATGGCCATTATTGCTCTCTTAGTTGGTCGCTCCCAGTCTTTTGCTAGCCCTCGCCTTGTACTGAGTATGAGCTCTACTTGTGCATCCAACTCCTAAAAGCCAAAGTTTTCCAAAGTGTCCACCATACATACCTACTAGCAATTTGCTATTCCAAGTAAATTTGACTTGCTTTTATTTTCTCTTCAAATTAAACTCTTACCAGTGTTATGCGAAATTCGGTCAGTAAAGCTCTCACGAACCGGAAGGCACACTTTACTTTTTCATGTTCTTAAAAATTTGACATTGTGGTCTCTTATGTTGAGTTGTTATGCTTGCAAGTTGTAAGTTGGATTCTAGCCCAGCCATGCTGTCACGGGGCAAGCTTTCAACATTGCACTTCTTATTTGAGTTGATATCGTGATCTTTTGTTTATGGATGCCCGCAGTGTGAAATGAATTGGGAATCTTGTGGGGATCATGGAGTTTGTATATGTGTTAGGGAAACGCCAGGCCGCCAATCTAAGCCATGCATAATTCATGGTGGAAATTTGCAGCATACCCATGGTGAACATTCAACGACGCATCTCACAATAAAAAGCTAAACAAAAGGCAAATAAAAGAGATGTCGAGGTGTTCATTGTCTGCTTGTCCTGTCATTTTGGTGTGGGCTTGTTCCATGTCATCGGGCACGGAGGTACCCCATTGGTGGTTCTCAATGATACGCATATAGTTACAATGACAAGAGCCTTGCTTGGGACTCTAAGTAAAGTAGCATGAGGTTTGGGTACTCGTATTCATGGGGCACGAGGTTTTCAACTTATGATTTGTCAAGCATATGCATCATAATTGTTCTCGCATTAACTTTAACCATTCAAGATGCTTATGATGGGGCAATGAGAGCTCAAAGCCGGTAAGTACCATAATTTTTGAAGGTTATAAAACTTGCAATCACTGCTTCCCTCTGCGAAGGGCCTTTCTTTTACTTTTATGTTGAGTCACCACCTTCTTTCTTTATGCACCATTAAGAGAGCATAGTTGTCATTCTTAGTGTAATATGCATTGTCCCAAAGTTCATTGATTGACTCATATTGTTGGTTTCACTTGTTCTTAAATTATTTGTATCTAGTCACCCTCTTAAACTTGAAGGTGTCCTATGCATTTATGTTTTGCTCTCTTTGAAGGACAAGCTGAAAACCATTTGTATGTTTTTCCTTATGATTTGAAAACACGTTTGACTTTCATTGTTTCATTTTCATGATCTTTTGTTTGTGTTCATTTGCATGTCTACAACATGGTTGCTAAGTTCTTATTGTCAAGATTATATCTTTCATGCCCATGTTTTAAGTTCTTTTGATCCCAGCTCACAAATGCTTACATATATGATCAAGATTGTGTAGGTGCATGTCACCTCAAAAATTATTCTTTTGTTATCACTTACCTACTCGAGGACGAGCAGGAGTTAAGCTTGGGGATGCTTGATACTTCTCCAACGTATCTATAATTTTTGATGCTCCATGCTTGTTTTTACACCATTTGCCTATTGTTTCGTTACACTTCGTGGCACTTTTATGCATTTTCCGGAACTAACCTATTAACAAGTCGCCACAGTGCCAGTTTCCTGTTTTCTGCTGTTTTTGTGTTTCAGAAGTGATACACAGGAAATATTCTCGGAATTGGACGAAACAAGTTCCTGAAGTCTTATTTTACTCGGAAGCTTCCAGAGATCCGAAGGAGAGGAGGAGAGGGGCCACCAGGGGCCCACACGCCAGGGTGGCGCGGCCAGCCCCTGGCCCGCGCCACCAAGGTGTGAGGCCACCTGGCCCCTCCTCTGACATCGCCCCTTCGCCTATAAAGATCCCCTGACGGAAAAAACCTAAGGACCCGATCAATTTTCCAGAACACATCGCGATCCGCCGCCGTCGACCCGAAGATCGGGAGGGTCCAGAAGCTCTTCCCGGCACCCTGCCGGAGAGGGGAGTCGCCACCGGAGGTCTTCTTCATCGCCATGCTTGCCTCCGGAGCGATAAGTGAGTAGTCTACCTTGGACTATGGGTCCATAGCAGTAGCTAGATGGTTGTCTCCTCCACCATGTGCTTCATGTTTAGATCTCATGAGCTGCCCTACATGATTGAGATCACCGTTATGTAATTCTACATGTTTGGTTTGTTGGGATCCGATGAATATTGGTGTTTATGATTAAGTTGCTGTACTGAATATTATCTTTTGTTATCTCTATGGTGTTTATGATCTTGCATGCTCTCCGTTGTTAGTAGCTATCTTGGCCGAGTAGTTGCTAGTGACTCCAAGAGGGGGTATTTATGCTCGATAGTGGGTTCATGCCTCTATTTAACCTGGGGGAGTGACAGAAACCTCTAAGGTTGTAGATGTGCTATTGCTACTAGGGAGAAAACAACATTCGTATGCTCAAGGGCATATGCTTTGTTTACATTACACACTTTGCTTAATGCAATTATCTGTTGTTCGCAACTTAATACTTGTGGAGTTCTCGGATTGATTCACCACAAGTGGATTATTAGTCATAGATGCAGTTGGATGGCGGTCTATGTATTTTGTTGTAATGCCCAGAGTAAATCTCATAGTGATCTTCTTGACATATCACGTTTATCTCTATTCTATCAATTGCCCAACTGTAATTTGTTTACCCAGCATGTGTTATTTATCTTATGGAGAGACACCACTAGTGAACTGTGGACCCCGGTCCTATTTCCATCATATTGCTATTACCTGTTTACTTTACTCGCACTGTTTACTTTATTCGCATACTCTACTGTTTTCCACTCGATACGCTCATAACCTTTGTTTCAAGCAAACCGGTGAGATTGACAACCTCATCGCAAGTTGGGAACAAAGTACTTGGTTGTTTGTGTGCAGGTTCCGCGTTGCAGCTAGCAAGCAAAGCTTGGACGAGGCGCCATATATAAATTGTCCGAAGCTGTCGCAAACTAGCAAGCATCACCTTCAGTCGTCATTGTTTTCTTTTCTCCTGAACGATAAACCTTGGTTTCTTAACTGAGGGAAAACAAGCTGCTATACTCATCATACCTTCCTCTTGGGGTTCCCAACGGGCTGGTCATTCACCACGCACAAGGACCTCTGATCTTCCACATCCACTTGGAGTATCAGGCCACCCCTGGCTGCGCCACCAGGTGGTGTGGACCCCTGGTCCACCCCCAGACATCGCCCTTCCACCTATATATTCTCCTCGACGAGAAAACCCTAAGGCCCAAACTCTTTTCCAGAAAACATACTACAAGCCACCGCCGTCGTCGACACGAGATCGGGAGGGTCCAGAAGCTCTTTCCAGTACCCTGCCAGAGGGGGAATCACCACCGGAGGCCTTCTTCATCACCATGCCTACCTCCGGAGTGATGTATGAGTAGTCTACCTTGGACTACGGGTCCATAGCAGTAGCTAGATGGTTGTCTTCTCCTCCATGTGCTTCATATTTAGATCTTGTGAGCTGCCTATCATGATCAAGATCATCGTTATGTAATTCTACATGTTGTGCTTGTTGGGATCCGATGAATATTGAGTACTATGTCAAGTTGATTTGTGATTTATCATCTCTATGTTGTTTATGATCTTGCATGCTCTCTATTGCTAGTAGATATCTTGGCCGAGTAGATGCTAGTGACTCCAAGAGGGAGTACTTATGCTCGATAGTGGGTTCATGCCTCTAGTAATCTGGGAGAGTGACAATAACTACTAAGGTTGTAGATGTGTTGTTGCTACTAGGGAGAAAACAACAATCTTGTGTTTAAGGACATTTGTATTGTTTACATTACACACTTTGCTTAAGGCGATAATCTGTTGCTTGCAACTTAACACCCAATGGTTGTTCGGATGATATCTGGTGGGTGGATTATTAGTCAGAGATGCAGCTGGATTACGGTCTATGTATTATGTTGTAATGCTCAAGTGAATCTCATAGTGATCCTCATAACATGTACATGCATTTGTTTGCATTTCTTATTCTGTCAATTGCCCAACTGTAATTTGTTTACCCAGCATGTTATTTATCTTTATGGAGAGACACCTCTAGTGAACTGTGGACCCTGGTCTATTCTTTTCCATTCATATTACCGTCTACTTTACAAGCATTATTTACTTTCCCACAACCAAATATCTTTTACCACACGATACGTTTAATCTTTTGTTTATAGCAAACCGGTGAGATTGACAACCTCACTGTTAGTTGGGGCAAAGTACGTTGGTTGTGTTGTGTGCAGGTTCTACATTGCTGCTGGTGTAAAGCTACGCCCCAGATAAGGCGCCCTATATAAATTGTCTTGAGCTGTCGCCAAGCCAGTTAGCATCAACCTTTGGAAGTTGGTTCTTTCTCCTACTGGTTCGATAAACCTTGGTTTCATACTGAGGGAAACTTGTTGCTATGCTCGTCATACCTTCCTCTTGGGGTTCCCAACTGGGTGCCTACTACGCACCATCACTCCTGGAAAGTCAAAAATGCTAAAAAAGTGTTTTCTTCAAGATAGAGTTAAAACCATAAGAGAGGGAATTGTTTAGAAAATCTCTAAAATCAATAAAAAACATGGATTTAACATTATATAAGATACAAAAATGTGGGAATATGTGGCAATAAACTACGAAGTTCTTGTATGCATTTTACATGCATCAACATCCCCAAGCTTAACCCATGCTCATCGTCGAGTATGAAGGTGATAAAAACTAAACATGGACTTTAGAGTTTTTTGCTTGAATGAAAATAACAAATAATGGTACATAAGATCAATGATTCAAACTTTAATGAATAACAATAAGCAAATGAGATATCAAGTGGTACTTCTAGTTCACTTCAAAGATGTTCAACAATCAACCACAAAGTGTAAAAGCAAATGAAAGTAATATGGACATTAAACATGCAAGTGCTTATGTAGTTCGAAGATTTCTTCTCTTTTCTTTCTTTTGAACAAGTGGCCACTGAAAATAAGTAGGGAGTATATATGCCAAGACTTTGATGCTAAAAGATAAAATAAGTTTTTGATTGTGCAACTCATGTCAACGGAGTGAAGACAGTTATGGTTTAATATGATTGACCACTTACAAGTTGAAAGTCTCATGCCCCATGGTTAATAGTACCTACACATCACACTACCCAACTTTAGAGCTACCATATATTTTCATTGTATGAATACTTTTTTAACCAAGTTCTCGCAAAGGGGTACCTCCATGCCTCCTGTACAAAGTGCCCTCAAAGATTTTGGGAAATATTTTTGCAAATGCAATATATATCGGTATGACAGGACAACAGACAAATGATCTCCTCTTAATGTACTAACTGAATAGTAAATTAAACTTATGAAAGATAATTGAGGAAGTCCATGCTAAAACTTCTACCATGATTAGACATGGTTTCGGTTAGCGGCCTAATGCTCTTCTCTAACAAATATTGACATGGGTACGCGTGCCAGGGCCCATGGCATTGGTACCCCTAGGATATATTTGGGTTAAGGCCCATAAAATTAAGGCCCAGGATAGGAGCCGATGTATGTTCTATGCAAATAAGGAAATAATATGTAAACCGCCATATGTGGTGAATTTGTATAGAACCCGACCAGGACCTCGAGACCTAGCCACCTATAAAGAGGGGCTAGGAGAGGATGGCTCGGGACATCGGATTAGGCTTATAACTTCAGCTTTATCTCAATAGCATCACAAGTTTCCCCTTGTTTGTCTGATATTTTACCTTCGAGTTCATCCAATGCCCTCTTCCCTGGTCCTAAGTCCTTCATCTAGGACATTGTCGAGATTAACCCTCGTCAATTGGCGCCGACCATGGGGACCTTGGGAGTTGGAGTCATGGATTCTACAACTTTTTCGCCTCCATCAAAGAGCAACTCGAAGATCGATGGAAACCAAATCACCTTTGGCACCGTAGATATTCAACCACACCCACCCACCCTAGCTCCGGTCTTTGCAAGTCTCGGCCAGGAGAAGGATCTGACGATCAGAATCTTCAGCTTTCGTGTTGGGTCTCTGGGCTCTCTTTGCCTTTCAGATCCGACTCCTTCGGGTCTGTCGGCAGGCAAAACCGCAGCTGCGACAACATTGGAAACTTCCGTCGGCTTGTCCAGCGGGGTAAACTCGCCAACCAGCAACAAACCGACGGAAGGAAAAAGGAAACATCATCAAGAAACATCATTGCGAGATCTGCGCCTCTGGTTGTGTTGTCTGCTTGATATGTCATGCTCGGGCGAACGTGCTCTCTTGCTATGATAGGCATCTTCTCCATCTGTGAATCTGTTTGCTACTTCCATTAGTTCTGAAACCGTTCTGGGCTTTATTCTTCCCAATTCTTCAACGAGATCCAAACGGCTAAGGCCAAACGCAAAGGCATCTACTGCTCGCACATCAGAGATGTTTTCTGCTGAGTTTTTTTTATTACACTACACCGTTGTATATATGAACGTAACGTTTCGCCACTTTTCTGCATACATGATTTGACTTCTTCTACTGATGATGGTTGCCTGTATGTTGACCGGAAATTTCTTGTGAATTGATCTTCTAGCTCGCCCCAGCTTCCAATGGAATCATCGGGTAGCTTGCTTAACCAAGACCGTGCTGCGCCGGTGAGGTGTAGCTGCAAGATTTGCATCACTATTGCTCTTGATCCTCTGAGTATTTGTACTGCCTGAAGATAATCTGATAACCACAACTTGGGTGCTTGCAACCCATCATATTTTTATTGGTCATGTGGTAGCTTAAATCCTTTGGGTACCCGCATTCTGCGAACCCTTCGGGTAAACCATAGCATGCCCATTTCTTTTTCTTCGTCCTCATAGTTTCCTTCATCCCACGCGTAGCGTGATTTTTTCACCCTAGCTTGTGTGATGATATTCCTTGCATCTTCCCTTTGTGCTTCATGGTTTTCCCTGCCGGCTGAATTGGTTCTTCGGGTTCGTGGAGATTGAGACTTTTGGCTTCTTTTTCCTGTATGCTCCTGATGTGTTGGCTCCCTTCCTAAAGATTTCTGCCTTAACTCATCTCCAACTAGTCCGAGGCTTTTTATGGCTGCTTGATGCATGTTCTCCCACGGATCTCCGGGTTCTGGCTGTGTGGTTAATAGATATGCTTGTGCTACCACCAGGGCTGCTTCTAGCGTGTCTTGTATGAAGTCATCCTCTTCAACAATGTGTTGATGCTCTTTGTGTGGTCCTCTTTCCTAGTCCATTCCGTCCTTCTCCTGCTATGTTCTGGCTCACGATGCCTTTCTTCGCTGGATTCTGACATTTCGCTGTATTCCTCCCAGTGTGATCTACTCGATGCACTGTTGTTCTCTTGGCTTCTCCTTAGCTCGCTCTTTTCTTCTAATAACTTATTTTTGTGTTGATGTAAAGCGTACTGGTATCCCATTAGAACTTCTCTTCTTGAATCCACAGTATTCACGTGCCATGATTGATTGCTGACATTATTATTCTCCACTCTCCGGCCGAGACATATACTTTCTCCTTCTCCTTCCTATGGTTATTCCTCGGGTTGCCACCCTGTGCGTTGACTACCATGTTGTCCACGTCATTGTCGTCTTCTGCTGCCTCAGTTATGATAACGCATACTTGGTGTATGTTGTTGGAGACACCGCTGTTTCGGGTGGTGAAGTCCGCTGCTGTGCTTCTGCTGAAATTTTGGCTGGAGTCTGAGTGATTCGATGCTTCTCCTAAGTCGAGGTTTTCCATGATTTTGTCAAGTTCTTCGATTGTGTCTTCTATGTTTTCTGTCATCGTGAAGGTGACCTGCGAGTTTACCTCGCTGAAAGAGCCGACCGATGATCCTGACATCGTCGCAATCGCGGTTTTCCCTGCCGATGGACCCGATTTTGTCGGATCTGAGAGGCAAATTGAACCCAAAGAACCAATGCAAAAGTTTAGGCTTCCGAACGTCAGGTCCATCTCCTGATCCAGGCTTGCAAAGACTAGAGTAAAGGTTGGTGGATGAGGTTGAAAATCTATGGTCCTGAAGGATATCTGGTTTCTGTCGATTTTCGAGTTGCTATTGGCTGAAAGTGAAAAAGCCATTGAATTCATGATTCCAACGCCCAAGGTCCCCACGGTCGGCGCCAATTGACGAGGGTTAACTCGGCAAATGTCCTAGATGAAGGATTTAGGATCGAGGGAAGAGGGCGTCGGATGAACTCAAAGGTAAGATCAGACAAACAAGGCAAGGTTCGATGTGTGTCGAGAATAAGCGTAGTACTCAATTGGCTCAATCTCAATCTGTCCCTGGCCAGCCTCTCCTGGCCCCTTTATATAGGTGGCCAGGTCTCAAGGATCCGGTCGAGTTCAAAACAAATTACAATATATGTATATGATTTCTTCTCGTATTTC
This sequence comes from Dactylis glomerata, assembly GCA_007115705.1. Lineage (NCBI taxonomy): Eukaryota > Viridiplantae > Streptophyta > Magnoliopsida > Poales > Poaceae > Dactylis > Dactylis glomerata. Next base: position 13,949,305 of record QXEO01000553.1, read on the forward strand.
GACTACATCTATGCTTGGTCCTTTCTGACGGGCCCCAGGGGTACCAAGATAATGGGCCTTAATAGCTATACCCTTGTCAATATCCTTTTGGCCAGCAAGGCTACAAGTGTTGGAGTCCCTCTAAAAGGCGCAGGTTTGTGAGTATGGATGTCACTTTCCTAGAATCATAGCCATTCTATGGTGAGAAGACATATTTCAGTATATTGTTTGAGGAGCTTGACCATCTGCAGCTTGCTGGCATTGGTCAAGAGGGAGAGAAGACAGGTACATATACCACAGAAAGTCAACATTTAAATAAAATTGATAGTGTGGATGTCAGGCAAATGGAACCAATAGTGGGCATAATTCCTATTGATCCAACCGCCACTAATGCATCAAATAATGTGCAGCAGTGGCCACATGTAAACGAAGGGTGGAATATTCAGGTGTATACAAGAAGGCAACAATAGCAACAAGTTCAGGGGGAGCAAACTGATATAGTTGGGGATTCCTCGAATGGAGTTCAGCCTGAACTTGACCGACCAATTGCACTAAGGAAAGGGATAAGAGAAGCCACAAGAAAAATAATATAGAGGTACGGATTTGAACATGGTATAAGTAACTGATGGGTTCGTAGCATAGAAAACAAAAAATTTCCTACGCATGAACACAAAACTAGCCAAGAAAACTCTACGAGATGGTAGCAACGATTAACTAACCCTCGAAGACCGGAAGCGGGGATTACGTTCCCGCACAAACGTTGCCGATGGAGAGTCAAGGAAGACGCACGTAGTCGACGTAGTCGTTCACTTGACATAGTCGACGTAGTGGTTCACTTGACGTAGTCGATGTAGTGGTTCACTTGATGATCACGAGATCGTGTACACGACGCCACAACTGGCAGCGCCCCCGTGCTCGGTCACACGTACAGCTCGTCGTCGACTCCTCCACGCCCTCGGTCCAGCGGGGCAGTGGAAGAAGGGATCCGCCGGACACTCCAACACTCACTTCCCCAAGTGTGTGAAACTCGAACTAACAATCCGACAAAGCTTCGCTAAGCCAAGACGGATTTGGGGCAGCAACTTTGCGGGATAGGGGAAGGATCAAGCAAGCATGAACATGGAGGAGAGGGGGGCCTTTTATAGGAGAGGATGGGCAGCCCCAAGGGGTGGCCGGCCAAGGAGATCCTCTCCTCCTCTTCATGGTCCTCTTCATTGTGGTAACCCCCTCTTCATGGTGGTAACCCCCTCATCAACATGAGGTAACCCCCCATTTAATTTTGCATGACATTCATGCTAATTAAATTCATACTAACTAGCAGGGTGACCCGCGCATTTGCACGGCTAGATTTGAGTATATTTTTAAATATTAGCTCAAGGTAGTAATAAATACATAAAAATGTAGTCTCCAAATTTCATATATCATTGTTTTCTTTTCAGTTCTAGGTTTTCACTTTGTACATGAACCACAGATTTTGTAGTGTTGATATTTGCATGTTAGATTTATTTTATTAAGAACACTTATAGTCACTCAGATTACATAAAGGCAAGGAACATCAAGGAAGTAAATCATATGACCAATATTCCATTGCCATTAGAAACAAACTTCGAGAAAACATCTTTATACTGAGTCATCTTGCCCACATAAACATGAATGTAGCTCAGTGAACTCGTAACGCGATTTATGTTGATAAACACCGAAAACCAAATGGTAATTCCCCTACAAAACATAATAATAAAATTAAAGGTGTAGAGTGAAATACATTTATTAGTTTGTGTAATGTCCTGCATAATTAAAAAAATCTATATTTTATGTAGCTAAAAGTGAAGCAAGAAAACAAAGAAAGCTTTTCATTGTGATGTAAGAAACTGGAGAAGATTTGTTCAACAAATATTTACCAAGAGTTATGGATCTGTTTTGCTATGTTCAAAACCTCATAGAATAAGTAAAATTAAATGCTCAATTTTAAAAGGAGATACTATAATTGCCTATCTCTATGAAGGTTTGTTGTGGCAGAGAAACTTTAAATAGCTGAAGCTCATTTGTTTAGTTTAGAAATAAATTATACTCCATCCCTTCCATCTTATAAGACATTTTGGCAAGCCAATTGTGCTTGCAAAAACGTCTTATAGATGGGAACAGAGGTTCTAAGAAAGATTAAGGTCACAAAATTTTAATATTTCTTAGAAAGGTAGGAGTACAATAAAGTATTACAATAGATGTCTAATCACATACACTCCTGCTTTCTGATACATCTTGCAAAGCAATGTAATTGTTTGATGCATAGTACTATGTAAGAGTATCAAGTGTAATATAAGGTTCGGCCACTGGGAAACAGGTGAGTAAATGTGACTGTTTCAGCTCTCTAACACCATATGCAACCAAGGAAATGACATAAATGAAAAAAAATACGTCTACTTACTTTCTTTGTTTCAAGGCTGGTCACTTTTTCGCTGGTCCATAACACCTCCCTTTTTTCACTCTTACAGTTCCTCGGTATCTACATTACAAAGAGTACAAAATAATTGCCCACTGTGACTGTTTTGACTTAAATTTTGCATAGCAAGATTGCTGCCTCAAAACCCCAAGTAAAAGAGTAACTTCAATAGCGATTTTTTTAGTGCTTATGAAGCAATTTCTACAAACGATGATAGTAATTTTTTTTGTATAATAATAACTAACGCAAACAGTTTTATCACTAAAGTTACATCAGCCTTAATGGTTCCACAACACTAAATAAATGCATAATTCTAAATTTATTGACAGTAATCACACAACGGCCAAGCATTGCCATCAGCTTTGGATACATTGTACGATAGTATAGTCTGAAGCTTAATACAACATGATGGGATAATAAATCAATAATCGAGGGAAAGAAAGAGATCATAAAAGACATGTACGTAAAAGGATTCATATACATCTCTATCTCAAATACCGACATTTTAATACCATAAGACTCTCAGCAAACTCAGGCCTGACTTGGGTGCAAAATATTATTAGTTGAGATGCATAAAATACTACTCCCTCTGACTGGAAATAAGTGTCGATGATTTAGTATAAATTTTGTACTAAGTTAGTAGAAAATCACCTACACTTATTTCCGATCGGCGGGAGTACCATATAAATTATATAAATCTCAATAAGTGTAGAAACGTTTCTGTAGTAAGGTTACTTATCTAAAAACTACTAATATGCCTTTACCACATGCATCCACGCACCTTGATTAAGTGAAGGGGCCGCCAACCTGCTAGCAGGGCTACATTGAAAACAAATTGCTCGATGCTTTGTACAGAACATATGCCACCGTGGGGAAAATATCAAGCCTGAGTGCGTGACCATGCAGGTGCAAAATCATTAAGCGGAAGACCAAGTTAGCTAAACCCCGTGCATATAATTGAACAGGTTAATGTTATACAATTGGTGTAGGATATTGAGCAGCTTTGTATCTTATTATTGGGAAAACATAGACCGTATTGCATACCTGAGGGTGGGCTCGGAGAATGCCGACTGTTCGGCTCTCCTCTCCGCCTGAGGGCGATCCCTTTCCCAGAAACCACGAAACCTCCGATTTTACCCGAATTCCTTGTAGCAGCACCACCGTTCTTGAGATTCAAGCATCAATCCATCACCGCCAATACCTTCCGCCAAAATCTGACCACGATTCGTCCATATTTCCTCCAGAATTCAAAGAGAGGCTGCGTGGGATAGTCTCCCGATCCCCAAATCCACGCAAATGCATCAAGGATTTTCAATCGAGAGTTGGATTACTACTATGCCCTACCAACCTAGGCACCCACCCCACAATACCACCGATCAACACCCAAAACCCAATCCCAAATCCGTCTCCCATACCATCGCCCACATCTCCCGGCTGTTCTAAGGTTCTGGCCCAAGTCAAGTCGTCGTCCGTGGCGGAAGCTGATCCTGAGATGGGATCATCGAGAGGGCTTAAAGAGCCCACAGCGCTCCATCAAACCACTCCAACGGTCCCAAGCGCTGATGGCGGAAATATCTCTGTGTACGACGATTCTCCAGCTAACCCGCAAGGTATGACGCCAAATTACTGTATCCCGCTGATCACGCACCCCCTCTGTAAATCAGCATCAACGGCACTTAGAGCGGTTGGGGGAGAAATCAATACGCAGGAGATGAATGTTCCTGACCCGCAAGATCAGCCACCGAGTTATTGCTCCCCGCTGATCATGCCTCCTGCGGATCCTGGTGGTGCTGCTATAAGAAGGGGTGAGGATCGTGAGGCCAAACACCAAACCGCAAACCACACCTACCATCAGGCATCCCAGCCTGCTGCCTTTCCACCCATGGAGAATTCCAGCAATGCAAGTGGCTCCCGGCCTACGGTGGATGTCCAGGCATCCTCAGCCTTGACTGTACGGGGCAGGGCGGGCCTGGAGGATCGGATGCCGGAAGCATCCTGGAGGCGTGCGGGCAAGGAGCCGGTGGAAGATGATCGTACTGAAGAAGAGAAGGTGCCCGTCCTCGTCAATCTTGCTGAAGCCCGAGGCCTCTCCAACACTCGCCTCATTGTTGTTGGAGTATTTCTCTCTACTCTGTTAATTCCGTCTAGGCAACTTGTAAATTATATGAGGAATGTTTGGAGGATTAGGGGTTCTGTGGAGGTTAGCCAACTAGCCGACAAACGTTTCGTGCTCGAATTCTCCAAGGAGGGTCCGCGAGCTAAAAGATGGAGAAGACCCAGAAGCCGTGCAGTTTGAGCTGATGCCCATCTGGCTTCAGTTCAAGGGGGTCCCGTTCTACCTCCTGTCCAAGCAACTGGCAAGGGACCTGGCGGACAAGCTGGGTAAGAGGATCACCATCGACAACCATGCCCGCGGGGATCTGCAGGAGAAGATTCTCAGAGCAAGGGGTCCTTCTGCCGGTTGCAAGGCCGCTGAAACGGTCGATTCCCCTACAGGACGAACACACCAGAGAAGAAGTGATGGTCGACATCTGCTATGAACGCCTCCCTAACTTCTGCTTCGCTTGTGGGGTCATCGGCCATCAGGAGGATGGCTGTGACTTGCCCCCTGAGTTAAGGAAAACGAGGTACAGCTCAAGCCTGGGGGTGCAACACACCCACACTGACGACCCAAGGAAATGGTACCTAGCTGAATCTGCAGGTCAAAATGGACGTGCACTCCGAGACAAACCTTGGCGCGGTGTCCCTACCCTCGGACCAAGAACCTTCGAGACGGCCTCGCTCCAGTCCAACACCGTCGCCCATGTTGCTGAGAAGGTCGAGCTGCTCACGGTTCAGGATAAAACTGAACATGGAGAGGCGGTGGCGGACGCCTCCACCAAGATCGTCATCAACAACATGGCTCCTTCAACACCTGCTACAACGAGCTTCATCAACAACATCGCCGTCGCCTCGCCTATTGCAGTAAACGTCATCAACAACTCCACTGCTCCCGGCACGGTGAACGGCTCCACCAACACCATTAGCGGCAACACTCCTGTTCCTGCCGAAGCCCAAACCACTCCTGTTGGTAAGGAGACAGCGGCAGGGGTGGGGGAAATCGACGACAAGATCAACCATGGCAAGCAGATGAGCTGGAAGAGAACAAACAGGATGAAGAAGCGCAAAGGACAAGACGATGATGCTAAGCCTTTGGGAAATCCTTTGTCCCTGGGTAAGCGGAGCAGCACTAGAAATGCAGCTCGGGAAGAAGAAAAGGACGAGACCACTGGTAGGAAGAAGGCAAGAGGAGGAGAGGTCAGCACCTCTGCGCTGATGCTGAGGGATGGCTCGGGTACGATGGATGACACGGAAGCAACCAGCCCTGGGGCTGCTGGTCAACTGACAGGTGCCACTGACGGTGCCTGTCAGGAGAAATGAGTCTCCTAAGCTGGAACTGCCGAGGTTTAGGCCGATCTCGGACAGTTCATGAATTAGTGCTTCTCGTTCGCACTTACAGGCCTAGGATCGTGTTCATTAGCGAGACAAGACAGAGCAAAAATAAAATAAGAAACCTTAGATGGAGACTAGGTCTAAAAAACTGCATAGTGCAGTCCAATAGCGGCAAGGGAGCTGGAATCGCTTTGTACTGGGATGAACACGTGGAAATAAAAATTCTGTCGGAAGGTCCGAGGTATTTTGATGTGTTGGTTAAAGAGGATCCTAATGGCCCTCTATGGAGAGGAACTTTTGTGTATGGAGAACCAAAGGCATCGGAGAGACACCACATGTGGAGAACTATCCGCAGATTGAAACCAAATGCAAATGAACCATGGCTCTTGATCGGGGACTTCAATGAAACAATGTGGCAACATGAACACTTTTCAGAAACGAAGAGATCTGAGAAGAGAATGGCAGATTTTAGGAACCTAATCAACTTTTGTAAAGTTCATGATCTGGGGTTCACTGGCCCAGCTTGGACGTTTGACAATAAATAGAAGGACAAAAGAAATGTCAAGGCCAGGCTAGATAGAGCTTTGGCCTCGGACTGCTGGATTAAAGCATTCCCAGATTACAGAGTCACCAATGTGATATCAACACGTTCTGATCATCTGCCAGTTCTTCTAGAGTATGAGAAAATCCAGAAGCGGGACGCTAAGCAAGCTTTGCCAAGATATGAACACATGTGGGAGAGGGATCCCTCTCTATCCACGGCCATTGAGGAGGCTTGGACAGGATCGCTGCCTTGCTCTTCTCTAGGTGATGTGGCGGACAAAATAAGCAAGACTAGGTCTCATCTTAAGGTTTGGAGTGGACAACACTTTGGAAATGTCTCAAAAAAGATCAAAAGTATTAAAAGGAAGATTGGAAATTTGTGGAAGAAACCAAAATCAGAGGAAAGAGATCGGGCGGTCACCACACTCAGCGTTGATCTTGATGAACTGCTTCAGAGAGAGGAGATGCTTTGGAGGCAAAGGTCCAGAATTAGCTGGCTTAGAGAAGGGGACAGAAATACAAAGTATTTCCATAGGAAGGCCACGTGGAGACAATCAAAAAATAGAATTAAAAGGATCAAAGGTATGAATGGTAACTGGACAGATGATCCGGCGGAAATAGAAAACCTAGCCACCAATTTCTTCAAAGAGCTGTTCTGTAAAGATTACACTGTTGAACCAGAGAAGGTAGTAGAGCTGTTGCACGAAACCATCTCTTCCAGCATGAATTCAAAACTTTGTTGCGAGTTCACAGACCGTGAAATCAGTGATGCTCTATTTCAAATGGGTCTGTTTAAAGCTCCGGGACCAGATGGCATGCCGACCCGTTTTTTCCAAAGAAACTGGGGGGTTATGCAGGAGCAGATTATTGGGGCTGTTAGAAAATTCTTCCAGGATGGAGTGATGCCAGAAGGAATTAACGACACCATCATTGTGCTAATCCCTAAAGACAAAAACCCTGAAAATCTGACAGACTTTAGACCGATCAGCCTCTGTAACGTTGTCTACAAAATCATTTCGAAATGCCTAGCCAACAGATTGAGACCAATCCTTGATGAGATCATCTCTGAAACGTAGAGTGCTTTCGTGCCAGGGAGATTACTCTCTGACAATGCTGTGATTGCTTTTGAGTGCTTCCACAAAATCCAAAAGAGTAATGTACAGTCACATTGTGCATACAAACTTGATCTCTCCAAGGCTTATGACCGTGTGGATTGGAATTACCTAGAGATGGCCATGCTGAAAATGGGCTTTAGTAAAACTTGGACAGATTGGGTTATGATCTGTGTTCGTTCGGTAAGATACTCCATCAAGATCAATGGTCAAATTCTTGAGCCCTTTTGTCCGTCGAGGGGTCGAAGACAAGGTGACCCACTCAGACCATATCTGTTCCTTTTTGTCGGGGAAGCACTGGCAAGCATTCTTAAGAAAACAACGGATGAAGGAAAAATAACGCCAATCAAAGTTGCCAGAAGTGCACCAGGGGTCTCTAACCTGATGTTTGCCGATGATAGCCTCCTCTTTTTCAAAGCCACTATAGAGGAGGCACAATATGTTGACAGCGCTCTGAACATTTTCTAGAGATGCACGGGTCAACTCGTGAGCCCGAGCAAGTGCTCGCTGCTTTTCAGCGGTGCCTGCCCATCCGCAATTCAAGAGGGGATCAAAGGTACACTAGGGGTATCCAGAACAGTCTTTGAAGAAAAATACTTAGGGCTGCCTACTCCGGATGGGCGCATGAAAGGTGATCATTTCCAGCCTATCATGTGTAGATTCACCAAGAGACTCACAAGTTGGAACGAGAAATTCTCCTCCCATGGTGCAAAAGAAACTCTCATTAAATCAGTGGCACAATCTCTGCCGGGCCATGTGATGGGAGTTTTCAAATTGACAAAGAATTTTGCAACCAGTATGAGAAGCTGATCCGCGACTTCTGGTGGGGAGATGAGGAGGAGCATCGGAAAGTTCATTGGATGGCTTGGGAAAATATGACTAAACCAAAATGCATGGGTGGGATCGGCTTCCGTGACATGCACCTATTCAACCAGGCTCTTCTAGCTAGACAAGCGTGGCGCCTAATTCAAAACCCTGACAGATTATGCGCTAGGATTCTAAAGGCCAAGTATTACCCCCAGGGAAACATCCTGGATACGGTGTTTGCATCTGACGCTTCCCCAGCTTGGCGAGGTGTGGAGTTCGGCCTTGAACTTCTTAAAAAGGGTATCATCCATCGAATCGGAAATGGTGAGAAAACACAGTTTGTTAGAGATCAATGGATACCGAGAAGGGAGGGCCTAAAAATCACTCACATCAAGAAGACCACGAGGAATAGATGGGTCAACCAACTATTTTTGCCGGGAACAAAAGAGTGGAATGTGAATCTGCTTCAAGATCTGTTCTATGATCATGATGTCCAAGCAATCATGGATATAAAAATCCCAAAGGAAAACCTAGAGGATTCCATTGCTTGGCACCCTGAGAGGAACGGGTACTTCACTGTTAAGAGTGCGTACAAGCTCGCTCTGTCTCTGAAACATAAGGAGAAAACGGTGGGTAGCTGCAGCAATGCTCCAAATGGTGATCGCTCGATCTGGAACTTAATATGGAAAGCGGATGTCCCGCCAAAAGTGAAGATTTTCGGCTGGCGAGTGGCGACTGATTCCCTAGCTACAAGAATTAACAAGCATAGAAGAACCCTAGAAATAGGGGATAGGTGCTGTATCTGTGGGAATGGGGATGAGGATGCCCACCATGCGGTGGTCACTTGTACAAAGGCAAAAGCGCTGAGACATATAATGAGGGAGACTTGGGCTCTTCCGAATGAGACTAAGTTCAGTTACACCGGAACTGATTGGCTCATGAATCTATTGGCCAACACTAATAGCCGTATGTGTGCGAGGGTTCTCCTGCTCCTTTGGCGGGCTTGGCACCTGCGGAATGATGTTGTCCACAATGAAGGAAAGGCTAGGATCGATGAGTCTACAATTTTCCTCACCTCTTACTACGACTCCAGCAATCGAGAGGCCCTGCCGCCTCCGGTGAATCATAAAGGTAAACACTGTGCGGCTGATTGCACTCCGAGACCTGTAAGTGCCAGCTACGCTCCTTCCATTCAGTGGTAACCTCCACCTCCCAACTGGACAAAAATTAACTCGGATGGCTCCTTCTCAAACCTGGATCAGAAAGGTGGTACTGGTGTTGTAATCAGAGACCATAGGGGTTGTGTTTTATTGGCTGCTTGTACCCCGCTAGAACGATGTCAAGATGCAGAAGAAGCAGAAGCTCTTGCGGCTCTGCAGGGAATCAGAATTGCTTCTGAGCTCGGGTTTCAAAAAGTAATCTTTGAACTGGATTGTGCTTCCGTGGTAAAGGCTATCTGCTCACAGGTTCAAGATAGGTCCTCAAACTGGGCTACGTATGAGGAAGCGAAAAGGTTATTGAAGGCTTTCGACGATCATACGGTTATGCTGTCTGGAAGAGGTTGTAACTCTGCTGCCGACACACTGGCAAAGCATGCTAGAACCTTTGGCTTGCATTCGCAGGGTTTAAGTCTATATCCCATCATAAGGGATCTTGTAATCAAAGACATGCCTTTGGCATTCAGATTTTAATACATACCCTTTATGGCTCAAAAAAAAAGTATTGCATACCTGAGGTGATCAGCCACCGAATCAATTGGAGGCTTCGTCAGGATGTAACCTGACCGCTGGATTACTTGCCCGAGCGACCATCGAAAAGGATAGAAACGCTTTGTAATCTAATAATGTCTTCCCGAGATTCCGGCCGCCGCTGATGCACCGTAATTCCGTGACTGACGACCCCAGACTAAACGCTCCAGCTTTGACGTGAAACCCATCTGCTCAGTCATGATCTACAACCACTGAACACGCCATGAAACATACGCCTAGAAGGTCATCCCAAAGGAGTCGCTTTAGGTCGCCGCTGGAGATTATAATGTGCGCATGAGTTTAACATACTCCTGCAACAGACGTGGTGTTTTTTTATGGCAGCTGACATGATCGAATATAGCTCGCATCGACTATGGACTCTTTTTTTAACCGATTATGGACTTCTTTGTAAAGCCTTCGGTCGTTGATCTATGTACACATACCTGAATCGTTACATATCAATCTGAGCCGTTCTTTTTTAGTTGTTAGATGTTTGGCTAATCTGAGCCGTTATTTGTTTGTTGTTTTAATAATATAATAAATTGATTTAATAAAACATTTTTATTTCTTTAATATTTGTTAATTCAATCAATTAACAAACATTAACAAATACCCCCTTGAGTTATTTCGATATACCGAAACAGTTTCGGTGCTTTTCTGAAACAACCCTCATGCTGTCCTGTAATTCGATCGGAGTATCGTATCCACTCAAAAATGACGGCGAACCTTAAGTGTGTCAACCTACGGTTCATGAATAACATGGACATGATCGAGACTCCTCTCCGATCAATAATCATCAACGGGATCTGGAAATCCATGACGACTCCCACTTACTCAACGATGAATCTAGTGATCGTGTGAACCTTTAACGAACATAGTTAATTCCTTTTGTCTCGCGATATTATTACTTGTCCGAGATCCGATCATTTGGTATCAACCATACCTAGTTCGATCTCGTTCCCGACAAGTCTCTTTACTCGTTCCGTGATAATGCATTCCCGTGACCTAGTCACATGCTTGCAAGCGATTCCAATGCAATATCACTGAGAAGGGCCCAGAGAATATCTTCCCGTCATCGGGTCGGACAAATTCCACTCTTGATCCATGAGCCTCAACTAATACTTTTAGAATACCCAAATCAACCTTTATAATCACCCTGTAACGGTGTGACGTTTGATATCATCAAAGCACTCTTCTGGTATCAGTGATTAACATGATCTCATGGTCTGAGGATTAGAACTATTTCGTATGAGTTTGATATAGCAATGAACTTGATGACTTGATCATATTGCTAATCTTACTATGGGTGTGAGTGTTCATCACATCATTCTTCTAATGATATGACCCCGTTATTAACAACATCCAATGTTCATGATCAGGAAACCTTGATCATCAGTTAATCAACGAGCTAGTATGAAAGAGAGGCTTTACTAGGAATCTTTTTAGTTTATTAATCACACAAGTATTAATGTTTCCGATTAATACAATTCTAGCATGAGAAATAAACATTTATCATAAACATGGAATATGATAATAACCACTTTATTATTGCCTCTCGGGCATATTCCCTTCAGTAACTATGTCTCCTATAATGCTTTGTCTCCGTCATACAAAGCATTTGTGGCCTCTCTTCAAGTTTATCAATTCCAGGAGATTGGAAGACTGCAAAGCAGGATCCACGGTGGCGTGAAGCAATTGTATAAGAATTGGAATCCTTAAGGAGACCTAGGAGCTGACATATCTTCTGGTGGGAAAGAAAGCTGTCAGTTGCAAATGGATATAATCACAAGCTATCTTTCCAGAAGGTAAGGTTGAATGCTACAGGGCAAGGCTGGTGGCTTGAGGATATAGTCAAACCTATGGTATTGAGTATGATGAAACTTTTGCACCAGTTGCAAAGATGAACACCATGAGAATGCTAATCTCGTGTGCTACAAATTTCAGTTGGAAATTGCATCAATTGGATGTTAAGAATTCCTTCTTGCATGGCGATTTATAGGAAGAGGTGTATATGGAACTTCCACCAGGGTTCGATACTCCTGATACTGCAGGCAAGGTAGGTAGATTCAAAAAATTACGGTATGGTCTGAAGCAATCTCTGAGAGCATGGTTTGATAGGTTTCAACGGGCAGTATGCAGTATGGGATATGGGCAGTGCAATGGGGACCATACAATATTCGATAAGCATACTAAACAGAATATTACCATTCTAGCAGTATATGTGGACGACATCATAACCACCGGGGATGATGAGGAAGAGACAATGAAACTAAAAGAGGGTTTAAGGAAAGAATTTGAAGTGAAAGATTTGGGTCAACTGAAATACTTTCTAGGCATAGAAATTGCTAGGTCAAGCAAATGAATTTCATTATCTTAGCGGAAATATACCTTGGACCTCCTGAATGATATGGGGATGACTGGATGTCGTGCAGCTCCCACTCCCATTGATCAAAATCACAAGCTAACAACCCAATCTGGTGAACTTGTTGACAAGGAAAGATATCAGAAACTCGTGGGAAGGTTACTGTACCTATGTCATACAAGACCTGATATTGCATATGTTGTAAGTGTTGTTAGTAGATATATGCATGAACCACAAAGTGGACACCTCGAGGCAGTTCATAGGATCTTGAGATATTTGAAGAGGACCCCAGGTAAAGGGTTATGGTTCAAAAACAATGGACACCTAGGGATTGATGGCTACAGTGATGCTGATTGGGCAAGTTGTTTGGATGATCAAAGATCTACTTCAGGCCATTGTGTATTCGTTGGGGGAAATCTGGTATCATGGAGAAGTAAGAAGCAGCCTGTAGTATCTAGATCAACTGCTGAGGCAGAATACAGAGCTATATCACTGGGACTGAGTGAAATGTTGTGGGTTAGAAATATTTTGGGTGAACTGAAAGTGCTGAGGAAGGGGTGCTTAAATGTTTGGTGCGATAACAAAAATCTGCTATATGCATTGCAAATAACCCATTTCAACATGATAGAACAAAGCATGTGGAAATTGATGCTGGGATTATAAAAATTGCTCATGTTAGCTCAGAACAACATGTTGCTGATTGTTTGACAAAGGGACTAGGGGCTAAAGAATGCAACTTGCCTTGTGACGAGATGGGAATGATCGATATGTATCACCCATCTTGAGGGAGAGTGTTGGTCACTAGACAGTTACTGGACCCTCTATTTCTGGCCCATTATGCCCATAAATGGAGCTCTCTCTATATAGACCTGCTGCTTGGATAGTGTTTCCCCAAGCCAGCCGTCAGTACACTCCACAACAAACAGGTTAGCCTCCATAGAGACTAAATAAGTAAAAGTTGTTGGTGCAATGTACTTTTCGAGTTCTTTGTTGAGAGCTTTTGCATTAGTTCTATTCTTACACTGCTCATCGTCCTTTAGATTTTCTTTTTTGTGCCCCCATCCCGCAACAACAGCGGCGAAAACTTCCTTTCCCGAATAAGAAAATAAGGAGTGGATCAATTTTCTTAGTAGATTGTTTAATTGAATATTTTTGCAACTAAATACAATATGGTTTTGTGCTTTGTGGATCTTACACATATTGATCATAGTAAGATCCATGCAATGCCCACTGCATGTGCACATTTACACCATTGGGCGACCAGTCCTATTTAAGGGTCCCGGTGAAGAACAAATATATAATGATCAACTCACTCTAAGAGGATTGAGATTTTAAAAGCATATGTTGTACTTTAGAGCTTATGCGTTGCACGTGCCAAATTACTAGTTTTAATAAAAGGCCGTGTGAATTATTTTGATGCAGAGGCCGGGATATCCCCATTTTGAAAGAAAAAAGGTCACAAGATTAGCTGAAGTCGTAATAAAATATGAGTGAGCTCAATTTGACTCATGCTAGAGATGGGTGTGCAAAATTGGCTATACTTCTCTTTTAAGACAATGATCGGTACTAATGTATTAGTGGGGTTAGTACCGCAAAGATTGGGCGGAACCTCTATCTTCATATAATCTGATCAAATTCTCGTTCACCCTGAAGTTCAGTCGACTAGGGAGAGGTAGTGTAGCAGGTCTTGACCAACGGGAACGGTCTCTTACTTTGTTTTTTTGCTCTGATGTATCATTTTCATGCTCCATTGCAGCAAGCAGTGGAAACAAGCTAGGTAGGGGCTAGGACGATGGAGATACTTTGATCGGACGGCTGGGACCGGCCGGGGGCTGGGAAGTTTTCAGGTCCGGGGATATTCAGCTTGCGTCTTTCTTTTTTGACAAAGCCTGTGAACGGAAAGCTAATCGATAGGGAGAAGACTGACGAAACGAAATGCCATGACGCCGTCCAGTTGCAGGGTAACGATCCAACGGAATCGACCCCTTTCGGTTGGCACAGCTTGTGGTCGGCGGCGTCGCGCTCCGGCCGGCAGCCGCAAGCGCAAAGCTAGCAAACGTACAAAACAGTCAAAACTATATTCATGATTTCAGGCAAGCAACTCGTCCTCGACATCAGCGTATCATGCGACCAACCGTCCTGTTTTGTGGCCGCATTCTGGTTTTCCTTTTCCAGTGACCAGTGGGAGCGCACTATATCTAAAGGTATAATTGGTGCCCCCCATTGAGGCCTCCATAGCGATTAGTCATCCAGGGCCGTCGGATTGCATGTCCAAAGTGATCTCAGCCATCCATCCGCGATGGTTTTTTTTTACTGAGCGCCTCTGTGTTTTTTCGGCACCAAATATTTCAGCCGGGAGGTCAATGACAGGTGGGCCGCACGCCCAGGGGCCCAGCGGTCAGTGGACGGTACACTTCCCACTTGCATGCCCACTTGCAAGCCCACTTGCGTCTGACGGGTGGGGCCGCGGTCTCCTGGTATACCGGCCGTCGGATGGTGCCTCCCTGCGAATCTCGGCTGTTGATTGTACATATAAATAGGCTGCCCCCAGCCAATCGCCCCGCACGCGCGCCCACCCAATCCCACTCCTGAGCCTCTCCCTCTCAACCCTAGCCGCCACCGGCCGACGCCGCGCCGGCCGCCGCCGCCACCCCGGCCGCCACCGCTGCTCCGCCCCCTCCTCCTTCGGGGATGCGGGGACGGCTCGAGGAGCCAGCCCGAACGGCAGGTCCCCTGGCCCAATCCCCACGAAACCCTACTCATGCCCACCCACCCAATCCCCTGCCGATGCCGGCGGCTCGATGCGGGAACGGCGCAAGGTGTTGGCGGTGGCCGCCCAGCGCGGGGAGCACGAGGAGGCGGCGGAGGACGACGACCTGGAGCGGGAACGACGGGAGGCGGTGGCGGCTGCCCGGCGTGCAGGAACGGCGCGAGGTGGCGGCAGCGGCCCAGCGCGGGGAGCACGAGGAGGCGGCGGAGGACGACGGCGTCAGCCTGGAGCGAGAACGGCGGGAGGCGGTGGCGGCTGCCCGGCGTGGGGACGGCGCGATGGGAAGCGATACAGCGGTGGGCAGCGCTGGTGCTGGGTAAGCCCCTCCTCTTCCTCTCAGCTCACCTTCACTCTCTCATCTCTCTCTCTCACACTTTCTCTTGTCCACAGGGAATTGATGATTGGGCCGGCTGCGGTCTCCTTCGGCGGTGTGGGGGATGGTGACCGGCTGCGGATGTGGCATCGCTCTAGGGGAGGCAGGAGGACCAAAACGGTAGCAGCTCTGCCCCAATCTGGGCATATTTTTTTTGCAGCCATCACATCTCCGCTCCACCACCTCCATCCCACTAGTGAGTGAGATCTTAATTTCTTTCTCCTCCTTTTTTGTTCTTTCCGTTAGTTCCTCTGAGATTTCCTTGCAGTTTGTATAAGATTTCTTTGTTCTGGTGTTCTATTTCATCCTAGATTTGCTCTCTATTTTTGTTTTTTTTCCTTCTAAGTATCTGTTTGTCTCAGCCCCTACCCTACATCCTCAATTCTTTTACATAGGCTCACCTTCGTGGTGTGCTGCCACCAATGAGAACTAGGAGGAGGAGGATGCAAAGAGGGAGACAAAGCGGCAAGATGAAAACCTGAGAGAAAGACTGAGATACCTCCGGCAAAACACAAGCATCTGGAGGTTAAGATTAAGTAATGTTTTAATTTATGTTTTTCTGAATTTTGGATGCAGTAATGACGTTCGTGTAAATTATATCACCTCACTCGATTACGTGGACTGAATATACAATATATTGCCCCTTTGTTATAGGCCAAGCTTCTACAAGCTATCGTTGATAAATAATATGAGTAGTCTTGGAAAATATACTTTTGGTTAATTGTGTTAGACATGCAACGGGTAATACTTCTCAGGTTCAAAGCCATGTTTACATATATTTTCTGCAAATTGAGAATTTTTTCTTGAATAAATTTTCTATCGGTCGTGCTTTGCATCTTAGAAAAAGTTCCATGTATGCCAGGACTGATTCATAAGATTTCCATTTCTTAATGTTGCGTCCATTTTTGCTGGAAAACCGGGCATGGAAATTTATTCATGGCAACATGCGCATGGCAGCAGCCATGATCTCTACCCCATCAACAGAAAAAGAACATCATCTTTTGCTGATTTAAGTCATCCAAGATTAAATTGTATCTTTGGTAGTAATATTTTGAGCTGGTACTTTGAATATGCACATCAGGTTGAGTGAGTACTCTGAATATGTGCACATTCCATTCACTGTTTTCTATTCTCTGAATTAGTGCAGATTTTCAAAACGAACCATGGTGAAAGTGAAAACTTATAAATGGAATTTGTTTGCAGGTTCTTGCTGAGCTGGAATGAATATTTATCATATTTTTAGGAACTTCAGCTAGGCATGAAGGACAAATGATTGCACAAACAATTGGGTGCCTTTTGGTGTAGGTCCGTTGGGCACTAACTTCACAAACTGTAAGCGCATTTTTATTACATTCAGTTATATATTGGTTGCCTCTCACGATGTCTCAGTGGATGAATATGCATTCCTTCCTTCTAGAATTTGTGAACTTATTGTTTTTCTGTTTCTTTGCTTAATTGACATGAGTTTTCAGTTTGAGATATTTTGACAGGAGCCTTGGTTGTCGTATCTTAAGCAACACTAGTTTATAATTGGTTTTTGATTAGATTGAAATAATTTGCTTCAAACAAATGCATATGTTAGAAAATGAGCGAAGGTATTTAAATGGTGTTCTTCTAAGCAGAATTTTTAAATGATCTATTTTGTACTCTAATTTGGTTTTCTACGTTGAGATGAACTTTCTAATCACTCTGCCTACGAAAAGACAAACATTAATCCATGATTTAAGATGAGAAAATAGGGGTATTTTGTAGCTATGCCAAAAAGTGAGCTTACTTTTTCATTTGAGGCCCTCATTAATCCATGATTTAAGAAAAGACAAACATTAATCCAGTGCTTGGTCAAAGTTTAATTGCCCCTATTTTGCCAAACTATCAGTTGTTATATTTTAATATGTCAGGGTAATTATATTTAGATAGTTCTGCCTGTAAAGATTTTTGTATGTTTCTTACCAAGATTTAGTTTTCTAGCACTGAAGCACATGTTATTGAATTATAATATTCTCTAGAGACTATAAAGTTTGATGATGAAATTTCAGATCAATAGCAAGTGAATACCTAGGGGCTCCTTGGTATGTGCAACTGTTTTGCTCAAACTGTAACAAGTTGTGATTGAAAAATTTGTCTACAATACTTATTATTGATAGCTCTACTATTCGTATCTGCACTAGGATGGCATCTCTGTTTTTACTCTTTAAATTACAAAGTACAGTTCCATCCAAACTCAACCTCCTTTGAATTATAGTTTTCTCATGTTTATGCTGATGCTTACTGACTGAGATACCTCTGTTTAACCATTACTGTTATGCTATTATATTGATGTAAATGCTGAATCTGTACAAAACTGACGCCATCTCAGTGTCACGGCGGCTAGCGCAAGGGAGGCCGGAGGCGGCTCGGTGCAGGGCTGGTGTCACTACGGCTAGCGCAAGGGAGGCCGGAGGCGCGGTGACCGTAAGAGGAAGGCGGCAGCGGATGTAGTTTCTCCTTTGCGGCGCTCGGCAGGGGAGCATGGCCCGCAGTGCGGCACGACGTTGAGCCCACCGTTGTCCACCATGTCATGCCCAGGAAGAACGGTCAACGAGAGCAGCGGTGCCCGTCGCTTGAACCGTCGCCGAGCGCCGTCTTGTCGCCGGAAGGAGCGCGACAGTACTCAAGGAGAGGTGAGCAGGGCCGTAGCCGCAGCATTCCATCTTTACTGAGCTCTCCATCTTCCTAATCTTATTTGTAAAATGTTGAACAACGGGCAACCTGTTAATCTGACTCTAGAATAGGAGGAGGTAACGTACACATAGAGAGAGCATAAAATGTTTCTGATTAATTTCTGGAGTTACTGAGCTTACTCATTTTGTTGTTCTGTACTTCAAATGTTTGATTAATTTCTTAATGAATGTGTGTTAGATTTATGGAACCACGAAAAGGCTGCAGCAGGAGGAGACAAGAGATGATGATTCTTGTGTTGCGGTGAGTGTTTTATAATATCAGCCTCATGTACTTGCTAAAATATTAGCTACATTTTGTTTGTCTGATCTAGATGAGAAGTTGGAACTCTGTAGCTACATTCTTATAGCTCTTTTGATGATTTTGGGACTTGATGTGGATAATCTGATCTAGGGTGCTGCAAGAAGGAGAAGGACATGACCAGGAGGGAGCGGATTCGTCATTGATTTGGCCCCATGTCGGGAGGATAAGAGGTTTTTATTCTCTGAGTGGCTCAGAGAATGACCTGAGGTATTTTTTTCTAGACTTTGCCCGTGAAGCCCTTATGGCTTAGTTTGCAGGTTGACACTACTGTATTATCCCTTTGTTCCACTATGGCAATACCTAAGAAGTGTTGTTTGTTTTTGTCCGAACCAATGACATGCCGTATTTATTTCACTAGAAATTTCGGCTTGCATGTCAATTGTGCTTTTGCATATTGATATGTCTTATAACCAAAGTTTAGCTGAAGGCAGAGTCACACTTTATATAACTTTTATCTTATAGTATGATTATATATGTTGGATATCGGATGCCCGTGCAGAACGGTCGGCGAGAGAAGCACTGCCCTTTGCTTTTTGTATTCAATCAATGAAAGTAAATAATTTATTGGTCCATGACAATAAAATAGTTGAAGCTCTAATCTTGTTTGAGATACAATGAAATTTCTGTTGGTGTTTGTTTTTCGTGTTTGGCGGGGAGAGTACATGTTGAACATATCTTCTCTTTACATGTCTCATCTTTAAGTAGCGAAATATTTTTTTTACTTATGCAGGCTCGTGCAAATATTGTCAAGAACACTGTCAGTTTAGTGGTTTTCATTATGCAAGCAATTGGCTTATTTCAAGTGAACTGCTACAAGAGTGAAAACTGAAAGGTAATTTAGTGTTATAGTTGTGTGAAAATGTTTTCTGAAACTGGTGCGTCTCACCAATGTAAAGAAATCCATATGAATCCTTGATGTTCTATACGTAGGCTATGCAAATCCTTTTTTTACAATGGGTGTTCCGCATGAATTTATATACATAGAGATAGGGAAAGGGTGTGCAAGAAGCTATTGTAAAATATGTAGCATTAGGATATTATTACCACATTCTTTCTAATTTTCAACAGGCAGTATCATCCACTTTGTGCTTAGTTTACTTTGTTTTGTGCTTGATTCGTTCATTCAATGAAACAATAAGTGAAAAATCAGAATAGTTTCCAGTCATGCTTTGTCTTCTTTCAAGTTTAGAGGATTTTACTGTCATAACTTCACGCAGGTTTGCAATTTCTGATTGCGTGCTAACTTCCATCGCTGTATTTGCAAACTACAAAGATTTCAAGGTCAGTTTGCTTACAATTTTCTTCCTTCTTATCATGTTCATGGCCATTTCCACCTTTTAATTCTGTAATTTGGTATTATCTATGTCATATACTAAGTTGGCTGAGTAGCTGATGCATATGTGCTACTTATGACTAATCAGTGATATCAGTTGGCATGTGAGGTATTGGCATCGACATATTTTGTTTGAAAATTTCTTCTCAGGTTGTTTTTTGTTAGAGCATTATTTTTTACTTTGTAAGCAAAATCTTGATATCACTTACTAAATTTCCCCAAACAGTTACAACTAAAATGTTTTGATGTTCACTCCCTAAAAAAAATGTTTTGATGTTCACTGAATTGTGTTGTATCTCTTTTAAAGTTCCAGCTAACAATTTCTTTTTGGTTATTCTCTGTTCATGAAAAGACGCATGGGCTAGCCATACCTAATTTTTTTGGGGGCAACTGGTCTCTGCATCTGCTGAATGTGGTATGCCAATTTGCAGGTCCAATGTCACAGAGAAGAAGCAGACTAGCAAAGGAGAAGCTTAATGAAAATCCCTGAATCGTAGCTAGAGCACGAGCCTCTATTGAATTGGCTTGAATCTCTTATGGCTATCTCCCCTCAGTTATGCAAGTTTACTAATATTTTCATTTTCTACACGGTCTGAGCTAGAGAAATTGCTCCTAGGGATTTTAGGCCACCATGTGCGTGAGTGCCTCTGGCCTTAAGCTGCAGTCCGGTGAGCTTCCGTGCTTATTTATTTCAATTTAGTAACAACTAAGCTACATAAGTTGAGTCTGTCCATTTAATCATTATGTCAATTACAGTAACATGATTATCTGTTTGCAATTCTCAGCGTTATTGGCCACCGTTGTTTTTGGAGCTGTCAACAGGTGCTTCTATTTTTCCCGGTTTTGTAATACGAGTTTGATTTATTCTAGAAACTTAAATATTTTTCTGTCATATTTCAGGATGTAACCTTTTCTGGATTTATGTACAATCGTTAATTTCAAACATAATGAGTGAGGCAGAGAAAGGAAATCGGGATGTTCTTATTCACATGAAGATAATATTTATTACATTCTGATTCTTTCTGTTTGCCTGTTTTGAGCATGGACCAGGTTCCATTTGACAATGAGTTAATCTTGAAATCCATGTTTTCCGGTTGGATAGTCTATTTCCACCTTTTGACATTCCTTTAATTAGGCTGCATGAAGTCTGTAGCTGTTAAATATTCTTGCTTACCATCTATTCAACTCTTGATCGATATGTATATGTATTGTTGTCTGATCTATAAATATATTGCAGGAGAACAATGAAGGTGGCCAGGTGACCTATTTTCTCAATAACTATGTTCTCTGTTTCAAGTACTTTGTCTCTATCCTATTGCACGTGCTCAACTTGCTGCTCTGCAGAAGTTTTGTCTAGCGGCGACAAAGAGATGACATCTTTGTAGCTGCTAACGGTTCTGTGCTTAATTAGGTCAGTACCTTATTTGACGTTTTCTACTATGGAGTTTGCCCGTTGTTTTCTCTGCCCGCAAATAGTTTTGAGTAATAATATTGCCCATGGCTGTAGGACATGCATTTTTCGTTGGTAAGCATGTCAGATTGCTTTTCTACCATTTGTGTTGCTCCACGGGTGATAATTCATTTATATGTCAGGCATCAACCATCTCCGCATTAGAGTACGACGCTGGTGCCCACCTTGGACATCAGAATAGAAGACATCATACTTTTATGATTTACATGTTTTTATTTTGCTTTTAGAATTTGATTGTCATGTTTGTTTTCCATGCTTCAGCATATCAGAAATTTTGCTTCAATTGGTACTTGATTAAGGAATATTTACAAGGTATATACAACACTAAAATCTCACCAGCAGCGTTTGGTATAGATGAGTTTGTGCTAGATGTAGACTCAAAGATTTTGATCTAATACTTGCATTACATATGAAAATAATTTCGAAAATTTTAATATTTAATGGTGATTTTTACTGAAATAGGTTCACCTTTTTTCCAGTGATGTTAGTAATTTTGAGTACTTCATATATAGGCTATCATTACTTGTGTCTAAAAACTACTCCAATTTTACTAATTGTGCAGACTATACTGAATGGATAATTCACTATACTGAATTTAGTACTTCATATATAGGCTCTCATAAATTGTACAGTAATTTCGAATTTTTGTTTCTTGATTTGCATGAATGGATAATTCGCTATACTGAATTTCTTGATTCATAGATGTCATTTAAACATGGAGACAACATTGTTCTTTCATGGTCAGAATTACTCTACAGCAAGGTGTGCAAAAGAAATGTCAATGCTAATTGATCTTATATTGGAAAAAACAAGACGAAGAGATATAGTGCTTTTCATTCTATTTTATCATGCAGTCCCTCACTGCGACCACCCAGGGTTCCTCTCTTCATGGCTGTCGTCGTCACAGGCCCTAGGTGAATTGTTACAATTCTCTATTCTTAATCTTGCTTTAAACCAAGATTTTTCATCTACTTGCAATTTTGTAATTGGTGTTTATCCTAGACTGAAGTAGTAATTCAGGTTACCTGCACTATTAATTGTGTTTAAAATATCAAACTGATCCGGTTTTTAACTGTAGGAGGAGAAATAATTTTTTTACATGTGAACTAAAAGCAAGCTGTTTGATAAGAGGACATGCGGATAGTGTCCAGCTTTTGGTAAGGCTGCAAAATCTTAGACAGAGTCATAAGATCCAACAAATGGTAAGTATATTCTACATGTAGCAAAAATTCATGATGTTTGCCTCCAAATCTTTTCATACAGGGGAGGTACAAATATTATCCTTTCCATTTGGTGCTCTGATTACAAGACCTATAGGTACACATGCATGTATAAGGAACAACTTTTGGTTTGTAAGTAGGGTTACAATGTAGATGGGGAAATCATTTCCGCCATCTTCTCTGTTTCCACTACCATTAAGTGTTATTTTTCGAGATGGCCCAAAAGAGATGCACTTAGAACTTTTTGAGCTTTGAACCATAGGGCAAGCTAGGGAAATTTCTCTTCGTTATTGACAGTAGAAGCTGTTGTTGCAAAGATGTGCGATTTGTTATTGACAGTTTCATTTCAGCCTTATTATTGCTCATTTGTTCTTCCCAATAATCTTATTGCGTTCTTAACAGTACATGGATATGCCATATCTGTGTTCCTGTTAGTTAGTTAATTCATCTGTAATCAATCATGTGAAACTGAAATCTAATGCCGATTTAATGCTTGGATGTAGTTTGAATTGCGGAAGTCCTCCGAATTCGTGCTTTTGAGTTATAAGCTGCTGGCTTTCTACTGTCCGAAAAGGTAAACAGATGACAGAACTTCGATATAATTCCATTTCTCTACTTTCGTGTTGGAACTCTGAGGTATACGACTATGACCCCAACTGATGTTGTTTGTGTTTGCTTTTTTGTCTTAGGCTATATGTAATAAATAATTAGCAGAGCATGTTTCTCTACTTTCGTGTCCAGCACTGCTATAATTGTTAGCGGAATGTGTTATCACCTCCGTTATCCATTAAATTGGACTGAATCATGCATATTATTCACTATATTTTTTATGTGGGTGTTGATTTCAGTGTTCCTTCTTGCTCACTTGCTTATGTGCTTAGTTCTATATTCAACTAACAGAGCCTAACTGCCTAAGTCTTGCTGCTCCCAAGAATTGTCTATTTGGATGTTGATTTATTCATTCATAATATATTTTCATACATGGTTTAATAGTGTTGTATAAAATGATTTAATTTCTCAAACTACAACCAATGGAGCACAAACATTCTCTATGTACAAGGCAAGACTGATACCTTTTACCCTTTAGCTAATATTATCTCCCTTTTATTACCAGGTTTAAGCCATTGTCGTTGAGATTCCATCAAGGGTCATGGTCAAGGCGATGATCTCCGTCTGGAGCTTCGAAGCGTTAACAACACTAGACCCACCAAGGCTGAAGTGACGCTGTCATACATTTTTTTCATTTGATGTTTTATTACTATTAATTCTACAATACTTAATATAGCATTTTACAAACTGTCTCTGGGGCACAAGCCAAAGTGAACCTCAAAATATCGCTCTAAATCCCTTATTGTATTGCTAATTCATTTGTGATTTTGTGTGTACTTTGTTTTGAAAAACCTGAAACCCGCGTTTTCATTTTATCACCTGACTTTCAATATTATTATGCAAACTCTAAATTGGTGTAAATTCCACGGGATCGTGCGCCAAGGCTCACCCCTATATCTAGTATAGATAGAAGTAGGAGTCATTTAGCGTATGTTTGGTTGGTGGACAGATGTGTATGGAGTGGGATGGACCAGATTTTGTGGATGGGATGGCTCACATTAGGATGATCCCTTGTTTTGTTTGGTTCTATGGATTTGAGAAATGGGATGAGATGTGTTTAGCTTATAATATTTAATTATAGTAGGTTAACGTGCGTTAAATCGTCATTTGCTTGACGCAAAAAAAGGGAACGACATTGCTCGGGCCCGAGGATTCGCTGGGCCGGCCTGGCTGAGGATCAAGTCGACGTGCAGTGCTTGGCAGCAACATGACGTGCTATCCGGCTAGATCTTGGACGGGGTGAACGTCGCGGCCAGATCGATGGGGGCGACGAGCATCAATTTCAAAAGGTAGAGCGGCCGACGAGCTTGAGCCGGCATCTTTCCATGGCGGCTGATCTTGGGCGGGGTGGCGGTCGCGGCCAGGCATGGACCGACGAGCTTGAGCCGGCGGCTTCCATGGCGGCAGATCTTGGACAGGGTGGCGGTCGGGACCAGGCAAGCGGGCGGGCGAGCTTGCATGCGGCGAGCAAGGTGTTAAACCGTGATTAGAGGCGAGGGAGAGATATTAGAAGGCGGTCCACACGATTAGAGAAAGGTGGATGGGGAGGTTCGGTCGATTTTGAGGGATTGGATGGTTCACCATTTTTAGATAATATTCCTCCATGTGGATGGTACCATCCTTCTCAATTTATAACCAAACACATACAAAAAGAGGACCATCCAATACCATCCAGCTTTTGGTCAAGAACCAAACACACGCTTAGAGGCCATGCGTGCCTTGCATACGTCCGCAAACGACAGAACTGGATGCAACTGGCCGCCGGAGGATGACATCCGCGGAGCCTCCTAGCCACTCGCAAAACCACTCACAACCTCGATCGCTTGCAGTCAGGAACCACGCAAAACCACTCACAATTCTAGATTGCTTGTATCCAAGAACCAAAAGCGTGCGACCGTCCTATCGAGATGCTTTTCAGCGCACGAAAGGGCGGTTGTGCTGGACGCGGGACGCCCACGAACCCGGCCAGGTTATTGTCACCTCAACATATAGTACTAGATAAACGCGTATATATCTCTACTAATAATACGGCTTGAGGTCGTGATGGTCAGAAAACCGTAGTATGTAAAAAACCCGAGGTAAAACGTTTCGTACGTTAGAAAGATCGGTTCATACGGTGAACAAACCGGGTCGAAGCCTTCCTCTTTTCCCTTCGCTGCCCCTCATCGAGCCAGGGACGGAGCAGGGCCAGGCCGTCGTCCAGGTAATCCCCAGCGACCGGCTCCACCTACCTCCTCCGGCGGGAGGAAGGGAGCCCTCTCCCTGAGCTCAGGCGCCGCCTCGCTCTTTTGATCGAACCGCGTCATCAGCAGCGCCGAAGCCTTCCTCTTTTCCCTTCGCTGCCCCTCATCGAGCCAGGGACGGAGCAGGGCCAGGCCGTCGTCCGGGTGATCCCCAGCGACCGGCTCCACCTACCTCCTCCGGCGGGAGGAAGGGAGCCCTCTCCTTGAGCTCAGGCGCCGCCTCGCTCTATTGATCGAACCGCGTCATCAGCAGCGCCGTGAGGACTTTAGATGCGCCGTCTTCTTCGTAACGACGACGTCCGCGACGATATGATCCAAGAGTTAAGGACCGTGTCAGGCGTTGCCGCTGGAGAAAGACAGGACGAGGGACATGGCCGCATGGTGGCTAGGAGGAGCGTCGTCCGCAGCTATGGGCTCGACCATGTCGGGAGTTGTGTGCTGTCGACGGCCGCCTGTGACTGCGAGCACCTCCAGGCTTAGTTCGTTCCCCACGGCCCATGCCCACGCGGCACCGGCCAGAGCACTCCCGGCGAGGCTCCCACGCCCCCGCGGTGCAGCCCGGGAGAACGCTCACGACGCGAGCCTGGTACCCGCACTCGCCTCGGCCTGCCTGCAAAAAGCGTCCGCGACGGCGGCGGCAGCGATAGGCCCGACGATCTGTCCCGACTCCACGACAGCACGGCATCATCTCTTTTTCTATGGACATGGGTAATAGTAGGTCGCATTGCCGCTAGATCCTGATGGGGCATCGACCAGGTCGCTCCTGCACCAAATATTGGAAGATGATTTCGACTGCTCTGTTCTGAAGATCCTTCAGGAAAAGGCTTAATCCAGCATCAAAAGGCTAACACAAGGTATACTTTTATTTACCGGCTGATTAAATCATTTCTGGTAAAGTAAGTGAATATTACATACTATCAACGATAACATCTATGCCCAGTGCTATAATTTTTCTTATGTTTTACTGATTCTACTCATGCGTCTGTGTTGAGATTTCTTTGGTACATCTCCTTGCAAATTGAAATTTATTCAGTTATGAAACCTTCCTTTGTGTGTTCTGTGTTAGTTGCAAATGCTGGAGTATCCTTTGCAGAGCAGCTTGATGCATCACACAAGAATAGTTGTCCCTAGAGAGGCAGTAGTTGTGCTAATAGCTTGGTTCAGCTCCACCTTGCACCCTCTCAACTACTCTAAATTTTGTTGTATGCATCAGGATTTGTTCTAAAATCTAGAACGTATGCATCAGTACTGCATCACTAGACTACATTAATATTGCATAAGATGTTGATTTCTTATACAGAGGCCGGGATGCTCCATTTTGAAAAAGGGGCTGATTTCGTAGTATCTCTAATTGATGTTATAATTTCTGAAAAAAAGCATTGATGTTGCAATTTTGAATTCCCATCCAGTAGCTTTTCATTGATGGTAGTATAGTGTTTCTGATAATTTGACTAAATCTGGTACTGAGATGTTGTGGATAGCTCCTGAAAAGTTATTCCATAATTTTAAAATCAAAAGTAGACGCCTTCCTCTGCTTTTTCTACTCCTCAAGTCCAAGGGAGGCCAAGACCTTCACGGAGTTGGATGAGTTGGCCCTTCACGGAGTTGGGTGAGTTGGCAATGGCAGCACATGACTTTGTTGGTATTGGCACACGTGTACCGGGTGGCCTTACTAAAGCGGCAAGAAGAGAAGGGTGGCGTTGCGGTGTGGATGTGATACTCCCACGACAAGAATTATGGAACACATAGAGTATTAAATATTCACGGCATAACATTTTCTACTTTGTAGCATGCAGATGCAGGTGCAATTTGGGATGATCTAAAGTTCATCAGACAAGCGGTTGATTCTCTGGTAAAAATTTGTATCATGTCTACATAACAAATGGTGATTTCATTGTCATGTCCTCACAGGATTACATTAAAGAATACGGATTATTAATCTATCTTGTTTGGTACTGTTTATGTCTTCATGGAGAAAATAAGAGAAGTGTCTGAATTTAGGTTGGGTATAGGGTAATATGAGGGTCGTCTATTGCTTGTGGGGATTAACATACATGCTATGTAAATGCAAAGTTTCAATACTAATCTTTAGGATGCTATTGGGTGATCTTTTCTGCTCTGCTAACTAGAATGCTTTCTCTTTTGACTCATCTTGATTTGTTGATGAAGTTAAGTGATCTGATCAGAAAATTCAGTAGAGCAACGAGACAATTCCCTCATGCAAGGATTTAAGCTGGTAATTGAGAGGGCGATGTGACAAAGGTTCTCACCAGGTAATGATTTTAAAAAAGGAGATAATCACATCTTGCATTCATGGATGAAGGTCTTGATTAGAGGTAGTTATGTCATGCTGGTGCCTGAATTTACATACCTTTTGTTGCAAGGAAATTTGGTAGCATTTTTATTTGTAATTTTTATCTGTGCAAGATGGCCGGACCAAATAAGAGATGCACCTACAAAACAAGACGTGCACATATCTGATCTTGATGTGTTTTGGCAGAGATTGTAATCTTGGATTTGCTTAGGGCATATACAACGCCCAACGCTTACACGGGTGCTTAAAATTATTCAGTTAAGTATCCGTCACCTGGGGGCAATGATTTGAGCGTATTATTCAAGCACCGGTTGTCTACTTTTTTGTTGATGCTGAAAAATGACTAGAAACAGCCGCGGAAATTGACAAATGCCTGGGATTTATTTCCTAGCGCCCCTGTAAGCATCGAGCATTGTACATGCCCTTAATCAGCCAAGATGTCAGATTGTTCATTTCGTGCCTTTGACAAGCTTGTTGTGTGGTGCTCGGCGAAGTCGGCTGCTAATGTCTAGGCCTTGTAGCAATAGTGCACGAATTTCTTGCTAGTTAGACCAGGATATAGTCAGCATCTTGCAGTTGTAAGAGTAGTATTTCTCATATTTACGGTCTTACAAAAATGCATTGAAACATATAAAAAACTCTTGCATGAAAATAGAAAAAATAGCCCAAGATTCTTCAAAAATAATCAGGTCTTTGGCACAAAAAATGGCCTATTTTCCTTTTGCTATTGCGTATTTGTGATTCTGTTACATAGTGGTTGCTCGACATGGAGAGGCAAAAAGATTTAAGATATTTCTTGCGGGGGCCATCTAAGACCAGTTTGCCACTCATGACATAAATTAGAGCCACAATTTTGATGTTTGTCTAAATATTCTATTACTGCTCCGTAGCAACGCACGGGTAGTCAGCTAGTACGGATAAAATAGTTAGATCGTCAGTGTCTGGAAGTTTTATCCTAGCTAGTTTGGTGTCGCGCTCATTGCCTAGAAATAGTTAGATTAGTGTCCAGTTGGTGTGCAGTGACGGCAGACGATGTATGTCATGCTCTGTTAATTAGGCCTTTATTGGTAGCGTATGGAGAATTATAGTCGCCTCGATCGTGTCGGCCAATCTTACACCTACACTCACACTTCATTTTCACGTGCAAACCTGTTTCTGCACTCCTTTCAGGGAGAAGCTGAAAAAACATGTCATTGGGGTCATCATTATAATCACTCTGTTACAGTACTGGTGTCATTCTCTATAAATCAACACTAGCTAGCACTAATTAATGAAGGATTTTGAGTTTTTCATAGGGGTCAGCTGACCTCATTGTCCTCAAGGCAGCTCCGTCCCTGCCTTCTTTCTAAAGTGGACGCTTGCGACTGCTACTTCACTCTTGCGGTACAATGTCGTCTTATTTTTGTGTGTTTCTTTTAGCGATGAAAATTACATGCTTTGCACTTGCAAGTAATTGAACTGCGAAAAAATTAAGCAGATACCTTCTGTTCTCCTTTTCATTTGTCTTCTCTGTTGCGGTACGTAGTGTGTGGCTATGGAGTTCACGGCGGTAACTTGTGGCGACTTGCACATTGGGTCGTCGTATAGATTACCGTGGTACATTCACAATCGACCTGACTAGGGGTTCTTAAAACTCATAAGCTTAATAAGTACTCGAAAACTCGGCTCGACTTAGCTTATTACGGTGGTACACTAATGAGTCGAGCCAAGCTGGCATTTTTAGCTTATTAAGGAAACAAGTTTAATTAGTCGAGTTACGAGTACTCATTTAGCTTATAATATGTCTACTTGTACTACCAAAAAAACTATGTGATGCCATTTTATTGGCGATTAGTCATGGTGTCACATTTAATGTACATAATCATGGACTTCTAAGCAACATTTGAATGTTAAAGTTTACAACTTTACATTATATTGTGGATTGTTGTCAATTGTCGGTATACATACTATGGTGCTAATGTTATTCACATGCTTATCGAGCTTAATGAGTTTAATGAGCAAACTCAAGTTTTACTTGAATCAAGCCAAGTTGGGGTCTGGAGCTCGTTTACTTAATAAATTAAGTCGAGCTAGCTCATTAATTAATAATGATTTATGAGTTGAGTTAAGCCGGCTCGATATCTATACCTAAACCTGACGGGATGGATATACCCAGACAACCAAAAAAAATACACAGGTTATCTGAAGTTGACATCATGGTGTCGGTCAACCAGTCGTGCTAGAAAAACCACCGCCCCCAGATCAACCGACGGGCGAGAGGCCGAGACCGGAAGAACCGTCGCTCGCTTCGCTTTTGTCCAAGCACTCAAATCCGGCAGCGTGTTTGAGCCGTCAGTGAACGCACGTAAACCTGCACACTGTC
Source organism: Dactylis glomerata (assembly GCA_007115705.1). Classification (NCBI taxonomy): domain Eukaryota; kingdom Viridiplantae; phylum Streptophyta; class Magnoliopsida; order Poales; family Poaceae; genus Dactylis; species Dactylis glomerata. The sequence continues at coordinate 13,979,441 of QXEO01000553.1, forward strand.
GATCGATTAGACGACGCCGGACGCTTAAATTTTTGGTGCGATAACAAAAATCTACTATATGCATTGCAAATAACCCAATTCAAAATGATAGAACAAAGCATGTGGAATTTGACCCGTTTTTCATAAAAGAAAAACTTGATGCTGGGATTATAAAAATTGCTCATGTTAACTCAGAACAACATGTTGCTAATTGTTTGACAAAAGGGACTAGGGGCTAAAGAATGCAACTTGCCTTGTGACGAGAAGGGAATGATCGATATATATCACCCATCTTGAGGGAGAGTGTTGGACACTAGACAGTTACTGGACCCTCTACATCTGGCCCATTATGCCCATACCTGGAGCTCTCTCTATATAGACCTGCTGCTTGGATAGTGTTTCCCCAAGCCAGCCGTCAGTACACTCCACAGCAAACAAGTTAGCCTCCATATAGACTAAATAAGTAAAAGTTGTTAGTGCAATGTACTTTTCGAGTCCTTTGTTGAGAGCTTTTGCATTAGTTCTATTCTTACACTGCTCATCGTCCTTTAGATTTTCTTTTTTGTGCCCCCATCCCGCGACAACAGCGGCGACACCTCCCTTTCCCGAATATGAAAATAAAGAGTGGATCAATTTTCTTAGTAGATTGTTGAATAGAACATTTTTGCAACTAAATATAATATGGTTTTGTGCTTTGTGGATCTTACACATATTGATCATAGTAAGATCCATGCAATGCCCACTGCATGTGCACATTTACACCATTGGGCCACCAGACCTATTTAAAGGTCCCGGTGAAGAACAACTATATAATAATCAACTCACTCAAAGAAGATTGAGATTTTAAAAGCGTATGTTGTACTTTAGAGCTTATGTGTTGCACGTGCCTAATTACTAGTTTTAATAAAAGGCCGTGTGAATTATTTTGATGCAGAGGCCGTGATATCCCCATTTTGAAAGAAAAAATGTCACAAGATTAGCTGAACTCGTAATAGAATATGAGTGAGCTCAATTTGACTCATGCTAGAGATGGGTGTGCAAAATTGGCTATACTTGTCTTTAAGACATTGATCGGTACTAATGTATATATTAGTGGGGTTAATACCGCAAAGATTGGGCGAAACTTCTATCTTCATCTAATCTCATCAAATTCTCGTTCACCCTAAACTTCAGTCCACTAGGGAGAGGTAGTGTAGTAGGTCCTGACCAACGGGAGCAGTCTCTCACTTTTTTTTTTGCTCTGATGTATCATTTTCATGCTCCATTGTAGCAAGCGGTGGGTACAAGCTAGGTAGAGGCTAGGACGATGGAGATACTTTAATCGGACGGCTGGGACCGGGGGCTGGAAAGTTTTCTGTTCCAGGGATATTCAGCATGCGTCTTTCTTATTTGACAACGCCTGTGAACGGAAAGCTAATCGATAGGGAGAAGACTGACGAAACGAAATGCCATGACGCCGTCCAGATGCAGGGTAACGATCCAACAGAGTCGATCCCTTTCGGTTGGCACAGCTTGTGGTCGGCGGCGTCGCGCTCCGGCCGGCCGGCAGCCGCAAGCGCAAAGCTAGCAAACGTACAAAAACAGTCGGAAAAATATATTCATGATTTCAGGCAAGCAACTCCTCGACATCAGCGTATCATGCGACCAACCGTCCTGTTTTGTGGCCGCATTCTGGTTTTCCTTTTCCAGTGACCAGTGGGAGCGCACTATATATATAGATAGAAGTAGGAGTCATTTAGAGGCCATGCGTGCCTTGCATACGTCCGCAAACGACAGAACTGGATGCAACTGGCCGCCGGAGGATGACATCCACGGAGCCTCCTAGCCACTCGCAAAACCACTCACAACCTCGATCGCTTGCAGTCAGGAACCACGCAAAACCACTCACAATTCTAGATTGTTTGTATCCAAGAACCAAAAGCGTGCGACCGTCCTATCGAGATGCTTTTCAGCGCACGAACGGGCGGCTGTGCTGGACGCGGGACGCCCACGAACCCGGCCGGGTTATTTTCACCTCAACATATACTAGATAAACGCGTATATACGGATAAAATAGTTAGATCAGTGTCTGGGAGTTTTATCCTGGCTAGTTTGGTGTCGCGCTCATTGCCTAGAAATAGTTAGATTAGTGTGTCCAGTTGGTGTGCAGTGACGGCAGACGATCGAGATGTATGTCTGTTAATTAGGCCTTTATTGGTAGCGTATGGAGAATTATAGTCGCCTCGATCGTGTCGGCCAATCTTACACCTACACACACGCTTCCTTTTCAGGTGCAAACCTGTTTCTGCACTCTTTCTTTCTAAAGTGGACGCTTGCGACTGCTACTTCACTCTTGCGGTACAATGTGGTCTTATTTTTGGTGTGTTTCTTTTAGCGACGAAAATTACATGCTTTGCACTTGCAAGTAATTGAACTGCGAAAAAATTAAGCAGATACCTTCTGTTCTCCTTTTCATTTGTCTTCTCGGTTGCGGTACGTAGTGTGTGGCTATGGAGTTCACGGCGGTAATTTGTGGCGACTTGCACATTGGGTCGTCGTATAGATTACCGTGGTACATTCACAATCGACCTGACTAGGGGTTCTCGAAACTCTTGAGTTTAATAAATACTCAAAAACTCGGCTCGACTTAGCTTATTACCATGGTACACTAATGAGTTGAGCCAAGCTGGCATTTTTAGCTTATTACCATGGTACACTAATGAGTTGAAACAAGTTTAATTAGTCGAGTTACGAGTACTCATTTAGCTCATAATATGTCTACTTATACTACCAAAAAACTATGTGATGCCATTTTATTGGCGATTAGTCATGGTGTCACATTTAATGTATGGGATCGTGGACTTCTAAGCAACATTTGAATGTGAAAGTTTACAACTTTACATTATCCTCACCCTCTCGCGCTCCACCGCCCACCTCCACCGCCACCCACCCACCGGATCCCATCCCCCTCCGCCGATATCTCTCCGCCGCTCTTTGCCGCCCTCGCGCGGTCGCTAGGAACGCAGGATGGCGGCTCGAGATGGAGATCCTTCGCGTTTTGGGGGAAATCGGGCTTGGGAGGAAGCAAACAGGGCGAAGATCGAGGAGCAAGTCCAAGGGAGATTGAGGCACACAATCCTCCTCCTCTAGTTGCAGCTCACGTCAGTGGAGGAGAAGATCGAGATGGCGGAGCCCCTGGCATGGCGACCGGAGATCTCTCTGGTGGATCCCAGAAGGCAGATTTGATTCCTCCGGGCAAGGCTGGCGAAAAGGGGAGCAGGCAAGGGGATTACGCGCCTCTGGGAGCGCGGTCGGGCGGGCTGCTAAGAGGGTGGGATCCACTGCTGTTTCGAGATTAGATTCCATGTGAGGAGCCGGTGATCTGGGAAGCGCCGCCAGATCAGGGGAGCGTTGTGCACTCACGGAGAACCAATCCTATAGCGACCCGTACGTCGGGTCGCAATGGACTCACCTCGATTCTCGGACAAGGTCAGTTCCCCCGCGTAAATATTCCCTATCCAGTTGTTATGTCAGCATTCTCGAGACTAGACCACTCCTCTCCACCCATCAGCAAGCACATCATGCTCAGATCCGCCGCTGCTCGGCGCCTCACGCTGGCAATTGCGATCGGGAAGGAGCATGAGGTGCAAATGGAGAAGAGGGGTCTTGCAGAAGTCGTCAGAGAAGAAGAGGAGCATCAATCTGGTGTGGTTCATTCGAGCAAATTTGGGGTTTCTAGCTTGGGGTCACTAGAATCAAAGGGGAAGGAGAAAGCCAATTACTCAAAATTGGCTGGCAGGGCTAGCGTCTTCGAACTCTGCATTGGTTCTTTTGGGCCAATCCCCTTTGATCATGGAGCAGAAGAAACCACTTCTGAAGGGACATCTAGTATTGGCTCTACCTGCTCTGAAGAAATTTGCAGTACTCGCCTTGCAGGCCCAAGGCAGCATGGAGTGCATGAATATTCAAGCAGAAAAGAGCATGAGGCCGTGATGGAGGGGGAAAGCTCGGACATAGCTATCCTCGTTGTCAGCTGTGTTACATAGAGCGAACAAGAGGATGCCAGAAATGTGGGATCCTATTCCCTCTGACAGTGGTTGCTCGAGGAGGGATCACAAGGCTGCGTCGGCACTGCTAGTTCTAAGTAACCATGCTATGCTGCTGGAAAAGATAGTGGAGGAAATGGTTTCAGGGCTCGAGGAGATTGCTAAAAGAGCCATTGCATTTGAAAAGTGCAAATCATTCAGGCCCAAGTGACAGTGCTAGCAAGATTGGCTTGGGGTGGGAAATAGAGGTGGAGCCTTTTTTCCAGTAGCTTTGGAATATTCCACAACATCCCACCCACTCCCTTTGGGTACAAAAAGGGCAGCTAAGAGGCAAGCAGTTGATTAGGGTTAGAGTTCCACACAAGCCGCCGCCACCACCACTGCCACCAGATAGGCTTGGCCTGTGTTATCTGGGAATAGAAGAAGAAGAGGGTGTTGAGGAACCAGTGATGGCTGGTAGAGGTAGAGGTGCTGGCCGAGGGGAGTCATGGATGCAACAGCAACAACACTAGACGCAAATGCAGCCACATGGTTTTCATTTCAACCAGGGTCAGGCACCATAGCCCTTACCTCCTCAATTTGGTTTCATGCCGCCAAACATGCCACCATGGGGTTTTGGAGGTCCTTTCCCTGCATATCCGCCTCCAACTTTTGCTATGCAGCCTAATCAGTGGGTTGCCCAGGGTGGGTAACAGAATCAGGGAAGTGAAATTGCGAGGGGGAAGAATATGAGTAAAGTTTTTCCTAAGAAGAAAAGCAAAGAAGCTGCTGATCCTGATGCAAATACGGTACCTTTGGCTAAGCTGAACTATGCTGATACAATTTGCACTTGTTGTGGTGAACCTGGGCGCACCAAGACATCATGTGGCAAACCCCAAATCTGCTTCATATGCAAGGCTCGTAACCATGTAGCTGAAGGGTGTCCAATCCTCAAGAGACCCCACCAGGTTGATAGATACATTGGTAGCTCTGCAACTAGTTTGGGCTTCTACCACATTGAGATGCCTGAGAACACAGCTAATCCAGTGAGTACCACCAGGAACTGTGGTGTTGTAACTGTGGAGGAAGGGGTTATCACTAAAGAGGAACTGGCCCAGGAATTTGGGTATATCTACAAGACTATTGGCCTTGGCAAATTGGAGAATTAGGTGACTGGTCATTTTTGGTAAATTCCCTCCTCATATCCCTATTGAATAGGTGATAGGGTATCCCAGATTTGTTCTGTCAAGAGATGGTGTTACAGTCAATGTATATAAGTGGGAAGATGATCTAGAACCAATAGAGTTTCTGCAGGAAGTATGGATGAAAATTAGAGGCTTGCTTCTACCCTGGTGTGAGTGGAATGTTATTGATCAAGCTATCTCTGTTTGTGGTTTGCTAAAAGAAATTGAATGGAGGAGTGTGTTCAGGAATTGTGCTGAAGTGGTGAGAGTGAAGATCACCAGCAGGGATCCTTCCAAGATTCTAGCTGGCAGGCTCTTCAATTTCCAGGGGAAGTTATTCCAACTACAATTCACCGTGGAAGTGGTCAATGAGAAGGTTGCCAAGGATGGTGGTACTCAGCACAATGGAGTTAGATGGTGATGGTTATGGGAATGCAAATGGAGGAAATTCAGATGGTGTCAATGGTCCAAATCCCGAGTTACCCAAGGATTCTTGTAATGGGAACCTTGCAAACTCTGGTACTACTCAATCTGGGGGTCAGTACACACAGAGGGTCAGTGGTGCTGAGGGGACCAAGAGGATTATGCATGAGACTATTGACCCGAATGGTGAGGAAATCTTCATTTTGATGCTACAGAAGGGGACCACTGGTTCAGCAAGCCAGTTTTAGTGGGTTGATGAAGCAACAGGGGAAGTTGTACGAGAAGTTGATAATTTCTGGCAAGAGGTAGAGCAAGCTTTTGCATAGAATATGCAACTGTCCATGGAGGAGAACCAAGAGATACAATCGCCTGCTGAATTGTTCCCAACCAAGGAAGCTGAAAAACAACTCAAGGAGGTTGAGGTCAAGGACGTAGAGAAGACCAAGAAATAGAATACTTGGGGGCCAGTGATGCCCATAAGACAGAGTAATAGAATTGATCGTTCAATGAATGTCATGGACAAGGTGAAGGAACTCAAGAAGAAGATCAATTTGGAGGTACCTGCATCCAAGAAGCTATCAGGTATAATGAGAAATAACCTTTTTAATTTACTGCAATTTGATGCTTTAGGAAATATGGCAAGTACTATAGGAGTCAAGATTGGTACTTCAATATTAGATTCTAGCATAGATGATGATGATGAGGTGATAGATGAATCCCTTAGGGAAGAAATTTCTACTTCTAATGCTGCACTTGTTACAAAAGATCTTGAGATAGTAGATGTAGAGAATGATCATATCTCAAATGACTCAATGGAGTCTCTTGAGCAGTATAATACAGCTCATGATATAAATGATGTAGATGATGATTCTTGGACAAAAGTCTATAGTAGAAAATGGGGCAAGCACCCTAAGAAGTTGTTTCAATGTTAATAGCCTTTTGGAATGGTAGAGGGATAACTGCAGCAGGTAGACAAGAATGTATTAATGATACAATACTTCCCCTGAACCATGTCTATGTCAGTTTTCAAGAAACAAATAAATAAAGTTTTAGTAATTCTTTTCTTAAGAAAATCATGGGTAATAGAAATTTTAGCTAGAATCTGCTTCCTTCTGTTGGTTCAGTTGGAGGCATTTTAGTAGAGATTGATGTTGATATTTTAGAGGTCATTAATTGGGAAATAAAAAAATTCTCATTCGGAGTAATAGTCAGAAATAAATGCAATGATTGTATTTTTAGAATTGGTACTGTGTATGGGTCCCCATATGAAGATGGGAAACAAGCCTTTATTTTTGAATTACATGAACTTTTTCTAAATTGGGATGGCCCTATTACAATTGGCGGTGACTTTAATCTAGTTAGAGCTCAAAGTAACAAGAGTAATGGAAATGTAGATTTTAGATGGGTTGATAGATTTAATGCTTGGGTGGACATGTGGTCTCTGATTGAGATAGGGCTAGCTAGTAGATCTTTTACTTGGAGTAACAATCAGGAGAATCGAATTATGAGTAGAATGGATAGAATTTTTGTATCCACTGAGTTTGAAGCTCTTTTTCCTTTAGCTACGGCTACAACTCTACCTAGAGTAGGCAGTGACCATACTCCCATTGTCTGGGACTCTGGTATTGGAAAACCCCAAGAATGTATAGTTTTAAATTTGATAAATGGTAGTTAACTAGACCTGACTTTAAAGATATTGTCATTAAAGCATGGTATATAGATAGGAGATAAATGAGTAGTATTGATTGGTGACAAGCTAAAGTAAGATATTTTAGGAGATTGGCAAAGGGTTGGAGTGCCAACCTTGATGCTGAGATTAGGAAACACTAAAAAGAACTAATGCAGGAGTATGATCTCCATGATGTTCAAGCTGAGAATCTATCCCTCACTAGGGTAGAAAGAGATAGATTAGATTCAATTCTTAGAGAATTAAATAGTTATTGGATAATAGAATAAATTAATGCAAAACAAAGAGCTAGGGATAGGGACATTGTAGAAGGAGATAGAAACACAACATATTTTTATTGAGATGGAGGAAAAAGCAAATCAACGTATTAGATGGACAATATGGCCCTGTTACTGAGATTAAGGATATGATATCAGTTGCTACTAATTTCTAAAAAGATCTTTTTAAATGGGGGGCTAGACCAGAAATTATATTAGAACAGGATTTCTTCACAAATGAAGAGAGGGTGACCAGAGAGGAGAATGATAAATTAGATTGTAGGTTTATTGTGGAAGAAATTAATGAGGCGGTCTTTGGATCTTATGCTGATGGAGCACCTGGTCCAGATGGCTTGTCTTTCATGTTTTATCAGAATCTCTGGGATATAATTAAGTTTGACTTGTTAGAAATGTTTGATGATTGGTTTGAGGATAGATTAGACATTTTTAGATTACATTTTCCATGATTACACTTATCCCAAAAGAAGAGGATGCTAAAGTATGAAAAAGTTCAGACCCGTCTGCTTAATTGTAGCTTTAAATTTTTCACAAAAGCTATTACAAATAGATTTGCAAAAGTTATGAATAGACTGATATCTCAATGTCAATCTGCTTTCATTAGAGGTAGATTTATTTTAGAAAGTGTAGTAACTGCACATGAGATTATTCATGAGATTCATACTAAAAAGGAACAAGGTTTGGTTTTTAAAATTGACTACAAAAAAGCATATGATAAGGTAAACCTGTATTTCCTTTATGAGGTTCTAGGTCCTAGGGGTTTTAGTGTAAAATTCATTTAAATGATCAAGCAAATTACACAAAATGGGTATGTAGGTGTTAAGGTTAATGAGGTGGAAGGTGATTTTTTTCCTAACAGGTAAAGGTTTAAGACAAGGAGATCGCCTTGCTCCTTTACTGTTTAACACGGTGGTAGATGTTTTATCAAGAATGCTTCTTAAGGGATCTAATGCAGGTTTAATTAGAGGCTTATGTTCAAACCTGATCCCCGAAGGTGTGATTAGTTTGCAATATGCAGATGATAGCCTCCTCTTCCTAGAGAATGATAGGGATGTAGCTATTAATTTTAAAAGGGTTCTGACTTGTTTTGAACAACTCTCTGGAATGAGGATTAGCTATCATAAGAGTGAGTTGATTGGCATTAATCTCGATAGTAGTGAAATTAGTCCTTTCCTAGAAATTTTCCAGTGTGTGGAAGGCCACTTCCCTAATAAATATTTAGGTCTCCCTTTACATTTTGAAAAATTGAAAAGGGAAGAGTTGCAACCTTTAATTGATAGTTTGCTTAAACAAATGGCTGGGTGGAGAGAAAAATTACTATCCTTGGAGGCTAGAAGATTACTGATACAAACAGTCTTGGCCAGCATACCCACTTACATGCTCTCCTTTTTCAAATTTCCTAAATGGGCACTGAAACTAATTAACAGTCAGTTAGCTAATTGCCTTTGGAGTGATGAAGAAGGTTATAGAAAGATACATTTGGCTAATTGGCCATCTATTTGCATGAAAAAAGAATTTGGAGGACTAGGCATTCCAATTTGTAAGACCTCAATTTATGTCTTTTGGGATCATGGATAAAAAGGTACATTAGGGCAGAGGTTAGTATTTGGAAGAAAAATTATAGATGCAAAGTTGGGATACCCATCCTTCTATTTTATGGAAGGGGGTTATGTGGGCAAACCAGGCAGTTAAGTTGGGATACAAATGGAATGTAGGCAATGGTAAGCAAATTAAATTCTAGGAAGATGTGTGGTTTTGGAATTCTCCCTTAGCCACTTAGTATTGGGACATTTACTTTATTGTTAACCAATAGACTAAAACTATTAAGGAGCTATGGGATGGTTCACAATTAAGATGTACCTTTAGGAGAACCTTCACTGCTGAATTGCTTGTGTAATGGCAAGAAATTCTAGTAATTGCTAATACCATCTCCTTTACTGATTCTGAGGATCAACTGATTTGGCAGTTTGAGTCAAATGGAGTTTATTCCTCTCAATCAATGTATGCTTTAGTGAATTTTAGACGGGTGAAACAAATTTTTCTTCCTGCTGTGTGGAAGTTGAAAATTCCCCCTAGAGTCTGGGTTTTCTTATGGCTTTTCTCTCAAAACAAGGTGATGACTAGGGATTATTTGAGAAAGAGGGGAATGCCAAAACCCCTGGAATGTAGTCTTTGCAAAGATATAGAAACTGTTACACACTTATTCTTTGAGTGTTTGATTTCATAGCTATTATGGGATGTGGTGTTTGAAGTTTTTGGTATTAGGGTAACTGACTTCTTAAGCATTGCATCTAAATGGACTTGCAGTTTAATATTGTTTCATCTGCAGTCATTTGGAGCATTTGGAATAATAGGAGTAGTATTGTGTTTAGCTAAAAAACTTGGTTAACTATGAAACAGGTGTGGCATCTGATACGTCTCAAACGTATCTATAATTTTTGATGCTCCATGCTTGTTTTTACACCATTTGCCTTGTGTTTCGTTACACTTCGTGGCGTTACTATGCGATTTCCGGAACTAACCTATTGACAAGATGCCACAGTGCCAGTTCCCTGTTTTCTGCTGTTTTGTGTTTCAGAAGTGATACACAAGAAATATTCTCAGAATTGGACGAAACAAAGCCAGAAGTCTTATTTTTTCCGGGAGCATCCAGACATCCAAAGAGAGGAAGGAGAGGGGCCACAGGCCTCCCTCACACAGGGCTGGCGCGGCCCAGGCCCTGGCCGCGCCACCCCTGTGTGAGGAGGCCCTGGCAGCCCTCTGACATCGCCCCTTCGCCTATATAAAGCCTCGGGACAGAAAACCCTACAGGAGTCGGCAATTTTCCAGAAGCAGTTCCGTAGCTCCGCCGCCGCCACCGACGAATTTTGGGGGACAGAAGTCTCTGTTCCGGCACCCTGCCGGGACGGGGAAGTGCCCCCGGAGCCATCTCCATCGGTCTCCATCGCCGTCTCCGCCGTCTCCATCGACCTCACCGCCATCTCCATCAACCTTGTTGTCTCCTATGATGAGGAGGGAGTAGTTTACCCCCGGGGCTGAGGGCTCTACCGGTAGCTATGTGGTTCACCTCTCTCTCCCATGATGTGATCTTTATGTGATCGTGAGCTTTGTATCATGTTGAACAAGTAGATGTTATTATTCAGATATTATGCTACTCCTATGCTTAATTATTATAGTGTACTCTAGTGGTGTTATTAAAGTAATCTATTCCTCCTGCCATGGTGTAACGGTGACAGTGCGTGCATCGTGGTGGTACTTGGTTTAGGCTATGATTGTGATCTCTTGTGGATTATGAGAGTAATTATTACTATGATAGTATTGAGTGATCTATTCCTCCTTTCATGGTGTAAAGTTGACAGTGTGTGCACCGTGTTAGTACTTGGTCTAAGTCGCAATGATTTCTATCTTGAATTGTGATCTGATTTGGATGTCTCTATGAGTGGTGTTTGTCAAGTACTTGATGAACTTTAAGGGGTGCTTCTGTAGCCACTACACAATGATTAGTGTTATTCAATAGGAGAGTAATTCAGAGTACCATAGTGGAGAGAAGTTATTTATTTGTTCATTCATGTTATATTGTTGGGAGTGTGTCCACTAGTGAAAGTATGATCCCTAGGCCTTGTTTCCAAGCTTTGCACACCGTTTACTTGCTATTTTGTTACTTGTTTGCTCGCAGCGATATTTATTTCACATCACGTTTGCTACTTATAATCATCTATACCACTTGTATTTCACTATCTCTTCGCCGAACTAGTGCACCTATACATCTAACAAGTGTATTGGGTGTGTTGGGGACACAAGAGACTTTCTGTATCGTAATTGCAGGGTTGCTTGAGAGGGATAGCTTTGACCTCTTCCTCCCTGAGTTCGATAAACCTTGGGTGATCCACTTAAGGGAAACTTGCTGCTGTTCTACAAACCTCTGCACTTGGAGGCCCAACAAGTGTCTACAAGAATAGAAGTGCGTAGACATCAGCATCTGACACTGTCATATCTGAGAAACTGGAAGATCCCGTTCAAAGACAAAGTATGGACGAAAGTGGATCAGTTTGCAGAACTGTTGACCAAAAAACTCAGACAGCTGCTGGAACTAAAGACGGATTGATCAATAAATCCTTCGGTTGGATCACTTCCTGGAGTTCATCAGTTGCCGGAGCTCATCATGGTGGACATAATTCGATGGCATACCTGCAGAACCATCTTGATGATGATGCCGTGCACGTGGTGATGGGATGATGACTGCATCGACCACTCCAGTGATGATAAAAAGGGCAAAAGTTTCAGAGTTCCCCTGGGAGAGACTTTGAGTAGTACTCGGTTGTAATAAAAAAAAGACTAAGCGTGTGTTTGCTCCTCTGAGATGTGGCGTCGATGGACGCATCTCTGGGGTTTGAACTGGAGTGTTGGGGTTACCTTTTCGTTTTAGCTGTTGCCTTTGAACTGTTTAAGCTAGGTGTGGTGTGTGTGAGTTTGACAAAACGCTATGATTTTGTTATGATTAATGGAGCCGGGGAGCGATCCATGTTAGTCTAAAAAACTACTTTACATTATATTGTGAATTGTTGTCAACGGTGGCGGAGCTAGAGACTAGCGATCAGGGGTGCACGGTGGTGTCCCAGTTGACAAAAAGCTTGTTTTAGGGGTGGCACACAAGGTAAAAAATTATCATTTTACAGAGAGTTTTGTTTTTACCCGGTGTTCTGTGCACCCCCAATGGATGACTTGGATCCGCCCCTGGTTGTCAATTATCGATAGACATACTATGGTGCTAATGTTGTTCACATGCTTATCGAACTTAATGAGTTTAATAAGCGAACTCGAGTTTTACTTGAGTCAAACCAAGTTGGGGTGTGGAGCTCGTTTACTTAATAAGTTAAGTCGAGCTAGCTCATTAATTAACAAATATTTATAAATTGTGAATTAAGCTGGCTCGATATCTACCCTAGACCTGACCGGATGGATATACCCAGACAACCAAAAGGAATAAAAATATACAGGTTATCTGAAGTTGACATCACGGTGCCGGCCAGCCAGTGGTGCTAGAAAAACCACCACCCCCAGATCAACCGACGGGCGAGATGCCGAGACGGGAAGAACCGTCGCTCGCTTCGCTTCTGTCCAAGCACTCAAAGCCGGCAGCGTGTTTGAGCCGTCAGTAACCATGCACGTAAACCTGCACACTGTCGATCGATTGGCCGACGCCGGACGCTTTTCCGTTCCGTGGAGGTACTACCATGACAGTCCCTCTGGGCTCTGGCTCTTAGCTGCTTCGATCGTAAACTACGGCACTTCGATAGGATAGGATACTGTATTATGTTTGGCTTCGATCGCGAATTACGCCTTAAATTTGGAAGACCATGACCGTTGGTACCTTACGTGTTAATACTACCCCTTAGCTAGAAGAGTCTGGACTGGCCACATCATCGCATGTTCATACCGGGCACTTCTTTCTACTTGTGGTCGCGCTGTCACGCTTCGCTTAATTAATTTTAAGCAAGCTAGATCCAGATCGGTCGCGGGCGCATCACGGAACAGGTACGTGTACTGTTGACTTGCATCTTGTCAATCATCAAGCAGTGATCCACTACGGCAGCGAACAGCTACGCGACGGCTTTAGGCCGTCGGCATAGCTAGAAATACCGTCGGTATAGCCGTACGCCAACGGTTGCCATCGGCGTAGCGCCGTCGGCATAGATCCCGTCGGCTCCTCCAGGATGGCCGTCGGCGTAGGTCGGTAAGGCGACGGCTTCGTGCGGCCTTCGGCACAGTAGGAGTGACGGCGGTCTAGGAAACGGCCGTCTGGGATACGCCGACGGCAATGCCGTCGGTATAGAGCCACGTGTCAATCGCCTCGAACTTCCTGGGTGGAGCCACTCCGACGGGCACATCCGTCGGCATACCCAGGCCAGCCTGGGCGCAAAGCTACGCCGACAGCTAGGTCGTCGGCTTTGCTGGCCACACGGCAAGCAATGGTGTCCTGGGAGAGGAGCTATGCCGACGGTATTGCCGTCGGCATATGTAAATAGCAAGACAAAAAAACACCTATCGGCATGCAAGAATAGGACAGCTGACGAGGGTTAACTCGACAAATATCCTAGATGAAGGACTTAGGATCGGGGAGACAGGGCGTCAGATGAACTCGAAGGTAAAGTTAATCGAAATAAGTGTCTATCAAAAGTAAACTTGGGTATTCAACCTGGCTTGCTTTCAATCTGCCCTACACCGTCCCCTCCTGGCCCCTATATATAGGTGGCCAGGTCTCGAGGATCGGGTAGGGTCCGATACAGATTACAATATCGACATACGGTAAAAACTCGTATTCGACTATCATTACAATTGGGCCTAGCTACACGGGCCTTAGGGGTACTCAATTAACGGGCTCTATTAACCATACCCTTGTCAGTAGCCCCTGAGATTCTACCAGAATTGCAGATTCAGGTTGATTCTCTAATCTTTAAATCTTTGAATTGATTAATTCTTTGACTTCTTCATATCTTCGAATCTTCAACTTGGTCTTTCCACTTATTTCCATGATAATTTTTCGCAAGGGGTTTTGATGAACAAGCCCGACAACTCTGACGGATCAAGAGGTCAGTTAACTGCCTGAACAGATACTTGTCACCTACTACAAATTCAATCCCCTTGGACTTGAATTCGTGATACCGGTCAAACCCACTATTTTGCCGCATTTAGGACTTACAAAGAGTGAATCCCAGTGATTCTCAGGGTACCTAGTGCGTCCACCAGGATTTTCTTCGTGTCGTAGACACGGATACATACCAGCAGAGCGCATCCATGTGCGTATACCAGGCCACACAGGACGGATCCCGGGGTCTTACCTTCGTGACAAGTCACGGCATTCGAGTTGCGTTGCGATAACACAACTCGAGAATCTCATGTCGCAGTCAAATTTTGACTGAAAATATTCGGGTTTTAACAACCATAAAACTCGCTCCCGATAGGAGTAATACTCCTGCATTTCTCATACTCTAATGCTTTACCAAGAAATATCGTCGGGTGCGCGCTCAGCGCTCCCGATAGGAGTAGCCCCCGAGGCTATAGTCGAAAAAGACTTTTTCGAGTATAGGCTTAAAATATAGTGTAGTCCATCATACTTCAGCTCAAAATACTTTAATGATAATTTTTGTCGGGTAGACGTTCAGTACTCCCGATAGATGTTGTGCTTTAGCACGTCGAAAGTAGTAGCCCCCAAGGCTATAGTCGAATATCTTCGGGTATAGTCGCATCAATAAACTTTGTATTTGTCGGCGCCATCTAGCTTATATTTGATCTTTCTTATATCACCTTCTTTATAACGTCAGTGAGTACGTCACTGTGTGGATGCGAACCGTTTTGTGGGCAGCAATGTAATTTTTGCAATTTTTGACCGTTAGTGGGCTGCCGTTTCCGCTCTTTGTGCCACGTCTCAGCCCACGATCCTTCTCTTAGAAGGTATATAAAGGGAATAGTGGGGGATTTTACTATTTACCAGCTCTTTCTCTCCGCCGCCTCCATTGCTGATCTCTTCTTCCTCCTCCTCTCGTGCATAGCCCCCGAGCGCATCGCGTTTAGATGCGTGTAAAACATCTAGCCACCAAGAACACCATGGCCAAGACTTCTTCTGCCACCAGCTGGGTGCGCTCCGCCATCACGAAGAAGGAGGTGGAGAAGGCCTAGGACGGACGGCCTCATCTCCGCCCAGGATTCTATCAAGTTTCCAAGCACTAAGCGGATCCCGGAGCCCCCGAGCGGTTATCAGGTAATGTTCCTTGCTTTCCTCCTCCGTGGCATTTCTCTTCCTGCCCACGAGTTTCTCCGTGGGCTTCTCTTTGTTTACGGTGTGCAGCTCCACCAGCTCACACCGAACTCCCTTCTTCATATTGCTTGTTTCGTGACTCTCTGCGAGTCATTCTTGGGCATCGAGCCCCACTTTCTTCTCTGGAGGTCAATCTTTCGACTTCGCCCCAATGTTGCTCTGGCTAGAAAACCTGAATTGGGCGGAGCCGTTGTCTCTGTGCGCCCTGAAGCGCAGTACCTCGAATTTTCCTTTGCCGCATCTGTCCAGGGGTGGAGAACCAAATGGTTCTATATCCAAGATCGCAAAGTCTCTGCTGAAGACCAATATGGTTTAGCCCCTTTCGAAGCCTCCAAGGAAGTGAAGAAATTGGCATCGTGGGATGCACTTCCCTCAGATGCGGAAATAGCACAAGTTCTTCCTCTTCTGTCTCGCATTCAAGCTTTAAAAGGAAGCCAAGGAGGAGCTTTGTCAGGTATTCAACTCATGGCGTTCTTTGTGCAACGTCGAGTTCAACCCCTGCAGCACCGCCTCACCAAGCTTTGGAGTTACTCTGGCTTGGAAGATCCTACTCGCGTCTCCGAAGATTTGATAGAAAAAAAGATGTCGACAAGCGAGTCAGGAGCCTTACCAAGCTCACCAAGGATCATGCGGTTGCTGATTTGACCGCTGACTACTTTGACTCCGTGCACCCTCTACCCGAGGTACGTATCTTTGTGTTCACTTGTTGTCGAATTTTGTTTGCTTCGACTTGTTTTGTCCTTTGCCTTTGTACTCTGCTGACTTATTTATATGCAGGGTCACCAATTCCTTGTTTCGCGCCCTCCTCTTCTAGAGGCAGGGCCCCTTCCGGCTGATCTGGCCTCGTCTATATCTGAAGCCCCCGAGGCTGATGAAAATCAGGATGGAGATGATGCCGAAGAATCAGAAGAGGAAACTAGCTCGTCGACATCGCCTCCTCCCGTGCTCGCTGAAGATGCTGGTGTCGACAAGAAGAGGAAGCGTGCCGACGAATTTGCTTCTTCGAGTTCCGCAGCGGCTGATAAGGCCCCTGTTCTTACAGGAGATATGGAATACTTCGACCTCCTGGCATCGTAAGTGCTTTATTCGAGTTCTTCAATTGCACCGCTCTTGCCTTGTTTCTGTCGTGTTGTACATAATTTGTTTTCTTTTTGTAGAGATAACGAGGAGCCTCCAAAAGATGCTGCAGCTGCTCCTTCGACTTCACCTGTGACTGCTGATGAGCCTGTCGAGCAAGAAGTTGCACCGAGGGTTACCAGGGCCTCTGTCAAGAAGATTCCTGTAACTCGAAACCTCAAACGCTCGAAGAAGGCAAAAGAAACCGACGTCTTTCTTGAGGCCCATGCATCGACGATTTCTCCCAGTGATGTAAGTAACTTCTGTTGACTTGCTCTCTTTGTATTCATTTATGTTCTTACACGCCCTTTTTCCCAGGCATTGTTGCAAAGATTCGTCGCCTTGGGCACTGAATGTGCTGAGTACTTAAAGGTTGCGAAAGCTTCCGAAGGTAAACTTTTGACATCCAGTCATTACTTTTCTTCTGTGCTTATCCTTTGTTGTTTATCTGACTCCCTTTCGTCTTCTTCTAAAGCTACTCTAGCAACAGCCAATGCTCGAATTGCGTCGCTGGAGGCGGAGCTCAGTGCTTCGCAGAAAGCTTATGATGTTGCGCCCGCTGCTAAAGCAAACTGCTGAGAAGTCGCAGAAATCTGCGCTTGGTAAGGCGAAGAAAGTTGAAAAAGCTTTAGCTGATGCCAACAAGGAGCATGCTCAGCGAGAGCAAGCCGTGGCAGAGCGTCTTCACACGATGTCTACTGCTGCTGAAGGTAAGTACTTCGCCTTGTCTTCTATTTCGACTTTTGTTGCACTACTGTACTTGTTGACACTTTTCTTTCCTTTTCTCTTCTATCTTCTTTTATTATGCAGGATTTACCGAGGGTATCTTCGTCGTCCCTACAACCGGACGATGATCCTCTGATGACTACGGTTAACCTACTCGAGGCAAACGGGATATCTATCCAGAAGACTTTTGAGTTAGTTAGCCGCGTTCTATCACGGTTGTTCGTCGGGTTGTGGCCGAAGAAGAAGGCAGAAGTTCCGAAGGACAACTTGGGCAAGCTTGCCAAGGCTTTCGATACAACTGAAGACCCCACCCTCCAGCTTAAGGGGCTTTCTCTGAAGCGTGGTGCTGAGGGTGCTATTGCACTTTCTTTTGCCCATGGTGCGGACTTCGACTGGGAGAAGGTGAACTCTTCCCATGGCCGCACCCGCAATGAGATGAAGGCTTTCTTCGAGAAGGCGAAGAAGTTGGCGCCTGCGCTAGTGGCAGTTATTTCTCCTTCAGCAGCCTCCGCGACATCTGCTGCGCCACCTCCAGCGGCGGAAGACCCTGCGCCTCCGTCGACTGTTGGCGAAGAATTTGTCATGCCTTCTTCTGCCATGGAGCAAAATGTTGAGGTGGCGTAGACTCGGCTTTCTTGTAGTTTTCCATTTATCCTTTTGAATGTAAAAACGTTTAGTCGCGTGCAACCCGAGAATCTTAGTCAAAGGGTTTTGCACTTATGTAAATATATTTCCTTCTTATGAAGTCTTGTGCTGTCTTTCTGAAATGTTTCTTCTTTCTTTTCTTTTGATTTCCAGTCGATGCATATCAATGATCCTTTGACTGGCGGACCTGCTCCTTCCTCTGCCCGCACGTTTGGTTCGACGATTTCGTCGCCTCCTAGTCGATGTAATCAGTGCGCAGAGTACTCTTCAAGGATTTCTGATCTTGAGGCTCGCCTGACTTTGGCCAAACGTCAAGCACAGATGGCTGTGAGCAAAGCTAGCAAAGCTTGTGGTTTGACAAAGCAAATGTCTGTTCTTGATGATAAGGTGTCAAGCTTGACTGCGAAGATTTTGCATCATGAAGAATGCAATTCCTTTGTCCTTGGAATTATCGAGTCAGCCTGCGAGATGTTGCGATGTAATGTTCTTTTGACTTGTCTTTTTCTCTTTTGCTTCACTGCCATTTGTATGATATCCCTTCTCGTCATAGGCACTTGCTTGGATTTCGCTGCTGAAGATCGTCGGGTCACCGAACGAAATGCAGCTCTGGAAAAAATGTCCGCGGGTGTTGAAACTTTGTGGTCCGATCCTCGATGTCAGAAAGCTATTGTACTGCTTCAGGATCGCGCCCAACATATTGGCGAGTCAGTTGATGGCTGCAGAATAGCTCTCACGACTATGCACTCTGTTATGCTTCCTCGCAATCCTTTGCCTGCAACTTTCCCGCTCCTTCTTGATACTTTCAGATCCAGCCAGCGTATTCACAGATTGATAGAGCTGAACTTAGTGGCAGGTGCCAATTTTGCTCTTGGGTGGATACGCAAGTGGCACCCAAGACTCAATTACAGCTCGATGTCCCTGAGTATGGCTCCTGGTGGAGCTAGTCTTCGAGTACACGTAGAGAATACTTTGCAGCCTGCTCGGAGGCTTGTAGCTAGGCTGTTGCAAGCAGATGCTGCGTTTTTTCACGAGTATCACTATTTGGACCCCTTAGGCATAGATGACTCTGATAACCCGCTGATGTAATACTTATGTACATATGGAACGCGAGAGTTTCTGATTTCGCGACTTTATGTCTGAAATTTGTTCTCAAAGCGCTGTTGTTTGACTTGTGCGCTTGCCGCATTTTTCCTTTAAAGACTCATAAACTCGAAAATGAGGAACGTTTTGTCTTTATTATACTTGTAATGTAAGATACATGGGGTGACCCAAGAGATCCGGCCTATGACCTGTGTTCTGGATCTAGAGGGCATTGCCCCTGGTATAGCTCGTGGCTTTTATAGCCTTATTCTTCTACTCTACTTTGTTGTTCTTGATATTTATGTCGTCATGATGTTCTCTTCTTCTCCTGTATCTTTGCCTTCTCCTGATGCTCCTACTCGTGGTTTCTTCATCTCGGGCTCCGCAACGCATCCTTTGAGTAACTTGACGCCTTCTGTAGTCGTGCTTTTTGCCTTCTCTGCATAGTTGGCTGTCATGCCAAAATTTTGCGCCATCTTGTAGAACTCCCTGTCGCATAGATCTGAAACTTCAAAACTTCCTTTTACTGTAATTATTCCTCTTGGTCCTAGCATTTTAAGTACCAAATATGTATAGTGAGGTACTGCCATGAATCGCGAAAACGCGGGTCGTCCGAGGATCGCGTGATACTGTGATGGCCAGTCCATGACTTCGAAGTCCAGCTCTTCTCTTCTGTAGTTTTGTCGGTTGCCGAAGCAAACATTGAGTGCTATTCGACCCAGTGGGTAATTGGCACTTCCTGGTACGATTCCGTGGAAGGAACAATCTGTTGGCTTCAGGAACTCTAGTGATATATGCATTGCTCTGAGTGTTTTTGCGTATATCAGGTTAATTCCACTTCTTGCGTCCATGAATATTCTGTCGACATCATATGCGCCGATTTGAGCTTTGAGTACCAAAGGCGCGTTTCCTGGCCGAGGTACTGTTATAGGGTGATCTTCTCTGTTGAACTCGATTGGTTGTTCTGACCAGTGCAGATACTCCGTTGTGGCTGGAGGTGAGATGACTGCTAGGTTGACTTGTCGAGTGATACTCTTTTCTTCTTTGTTCGACTTGGGCACAGGTTATATCATTGTTGTGATATGTCCTTTTGATGGAATGTACCCTTCGTCGTCGTCGTGTCCCTGGTTTTGCTGGTCTTGTCCTTGAGGAGCTCCGTTGTTTCCTTGCTGATTTGTCAGAGGTTTGTTGCTTCCTTCAAATCCTTGTCGCCTTGCTTCTGTTTGCTTGTTTAGTGCTGCCTCTTGTAGTTTTAAGAATGTTGTGCAATCTTTCATTGTGTGCCTTGATACCCGCTTCCCATCGACGAACGCTGAGTGTATATGACAAGGTCCGTTGAGCATGTCTTCTGGCGACGGGTTGTACTCTCTGGGTTCTCTCGTGGGAAACTTTTTATAGTCCTCTTTTCCGTAGCTTCGATATCCCGAGCTTCTGCGATCACTTCCTTGATAGTTGTTGTCTTTGTACCCTGCGGCGACTTGGCTATGGGAGCCGTAGTTGTCGTAATTGCGGGACCGTCTCCTTTGATTTCCGTATCTGTTTCTCCTATCATCTTCTGGGGATCGCGTACGCTTGTTGTTGCACGCGTCTTCTCCGTCCGCAAATCTATTTGCTACGTCCATGAGATCTGATACTGTTTTTGGCTTAATTCTTCCCATTTCTTCGACTAGGTCTCTTCGCCTTAATCCAATGATGAACGCATCTATTGCTCTTTCGTCTGAAACTTCGACCGCTGAGTTTTTGATAAGACTCCATCTTTGAATGTATGCCCGCAGTGTTTCATCGCGTTGTGGCACACACGCTTTGACTTCCTCTATTGATGCTGGCCGCTTGTATGTCGACCTAAAGTTGCTTGTAAATTGTTTTGTAAGGTCTTCCCAGCTTCCAATAGTTTCTTTCTCTAGTTTGCTCAACCATGACCTTGCTGCGCCAGTGAGGTGTAACTGCGAACTTTGCATTGCTGTTTCTTTGGTTCCTCCCAGTATTTGCACCGCTTGTAGATAGTCTGAAAGCCATGATTGTGGTTCCTATGAACCGTCGTACTTTTGCTGATCATGAGGTAACTTGAACCCCTTTGGAACTGGAGTGGTGCGAACCCTGCGGGTAAAGCACGATGCCCCCATCTCTTTTTCGTCGTCTTCGTAGTCGCGTTTTTCATTTGGGGATCGGGATCTTCGGTTTCCTCCGTGTTGTTTTGGTGATGGCGATCGAGATCGTTGATTGCTGCTTCTGCGCCGAGGACTATTGTGACGGCGAGGCGATCTTGGCTTGTGCGTTTCCTTATGGTGGTGTGCTTCCTCTCCTTTTGCTGATAGCTTGTGGCCCACCATGTTTAGTCCGTTCAATGCTGCTCTGTGCATATGTTCTCTAGGATCCCCCGGGCTTGGTCGAGTTGTGAGCAGATATGCTTGAGCTGCCACTAATGCTGCTTCCAGAGTTTTTGGTACGATGTTTCCTTGTTCGTCGACCGATAAAAAGGATGAGTCAAGGTTTTTGGAAATGCTTTGCCTGTCGGAGTACTCGAGGTTATCGTACCTTGAACCATGTCGACGATTTTTCCTTGCGTTACTATATGATGCGTCGCTTCGCGCTTTTTGAGCGGCGTTGCTAGCTGCAATGGCTGAGTCTTTTCTTCTCTGTATCTCTATTTTCTCCTTTGCTAGTTGTTTTGCTTGCTGTCGTAGGGCATAATGGTACCCGAAAAGCATGTCTTTGCTGGAGTTTGTTGGTATTGGCGTGCCGTGCTCTACGGCTTCTCTTATTATTCTCCATTCGTCGACTGACAGTCGAATTTTTTCCCTTGCTGTTAGGGATTCTGCTGTTTGCCCTTCTGCTAGATGATTTGCTCCTCTGTCAATATTTTCTGGGTTTATCACTGGATTGTTGTTTTCGTCGAACTCTTCTGAGTTGTCTCCTACAATGGCGAATACTTGGCATTGTTTGCCTATGCTAATATTGAAGCTTGAGAAGATTGAGTTCTCATCTTCAGAAAGCTCTAGTCCTGTCTTCCATGTGTCTATTGACTTGTGTGATATATTATCGAGGCCGATCGTGAGATCTTCGAGTTGGACCCCAACGTTGAAATTTTCCATTGTTTCGTCGACTCCTGCGATTGTTTCTTTTTGTACTTCTCCTAAGCTGACCGGCGAGTTTACTTTGCTGGAAGAGCCTTCGGAATACTCCCTCATTGCTACTGTTTCGGGCTCACTTGCCGACGGATCTTGTTTCGTCAGATCCGAAAGGCGAGATGAACCCGATGGCCCAATTAGGATGCTCAAACTTCCGATTGTTAACTCCATCTCTTGATTTCCATGGACTTCTGCGCTGCTGTTGGCTAAAAGTGAAAAAGCCCTCGAATTCATGATTCCAACGCCCAAGATCCCCACGGTCGGCGCCAATTGACGAGGGTTAACTCGACAAATGTCCTAGATGAAGGACTTAGGATCGGGGAGACAGGGCGTCGGATGAACTCGAAGGTAAAGTTAATCGAAATAAGTGTCTATCAAAAGTAAACTTGGGTATTCAACCTGGCTTGCTTTCAATCTGCCCTACAACGTCCCCTCTTGGCCCCTATATATAGGTGGCCAGGTCTCGAGGATCGGGTAGGGTCCGATACAGATTACAATATCGACATATGGTAAAAACTCGTATTCGACTATCATTAAAATTGGGCCTAGCTACACGGGCCTTAGGGGTACTCAACTAACGGGCTCTATTAACCATACCCTTGTCAACAGCAGTCTAGAACAAACTTTCAAGGCCATTTCTGTAGTGCCACAATATTGGAATTTCATACCTAAACTAGGATGCAATAATCAAATATGTATGCCAACACTGGGGTGGTGGTGATCTACTATCAAATAAAATGACGTCACACGAATGTCTCACATTTTTTCGATTTTTTTTGAATTAGTTACGCCCGATTTGAGACCCACATGAAATGACAACGCCCGAAAACTCCCGCTTGCGCCTAGGCGGTGCGGATTCTCGTTTTTTCCCCACTGGTTTAGTGAAGAAATGACATGTTGCGGATCCAAAAATGATTTTTGCAAAAAATCAGGAGGTTTACTTTTTAGCGCTAAAGTGCAAAACCACCCCGGTTCCGGCGAAATCGGCAGGAACTTGCACAAAATTCAAAAAATACCTCCGAAGGCTGCCGCAACAAAACGAGAGCTGATATGCGTATCCCAAGTGGTCTACTATTTATGTGAGGTTTTTTTCCCAGCTTTCGATTTCGCGTTTCGGTAGCTGCTTCACAAAAAAACCCGATTTCGGTACTCCAAAAATGGAAAAAGCACTTTTCGTGGTACGAAACAAAAATCGGCCTCCA
Source organism: Dactylis glomerata (assembly GCA_007115705.1). NCBI lineage: Eukaryota > Viridiplantae > Streptophyta > Magnoliopsida > Poales > Poaceae > Dactylis > Dactylis glomerata. The sequence goes on from QXEO01000553.1 coordinate 14,002,706, forward strand.
TGGCGTTCCTCGCCATCCCAAGGGCCACGAGCGTGTCCGATATGGCATTGTTCTGACAAACTATGCCATGCTCATGGCCGAATCTCTAGCTCATTTAACCTAAAAGTCATGCAACCTCGAACATGATAGGTCATTTCTATGAAGGGACTTTCTGGTAAACATTTTTTCTCAAGGTTTGATTTTTTTCCCGCATATAGGTCACATAAAATGATGTCACATGAAGGTCTCACATTTTTTCAATTTTTTTGAATTAGTTACGCCTGATTTGAGACCCACATGAAATGACAACGCCCGAAAACTCCCGCTCGCGCCCAGGCGGTGCGGATTCCCGTTTTTTCCCCACCTGTTTAGTGAAGAAATGACATGTTTCGGATCCAAACATAATTTTTTCAAAAAATCAGGATGCTTACTTTTTAGCGCTGAAGTGCAAAACCACCCCGGTTCCAGCGAAATCGGCAGAACTTGCACAAAATTCAAAAAATACCTCTGAAGGCTACCGCAAAAAAACGAGAGCTGATATGCGTATCCCAGGTGGTCTATTATTTATGTGGGGTGTTTTTCCCAGCTTTCAATTTCGCGTTTTGGTAGCTGCTTCATAAAAAACCCGATTTCGGTACTCCAAAAATGGAAAAAGCAATTTTTGTGGTACGAAACGAAAATCAGCCTCCGTGGCGTTCCTCGCCATCCCAAGGGCCATGCGCATGTCTGATATGGCCTCGTTCTGACAAACTATGCCATGCTCATGGCCGAATCTAGCTCATTTAACCTAAAAGTCATGTAACCTCGAACGTGATAGGTCATTTCTGTGAACGTGATAGGTCATTTCTGTTAGGCTATAGGAGCACATAACAACACCGTGGAGTCCAAGAGCCCCCCCAGTAGACCTGTCGTGGGAGTTCCCTGCCCTACGCCCAACATTTTCGAGAGTGTTATCGCATGTGTCTGAAGAGAGTGACACCTCGGAGATAGATGTTGCCTCTCTAAGCACCCTAACACACGTAGCTACATATATTAGAGGGAAAGTGATAGCTTTGGGGGGGGGGATTCCTACTCCTCTCAGGCTCTGCGTACATCGAAACTCTAGCCATGTGGGCCTGCACGGTCTACCCCTTTGACTTCCCTCCAACGACGGTTGACCGGTGGACCATTTTACGTTATTTTGTTTGGTTAGGCTATAGCAGCACGGAACAACACCGTGGAGTCCAAGAGCCCCCCTAGTAGACCCGTCGTGGGAGTTTCTCGCCCTATGCCCGAGATTTTTGAGAGTGTTATCGCATGTGTCTGAAGAGGGTGACACCTCGGAGATAGATGTTGCCTCTCTAAGCACCCTAACACACGTAGCTACATATAGTAGGGGAAAGTGATAGCTTGGGGGATTCCTACTCCTCTCAGGCTCTGCGTACATCGAAACTCTAGCCATGTGGGCCCGCGTGGTCTACCCCTTTGACTTCCCTCCAACAATGGTTGACCGGTGGACCTTTTTTAATTTATTTTGTTTGGTTAGGCTATAGGAGCACGGAACAACACCGTGGAGTCCAAGAGCCCCCCAGTAGACTTGTCGTGGGAGTTTCCCGCCCTATGCCCGACATTTTCGAGAGTGTTATCGCATGTGTCTAGAGAGGGTGACACCTCGGAGATAGATGTTGCCTCTCCAAGCACCCTAACACACGTAGCTACATATATTAGGGGGAATTGATAACTTTGGGGGCTTTCAACATGGAACAACACCGTGGAGTCCAAAAGCATCATAGACCCGTGGTGCGAACTTCCTATCGTGTCATTTCATGCGATCCCATACATCATTTTCCGAAATCTTGAAACATCAAAATATCTATATTTTGTTAGTTTATGATATATTTTAGTGGTGCATAAATTATCATGAAACCAAATGCGGGATTTTTTTTTTGGAAAAATCTAAGCCGACGGCAATGCCGTCGGCATAGGTTGGACCGACGGTCCTCCGTGACGGCCGTTAGGCATGCAGTTTATGGGCCCACCTTGGGCCGATGGCTTTGATATGCCGATGGCTTTGCTGTCGGCGTACCTTCATAGGCCGACGGCTTTGCTATGCCGACGGCTTTGCCGTCGACGTAGATAAGTAGGCCGACGGCTTTTCTACGCCGACGGTCTTTTTCGTAGAATTCCTATTCAACAAGCTACGCCGACGGCCCCTATAAAAAGCCGTCGGCATAGCTCTGGGCCGTCGGCTTAGTGTCTTGTTCCCGTAGTGATCACTAATGATTTATGGTATACACTGGAATGTATGTATATATGTGTATACATACGTATGTGTGGTGACTGTCTACGGATTGAAGGAGCTAGACATTGATGTAGTACCCGACTTGTGGAATTACAGTGTCATGGTCATGGTTGACGGGGTACCTTAACTAAATATTACACCAATGCGTGGAGAAAACTTAATCTACTCCCTCCGTCCCGAAATAAGCTGCGCGACGGTGTTTTTGCAAAAACACCCCCGTAGTTTTTCACCTGAAGAAAATAGCCCTCCCGCACTCCTTCCCTTTCCTCCCGTCGCCGCCCACCTCCTCGCCACCGCCTCGATTCGACCCGCCACCGTCGCCGGCCGGTCCCGGCGGTTTCCTGGCGCCACACAGTGACCGCTCCGGAACCGCCCCATCCTCCTCTATCGATCCCATGGCGTGGAGGTGTAGAACCGCAACCCCACCACAAACCCTAGCCCTGGCGAAGGCAAGGTTCGATTTTTGGGATTAATGGTGGCATCAGCGTCCTCGATCTATGAATATGGGGCCCTGGGGATCCATGGCGGCGTCGGTGTTCCCGGACTCCGGCAAGCGTCGATCTTTGGCATCCATGGTCGTCGTGAGGCCCTCAAGGATGCCGGCGTCCTCATGCTCTAGAGCTCGCTACTACCGCCGGCCTCCTGCGCCTTGCTCTCCTGCACGAATTCCTCTCGCTTTACGCGCCGGCCGCCAAGGAATCCTCCCTGCCGCAGCAGCTCCCGGGCTCCAACTCCAAGCCGCCGCCAACTCCACCCGCTCAAGGTAAACACGCGCGGCTCCCTGCTCTTGCTGCGCAATTGGTTCATGTGTGTGGGGCGGATCTTTCTTGAATTTGCCAAATTCGGCGAATTCTCTGTGGCTTGGGAAGGATGGGGATTAATTGAACACTTGCAATGCTTCTGTTTGTTCCTCTTCAGAACTGGTTAAACAGGACGTAACACAAGCTAACAGACAAATAAAGAAGTGATGTGTAGATACTAGCCAGTGAGGGCTGTTTTGTTTTTAGTTCATTTAGTTCCATGACCTGATTTTACTGTAAAGCTTCGCTTTTGTTAAGGAAACATTAAACCTGGTTGGGGAATGCTTGTGCCAAAATTTGATTATCTAGCCAGTGGTTTCAGATAGTTTTCTATGTCATTGTTTAATCTTGTATGGTATGTTTAGGTATAAAGAGCAGTGCCTAAGGGTAAAGAAATCTAGCAGCCAATTGTGTGAATAACAAATTCCAAAGTGGATTACAGTACTCAGACAGATGTCATAAAATCTGAATTTTCTTGTGCTAAAATTTTCTTGGCAAGTATTTGTAGAGGATTAATAGCAGAACCACTTGTTCTTTTCGGATAATTACAAGGTTAAAAAGAGGCAAATTGAGCATCAGATTTGGTCTTTGGTGTGTCTGTCTTCTTCTTCTCTGTACTAAGCCTGTAATAAAAAGAAATTGAGCATCAGATTTGGTCTTTGGTGCGTCTGTCTTCTTCTTCTTCTCTGTCTTCTTCTTCTTCTGAACTTTTCCGTCTTTCCTCTCGATTACCTCCAAGGCAAAATATGCACCCCATTTTTGATGATCTGTTAGGTTAACTGATGTTTTTTTATTACTTCTTCATGATCCATAGCACCATCTCCTTCCTCATGATCCATAACACCATCTCCTTCCTCATGATCCATAACACCATCTCCTTCCTCATGATCCATAGCACCATCTCCTTCTAAAGGAAGCACATTCAAATCAATAGCATCTCGTTGTCCTTGAGCATCTCGTTGTCCTCGAGCATCTTGTTCTTGTCCTTGAGCATCTCGTTGTCCTCGAGCATCTTGTTCTTGTCCTTGAGCATCTCGTTGTCCTCGAGCATCTTGTTCTTGGCCTTGAGCATCTCGTTCTTCTTGAGGAAGCACATTCAAATCTATAGCACCTCGTTCTTCTTGAGGAAGCACATTCAAATCTATAGCACCTCGTTGTCCTCGAGCATCTTGTTCTTGTCCTTGAGCATCTCGTTGTCCTCGAGGGAATTCAACCTTGTAGGTGTTAGCTAGGTCAACACACATTCCTATAAAAGAGCGAGATTTGAACGAACTTGCTTAAGAACAAGAATACAATAGTTGAATCCATGAGGAAAAATAAAATCATGAACTAGCTTACCATGTACCAATGGTGCAGAGAAACATGTTCTCCTTTTGGCGCATCATGTTATATTTGCACATGTGAAGTGCTTTATGAGGTGCTTTCTTTCTCTTGGTAACCAGCTTACACACGTTTTTGCCAACAACTTGCTCCTTCATGTCGCTGTATAAAGAGGAGGTTAAATTTACATGACATGAGCACCACCATCTCTTAGAAATCAAAACTAGAATAGGAATTGAAACTTACGCAAAGGAAACAATGGTAATATCATCAATTTTGGGCCTTTTCTTGTTCTCTTGAACTTCCATCGTTCTCTTTCTCCGAGAACTTGAGGTCGACATGATTCCTAACATAAAATTAAAATGATTAGCTTATTTAGAGTACAAGACCCTTTTGATGTTGTACATCACAAGAACCGAGAATCAGATTCAGCACCTAGGGCGTTGGCGAGGGAGCTGCAGACGCGACGACGCCGGCGAGAGGTAGCTCTGGACGCGGCCACCGGCGAGGGAGCTGCGGGCGGCGGCGGCAGTAAGGGGCGCCGACAAGGGAGCTGCAGACGAGGCCGCCGGCAAGGGAGCTGCGGACGCGGCCGCCGGCGAGGGAGCTCCGGGCGAGGCCGCCGGCGAGGGAGCTCCGGGCGCGGCCGCCGGCGAGGAAGCTGCAGACGCGGCCGCCGGTGAGGGAGCTCCGGGCGCGGCCGCCGGCGAGGGAGCTCTGGGCGCGGGCGCCGGCACCGGCGAGGGAGCTTCGGGCGCGGCCGCCGGTGAGGAAGCTCCGGGCGCGGCCGCCGGCGAGGATCACGCGTGGGCGCTGATCGCGGCCGGATCACGCACGGGCGCTGATCGCGGCCGGATCGCGCGGGGGCGCTGATCGCGGCCTGATCGCGTGCATGGCGGGCAGGAGCTGATTGCGGGACTTGATTGCTTCAAATTTCAAACAACCAAGACGTTTCTGTAAAATCGCGTGTAGTTCAAAAAAATTCTCCCCCGCGCAGCTTATTTCGGGACGGAGGGAGTACATGTTGTCCAGTATTCTGTGTGTGGAAGGAGTAGGGCCTACATGCCAGTGAGTTGGTGTGGCGTATTATGCATATGGCTTTCAATATATCTCACCTACAAGTATAGCAAGTTTATTTGGAAATTGGCTAGTGAGAATCTCCAAAAAGAAAGTACAGATCAGAGTGGGTGCATGTTCTTTAGGGCATGTACAACGCAGCCGCTTAGAGCAGGCGCTAGGATGAAAATCCTGTCCGTTACGTGCGATTCCTAGTCTAGGCAGGGATTTTTCTTTGCGTCGACTCCTTCCTTTGCGCCGAGCGCTAACCAAGTTTCTTTTCCCACGCGTAAAATTAGGAGGCGTCAGGCGCTACAGATCCGCTCTATTTTAGCACTGAAAACACGCACTACAGATTGCCCCCCTAGCATCTGGCGTTGGAGCAGCCGGACCCTAGCGTCCAGATTAATTTTTCGTTAGCGACCACAATTAGCGCCCAGCGTTGGGACGCACAACGCTTAGAGGATAATCAAATTAATGCGAATTATTTTTTTGAATCTAAGCGCCTGTACAAGCGTCTAGCATTGTACATGCCCTTAGTATGGACCATATGGAACAAGGAACATCACAAATGATTATATTTTAAAAATATATAAAATCTACTTCTTTTATGCGGGTTATCCACTAGCTACTCATTGGATCCGTATGTGATCCTTAACAAACGAAGAAACGAGAAGATTCGGTTACTAGGTGCAACCGGTTAGAGAAGGTTGCACATGATATATATAAACCAGTGCAACTGACGTTTTGATCTTTGTTTGACATGTTGATGCTTAGACACTGCTCGAACTCTGTACTTTTTTTAATGGTTGATACAGGTTTTGATCTTGAGTAGCCCATGATTTAACTTGTGTAAGACATGCTACTAATAAATCAACAGAAAGCCATATGCATCAATCGATGCTGGGGCGTTGTACTCCATTTCGAAAAAACATGCTAGTGACTGCGTGTTTGAGTTGGCTGGTTGCCACAGACTTGTTTTGTTACTTAAGCGTGAGTGTGCTCGATTGTAAGTGTTATGTTGAAAATAAGTATAAAAAAATGATTCTCCGCTTCTCTTCTATCTCTTGCTTCTTCTCCATGTCACAAGCATAATTCATACTGGGCGTTACTTCACAGTGGTGTCTTATTGGTGGCATGGTGGTCCCGTGTGTTAACAGATAACTTAGTTATTGTTTTGATAGCCTAGTTATTGTTTTGATAGCCTAGTTATTGTTTTGATCTCTAACTAATTATGGCCTGATCTTGCTATCTTCTTGTGCAAGACATGAGCTGTTTGTAGGCTATTTATAGCAACGATTCCTATCAATGAAATCAGTTGCCCCAAACCGAGTATCCTCTCCTCCTCCCGTCGATCGTAGTTTAGGCTCCTTCATGGTATCAGATTCCTAGATCCAATCCACAGCTTCCGCCACCATCCCCTCTCCCTCGCCGCCATGAGCTCGATCGGCTACCTCTCCGGTTCCTCCTCGGACTCCGACGACGATGCCTTCGACCAGTTCGGTATCCCCGTCGCAACTCAAACTCTACCCACCCCTCAGCTGCAGGCTCTCCGCATCCGTGACCATGTCCTCGTCACGCTGGATTACGAGAAGGAGAACTATGGCCTCTGGAGTCGCCAATTCCTCACCGCACTCTCCAAGTTCGGGCTCCGGGATCACATCGACGGCTTCTACGCCTAGGGCACCTCCGACTGGTTGCTCAACGACTTTGCCATCATCTCGTGGTACGACACCATGGTCACGCTCGCCACTCTGGCGATCGTGGAACCGCGCAACGCCACCGCCCTCTCCCTCTGGCGCGCCATCCGCAGCGTCTTCCACGACAATCGTGACACGCGCGCCACCTACCTCCGTGACGAGTTTCACGGCTTCAACCAAGGCGATCTCTCCGTCGTCGACTACACCTCCAAGATGAAGGAGATGGCGGACACGCTCGGCGACCTTGGCTCTCGCGTCCGAGATCGCGACCTCGTCCACAACGTTCTCCACGGCCTCAACGAACAGCTGCAACACGCAGTCCCGCACGTGACGCGCGGTCGTCAGCCCACCTTCATCAAGCTCCGCTCCTTCTTGCTCCTGGAGGAGCAGCGCCTCGGTCGTCGTGCTCGCGTCGTCGCCCACAACGCGCTCCTCGCCCAGGCTCATCTCGTGTTCCAGGCCGCCGGCGCTCCCATGCCGGCCTACATCAACCCTGCTCCGCCCCCCTACTTCAACCCGATGCCAGCAGGCTTCTACGGTGCGGGTGCCTCCCACGCCGGCCCTTCCACCGCTCCAGGTCAGGGCAAGAAGAAAAAGAAGAAGGGGGCTGCTGCACCGGCTCCGTTCGCCCCTCCCTTCACGGGCGCACGTCCGCCTGCTCCACGCCCGTCTGCACCGGCTCTGCTGGTACGTTCCAGGCCTGGGCCGGCCCCGGCATCCTCAGTTCCGCCCCTGGTGCCCGTCTGCCCACCCCGACCGCGCCGCAAGGTCTCGCCGTCCATGCTGCGCCGGCTGCACCGACCGCTCCTCCGGCTGCTCCTCCGACGCAGTGGGACCAGTCCGCCCTCATCGCCGCACTGAACTAGATGGCACTCCAGGCGCAATCTGGACAGGACGACAAGTGGGTTTTTGACAGCGGTGCTTCCTCTCACATGGGCTCCGGTTCTGGTATACACCTTTCTCCTCGTCCCTCCAATTTCCCCTCTCATATCATTGTCGGTGATGGTTCTTCTCTTCCTATCACCGGCACTGGTTCCATTCACTTTCGCACATTCACTCGTCCTCTCTCCCTTCTCAACATTCTTGTTTCTCCTAAACTCATCAAAAATCTAGTGTCTGTCCGTGCTTTTACACGTGATAATTTTGTTTCCATTGAATTTGACCCTTTTGGCTTCTCTATCAAGGATTTGGCAACGGGACGGGTAATTCACCGATGTAACTCCACCGGCGACCTCTACCCCTTCGTGCAGCCGTCCCAATCTTTTCTCGCCACCGTCTCTGCAACTCTGTGGCATCAGCGGCTTGGACACCCCGACATTGAAGCATTGGCAAACGCCTCCAAATACTTCAAATTCAGTTGTAATAAAAGTTTACCCATGCACTGCGATGCATGTCGTTTGGGCAAACACACTAGACTCCCTTTTTCTTCTTCTACCACCAAAACATCTGCTGCTTTTGAGCTATGTCATTGCGATTTATGGACTAGTCCTGTATTAAGCATCTCGGGTTATCAATATTATCTTGTTATCTTGGATGATTTTACACACTTCACTTGGACATTTCCTATTCGTAAAAAGTCTGAAGTCCATCACCTTCTTGTTGCGTTCTATGCCTATGTTCGGACGCAATTTTCATCCTCCATTAAAGCTTTCCAGACTGACAATGGACGCGAATTTGACAGTGCTGCGAATCGCGCTCTTTTCACTACCCATGGCACTCTCCTTCGCCTCACCTGCCCATACACCTCCCAACAAAATGTAAAATGGCAAGGCCGAGCGTATTCTTCGTACACTCAATGACAGCGTCCGCACACTCCTCATACACGCGTCCATGCCATACCCATGGTGGGCTGAGGCACTCGCCACCTCCACCTACCTCCTAAATCGCCGCCCGTGCAAATCTAACGCTCTCACCACTCCCTACGAGCTTCTTCACGGTTGTGCTCCCGATTTTTGGTCACTTCGAGTTTTTGGTTGCCTATGCTATCCTAATCTAACCGCTACAGCACCTCATAAACTCGCACCTCGCTCTACTCCTTGTGTCTTTCTCGGCTATCCGGAAGGACGCAAAGGTTATCGCTGCTATGATCCAGTGTCTCGGCGCATTATTTTTTCACGGCATGTTACTTTTGTGGAAAAAGTGTTTCCTTTCAACTCACTGGACTTTAGCATCGCCACGGCATCTCCTCCGCGCGCCAACGACGACAAACCCTCTCCGGACTACGTCGAGCACGGCGCGCCCCTGCATGCCACAGTGATGGGCCATGCAGCCCGTCGCCACGCGGATCGCCCTCGAGCTGCAATCCACCCGGCTCCTCTTCACCCGCCTCGACAATGACCATGTCATCAGGCCACGGCCCGTCCTCTGCTACGGGCTCCGCGGCCTCCTCGGTCCGCGACCTCGCGCCCTCGACATCCTCGTCATCCTCGACGTCCGACGTCGCGCCCTCCAGCTCGGCATCACCCGCCGCTTCATTGGTGCCTGTCGCGTCGCCTCCTCATCATCACATGGTCACTCGAGCTCAGCACGGCATCTTCAAGCTGAACCCTCATTACGCCCATGTCGCCACCACGATGGTGTCGCCCCTCCCCTCCTCGGTTCGGGAGGCTCTCCATGACTCCAACTGGCGCGAGGCGATGCAGGAGGAATTCGACGCCCTCTCGTCGAACAACACCTGGACGCTGGTTCCTCGGCCTCCCCACACCAACGTCATCACCGGCAAATGGGTCTTTCGGCACAAGACACGCGAGGATGGCTCCCTCGAGAGGTACAAAGCTCGTTGGGTCGTTCGTGGCTTTGCCCAACGTCCCGGCATCGACTATGGAGAAACCTTCTCGCCGGTCGTCAAACCGGCAACGATCCGCACCGTGCTTACCTTCGCGTCCTCCCGCAACTAGCCTGTACACCAGTTGGACGTGAAGAACGCCTTCCTCAACGGCATCCTCGACGAGCAGGTCTACTGCTACCAGCCAGCCGGTTTTGTTGATGCTCAACGCAAGGATCACGTCTGCAAGCTCGTCAAGTCCCTCTATGGCTTGAAGCAAGCGCCGCGAGCCTGGTTTCATCGCTTCGCCGCCTTCGCCATCACCATTGGCTTCACCGCCTCTCGCTCTGACACCTCGCTGTTCATACTACGATGGGGCGCCGACGTGGCGTACGTGCTACTGTACGTCGACGACATCGTCTTGACGGCCTCCTCCTCGACCTTGCTCCGCGCTCTCATCGACAAGCTCATGCTCGAGTTCGCGATGAAGGACTTGGGGCCCTTGCACTACTTCCTCGGCATTCGTGTACGCCGTACGCCTCGTGGCTTCTTCCTCAGCCAGGAGCAGTACGCCGAGGAGATCCTGCAGCGCGCAGGCATGGTGCAGTGCAAACTGGCCACCACACCCGTCGACACCCTTCCCAAGGTCGCCGTCGACGCTGGTGCTCCGGTTGCTGATCCCTCTGAGTACCGCAGCCTCGCAGGTGCTCTCCAGTACTTGACCATGACGCATCCCGATCTTGCATATGCCGTGCAGCAAGTCTGCTGACACATGCATGATCCGTGTGACGGTCATCTTGCCATCATCAAACGTATCCTCTGATACGTTCGTGGCACCACGAGCTCTGGTCTGCTGCTCCACAGCTCCTCTCCCCTCGACATCGTTGCCTACTCGGATCCGGACTGGGCAGGATGCTCGGACACTCGGCGCTCTACCTCCGGCTAGAGTGTCTATCTCGGCGGTGCTCTTGTGAGTTGGTCCTCTAAGCGCCAACCCACTGTATCGCGCTCGAGCGCCGAGGCTGAGTACCGTGCCGTTGCCAATGCCGTTGCTGATTGCGTATGGCTACGGCAACTCCTCGATGAGCTCAGTTCCCCTCCCTCCAAGGCCACGGTGGTCTTTTGTGATAATATCTCAGCGGTGTACATATCTACAAATCCAGTTCATCATCGACGAACGAAGCATATTGAGTTAGACATTCACTTCGTGCGCGAGAAGGTGGCTCTAGGCGAACTTCGGGTCGTTCATGCGCCTACTACTCAGCAGCTTGCTGATATCATGACCAAAGGACTACCTACGGTGTCATTTCAGTCATTCCGGTCCAGTCTATGCGTTTTGCCAAGCGCCAAAGTATCGACTGCGGCGGGGTGTTAACAGATAACTTAATTATTGTTTTGATAGCCTAGTTATTGTTTTGATAGCCTAGTTATTGTTTAGATCTCTAACTAATTATGGCCTGACCTTGCTATCTTCTTGTGCAAGACATGAGCTATTTGTAGGCTATTTATAGCAACGATTCCTATCAATGAAATCAGTTGCCCCAAACCGAGTATCCTCTCCTCCTCCTGTCGATCGTAGTTTAGGCTCCTTCACCGCGCTAGCAAATGCGCTATCCCCCACGTCACCATTAGGCTATTGTATATACTAGTCCTAGCTACCTATATAGCTCAACGTATCGCCACCGCATCATATAGATAAACGCATACAGTATATGGATAGAGTTTACTGTCGCGCTCATAGCCCAAAAACAGTTAGCTCAGTGTCGCGCTGGTCTCTAGTGACAGCAGAGCAGACGGTTGAGATGTATGACATGCATGTGCTCTGTCCATAATCTGAGGTTCATTGCTCCCTCCGACCACTAATACTTGTTTTTGACCGGATGTATCTAGATACTAAAAAGTGTCTAGATACATCATGCTAAAAATAAGTATTAGTGGTCGGAGAGAGTACTACCGTATACGTAAAAGCGTTCGGAAAATAATATGGTCGCATCGTGTCGGCTAATCTTGCACCGATGCGCCTATCAGCGACGAGTTTTCTCTTCTGTTTATGCACTCTTGCGACTTTGGCGTCTTTGTTGCGTTGCAACGGCGAAAATTCTATGCATGCTTTACTTGCAACTTACAAGTGATTGCACTGAGAACCAATTTTGTTCTCCTTGGTCTGGATGCTTCGGCCACCCTCTCGTCCATGGCCATTGGGCATGTGGTATCTTTGAATGATGAGACTGCCGAAGCAGGTGTGTTGGCGCCTAACTCTGAGGCGCTCTTTGCAAAAGAGTTGTCTGACTTACTCGTCAGTTTAGAGGCCGCTAGTCCTAGATATGGCATGGAGATTGTTTGTGTCTCAGCGGGGAAGGCTTCTGATGGCATAATCGGAAAGGTGGAGAAGTCTCTCAGGACCAAAAGAAAGAAGATGGTTTTCTCCTAGAAGTTTCCGTGGCAGCTTGATTGATGTACCCATTTAAGTTGGTGGGTTCGTTCAGTTGGTCTTATTTGCGGTGTGGTGCTCTTTCTGTTGTTAGTTTGTAGTAGTTGTAGGTTAGGGGTTTTTGTTGGTCGGGGTTTTTGGTGTTGCTTGTGATGTTGTTGTATCGGTTTTTGTCCAGTTTTTCATTCATTAATTGAGCAATTCTCTTCTTCTTAATTAATAGATTGGAATAAAGCTTTTGCCCCCGTTTAAAAAAAAAAATCTGTTCTCCTTTACCGTTTCAGGTGTCTTCTCTCCTGTACTGTGTGGCTGTGGAATTCACGGCGGGAACTTGTGGCGACTTTGCGTATTGTTTCCTCGTATAGATTATAGCCACGTGGTATATCCAAACGGAATAAAAATGCACCGTTTCCTGAAGTTGACGCCACGGAGCCGCCCAGGCCCAGCCACTCGTCACTCGTGCGATGGTGCATTCGCGAGATCAACCGACGGGCGAGAGGCCGATCGAGATGCACCATCGCTCGCGTCGCTTGTGTCCAAGCACTTAAATCCGGCAGCGTGTTTGAGCCTGACCACGCACGCTGTCAATCCATTGGCCGACGCCGGATGCTTTCCGACATACCACTGAGTTCTCTGGCACCTAGCTGCTTCAATCCTAAACTACGTACGACACTTGGATAGGATAGGATATACTGTACTACATTTTGCTCCGATCGTAAATTACGCCTTAACTTTCTAAGATCATGACTGCTTGGAGTAGTAACCAGGACGCGGCGGGACACTATTCAATTCGTACGATCGCGCATGATCCGCGCGGTATTGTCAACAGTAGTGGTCGACGTCGATCGATTGGGAGACCTGACTACCCAGGCCAGAAGTGTCTGGACTGGCCACATCATCGCATGCATACATCGGGTATTTATTTCTACTTGTGGTCTCGCGCGCCGTCACGTACGCTTTCACTTAATTCAAAAATCCAGATCGGTTGCGGGCGGATCACGGAACAGATCGACGTGTACTACTGCTGACTTGCATCTTGTCAATCATCAAGCAACCATCACTGATGATTTATGGCACAGTACGACAAATGCTTTGCATACGACACTAGGTATACTGGAATGTACAGTAGTACGTACTCATCATCCATCGTGTTTGAGTATATGGCCTACATACGTGTGCGCGCCAGCTGCCCTGCTAACTGTCTACGGATCGTTTATTTCATTTTGGTAATTAAATTACATTCTACCGATCGAATTATCGAATGAGCTTGTATATCACGGCCAACGCAATGCCTTAAATGAAGATTACACCACTGCGTGGTGAAAGGCTCCTAAATAATCTACCCGTTGTCTAGTGATTGCGTGTGTGAGTTAGCTGAGACTAGGTCTCGTTATTTATGCGTCTTGTGCTCGATTGTACTACTAAGGGTTATGCTGAAAATGAAGAGAAACTGAATTCCATCCTCCGCTTCTCTTATATCTCCTGCTTCTTCTCCACGGAATCGATACATGAATTCTGGATGTCACAAGCAGTCATACCGTGGTTGAGATCGTTACACTTGGAACCAGACTTGGGCGCTTGGCTGATTGGATTCCGCTGTTTGAGTGCTCTCTCCCCTCGTCGATTAGGAGCGGTATTCCAGACTCGGGTCGTGGTCACAGTAGTGCGACTTTGATCGTTGCTACTGTGACCGCTATAAATCCTAGCGCCATCCAACTCGATTGCAGACCCCGCTGCAGCGAAAAGCGATGGCATGTATGATGAGATTAAAATTTAAGGTGGCAGTGGTCATGTCATGATGATATAAGGGTTGTTCACAGATGCATCCTTCATGGATGCAAGAAGTTGTGAATTCCTACGCAACCTATCAACACGCACAGGCACGGCTAGCGCAATTGGAAAGAAGTTGTACGAAAAACGAAGGACAGCCAACGTATGGTTGGATGATTAGGAGGACGGTAGAATCCCAAGCCCACCATAAAAAAAACATCGGGTTTAACGCTTTTTCATCTCTTAGAGTATTTGTGAGTGTTGCATATGTGCCGTGTTTCCAAAGAAAATATAACAAAATATAATGAGTATCAAACAATTTTCTAATGTAATGAAATCATGGGGTTTCGTAGAAAATGGTACTTGAATGTTTGAATTACATTATCCTCCATTATATTTAAAAATAGTACTAGAAGATAGAATCTTGTTGCGAATGTAGTTTTTCTCTAACCTGTAAAAAAAATCATCCACAACACATATAATTCCTATATCTTTTTTTGCGAAAAAATTCCTATATATATCCTCTAGAGTTCCACTGATAATTCTGAATCTGAAAAGCCCCAAACCAAAGTATATACGATGTGAGAAAAGCGCGATAGCGAAAAAAGTTGAGACGACCGAAGAGTCGACAAGAGTAGTAGCCGTATTTGTGGCCGGGCGGTGTCGGGATCAATTTCTGCGATTCGGGAGCCGCCGCCCGGTTAAAGGCAAAACGGTTGGACGAGGGCGTCCCGTGTGGCCCCGTGTGTGCCCGAAGCGGGGTGGACCCCACGCGTGACGCGGCGCAGGCAGGAAATTTCCGCAGCGCACGGCACCCCGTGGTATCATTCCCTTGGCGGGAATGGAATATTCGGAGAGCTACGCCTCCATCGCCGTTCGCCGGCCTGGCTACACATGGGAGACTGTCCGTGAATTCTCCCTCTGCCCTCCGTCACGTCCACTATTTACAGCAATTGCCCTCCTTGCCCTGTCGCGTATAATTGGTGCTTCAAGGTGTCGTACACTCCTCCATAACAGCATTGTTATTCATTTAATTTTGAAACCAGTTTGCAACCCAAAACACGATACAAGTTATGTAGTGTATTGTTTAGATGTTAGAGGCATTTTTACGCCAAGATTACAGTATATATAGGCCGCGTGTGCCACATGCCCTCGCTTTATCCACGGACCTATTAGCTGTATCTCTTAAATAGAGTTTGCAAATTTTCCAAATCTGAAGTCAAATGTGGGGCTAGAGGAATTGGGACGGTCTTTTTCCTCCGGTGCAAAGCGAGTTTGGTGTTAACTCGAAATCCTATTCGTTCCCTCGTGCTAAACAAGGTCGTCGGATTAGGAGAGATTTCCTTATGAGCTACTAGCCGAATGCCCATGCGTTGCCACGGTCTGTTAAATGATTTTTATGTACACATATTGCACATCTAAACATAATATGCAAGTAATATATGTGTTCACTGAAAATATAGACACATTATTTTCTTCCACGCGTAAAGACCCGGGAAACACTGATGCTTAAAATCCGCAAAACAGAACTTTTGTGAAATTCCTGAGAACTGTTTGAATTTGCTACAAATTGATTCCCGTAGGCAGCAACACCGGCAAAAAACAATTATCGCTACCAAGGTGCATCCTTCTAATTCTTACTTGTCCAAATAGTTACTGAAAAAGTTTGATCCTCTCGAGCTAAACACTGCGGGTCAAGTCCACCAGATCACGCGCTGTCGCTCAAATGACTTCTCTAATGCACCACCAAGATTTAGTCCGATGAATAAAATACATAAACGTGTTCCACTAAAACACATAAACGTCTTCCAAGATTTAGTGCCATTAAAAAAACACATAAACGCCGTTATTGGTTGGAGCCTCGGAGTAAAAAAGTGTTGCATATAATTATTTTTAAAAACTTAGACTTTGTTGAGATGGAAGTATAATACAATGGCGGCACGACGAGTCTTCGATCGGGCTGGAGATGGAAGAAGGGTGGATCTGCAGGAAGAATGGGCTCCTATTAATTAGTGCGGATTGCGGGTGAACCATGACGCTTCGACCATGATAATGCGGTGCCGCGATGGCAACAGTGTGAACAATGTGGACGGTGGCCCCACTTCGGTGCGATAGGAGGGATGTGTGCAGCGATACGACCAAAAGTCTCGCCGATCTTCAGTTGGCTCCAGCAACGATGTCGCTAGCGAGCGTCCTTACCCTCCTTACAGGCGTTGCCGAGGTGCGTCAACACTTCACTCTCTCCCACTTCGGTTTGGTAGATGTCTCTAGGCGAAAGCATAGGTTCATATTCAGATCGGCGCGATAGCGGCATCCTCAAAGTACTCACTCTATTAGGAACTTTTGGAGACACATCTAGGAGGTTCCATGTTGCACTCCTTTGGTGCTCGTTGTTGTCCAAGGTCTAATCGGCAGGGGTGTTATGTTGGCGAAGCTAAGATGATGCCTTCCTCGATCGGGACCGACCAAGTTCCACCATCTACATGTCGACTCCTTTAGGCATCAAGGGTGGATGGTGCGTCGGTGAGGAATGTTGAGTTAAAATTCTTGTTCTTTGGAGGAGTCAGGCGATGATCGAGACAACGGCTTTGATGCTTAGTTTAGGATAAGCTCTTTCATGTTCTAGTTGTTCGTGAGTAACAGATGCCTTGTTGTCTGCAACGAGTTGTAGTAGTCTTATATTGGAATTCTGTCTTCCATAGAAACATGGCACATCTTTGGCGTACTCTCGAAAATGAAGTTAAACTTGTAGATTTTGACCATGTTTAAAAATAAACATATCAATCTTGGTAATAATATCTAATGCATAGTGAAAACATATTTTATGGTGGTTCTCGAAATATATGATTGATATTGTAGACATCGATATTTTTTCATATTATTTGTTTAAACTTTTGAGAGTTGAACTCCGACTAAAAATTATGGGCAACATATATATTCTTAAAAGGAGCAAAGTATACTAAGACAATATAAAAATAACAAACATCATTAAAGCAAAAGGGTATTATGGTCCAAGGGCAACACCGTAAATACATCGGAAACTTTAGCTTGCCATCTGAATAAATGCGAGCGAGCCTCCTCGCTGGGACTCCACACGAACCACCCAAACTCCCAAGAAAAGAAAACGCAGGCTCCAAGGGGAAAGAAACGCCTTCCTTCCTTCCCCGGCAATCTCGTGCGCGTGCGCATTTCCTCCTAAACCCCAATCAAACCTGCTCCGGCGAGCCGGAGACCGGCGGAGGACTCTCGCGCCCCCCGCGGAGGTGTGTTTCTTGTCGCGAATCCCTGTTTCTTGATCTCCTTGTTCTTGGCTTCTGGCTGATCCTTTAGGCCAATCCGTGAGCTTGTTTTCTCTCGGATCGTTGGGTTGTTACTTCGGCGGTAGGAGGTGACGGGTTTTCAGTTTTTGGGGAGGTTTGGATTAGATTGGGCGCAGGGCGGAGAGTTGGGAGAGGATTTTGTCCGGGGATAATCTCTCCTAGTGTTTCCTGAATCGGGAGGTTTATTAGGTGCTTTGTTCCCTTGATTTACTGCTTGGTAGCCGTGGATGGAGCGTTTGAATAGTACTAGTAATTTTTGCATTTGGAATATCGAATAGTTTAGCTACTGTGATGGAGACTCTGAATTTTTTATTCAGAGAGGTTGAGGTCAGGTTAGCTTTTTACCTGCATCTACTTTGGGAATCTCTGTACCGGCGCTGGTTAATAAAGTCAAGTCTAAGTGGATTGGTTGCCAAGAATATAAGCCACGCATTTGAACTAAATAATACTAGGGGTGAATAAATATTTATTTATGCTTGGTGAAAATTCGCTTTGGTTTGTGGTGTTTTTTATAAGAATAGTCTGCCATGTGCATGACCAAATTCGCAGATGGCATGATCTTGTTATTATGCGGAAAAAGGAGCAGCAATTGTGTCTGCTTTCAGTGGTCTACTAGATGTCTTGTACTTGCCATCATTGAGCTGGGGCTAGCCAATAGATGGATCAATTTGTTTCCCAAATTGCTTTGGATCATTAGATGCGTCAGTTTTGCCTATGCTTGGGTGCTAACCAAATTTTAGAAAGTTGCGCTAAGATTAGTGGGTTTAATGTTTCTTAAAAACCAGTTGGATCATTGGGTAGAATCAAATTTCCCCATATTTGTGTGGTAACCAACAAAGTTGCATTTCGATTAATGGTTTAAAGTTTGTTTTAAAGCATGGTTTTCTTATGGATGTTACTAATTATTAAGAGCTGTATAGCCTCAGTTATGAAACTTAACATTGAATCAGTAGACTCCATTTGCTCATTGTCTTACATCCTCCTTTGATGCTTTCAGGTGGTGATCATTCTTGTATTGTATCAGGAGGTGTGCGTCTGCTCTGGCCTCTGGCACTAGCTGCAGTTTAAACGTTACCAACAGTCTTGTATTCTCATGGCTCAGCCTCATGAGACAACGAGCAGGAAACCTCCTGGCCTTCGGTTATTCAGAGGTGCCAATGCAGTAAGAAATTACCAGACGCTTGTCTTGGTCCTTACATTCTTGGCATACACTTGCTTCCATATGACTCGGAAGATAACAAGCATTGTCAAGAGTGAGCTTGATCCCCAGACAAGAGTGGGGTCTGCCTGGGGAAGATTGCACACACGCAATACTCTCAATGTCGGTTGGTACCCATTTAACACCTCTGATGGTTCCGCTTTGCTTGGTGAGATTGATGTCGCGTTCCTTGCGGTGTATTCTCTTGGGATGTTCTTTGCTGGGCATCTTGGTGACCGCATGGACTTAAGAATCGTTCTGACAATTGGCATGATTGGAACTGCCATATTCACTGCCCTCTTTGGTGCTGGATATTGGCTAAATATTCATAGCTTCTACTACTTCCTGGTCTTTCAGATGATTGCTGGCTTATTTCAGTCATCTGGGTGGCCTTCAGTTGTTGCAGTTGTTGGGAACTGGTTCGGGAAGAGCAAGAGAGGATTGATTATGGGTATATGGAATGCACATACTTCTATTGGAAACATATCTGGCTCTCTGCTTGCTGCAGCTCTGCTTAAGTATGGATGGGGTTGGTCATTTGCCATCCCCAGCTTTATCATGGCTCTTGTTGGGTTTGTGGTCTTCTTTTTCTTGCCGGTTAGTCCTGAGGTAATGGAGATAGAGATTGATGATGGGGAGATAAACTCAGACAAGGATACTGCCAAGGAGCCTCTTTTGGAACCAGGCCAAGAAGTGAAACATAAGGCAATAGGATTTTTAGAGGCATGGAGGATTCCTGGAGTTGCACCTTTTGCTCTCTGCCTCTTCTTCTCCAAGTTGGTTGCGTACACCTTCCTGTATTGGCTACCATTCTACATCAGCCATACACGTAAGTCTTTTTATTCATCTTCCAAGTCTGTTGATATGGACTCCCTTTAATGCTTTGGCAGCGATTGCGAACCCCTTTGTTGTTATAACCGGAGCCATGCTTCAAAGTGTACATTTCTAACAGGACTTCACTTTTTTCAGCTATTGGAAATGAGTACCTCTCTGATGCGATGGCCGGCAGCTTGTCAACAATCTTTGATGTTGGAGGTGTGTTGGGAGGAGTCCTTGCTGGTCACATCTCCGATCGCTTAAATGCACGAGCAATCACGGCTGCGAGCTTCATGTACTGTGCGATACCTGCCCTCTTCTTGTACCGCACATACGGAAGCATGTCAATGACATGGAACATTTGCCTCATGTTTATCACTGGCATGTTTGTCAATGGCCCTTATGCCCTGATCACTACCGCAGTGTCAGCTGACCTTGGCACTCACAGCTCGTTGAACGGTAATTCCCGGGCACTAGCCACTGTGACAGCAATCATCGATGGGACAGGTTCAGTTGGCGCTGCAATCGGGCCATTGCTGACAGGATACATCTCAACAGAAAGCTGGAGCGCTGTGTTCACAATGTTGATGGCAGCTGCTCTTCTTGCTGGGCTCCTTTTAACACATCTTGTATGTGCTGAGCTGAAAGGAAAGCTGTCCTCCAGTGTGAGCAAGTGTGGCGCAGATGCACAAGTTACCTGCTCAGATCAAGTGTAAGACAAGTACAGTCTGCTCATGCTCAAGATAGGGTCTGTGCATTGGAATCAACTTTTGTAGTTCCATCGCCTTCTTGAGCGTATGCGGTTAGTCTGAAATAAGCAAGCGATGGGGCTGCTGAGTGACTTGCCCCAGACAGGCTCCATGAACGTGTAGCAGAGGGTAGAGAAAGTATTATCAGATTTTTTTATTCAGATTACAAGATAGAGGTGAAAACACCTCAAAGTATCTGAGCCCACATAGTTCCTTTTTAGACGCCTTGTAAATACAAATTGGGCAATAAGGCTGGGCCTGTGTTTGCTTGTATTACTATATTTAAGCTTGTATTCTGTAATTGTTGTTTAGGGTAGATAGAAGGGAACATGGTCCCTTATATATAGAGGATGACACAGGAGTCTATCTGCTGGCCATGTTTGGTCCGCTTTTGGACGTGTAAACACCGATACATCTGGTTTAGAAGATTGGTAAATTTAAGAATTGAGGTTTCAGGAAAGTGTTGATCCAAGAAGGAAAAATAGGAGTGCATTTATCTGTTCATCTGTTTTCAGTTTTCATATAAGATCATTTGTGGTTTATGCACCAAACTTTCGGGATCAATGAAATGCAGGTTATGGTATTCAATATTGATGAGGACATCCCTAGGGTTGATACAACCATTGCACCTACAGCCACACTTCCTCATATTCCACAATTCCAAGGACCTCTCACAAGAGCTTGTGCACGCCAACTAAATTATCAAGTACTTTCGTTTCTAGGAACTATTCCTAATATTCATGAGAATATGATGCTGCCTAAATCAGATGTGTTTATGTTACTTAGGAATGATGGGCCTAGCATGGATGAGAGGGACAAGCATTGGAGCATAATCATGCATGAAGATGATGGCAACAATCGTGTGAGGATTTAGGATGACGCTGCAAGTGAAGATTTCAGAACTTTGAAACCACCATAATGCTGCAAGGATGCTTGGACGAAATTCACAAGTTACCAAATCATAAAAATTCGTCCAAGGCTTTATATGGTGCTGCGTCACCTTATTTTATGGGTTAAACCCATGTATTTTCGTCATAGGTATTTTAGGGATTTTCTGGAGGCTGTTTGAGTGGAAATCGGCCCATCTAGGGTTATTTTCGGATGGCCCATTAGGGTTGTACGAAAATCCCTGCCCTTTCCCTCATATAAACCTCCTCCTAGCCGTCATTAGAACTTGGATTTTGTTTAGTTAAAGACTTAGCCACGAGCTACTCTTCGCCATAGGCACAAGTGTCAAATCGACCTTTTGTACTACGCACAGACAGAATCCCACCTCTTTAATAAAGCTTTCATCTATATTCGCAATGTCTTGATTGCATCTATAATTCTTGCTGGTTCTTCGATTGCTTGCAGGGATTGATCCTCGTGATCAGGTTGATCTAGCTCCGGCGTGATCAATAGCCTCGGAAGTTGGTGTATCGATTGCTAAGGCGCAACGTCTCGCACGTTTGTAGTCGGATCGTCAACGTCGACCTCCACCATAATCGATAGTTATCGTCTCATCGAAAGATCGGGCACCTTTACCCTATCAAGTGGTATCAGATTTCAGGTTTCTCGGTGAGATCTTACTGTTTTCGTAGTTTAGATTGCATCTGTTCTTCTTCCTATAAACCATAAAAAGCCAAAAAAATTAGGGTTAGATCCGTATCCTAGAAACACCTTTGGGCCTTTTGCATCTTTTCTTTTAAGTATTTGCTTTGTTGAATTCTAGTCTGCATCGTCGTGTCCAGTGCAGGTTTTACGTCTTGCTCTTTAGAGTTTTGAGTTCTGGTCACAGCCATCACCACCGCCACCATCGATTTCGCTATCACCACCGCCGCCACCGATTCCGCCATCACCACCGGCACCACCGATTCCGCTATCCCCACCGCCATACACTCTTTTGTTTTCCTACTCTTGTTTCCCATCTTTGCAGATCCGATCCGCGTTGTGACTTGATCCGAGTTCCAGAAAGTTTCGGCCAGAAGAAAAGAGGAGAGCAAAAAAGTCTGGAAACTCCTCCAAATTTTTTTTCGGCCTATACTGTTTTTAGGCTTCTGGGATCGTTTTGAGCTATACGCCATTATAGTGAAAAAAAATTGGCGTCTGCACGCTTTCCGGAGCAGTTTCGTGCAGTTTTCGGAAATTTCAAAAAAATTCTTGTTCCTATCCTGATATTTCACCTTGCTGATCGTTTTGAGACACTTTCCATCATAGTGATTTTCGCCTCATTCGCGCGCTGTTCAGAGCACTGCTGCCTATTGCTTTTCGGTGTCGCGGCGTGATTCGTGGTGTTCTAGGCTCGCGTCTCTAGCCTGGGCTAGTCTAGGACCAGTACAGTACCGTCATTGAGCTGTTATTAAACTTTGCATTGCTGTTTTGAATTTTTGTTACAGATATTGCAGCCACCCAGAGCTCCACATATTCCTACACCGTGCGTTGACACCACCTGGCAATCGCTCTATTCAATCTTCCTGAAGTTTGAGCACGACGGTTGCTGATCGCCACCTGCTGCAGGGTAAGAACGGGTAAGAGTATTGGTTTGCTTGACAGATTAAGCGTTTTCCACCCCTGTTCCTGTTGCATCTCTATTCTATAACTGTGCTTTTGCATACTAATCATGCCACCAGACAACACCGAGCCATAGCCACTGGAGGGTGAAGCCTTGCAGGCTCACGTCACCAAACTTTTGTCTGATCATATGCAGGATGTGGACAAGCGTTTTAGTGACACGATGGAGCAACTCGAGGGACTCGAGACCACCTTCACCGCCAAACTCGATGCTAAATTCCAGGAGGTGCTAGCACGCTTACCACCTCCACCGCCGGCTCGTGCGCCTCCTCCACAGCCGACTCGCGTGGCTCCTCCACCGACCTTTTTGGGACGTGCACATCGCATTCTCCATCAATCGGCACAAACTTCGGCTGCGGGTGCTACTGCGGGCACTGCGGCTGCTGGCGTTGCAGGAGCTACGGGTGTTACACAGGCCCATGATGCACAGTTGGATGATTATTACGGGGAAGATGAGTACGAGGGCGAGTACGCAGACGACTTCACAGTTGATCAGCCACCTGGTCGTCCTCGGCCCTATATTCGCCGTCCACCTCCTCATCCGTTGGTACGTGATGATGACCATGTTGCTAAACTGAAATTAAATGTTCCTATGTTTGATGGTCGCTATAATCCTGATGCATACCTTTCTTGGAAATTAGAATTAGACCAGCGTTTTGCATGCTTAAATTATCCCGAGGATAGACGTGTTAGTGCTGCTACTTGTGAGTTAACTAGTTTTGCTTCCATATGGTGGTCTGAATATTGTCGTGCTAATCATGCTAATCCAATCACTACATGGGATGCTTTAAAACATGCTATGCATATTCGTTTTGTTCCACCATATTATCAGCGTTCCATGCTTACCAAATTAGCACGTCTAGATCAAGGCAAAAATTCTATAGAGGATTACTATCAGGAGTTGCAAACTGGCATGCTACGTTGTGGTATAGAGGAGGATAATGAAGCATTAATGGTACGTTTTGTAGGCGGGTTAAATAAGGAAATTCAGACCATTCTTCGATATAAATCTTATCACACTATTACCCGTTTGTTCCATCTTGCTTGCAATGCTGAATGTGAAGTGCAGGATCGACGCGAGGCGACACGAACTAATTTTTCTGCAGGGCGTTCTTCTTGGAGATCATCGAATTCGGCGTCACGGGCTGCTGCACCTACACCTCCAGTGACCACATCCACGCGATCTGCAGCATCTACACCACCTCCATTTGCTGCACGGAAGACTACTACGGGACCAACCCCGAGCGCTGCGTCCTCCATGGCATCTACGGGCAAGTCCAGCCAAATTCAGTGCCGCAAATGTGGTGAACTTGGTCACTTTGCACGTGATTGTGCCTCCTCCCGCGTGATGATTGCTCTTGAGGATGGTAGATACGACTCCGCCAGTGATTATGATGAAGATACTTTGGCTCTTATTGCATCTGATGAGCAATGTGCTGCAGCACCCATAGAGCAAGATTCTGAATATATGGCTGCAGAACATGCGGAGAAATACCCAAGTTTAGTTGCACAGCGAGTGTTGAGTGCACAAATTACCAAGGCCGAGCCCGACCAGCGCCATAATCTGTTCCATACCAAGGGCGTGGTTAAAGATCGCTGTATTCGCATTATTATTGATGGCGGGAGCTGCAACAACTTGGCAAGCATGGAGATGGTTGAAAAGCTTGCTCTTACAACACGACCCCATCCTTGTCCATATCACATTCAATGGTTTAATAACAGCGGCAAGGTTAAGGTAACACGTACAGTTCGTGTACATTTTACTATTGCTGCATATGCTGATTATGTTGAGTGTGATGTTATTCATATGCAAACATGTGCTCTTTTACTTGGTAGACCATGGCAATTTGATACAAATTCTATACACTATGGTAGCACAAATCAGTATTCTCTTGTTCATAATGATAAGAAAATTGTGTTACTTCCCATGTCTCCTGAAAGTATTTTAAAAGATGATCTTGCTAGAGCTAGTAGAGCACATAATGAGGGGAAAAAGGTGAGCGAAAATCAGATTGTTGCTAAGGAACTTATGCCTTCTACAAGTACTTCTAAATCTGCTCCAAAACATGCTAACGAAATTCGTTTGAAAAGTACTTGTTTGCTAGCTAGCAAATCTGATATTTCTGAAATTGATGTGAGTACTACTGCATGCTATGCTATCATTTGCAAAGAAGTGTTGTTTTCAGCTGAGGAGATACCTTCTTCTTTGCCGCCTGCTGTTGCTAATATTTTGCAGGAGTATGCGGATGTTTTCCCACAAGATATACCTCCAGGACTGCCACCTATTCGTGGAATTGAGCACCAAATTGATTTGATTCCTAGAGCATCTTTGCCCAACCGTGCGCCATATCGTACCAATCCAGAGGAGACAAAAGAGATTCAACGACAAATTCAAGAACTTCTTGACAAGGGTCATATTCGTGAGTCTCTTAGTCCTTGTGTTGTTCCTATTATTTTGGTACCAAAGAAAGATGGTTCTTCGCGCATGTGTACTGATTGTAGAGCAATCAATAATATTACTATTCGTTATCGTCATCCTATTCCTCGTTTAGATGACATGCTTGATGAATTGAGTGGTTCTACCATGTTCTCTAAGGTTGATTTGCGTAGTGGTTACCACCAAATTCGTATGAAATTGGGAGATGAATGGAAAACTGCATTTAAAACTAAATTTGGCCTATATGAGTGGTTAGTGATACCCTTTGGTTTAACTAATGCTCCTAGCACTTTCATGAGATTAATGAATGAAGTTTTACGTGCTTTTATTGAACATTTTGTGGTGGTATATTTTGATGATATATTGATATATAGCAAATCTGTAGATGAACATTTGGAACATTTACGTGCTGTTTTTGATGCTTTACGTGCTGCACGTTTGTTTGGTAACATTGCAAAGTGCACCTTTTGCACGGATAGAGTTGCTTTTCTTGGCTATGTTGTTACAGCACAGGGTATTAAAGTTGATCCCGGCAAGATTGAAGCAATTTCGAGTTGGCCGCAACCCAAAACAGTCACACAAGTGAGGAGCTTCCTTGGCCTCGCTGGATTTTATAGGCGTTTTGTCAAAGATTTTGGTTCCATTGCAGCGCCGCTGAACGAGCTTACTAAGAAAGATGTGCCCTTTGTTTGGGGCAATGCACAACAAGACGCCTTCATGTTACTCAAAGATAAGCTTACACATGCTCCTTTACTCCAACTTCCTGATTTTAATAAGACCTTTGAGTTGGAATGTGATGCTAGTGGGATTGGTTTAGGAGGAGTGACGAGGTTTATCCCCGGCAATGCCCATGTTTCGGGGCTTTCGATTCATGGAGAGCATGTGGGCGCTTGGCGGATTCGACGGCTTCAGACAGAAACAGGGGGTGCACACGAATTTACCCAGGTTCGGCCCCCCGGAGGGTAAAGACCTACATCCTGCTTGTCTGATCTTGTATTGCCGGTATATGAGGAGCTGTTACAATGGCGCGCAGATGCAATCTGGCGGAGGTGGAAGGAGATGGCGTGGCTAGCCTATGCGAGGTTGTTTTGTAGGCTATGCGAATCTCCTCTCTAGGGGGGCGCCCTTGGTGGCTTTATAGATGCAGCCAGTTAGGGTTTACAAATATTTTTTGCCTTCTACTCCAAGTCGAAGTGCTGGGCTTTGCGGGCTTCGGGTACCCTTCGAGCGGGCTTCTTCCTTGGCAGGAACCAGGTAGGCAAATATCGAGGACCGAGGGGTCATACCCTCGTCAAGGAGTGTTGTTACAAGAGGGCAAACATGTTGCATATTTCAGTGAGAAATTGAGTGGAGCTAGTTTGAACTATTCTACTTATGATAAGGAATTATATGCTCTTGTTAGGACATTAGAAACTTGGCAACATTATTTATGGCCTAAAGAATTTGTTATACATTCTGATCATGAATCTTTGAAGCATATTCGTAGTCAAGCTAAGTTGAATAAACGTCATGCAAAGTGGGTTGAATTCATTGAATCTTTTCCTTATGTTATTAAACACAAAAAGGGTAAAGATAATATTATTGCTGATGCTTTGTCACGTCATTATACCATGTTATCTCAACTTGACTTCAAAATCTTTGGTTTGGAAACTATTAAAGAACAATATGTGAACGATGCCGACTTTAAAGATGTTTTGCAGCATTGTCTAGAGGGTAGAACTTGGAACAAATTCGTCCTCAATGATGGGTTTGTGTTCCGTGCTAACAAACTATGCATTCCAGAAGGTTCCGTTCGTCTTTTGTTGTTGCAGGAGGCGCATGGAGGAGGATTGATGAGTCACTTTGGAGTAAAGAAGACCGAAGACGTACTTGCTACACACTTCTTTTGGCCACGCATTAGAAGGAATGTTGAGAGGTTTATTGCTCGCTGCACAACATGTCAAAAAGCTAAGTCACGCCTTAATCCACATGGTTTATATATGCCTCTTCCTGTTTCTAGTATACCTTGGGAGGATATTTCTATGGACTTTGTTTTAGGATTACCTCGAACACAGAAGGGGAGGGATAGTATTTTTGTGGTTGTGGATAGATTTTCTAAGATGGCACACTTTATTCCTTGTCATAAGAGTGATGATGCTGCTTATGTTGCTGAATTATTCTTTCGCGATGTTGTTCGCTTGCATGGTGTGCCTAATACTATTGTTTCAGATCATGATACTAAATTTCTTAGCCATTTTTGGAGATGTTTGTGGGCTAGGTTGGAGACTAAATTGTTGTTTAGTACTACATGTCATTCCCAAACTGATGGACAAACTGAAGTAGTAAATAGAACTTTATCTACCATGTTAAGGGCTGTTTTAAAGAAGAACTTAAAAATGTGGGAAGATTGTTTACCTCATATTGAATTTGCTTACAATCGTTCCGTGCATTCTACAACTAAGTTATGTCCTTTTGAGATTGTGTATGGTTTTGTTCCTCGTGCACCTATTGATTTATTACCTATTCCATCTTCGGTGCAACATAATTTTGATGCTACACAACGTGCTGAATAGATTCTTACGTTGCATAGGATTACTAAGGAAAATATAGAACGTATGAATGCTAAATATAAAGTTGCTGGTGATAAAGGATGAAAGCATATTGTTTTTTATGTGGGAGATCTAGTTTGGTTGCATTTGCGCAAAGATCGTTTTCCTGATTTGCGCAAGTCTAAATTAATGCCATATGCTGCTGGTCCTTTTAAAGTGTTAGAGAAAATGAATGATAATGCATATAAACTTGAGCTTCCTGCAGAGATGGGCACGGTAAGTCCTTTATTTAACATTGCAGATTTGAAGCCATACTTTGGAGAAGAAGATGAGATTGCGTCGAGGACGACTTCAATTCAAGAAGGGGAGGATGATGAGGACATCCCTACGGTTGATACAACCGTTGCACCTACAGCCACACTTCCTCACATTCCACAATTCCAAGGACCTCTCACAAGAGCTTGTGCACGCCAACTAAATTATCAGGTACTTTCATTTCTAGAAACTATTCCTAATATTCATGAGAATATGATGCTGCCTAAATCAGATGTGTTTATGTTACTTAGGAATGATGGGCCTAGCATGGATGAGAGGGACAAGCATTGGAGCATGATCATGCATGGAGATGATGGCAGCAATCGTGTGAGGATTCATGATGACTCTGCAAGTGAAGATTTTAGAACTTTGAAGCCACCATAATGCTGCAAGGATGCTTGGACGAAATTCACAAGTTACCAAATCATAAAAATTCGTCCAAGGCTTTATATGGTGCTGCGTCACCTTATTTTATGGGTTAAACCCATGTATTTTCATCATAGGTATTTTAGGGATTTTCTGGAGGCTGTTTGAGTGGAAATCGGCCCATCGAGGGTTATTTTCGGATGGCCCATTAGGGTTGTACGAAAATCCCTGCCCTTTCCCTCATATAAGCCTCCTCCTAGCCATCATTAGAACTTGGATTTAATTTAGTTAAAGACTTAGCCACGAGCTACTCTTCGCCATAGGCACAAGTGTCAAATCAACCTTTTGTACTACGCACAGACAGAATCCCACCTCTTTAATAAAGCTTTCATCTATATTTGTAATATCTTGATTGCATCTATAATTCTTGCTGGTTCTTCGATTGCTTGCAGGGATTGATCCTCGTGATCAGGTTGATCTAGCTCAGGCGTGATCAATAGCCTCGGAAGTTGGTGTATCGATTGGTAAGGCGCAACGTCTCGCACGTTTGTAGTCGGATCGTCAACGTCGACCTCCACCATAATCGATAGTTATCGTCTCATCGAAAGATCGGGCACCTTTACCCTATCAAATATGTACTAAGTGCTGAAGTGTTACCTTTGCTTCTGTAATCTGTATGCTTATGTATTTTTCTGATAGAAGCCTCACATAATGAACCTCTTGGCAAGGTTGCTATGATATTCAAAGATGATACAGCATTCGAATATTGAATTTTATTTGTATGTCAAGATGATATAGCATTCACATTTTAATTGTATGCAATGATGATACAGCATTCGCAATTTTTTTTTAACTTGGAACACTGGCATTCCATTAAACTTGGACGGCAGAATCGCTGTACAGGGGCCTGCTTACATCAACAGGGACATGTTCAACCACACTTGGTGGTTATTTTGCACACCAGCTAGACCTAGAGCGGCAAGAGTATGGACTGGTTTATTACAATTACGAGGCACATAAGCCACCTGATGGTCTATAAAAGACGTGTGTAGCAACAACTTTATCTCCTTAATGATAGCACTACTACATGTGAGAGGTCATACTTTGTCGATGCCAGCGCACTCTGAAGTGTGGTGCAATCAGTTGCCAATTTGACTCTCCCAAATCCCCAGCTGGGTGACCATCTCTATACCATGGAGCATTGCAGTCGGTTCAGTTTGGAGAGCATCGCTAGCATACTGGACTGCACCGACCAGATAGCCATCACTGTCTCGCCCTACGGCTCCCCATCCACCTCTTCTTTGATTTATCAGGAACGAGCCATCATTGTTGATGAGGACCCAATCAGTCGGTGAACCCTAACCCCGCCTCCGCGCGCCCCTCCTCGGCCCTCCTATCCACACACCCCCTCTCGCCGCCGCCACCAAGGGCGTCGTCGGGCAAAGCCCGGGCGGCGTGGTGGCGGCGGCGGATTCCCTCGGCCGCCGATCTGGCTGGGATGGCGGCGCCCCGTCTCCTTCATCCCGGGCGGCGTGCTGCGAGAAGACGGCATCCACGGCTGCTCTGGAGACTGCCGGACGCGGTGGCAAGGTTTCGGCCAGGCCTTCGGGCTTGGGCGGGTACTGCAGCCACGTCGACGGCGGCGGGCGGTGGCACCTTGGGATCTTCACCGCATCACGAGGAAGCATGGAGCAATTGCTCTAGGCATGATGGTGGTTGATGTCTACGCACGCGTCTGTTCTTGTAGACAGTGTTGGGCCTCCAAGTGCAGAGGTTTGTAGAGCAGCAGCAAGTTTCCCTTAAGTGGATCACCCAAGGTTTATCGAACTCAGGGAGGAAGAGGTCAAAGCTATCCCTCTCAAACAACCCTGCAATTACGATGCAGAAAGTCTCTTGTGTCCCCAACACACCCAATACACTTGTCAGATGTATAGGTGCACTAGTTCGGCGAAGAGATAGTGAAATACAAGTGGTATAGATGATTATAAGTAGTAAATGCAATCTGGAATAAAAATGGCAGCAAGCAAACAAGTAACAAAACAGCAAGTAAACGGTGTGCAAAGCTTGGAAACAAGGCCTAGGGATCATACTTTCACTAGTGGACACACTCCCAACAAATATAACATAATTGAACCAATAGATGCTATCATCAATATGCAACTCAAACAATTCTCCAATGGAAAACATACAATAATCATGCGTAGGGCAACGAAGCACTCCTCAAAGTCCGTATGTACCCAAACTAGATTGTCCCACACTATCACCGTGAATGCACTAGATGGTTCCAACAAACACCACATTCATAGAGACATTAACCAAAAAGATACACATGATGCACACACTAGTCACCTTTACACCATGATACGAGGTATCTCCGGAGAGTATAAGAATTAAGCATAGGAGTTGCATAATATCTGAATAATAACATCTACCAATTCAACTAGATACAAAGCTCACGATCACATAAAGATCACATCATGGGAGAGAGAGGTGAACCACATAGCTACCGGTAGAGCCCTCAGCCCCGGGGATGAACTACTCCCTCCTCATCATAGGAGACAACAAGGTTGATGGAGATGGCGGTGAGGTCGATGGAGATGGCGGAGACGGCGATGGAGACCGATGGAGATGGCTCCGGGGGCACTTCCCCGTCCCGGCAGGGTGCCGGAACAGAGACTTCTGTCCCCCGAAATTTGTCTTTGACGGCGGTGGCGCTTCAGAACTGTTCTGGAAATTTCGTCGACTCCCTTAGGGTTTTTGTGACGACCTCAAATTTGATAACAAATTCGAAGTGCCCGTTATGTATTCCACCGCAATCCCAGAATCATTGTTGCGATATACATAACGTAGTGGGTAACCAGTTCCATAGACATTACAATACGATGATTCAAATATAATGGTCATATAGACCAAGTCATATTACAACACAATATAGCAGCGGAAATACCGTCTTCGGCCCATGCCTTCTCCCTACAGGCAATTGGCGACTCACGGAGACGAGCTTAGTCCTGGAACTCTTCTTCATACCCTTCCTCCTGGTATTCCTCCCCATAGTCTGGCCAAGTTGATAGCCAGGGACACAGCCGTGAGTACATTGGATGCACTCGCAAACCATCTTATAAATGAAGAGATGAAGTAGATATGCAAGGTTGGGTATAGTGGACTAAGCACTAAGTTGGTTTGCAAAAGCTAGTTTTATTTCCCAAGAATGCTCATTTGTAGAAAAGAGGTTTAGTTCTCTAAGTTCATTCTAAAGAGGAACTTCAATGTGTCAAGATCCCGGTCAAGTCATGTCAATTCAAATTCATGTCATTCACCAGGTTCACCCTTGTTCTTTTTATTCTTGACAAAAGCCAGGTAGAGTTTGCCAACCGTCCATGACCGAGGACTCGGCTATTCGAATAGTTTGAAAACCTCTGCAGAGGGGTACACTTTACCCACAAGATTCGATACATCTGCCGGGAGAAATCCACGGTTCGCTATACACAAAGGTATGCGGCTTTCAGATAATCAAACAAATTCTTTCACTTGCTCATCCTAGTATAGGATCCTTCCCTAGAGCCCGGGATACGGACTTCCCGCTCCGGCGCCTCTAGTTATGCCCATCCCGGAGACCGGGTTAGTGGAATCCACTTGGTCAAGAAGTATCCGCCCGTGGAGTCCTTCCATGAAGATTTTATGCAAGACCTCCCATACTAAGATCAACAAACTACGGATTAAGCCCCTTCCCATATAGGGGTAACGTGGTTGTACGGTATAGTTGGCACCCATGTACATCACTCGTTGTCATTTGAGAAATACATTTCATAGTTCTTAGTCCAGATTATTTTCTTTCATAAAGCCATCATGTAGGAGCAATCTCCCATTTCAAGTTTCAAGGTCAAGTCACCACCTTTCAAATGGGGTTCCTCCCGAGATAGCCTCAACCTTTATTAGCGACTAAGCAACTACCTTGAGTGATAGTACTACTACTATGGTTGGATAAACTCAGCTTGATGCTCTTGATAACCAAGACATCAATATGCTTCTATCATTCTACTCTAGCAATTCAATCATGCAATTTACTTAAAACAAGTAGAATGCAGTATTAAAACTAGGTAGTGGGAGTATGAATCAAAAGATGGCTTGCCTTGGTTGGCAAAGTGTCCGGGGTTCTCTTCTTCTTCTGGATAATAATAATCCCCTCCAATATCCTCCTCGGCAACACTAGCGTCTAATAACGAATAAACACAAACACACCATCACTTCACCAAGCTAACAACACACCAAGCACTCATGCTTACTTTCAAACAATATTCTTTAGGTTGTATTTTAATTCCGGTTGCAATTTGAGTCATGTTGCATTTTATGTGTTGGTAGATAAGTCCTTCTTCTAAGTTTTTCTTCAAGTGTGCATACTAGATTCTTTGCTAAGTGGCCTAGGTGGTTCACTGGTGCAGCATTGGGGTTGATTTAGGGTTACTAGGGCAAGTTTAAGTGGGAATGATCCACTAAGTGAAATGGGTAAAGAGGGCAATTACTTCTAAGTGTGCATTAGGGCTCTATCATTTTATGCTAACAAATAGGTTTGGGTTAGGGTCTAAATGGTCACACTAATATGGTTTGGGTAGATTAGTGTTGGCTAACAGTAAGAGGGGTCATTAGTAAGTTCACATTTTAATTTTCATGATTATTGATGGCTTAAATAATTTTCTAGAAATCTTTCATTAATTCACAAGCTAGGGTCACACTATTCATAACCATTTTTATTCTTAACTGTTTTGGAGATCTAACCAGTACCATTGGATAGAGCATGTTATAAGCTTTCCAACGAATATTTATTTGCTAAATTTGGACTTATAAAACTCTAGGAATTTAAGTTTGAAAATACCATTTGAAACAGTTTTGAAATAAAAGAAAAAGGGCGGGAATTAATTAAAAACGAATCGGGTTGATTTCTAACCAAACGGGCCAAGCCTGAGCAGACCCCGAACGGGCCGGCCCAGAAAACGTTTCGCTGCGGGGCGGGGGAATAAAAATCGGTACTGACAGGTGGGGCCACGACGTCAGACCTAATTCAAAACCCGAATCGGTAAGTTATCGTCCGATCTCGATCTAACGGTTCACGATCATCTTCTTCCTCAGTCACAGCGGGGGCTCACCTGCGAGCAGAGACGAATGTTCGACGGCGATGGCGAGGCGTAGGGGAAGCAGGGCTCGACGGCGACGCTCGGGATCGGCTGCGGTACTCCTCCTCCTCCGATTCCCTGCAGAAGTTTGCCTCCCGGTGCTCGAACGCGGCGGCGCTGCTCCTGTCCAGTACCGCGCCGGCGAGGTTGGCTACGGCGAAGCAGAGCGAGAGGGAAGAAGCGGTGATGTCTGGGAGGTAGCTGGTGGCTGGGTGAGTATCTCCGTTTGATCGGAGGGGGGTTTATATAGGCCGAGGCGACGAGGAACCAGGCGACCAAAAGCTTCACTGCACGGGGGTCCTGGCGGCGTGCGACGGCCTCTCCGGCCACGGCGGCCATGCTTGCGTGCTGGGGGGTTGCTGGGTCGGCCGCGGGGTCCTGTAGGTCTCCTCTGGCGAGGGCAGGGTGGTCGTCGACGTGCAGGCTGCTGGGAAGAAGAGCGGGGGTCCTGGGGTGCTGGCTTCTCTTCTCCTCCTTCTTCCAGGGCTTGGGTCGGGGCAGAGGGAACTGGGTTCGACCAGGGCACCGTCCAGAGGCATGGCAACAGGGCTGCAGCGAGCTAGCACAGTGCAGCACAGTGAAGTTGGATTTGGTTTGATTTTCTTCTGCAGGTGTTCGACGAAATGCTTACAAGAACTAAAAATTCGAATTTTTCAAATTTGCCACTTTGGGTGCTCATCATATTGGATAAGGTACCCAGGCATATTTTTGTTCTGGAGAAATAATGAGTTTTGCAAAAATTTATATTTCAAATTTGAGTATAGTTGCTGTTTCAGATTCAAACTTTGGCTCAAGTTTGAGTGATGTTCCAATTTGAATTTTTGGTAGCTCTTTGTTGGTTGAGTTAGTCCATAACTTGGTTAAGCTCAACTAGTTGGCCAAACAAGAAGGTGAGCTGCAGATTTCTTAATATAAGGGCTCAAAGTGGTGTAGTCATTAATAGTTTCTAGATCATATTAACTTTATCTTTTTCTTACCTATTCTTATTTTTGGTTCTTTTGGTTCCTAATGTCTTTCTTAGTTGTTTCTCTTGGTTCCCTTAGAATTGTTTAACCAATGCTCAAGCAAAAGAACACACATAAAATCATAGAAATACAAATAAAGAGAATGCATGTGTGCATGCAATATTGAAGAAAAAGTTTTATTTGGGTCCAATTTTTGACTCTTTATTTAATAAGAGTTGGGTTACAAATTCTGAGTTGTTACAATCTTCCCCCCTTAAAAAGAATCTCGTCCCCGAGATTCACTAATTAAGAACTGAAAAGATTGGGAAATTCTTTCTGAAGGTAATCTTCTCGTTCCCAAGTGGCTTCCTCTTCGGTGTGATTACTCCACTGAACTTTCAGAAATTTGATGCTTCGGGTTCGAGTGGTTCGATAAGCTTCCTCAAGGATACGGATCGGCATTTCACGATAGGTCAAGTCCTTGTTGATATCCACAGAACGGTGATCAATATTCTTGAAGACTTCGGGCTTCTCCGGAATTTCAAGACATTTCCGAAGTAACGACACGTGAAAGACATCGTGTACTTCAGACAATTCAGGGGGCATTTCCAACTGATAAGACACTTCTCCTCTGCGGTCTAGTATCTTGAAGGGTCCAATATATCTTGGGGCAAGCTTTCCTTTTACTTGGAATCTTTGCATTCCCTTGAGAGGTGATACTCTAAGATAAACAAAGTCTCCAATCTGGAAGGTCAGTTCTCGACGTCTCTTGTCGGCATAACTCTTTTGTCTTGATTGGGCTGCCTTGAGGTATTCACGAATCATGCGAACCTTCTCCTCGGCTTCTTGCAGAATATCCGGTCCAAAAATCTGGCTGTCTCCGGTTTCTGACCAATTCAGAGGGGTACGACATTTTCTTCCGTACAAAGCTTCAAATGGGGCCATTTGCAAACTGGCTTGATAACTGTTGTTATACGAAAACTCCGCGAAAGGCAGACAGTCTTCCCACTTCGTTCCATAAGCTAGAACACAGGCTCTCAACATATCTTCAAGTATTTGATTTACTCTTTCAGTCTGTCCATCAGTCTGAGGGTGGTAAGCTGTGCTGAAGGCTAACTTGGTTCCCAAAGCTTGATGTAAGCTTTTCCAAAATCTCGAGGTGAATTGGGTTCCTCGATCAGAAACTATGGTTTTAGGGATTCCATGCAAACTGACAATTCTGGATAGATACAGATCTGCTAGCTGATCTGAGCGATGAGTGGTCTTGACAGGAATAAAGTGGGCCACTTTGGTTAGTCTATCCACAATGACCCAAATAGAGTCATTTCCACGGCTAGACTTTGGAAATCCAGTGATGAAATCCATTCCAACAGAATCCCACTTCCACTCCGGAACTTGCAAAGGTTGCAGCAAACCAGCAGGACGTCGATGTTCAGCCTTGACTCTTTGACAGATATCACACTTGGATATAAACGATGCAATCTCGCGCTTCATTCCATGCCACCAAAATTGTTCCTTCAAATCTTGGTACATCTTAGTTCCACCAGGGTGGATGGAGTAAGGTGTCTCATGGGCTTCCTTCATAATTACTTCCTTCAATTCTGAGTCAGCGGGCACACAAATACGGCCTTTGTACCAAAGAACTCCTTGATCATCTTCTTCAAATCCTGGCACCTTGCCGGAACCAATTCTGCGCTTGATTCCTTCAATACTCTCATTTCCCTTCTGGGCTTCTTTGATTTGGCTCATCAAGGTGGGTTGAAACTCAAGGTTGGCGAGGAATCCTTGACTGACTAGCTCCAATCCAAATCTTTCAAACTCTTGGTGCAACATAGGTTGCTCTTCCTTGATCCTCATATTCAACGAACACGGCTTTCTACTCAACGCATCGGCCACTACATTGGCCTTACCAGGGTGATAGTGAATTTCCAGATCATAATCCTTGATCAACTCTATCCATCTCCTTTGCCTCATGTTCAACTCCTTCTGGGTGAATATATACTTCAAACTCTTGTGGTCAGAATAGATCTCACAACGGTTGCCCATCAAATAATGCCTCCAAGTCTTCAGAGCTAGAACCACGGCTGCTAACTCTAGATCATGGGTTGGATAATTCTCTTCATGAGGTTTAAGCTGCCTAGAGAGGTAGGCTATGACCTTTCCTTCTTGCATCAGTACGCAACCAAGTCCAAGTTTGGAAGCGTCGCAATAGACATCAAAATTCTTGGTGATATCGGGCATGGTTAGGACAGGGGCGGTCACCAATCGCTTCTTGAGCTCTTGAAAACTCTCTTCACACTTAGGGGTCCATTCAAACTTCTTGTCCTTCTTCAACAATTGGGTCATTGGACGGGCAATACTGGAAAATCCTTCGACGAACTTGCGGTAATATCCTGCTAATCCGAGGAAACCTCTAACTTCCGTTTGAGTGGTAGGGGCTTCCCATTCCAGGACTGATTTGATCTTCTTGGGATCTACCGATATTCCTCCTGCTGACAGCACATGGCCTAAGAATCCAACTTCCTTCAACCAGAACTCACATTTACTGAACTTAGCATACAGCTGATGCTCTCTTAGGGTTTCTAGAATTAATCTCAAATGGGTTGCATGCTCTTCTTCGGATTTTGGAGTAGATAAGAATGTCGTCAATGAAGACCACAACAAACTTATCCAAGAACTCCATAAAAACCTTATTCATGAGATTCATGAAATAAGCAGGGGCATTGGTCAATCCAAATGACATTACGGTGTACTCATACAATCCGTATCGGGTAGTGAAGGCTGTTTTGGGGATATCCGTTGCACGGATCTTCAGTTGGTGGTATCCAGTTCTAAGATCTATCTTCGAGAATACTCGTGCTCCAGTCAATTGGCCAAACAGATCTTCAATCTTCGGGAGAGGATACTTGTTCTTGATGGTCACATCGTTAAGCTTGCGATAATCAGTGCACAGTCGGCTAGAACCGTCACTTTTATCCACAAACAGAACGGGTGATCTCCAAGCAGAAGAACTTGGTTGAATTAATCCTTTACTCAACAGGTCATCCAATTGCTTCTTCAACTCAACTAATTCAGCTGGGTTCATACGATAGGGTCGTTGGGCTATTGATCCAGTTCCGGGGATAAGCTCAATGATAAACTCAATATCCCGATCCGGTGGCATTCCGGGTAACTCATCGGGAAAGACATCCGGGTATTCACAGACGATGGGGACTTGCTCCAAAGTCGGTCCTGAGATACTCTTATGATATCTGGTGGTTTGGGGTGGTTTTACGGACACATGCTTGACTATGATTCCATTGCTACTCTTCATGGTGATGGTCTTTTTGGCACAATCTATCACTCCTTGATGAAAAGACATCCAATTCATACCAAGAACTACTTCCAAACCCTTGGTTCCCAACACTATCAAATCGGCTAAGAAAGCTATCCCATGGATTTCTATGGGCACTGCCAAGCAAGTACAACTAGCTTTTGTTACTGACCCGGGAATTTGCACAGACATGACATCTTTCAAGGGTGTGGGTTGAAGTCCACTTTTATCAACGAATAATTGGGTAACAAATGAGTGTGAAGCTCCAGAATCAAACAGGACTCTTGCAAGAACTGAGTTAACAGGGAACATACCAAGCACCACGTCGGTTGCTTCCTGAGCTTCTTCAACATTCATGTGATTCAGACGGCCCCGAGAGTGAGGCTGGTTCCTAGGTGGATAGTTCTTGCCATTTCCCACACGACGCTGTTGCTGAGCAGGGGCAGCAGTCTTGGATGCATCATTCAGCTTCTTGGGGCACTCATTGGAGTAATGCCCTTTTAGTCCACACTCATAACATGTAACACCAGACTTGTCACCAGGCTTGGGTAACACAGGGGCGCCATTTGGCCTTGGAGTATTGGTGTTGAAGTTGTTGCCACTAGGTCTTGGGGGTGCACGGTTGAAGTTGTTGCCGGGTGGGCGGTTAGGATAGTTGGGACGCGGAGCAGGTGCAGACTGCCTCATTGGTCTAGGGATGAAACCCATTGGTGCATTTCCCCTTGGCTTCTGCGAGTTGCTCGAGTTGCCTTGATACATCATACGGCGCTTGCGGTTCTCGGTAGCTTGCTTGAGTTTACCTTCCATCTGAATGGCAGAGTCAACCAATGACTCCAGGTCGGCAAAAGGAATGCTGACCAAGACACATTGCATCTCATCATGAAGTCCATCCAGAAACCTTTCTTGCTTCTTCTCAGTGGTGTTGGTGTCATCTGGGGCATATCTAGACAAGGTAAGGAACTTGTCACGGTAATCCACCACCGACATAGAACCTTGCTTCAGATTTCTGAACTCATCTCTCATCCGTTTTACCAATCCCTTGGGAACATGGGCTTTGCTAAACTTGCTCTTGAACTCTTCCCACGGCATCACATACCCTGGGACTTGCATGGCACGGGTGCTGTCCCACCAAGCTCTTGCCGCTCCAGCAAGATAGTGGGTGGTGTATAAGACCTTCTCGTTTTCCCCAACTTCGGCGACTGCCAAGTTGTTCTCCATAGTACGAAGCCAATCATCGGCATCTAAGGGCTCTTCAGACTTAGTGAATATAGGAGGGTTGGTGTTCTGGAAACTCCTTAACTTGGATCGGTGCTCTCCATTGCCATGGTTTTCTCCTTCACCATTGCCATTGCCATTGTTGTGGTTCGTTGCCATCTGGGTTAACTGCTGAAGAGTGGCCAAGTTGGCTTGGCGCTCAGCTCGGGCTGCTTCCCGGTCTTCCATGATCAATCTTAGCAATTCGGCCATTTCCGGGTTCGGGGGTGGGGGTGCTCGCGGCATCTGAAGATAAGGTGTGTAAGATAAGAGGGAAAAGCTAATTTGCTAAGATTTAAAGGTACATGGATGATGCAATTTTGTTTTACTAAGGCCTTAGAGGCCAAATTCAAATTTCATTCATCACTCATCAAACATATCATACATACGAGTTCACACATTACAAATGGTTTACATCAAACCATTGCGACTCGTCTACTAGAGAGGGGAATACAACTCACACCTACACGAAGTGATCATAAAGTGGAACTCATAGCTAGGTAATACGTGGATCTCGGACCTAAACAGCGGGCTCCTCGGGGTCTTCCTCCTCGTCGCTCACAATGAATCCATTGTGACCACCATCCTCCGGATCGTCGAGGTCCTCCATGAAGTCATCCTCATCACTAATGAGGGCATTATCCTCCTTGCGGAGATCAATGCCTTCCTCCTCACCAAGGTGATCCTCAAGACTCTCAATGTACGCAGTCAACTCCGCCACATTGGCCTTCAACTCCTCAAGGTCCTGTTCCTTCTCATCGCGCTGGCGACGAAGGCTCTTGCGTTCCTTCGCAAGAATCCTGATGGTGCTTCTCGCTTCCACCAGTGCAACGTGCTCGAGGTTGGCCCTAGTACGGGCACGGTCGGCCTCCTGCTGAGTGGAGTACAGCAAGAAGTCCATGTGGTCGATGTAGGTACTCGGCTCATTCTGCCCGGGCATGTTTGCGGGACGCCCATCCGCATCACGCCGAGCAAAGTCCTTGAAGCGTCCTCCCTGAACCTCCTCAACGTGCAGTCCGCATAAGCGGGCGTGCATCTCCTGCATTGCTCGGACCAAACCATCGGCCCAAGTGTTCTCCACAAGCTCAAACTTGACCCTTGGAGAACCCAACATCCCCTTCTTGCCACGGCAACTAGCTCGGATGAGCCACCGTAGCTCTCCATCCGGGTGCTCATTGAGCACGGCTCCCTTGAACTCCGGGTACAAACGGTTCAGGAACAAGGTCAAAGTGGTGAGGTCGCGCTCGAAACAAAGGCTGCCACCTTGGCCCAACTGGTACTGCTCAGTGAATACCAGGGCCATCTACAAAATTTTAAATTAGTTCAAGTTAGTGATCAACTCAAGTGTGCAAAATTTTAAGTAAGCTAAAACTGAAGTATGTATAAAACTTTGTAACTAGAGAGGAAAGACTAAGCAATTTTTGCAACCGTTCTTGTATCTTTCTTTTAACAAGGTTTTGTTTTAACGCCCATTCTAACTAAGGTCTCCTATGGTCAACCTAGGCTCTGATACCAACTTGTGACGACCTCAAATTTGATAACAAATTCGAAGTGCCCGCTATGTATTCCACCGCAATCCCAGAATCATTGTTGCGATATACATAACGTAGTTGGTAACCAGTTCCACAGACATTACAATACGATGATTCAAATACAATGGTCATATAGACCAAGTCATATTACAACACAATATAGCAGCGGAAATACCGTCTTCGGCCCATGCCTTCTCCCTACAGGCAATTGGCGACTCACGGAGACGAGCTTAGTTCTGGAACTCTTCTTAATACCCTTCCTCCTGGTATTCCTCCCCATAGTCTGGCCAAGTTGATAGCCAGGGACACAGCCGTGAGTACATTGGATGCACTCGCAAACCATCTTATAAATGAAGAGATGAAGTAGATATGCAAGGTTGGGTATAGTGGACTAAGCACTAAGTTGGTTTGCAAAAGCTAGTTTTATTTCCCAAGAATGCTCATTTGTAGAAAAGAGGTTTAGTTCTCTAAGTTCATTCTAAAGAGGAACTTCAATGTGTCAAGATCCCGGTCAAGTCATGTCAATTCAAATTCATGTCATTCACCAGGTTCACCCTTGTTCTTTTTATTCTTGACAAAAGCCAGGTAGAGTTTGCCAACCGTCCATGACCGAGGACTCGGCTATTCGAATAGTTTGAAAACCTCTGCAGAGGGGTACACTTTACCCACAAGATTCGATACATCTGCCGGGAGAAATCCACGGTTCGCTATACACAAAGGTATGCGGCTTTCAGATAATCAAACAAATTCTTTCACTTGCTCATCCTAGTATAGGATCCTTCCCTAGAGCCCGGGATACGGACTTCCCGCTCCGGCGCCTCTAGTTATGCCCATCCCGGAGACCGGGTTAGTGGAATCCACTTGGTCAAGAAGTATCCGCCCGTGGAGTCCTTCCATGAAGATTTTATGCAAGACCTCCCATACTAAGATCAACAAACTACGGATTAAGCCCCTTCCCATATAGGGGTAACGTGGTTGTACGGTATAGTTGGCACCCATGTACATCACTCGTTGTCATTTGAGAAATACATTTCATAGTTCTTAGTCCAGATTATTTTCTTTCATAAAGCCATCATGTAGGAGCAATCTCCCATTTCAAGTTTCAAGGTCAAGTCACCACCTTTCAAATGGGGTTCCTCCCGAGATAGCCTCAACCTTTATTAGCGACTAAGCAACTACCTTGAGTGATAGTACTACTACTATGGTTGGATAAACTCAGCTTGATGCTCTTGATAACCAAGACATCAATATGCTTCTATCATTCTACTCTAGCAATTCAATCATGCAATTTACTTAAAACAAGTAGAATGCAGTATTAAAACTAGGTAGTGGGAGTATGAATCAAAAGATGGCTTGCCTTGGTTGGCAAAGTGTCCGGGGTTCTCTTCTTCTTCTGGATAATAATAATCCCCTCCAATATCCTCCTCGGCAACACTAGCGTCTAATAACGAATAAACACAAACACACCATCACTTCACCAAGCTAACAACACACCAAGCACTCATGCTTACTTTCAAACAATATTCTTTAGGTTGTATTTTAATTCCGGTTGCAATTTGAGTCATGTTGCATTTTATGTGTTGGTAGATAAGTCCTTCTTCTAAGTTTTTCTTCAAGTGTGCATACTAGATTCTTTGCTAAGTGGCCTAGGTGGTTCACTGGTGCAGCATTGGGGTTGATTTAGGGTTACTAGGGCAAGTTTAAGTGGGAATGATCCACTAAGTGAAATGG
This sequence comes from Dactylis glomerata, assembly GCA_007115705.1. NCBI lineage: Eukaryota > Viridiplantae > Streptophyta > Magnoliopsida > Poales > Poaceae > Dactylis > Dactylis glomerata. The sequence continues at coordinate 14,045,028 of QXEO01000553.1, forward strand.
GTAAAGAGGGCAATTACTTCTAAGTGTGCATTAGGGCTCTTTCATTTTATGCTAACAAATAGGTTTGGGTTAGGGTCTAAATGGTCACACTAATATGGTTTGGGTAGATTAGTGTTGGCTAACAGTGAGAGGGGTCATTAGTAAGTTCACATTTTAATTTTCATGATTATTGATGGCTTAAATAATTTTCTAGAAATCTTTCATTAATTCACAAGCTAGGGTCACACTATTCATAACCATTTTTATTCTTAACTGTTTTGGAGATCTAACCAGTACCATTGGATAGAGCATGTTATAAGCTTTCCAACGAATATTTATTTGCTAAATTTGGACTTATAAAACTCTAGGAATTTAAGTTTGAAAATACCATTTGAAACAGTTTTGAAATAAAAGAAAAAGGGCGGGAATTAATTAAAAACGAATCGGGTTGATTTCTAACCAAACGGGCCAAGCCTGAGCAGACCCCGAACGGGCCGGCCCAGAAAACGTTTCGCTGCGGGGCGGGGGAATAAAAATCGGTACTGACAGGTGGGGCCACGACGTCAGACCTAATTCAAAACCCGAATCGGTAAGTTATCGTCCGATCTCGATCTAACGGTTCACGATCATCTTCTTCCTCAGTCACAGCGGGGGCTCACCTGCGAGCAGAGACGAATGTTCGACGGCGATGGCGAGGCGTAGGGGAAGCAGGGCTCGACGGCGACGCTCGGGATCGGCTGCGGTACTCCTCCTCCTCCGATTCCCTGCAGAAGTTTGCCTCCCGGTGCTCGAACGCGGCGGCGCTGCTCCTGTCCAGTACCGCGCCGGCGAGGTTGGCTACGGCGAAGCAGAGCGAGAGGGAAGAAGCGGTGATGTCTGGGAGGTAGCTGGTGGCTGGGTGAGTATCTCCGTTTGATCGGAGGGGGGGTTTATATAGGCCGAGGCGACGAGGAACCAGGCGACCAAAAGCTTCACTGCACGGGGGTCCTGGCGGCGTGCGACGGCCTCTCCGGCCACGGCGGCCATGCTTGCGTGCTGGGGGGTTGCTGGGTCGGCCGCGGGGTCCTGTAGGTCTCCTCTGGCGAGGGCAGGGTGGTCGTCGACGTGCAGGCTGCTGGGAAGAAGAGCGGGGGTCCTGGGGTGCTGGCTTCTCTTCTCCTCCTTCTTCCAGGGCTTGGGTCGGGGCAGAGGGAACTGGGTTCGACCAGGGCACCGTCCAGAGGCATGGCAACAGGGCTGCAGCGAGCTAGCACAGTGCAGCACAGTGAAGTTGGATTTGGTTTGATTTTCTTCTGCAGGTGTTCGACGAAATGCTTACAAGAACTAAAAATTCGAATTTTTCAAATTTGCCACTTTGGGTGCTCATCATATTGGATAAGGTACCCAGGCATATTTTTGTTCTGGAGAAATAATGAGTTTTGCAAAAATTTATATTTCAAATTTGAGTATAGTTGCTGTTTCAGATTCAAACTTTGGCTCAAGTTTGAGTGATGTTCCAATTTGAATTTTTGGTAGCTCTTTGTTGGTTGAGTTAGTCCATAACTTGGTTAAGCTCAACTAGTTGGCCAAACAAGAAGGTGAGCTGCAGATTTCTTAATATAAGGGCTCAAAGTGGTGTAGTCATTAATAGTTTCTAGATCATATTAACTTTATCTTTTTCTTACCTATTCTTATTTTTGGTTCTTTTGGTTCCTAATGTCTTTCTTAGTTGTTTCTCTTGGTTCCCTTAGAATTGTTTAACCAATGCTCAAGCAAAAGAACACACATAAAATCATAGAAATACAAATAAAGAGAATGCATGTGTGCATGCAATATTGAAGAAAAAGTTTTATTTGGGTCCAATTTTTGACTCTTTATTTAATAAGAGTTGGGTTACAAATTCTGAGTTGTTACACTTTACCCACACCATTCGATAAATCCGCCGGGACTTTACCACGGACCGTCATACAAGTATGCGGGCTTCGGATAATCGATCAAAGCCTTTCACTTAGTCATCCTAGTATAGGCACCTACCCTTCGGGCTTAACCTCTCCGGCACCATGGCAGTCCCCTACTCCATGACCCCATCGCCACGACAAGAGACCCATAGTATCGTCCGGCCGTAGGCAACTACGGTGTATTGCTCCCAAAATTTAGCAACCCGGCTTCAAGGGATCAAACACCCTTATAGAGTTGTGAGGTAGCCCATACTAAGACAAATAAATTACGGACTAAGCCCCATCCCATTCCGGGGTAATGTGGTTGCACGGTTTAGTTGGTATGGGTGAATACTTAGGCAACACTGTCCTTCTTTCATTAAAAACTTTCCTTTCCTCTAACTTACACTTGAACAAGGCCAAATCCTCCTCAAGGTTTTAAAAATCCTTTCCCAAAGTTTTTGAGTGTCCCAACCTAGAGTTTTTGCTCCACTAAACAAGGCTACAAGGGGTAACATGATGGTAAGCATCAAGCTACAACTAATATAATGGAGTAAGTAGGTATTGAGGGTTGTCATCTTAAAGATGTTGTCAAGTGACTAGTGGAGCCTAGTCACCAATGAATCGCTATCAAGAGGTAATAGCAATTATAAAACAATGCATCTTTGAAATAAACATAAAGGGAAAACTTGCATAATAAGAAAAATGGGATCAAGATATGCAACAAGTAAAGGTGGCTTGCCGTGGGTGGCTTGTCCCTGGTTGTCTTCAAATTCTTCAAAGTATTCCTCTTCGAACTCGTCAACGGTCGGATCTAGCGTCGCGAAAGAAAACAAAGTACAACAATCAACATACAAGTGCACACATCATACCATTACACCAAAACAAGCAACTCAAGAAGAGCACTCTCAAAGTTCAGATATCTACTTTGTTACTACACAAAGTTGCTGCAAAAATCTTTGTCAAAGTTTTATGGTTTACTTAACAAGTTTCCAACAAGAATTTTGAATTTAAATGAAACACGGTTCAACAAAGAAACACTATTTAAGCCACACAAGGACTAGGTAAAGGACCAGTGATAAAAGAAGGCTATAGATAATACTATTCTACTGCAAGTATTCCAACAAAAATTTAGAATTTTAAACAAGAACTACAAGCAATTTAGAATTTCAGATTTTTAATAGAGATATTCAATCAACACTAATTACTAACATTACACTAGCACAGCAACTTAACAGGGGTAATTGCAGTAGGGACTAGGACTAATCGATAGATAATAAAATTTAAGAAATTTTGGCGCAGATTTCACCTAATTCGGATTTACGGTTTAGAAGATATTCACATTTGAAGTTCACAGAATTCAAACAAAGATTAAATCCAATTCGTAAAAAAAAACTAGGCGGACTGGAAGCTTCCTGGGCCGAGCGGGGCCGCATGCACCGGCCCAGCAGCACCTCCCGGTGCGGGCGGAAAAAAAAGGCGGCCTGGCAGGCGGGGCCCGCCTGTCGGTGTCTCACTTAAAACGAAAGGGTATCAGGGATTTCTGGCCGTTAGATTAAAAGACCATCTGACGGCCGACATCTGTCTTCTATGTCTGATTGATACGCGAGCAACGCGAAACCTAGCGAGTACTGGGAAGAAGAGCGGCGGCTGGGGACCTCACCGGAGGGCGGCGAGGGTCGACGGCGAGGTGGCGGCGGGGTCGCAGGGGGTCGGGGGTGGTCCGGCAGCAGGCACAGCTCCAGCGGCGTCGTCTTCTGCGGGCAGCTCGGTCGTCTCGTCCGACGGCGGCACTCCCAGGCGAGGTCCAACGGCGAGGCTTCCGGCGAACTCTGCGCAGGGAAAAGAACCGTGGTGGTTAGCAGAGGTCGAGGGATGGGTAGCTGGAGTGAAGGGAGGCCGGGGTGAGCGAGGGGAGGGCGGACACCACCTTGATACCTCGCAGATAGCCTACGCTTTCTTTCTCTCTTGCTTACCTCGGCGAGGAGAGGCAGCGCTCTCGCGCTCGGGGAGGGGTGGAGAGGAGTGGAGTGGTGTGAGGGGGAGAATGGGGCGGGGTGGGGGGTTTTATAGCTGGGGAGGGGCGATGGTAGTGCTTCTGGGCGGTGGCAATGCCCAACCAGCGAGCGAGGGCAGACGTCAGCGCGGGGTCGTGAGCGTGACGTAGGAGGGCTGGCATCAGCAAGAGTGGGATGCTAGGGCTGGCTTGGTCTCTTCCTCTCCTAGCGATGCAACGTTTGCCTGGGAACGTGACAGGGTCCGATGTTGGTTCTGTCTCCTGTACGATGGAACGCACACGGGGGTTGTGGGCTGGGCTTTTGGTGAGAAGAGTTTCAGAGAGAGAGATGGGCTGGCTTCACAAAAGTTTTGAACCAAAAATTTTCTGAACTTTGAGTTGGAAAGGAGTTCCTATAAACAAAGATAAATTTGTTGAACAAATTTTTGAGAGGATAGAATGAAATAGAACTCCAAGTGGTGATCAAAATGATATGAGCCCAAGAAAATTTTAAAGGGGAAAATAGCTAAGAATTTGAGACAAAGATGAATAAAGAAGAAGAATTGGGATAGCTTTATTTTGAGCTAAGGGTAAAAATTTAAATAAGTGATGAAGCAAGAAATTTGGTCTAGGGCAAGTTTTTGTGGGGTAGAGTTTGATTCCGAAAGTAAGAATGTGTAATAGGAAGGTTTCATTTGATGCAAGCAAGCGGGCTTGATCACTAAATTGAGAGGGTAATCTCAAAGGGTTCTAGGTAACTAGGGCCAAAGTTCTAGCTAACCGGGCAAGTCCAACCTAGAAAACACAAGTTGCAAGCAAGTAACAAGCAAGGACACAATTAAAGTGGCATTTTGCTTATCATTCCAAGACTTTGGAATGTGAGATTTTATGTGGGAGGGTATTAGTGGTGTAGCTTGATTGGCAAAGATCAAAAGTGAAGCCCTAAAAAGAGGATAACACTTGAGTACACAACTAGTGATCAACACAAAGTGAGCACAACAAGAGAGAACTAAAGCAAGGTCACAAACAAAGCTATCATGCAACAAAGGAAATAAAGTTTTTGTTGGCTCCAAATTTTACACAACTCAAAGTCACCATAAGTTTTCCAGGTCTACAAAAGTGGGTTGTTACATGACCATTGCCTCCCGGCTCTCGAGGGCCTCTCGCTCCCTGTTGAGCCGATCCTCGAGGGCCTGGAGCTGCTCCTCTCAGAGGCAAAGTCCCTGCTCACGCTCGTGAGACTCTACTTCTCAGACGGTGAGCCCAGCCTCTTGCAGGCTCAGGCTCTCCGCCCAGGAGTCAGCGCTCTCCTCGCGGGCATGGAGGAGGGCCTCCCGGTCCTCGACCTCATCCAGCCTCTGCTGGGCGTTGGGAAGAAGGCCATCGGCATTGGTCCTGGCCACGTCCAGGAGGTGCTGAGCTGCCCGCTTGGCCTCCTCCCCAGCCAAGGCTGGGTTGGGGGCCCCGACGGTGGGGGGATCCTCTGGCGCGCTTCGGAGACGATCTCCATGGCCTCATGATCTGCCCTGGCCAGGATCCCCCTCGCCGACTCTCTGGCCTACGCCAAAGCTTCTTCGGCCTCGTCGGCCGCGCTGGCATGGATCTCCTCTGCCTCCTTCCTCGCCCACTCATGGCGCTCAGCTGCACGCTGGTCCAGGAGGTGGCATCTCTCCGTGGCTTGGTGCAGGAGGGCCCAGCCCTCATCAATGCGCGCCTCCTTGGCAGTGCGCGCCCTGACGACCTTGTTGCGGAGGGCGCCGGTCATGGCCGCGAGCACCCTCGCCCATGGGTCAGCAGCGTGGGGCTCGGCGGCAATCCTCGCGGGCCTCCCCAGTATCTCCGGCAGGGGAGGCGATGTAGCCCTGGAGGGCCCCGGCTCAGTGGAGGTCGTCCTCCTCTTGCTGCTGGACTCAGGGGCTATCCCCGAGCTGGGCGGTGCAGTGGTTCTTGCCAGTGGTGCCTCCGGGGTGGTGGTGGTGGTGTTAGCTACAAAGGGGGCAGCAGGAGCTGCCCCCATCATCTCTAGTGTGCCCCCTACGCTAGGGGGCTCGGTCGCGCTGGGAGCTATAGTAGCTCCCGGGGCGGGCTGCGCGTCTGTGGACGCATGATCTTCTTCTTCTCCAGCGGCACGCGGCGGCGTCGCTGGTGTGGCAGCGGTTGCTGGGTTGGGGCCCGGTGTGGTCTGCCTGGTCTTCTTCCTCTTCCTCCCTTTCTTCTCTTCCTTCTTCTCCTTGGCGTCCCTGGAGAGAGCAGGGGGAGGAAGATTAGGAAAAAGGTAAGTCAAAGAAAAGAGTTTTCTGTGCAGGGACACTCACGAGGCGTCTCGCTCCACCCATCCTCTTTTGCCCGGGAGGCCAGAGGATGCCGGTGGTGGTGCGGAGGATTCGCCCGCCAGCTTCTTGCCGTAGGAGGCCTCAACCTCAGGTCGCCGGCTGGCGCATTCATCGTTGAACTTGGAGCGGCGCTCCGCCTCCAGGCGGGCTTGGCGCCCTTCCTCCTCTAGGTCTCGTGAGGAGGACGCATCGACGTCTCCCCCGGTGGGCTGGTCCAGCAAGGAGGAGCCATCGTCGGAAGAATCCGAGAGCACCACAGTGCCCTCGGGGCACCTCCGGCGGACCAGCCGCTCACCGGACTCCACGTTGTCGTCGTCAAGGTCTCCAGAGGCCGTGGGCCTATAACAACTCAGAAAATTGTAATCCACTTCTTATGAATTAAAATACCAAATTTTGGACCAAGATAAAACTTTTTATCTATTATTGCATGTATGCATGTATTTCCTATTGTATGTATTTCTATGATTTCATGTGTGTTATTATTTGTTGTGCAATAGTTAGCCAATTCTAACTTAACCAACAGAAGCAATTGAGAAGAATTAGAAGAGCCAAAGAAACCAGAAATAAAAATAATAAAGAAAAAGAGAAGAATAAGTTGATCTAGGAAATCTTATTGACTACCCTACTTTGAACACTTAGAATAAGAAATCTGTAACTCAACCCAGTGTTTGGCCAATTAGTTGAGTTAACCAAGTTACATACTAACTCAACCAAGAAGTTGCTACCCAAAATTCAAATCAGGACTTGACTTAAACTTCAACCAAAGATTGAATCTGAAACAGTGACAATACCCTATTTTTCAAATACAAATTTCTGCAAAACATGTTCTTTCTTCAGAACAAAAATTTCACTGGAAACCTTGGCTAATATGTGGATCACCCAAAGTGGAAATTTTCAAAATTTCGAATTTGAATCTCTTGCGGGGATATCGTCGAACACCTGGCAGACAAAAATCAAGCAAATTGAGTTTACTGTAAAGATCACTGTCGTCGTTCGTCCTGTGACTGTAGCCATGCTCCTGGACGGTGCCACGGTCGAGCCCAGCCCCCTCTGCCCTGACCCGAGCCGTGAGAAAGGGAGGAGAAGAGGAAGACAGCACCCAGGACCCCCTCTCTTTTTCCTCTGCTCACTGCACGTCACCGACCGCCATGATCGCGCCAGCACCGACCCATAGCACGCCGCAGCCGAGACCAAAGCCCCCCAGCACGCGAGCGAGGTCGCCGTGCCCGGTGTTGCTCGATGCGCATTGCCAGGGCCCCCGAGCCGGCGAGCTTCTGGACACCCTCTCCCTCGACGCTCAGGCCTATATAAACCCCCGCCGATCAAATGAGGAGACGCACACCACTCCCAGCTGCCTCCCAGACACCATCTCTCCCTCCCTCTTGCTCTGGTTCATCGATGCCTGCACCGCCGGCGACGTACTGGATGCGAGCCACGCCGTTGCGTTGGACCGCCGCTGGACGAACGGACACCAGAGCTGGAGGAGGAGTGCTGCCGGATTCTTTTCCGCATGTCGCCGACGAGTTCTGCTTCCTCTACGAGCCTCGCCATCGCCGTCGTCTTCCTCGCCGTGCGCAGGTGAGCTTTGACCCTGGCCGATGAACACGAAGCTTGGGAGCCGTTAGATCTAGATCGATCGGTAGCGTACCGGTTCGGAGAAGTTAAGTGACCTGATGGGTGGGACCCTCTTGTCAGGTTCTGTTTTATTTCGTTCCCGCCCGTGCGAACGTTATCGGGCCGGCCCTTTCGGGATTCATTTGAAATCGGCCCAGCTGGTTTCGAATTCGGTCTGATTAGTTTTATTCATTTTTCCCGCCGTTTGAATTAATTCAAATAACTTTCAGTTATGATTTTCAAACATTAATTCCAAGAGTTTTACAAATCCAATTCTAGCAAATGAATATGCGTTGGAAAGCTTGTAAAATGCCCTAACCTGTAGAACTGGTTAGAACTCCAGTTGAATTAGGGATTTAAATAAATAAGCATAGTGTGACCATAGCTTTATTATTCATACGAAAACTTTAGAAAATTGTTTGAACCTCCAAAAATTTTGAAACTTGATTGGTGAACTCACTAATTCACTATCCTACTGTTCAGTCAACCTTAATCCACCCAAACCTTGATAGTGGTACCAATTATACCCTAATCCAATCTTAGTTTGTAGCATGAAATAATAGATCTCTATTTTACACTTAGCTTAGTTTTCCCTCAATACCAATATACTTAATTAGTCAATCTCCACTTGAACTAGCCCTAATAATCATAGTTACTTACCCTTACTCTAAAAAGCAAACAACACATGACACCTAGTAGAAACTCTAACTTGCACACATAATGAAAGCTTAGAAGAAAAACTTGCAATCCAACTCAATAAAATTCCACATGAATACAATTGCTTGAAAACAAGTATGTGTGCTTGGTGTGTTGTTAGCATGGTATAGTGATTGTGTGTTTTGTGTTGATTTCATTATTAGACACTAGTGTTGCTGAGGAGGATATTGAGGGGTAATATTATCAAGAAGAAGAAGACTACCCCGGATACTTTGCCAACCAAGGCAAGCCATCTTTTGAATCATACTCCAAATGCCTAGTTTTACTATTGCATTCTACCTGTTTTAAGTAAATTGCATGATTGAATTGCTAGAGTAGAAGGATAGAAGTTTAGTGGTATCTTGCTTAGCAAGAGCATCAAGCTGAGTTTATCCAACCATAGCTTAGTGGTATCATCACTCATAATAGTTGCTTAGTCGCTAATAAAATTGAGGCCATCTATAAGAGGAACCCTACCTGAAAGTGGTGACTTGAACTTGAAAGCTTGAATGGGAGATTTCTCCTACATGATGGTTTTATGAAGGAAAAATAATCTTGACTAAGGACTATGGAATGTATTTGCGAAATGACAACGAGTGATGTACTATGTGAGCGAACCTTACAGTACGACCACATTATCCCGGTATGGGACGGGGGTTAGTAGAGTAGTTTGTTTCGCCTTAGTGTAGACCCTACAAATGTAAATGGAAGTCCGACCAGGGACTCCTTTTCCTGGGCACCCTTGGCTGCGGCCGAGTTTCGCCTTGTCCTCCTCTTTAGGTGGTTGGGGTACAAGCCGAAGAGCCCTCATTGAAAATGTACTGCCGGAGTAGGACTCTACCTCAGTTAGTGGCATCCGGAGGATCAAGCAGTTGGGAACTTTGCACACTCTGGACAACTTCTTGGAACTCCGGTGTTGAGGGGTACATCTCTAGGCGGTAGTGTTTATGCTAAGGCGGGCAGGTGAAACATTAATGGTCGGCTGCTTGTCGTGGCATATGTCGTTATGCAGGGAAGTTGCCCACACGATGAGTAGCCGGATGGTGTGGGTAAAGTGTACAACCTCTGCAGAGTGTAAAACTATTCGAATAGCCGCGTCCGCGGTCATGGACAGTTGGCAAGCTGTACTTGACTTTTGTCAAGAATGAAAATAACTGATGGTGAACTTGGTGAATGACATGACTTGACTTGACATTGATGTTGACACACCTGAAGTTCCTCTTTAGATTGATCTTAGAGAACTAAATCTCTTTCCTACCAATGAACATTCTTGGGAAATAAAACTAGCTTTGGCAAATGAAACTTAGTGCTTAGTCCGCCGTATCAACCTTGCATTTCTACTTCATCATTTCGTTTATAAGATGGTTTGCGAGTGCATCCAATGTACTCATGGCTGTGTCCCAGGCTATCAACTTGGCCAGACTATGGGGAAGAGTATCTGGAGGAAGGATATGAAGAAGAGTACCAGAACTAAGATCGTCTCCATGAGTCGCCACTGCCTGTAGGGTGAAGGCATGGACCCGAAGATGTTACTTCCGCTGCTATGTTATGTTGTAATATGAACTTGGTCACTATGACCATTGTATTTGAACCATCGTATTGTAATGTCTATGGAACTGGTTACCAACAACGTTATGTGTATCACAACAATGATTCTGGGATTGTGGTGGAACACGTAACGGGCACTTCGAATTTGTGATAAATTCTAGGGTGTTACAAGTTGGTATCAGAGCCTAGGCTGACCCTAGGAGACCTTAGTTAGAATGGGCGTTAAATGAAACCTTTATAAAAGCAAAGAGTTAAGTAATGGTTTAAAATTGCTTAGTCTTTTCCTCACTATTTACAAAGTTTTGTACATGATTCAGTTTTTTCCTACTTAAAATTTTGCACACTTGAGTTGATCACTAACTTAATCTAATCTAAAATTTTGTAGATGGCCCCGGTATTCACTGAGCAGTACCAGTTGGGCCATGGTGGCAGCCTTTGTTTTGAGCACGACCTCACCACCCTGACCTTGTTCCTGGATCGTCTGTATCCGGAGTTCAAGGGAGCCGTGCTCAATGAGCACTCGGATGGAGAGCTACGGTGGCTTATCAAGGCGAGCTGCCGTGGCAAGAAGGGAGATTTGAGTTCTCCAAGAATCAAGTTTGAGCTTGTGGAGAACACTTGGGCCGATGGTTTGGTCTGATGTATGCAGGAGATGCACGCCCGCTTGTGCGGACTGCATGTTGAGGAGGTCCAGGGGGAGCGCTTCAAGAACTTTGCTCGGCGTGATGCGGACGGGCGTCCCGCAAACATGCCAGGGCAAAATGAGCCGAGTACCTACATCGATCACATGGACTTCTTGCTGTACTCCACTCAGCAGGAGGCCGATCGTGCCCGTACCAAGGCCAACCTTGAGCACTTCGCACTGGTGGAGGCAAGGAATACTATCAGGATGCTTGCAAAGGATCGCAAGAGTCTTCGTCGCCAGCGCGATGAGAGGGATTAGGACATTGAGGAGTTGAAGGCCAATGTGGCAGAGCTGACTGAGTACATTGAGAGTCTAGAGGACCACCTTGGTGAGGAGGAAGGCATTGATCTCCGTAAGGAGGATAATGCCCTCATTAGTGATGAGGATGACTTCATGGAGGACCTTGATGATGAGGAGGATCCCGAGGAGAATGGATTCATTGTGGATGATGAGGAGGAAGACCCCGAGGAGCCTGATGTTTAGAGAGGAGATCCAAGTGTTATCTAGTTTTGAGTTTACTTTAAGTCACTTCGTGTAGGTGTGAGTTGTATCCCCCTTTCTAGTAGACGAGTCGCAATGGTTTGAAATAAACCATTTGTAATGTGTGAACTCGTATGTATGGTGTGTTTGATGTTTGTTGAATGAAATATGAATTTGGCCCTTAAGGCCTTAGTAAGACAAAAAAAATTGCATCATCCATGTTACAATTAAATCTTAGCAATTAGCTTTCCCTCTTGTCTTACACACATTATCTTCAGATGCCGCGAGCACCCCCACCCCCGAACCCGGAAATGGCAGAACTGCTAAGGTTGATCATGGAAGACCGGGAAGCAGTCTGAGCTGAGCGCCAAGCTAACTTGGCCACTCTTCAGCAACTAACCCAGATGGCAATGAACCACAACAATGGCAATGGAAATGGCCATGGTGAAGGAGAGAACAATGGCAATGGTGATCACCGATCCAAGCTAAGGAGCTTCCAAAACACCAACCCACCTATGTTCACTTAGTCTGAAGAGCCCTTAGATGCCGATGACTGGCTTCGCACTATGGAGAACAATTTGGCAGTCACTGAAGTTGGTGAAAATGAGAAGGTGTTGTACACCACCCACTATCTTGTCGGAGCCGCAAGAGCTTGGTGGGACAGCACCCGTGCAATGCAAGCCCAAGGGTATGTGATGCCTTGGGAGGAGTTCAAGAGCAAGTTTAGCAAAGCCCATGTTCCTTTGGGATTGGTTAAAAGGATGAGAGATGAGTTCAGAAATCTGAAGCAAGGTTCCCTATCTGTGGTTGACTACCATGACAAGTTCCTTACCTTGTCTAGGTATGCCCCAGATGACACCGACACCACTGAGAAGAAGCAAGAAAGGTTTCTGGATAGATTTCATGACGAGATGCAATGTGTCTTGGTCAGCATTCACTTTGCAGACCTGGAGTCATTGGTTGACTCTGCCATTCAGATGGAAGGCAAACTCAAGCAAGCTACAGAGAACCGTAAGCGCAGCACGATGTATCAAGGCAACTCAAGCAACTCGCAGAAGCCAAGGGGAAATCCACCTATGGGTTTCGCCCCTAGACCTATGAGGCCATCTGCACTGGCTCCACGTCCCAACTATCCCAACCGTCCTCCCGGCAACAACTTTAGCCGTGCACCTCCAAGACCTAGTGGAAATAACTTCAACACCAATACCCCTAGGCCAAATGGTGCCCCTGTGCTGCCCAAGCCTGGTGACAAGTCTGGTGTTACCTGTTATGAGTGCGGACTCAAAGGGCACTACTCCAATGAGTGCCCCAAGAAGCTGAATGATGCATCCAAGACCACTGCTCCTGCTCAGCAACAGCGTCGTGTGGGAAATGGCAAGAATTATCCCCCAAGAAACCAGCCTCACCCTCGAGGCCGTCTGAACCACATGAATGTTGAAGAAGCTCAGGAAGCAACCGACGTTGTGCTTGGTATGTTCCTTGTTAACTTAGTTCCTGCAAGAGTTCTGTTTGATTCTGGAGCTTCACACTCGTTTGTTACTAAGTTATTTGTTGATAAAAGTGGACTTCACCCAACACCCATGAAACATGCCATGCTAGTACAAATACATGGGTCAACAACAAGGGCTGAGTGGAACTGTTTGGCAGTTCCCATAGAAATTCATGTAATAATTTTCTTAGACAATTTGATAGTATTGGGAACTAAAGGTTTGGAAGTAGTTCTTGGTATTAATTGGATGTCTCAACATCAAGGAATGATAGATTGTGCCAAAAAGACCATCACCATGAAGAGTAGCACTGGAAGTGTAGTAAAGCATGTGTCCGTAAAACCAACCCAAACCACCCGATGTCATAAGAGTATCTCAGGGCCAACTCTAGAGCAAGTTCCCATCGTCTGTGAATACCCAGATGTTTTCCCGATGAGCTACCCGGAATGCCACCAGATCGGGATATTGAGTTTATCATTGAGCTTATCCCCGGAACTGGATCCATAGCCCAACGACCCTATCGTATGAACCTAGCTGAGCTAGTTGATTTAAAGAAGCAATTGGATGACCTTCTGAGTAAGGGATTGATTCAGCCAAGTTCATCTGCTTGGAGATCACCCGTCCTGTTTGTGGATAAAAGTGACGGTTCCAGCCGACTGTGCACTGATTATCGCAAGTTGAATGATGTTACCATCAAGAATAAGTATCCTCTTCCCAAGATAGATGATTTGTTTGACCAATTGACTGGAGCTCAAGTCTTCTCAAAGATAGACCTTAGAACTGGATACCATCAACTGAAGATCCGTGCAACTGATATACCTAAAACAGCCTTCACTACCCGATATGGACTGTATGAGTACACCATAATGTCCTTTGGATTAACCAATGCCCCTGCCTATTTCATGAATCTCATGAATAAAGTTTTCATGGAGTTTTTGGATAAGTTTGTTGTTGTCTTCATTGATGACATTCTTATCTACTCCAAGTCGGAAGAAGAGCATGCAACCCATTTGAGATTAATCTTAGAAACTCTGAGAGAGCATCAGCTGTATGCCAAGTTCAGTAAATGTGAGTTCTGGTTGAAGGAAGTTGGATTCTTAGGCCATGTATTATCAGCGGGAGGAATATCAGTAGACCCAAAGAAGATCACCTCCGTCATGGAATGGGAAGCCCCTACCACTCAAACTGAAGTTAGAGGTTTTCTCGGATTAGCGGGATATTACCGCAAGTTTGTTGAAGGATTCTCAAGCATTGCTAGACCCATGACCCAATTGTTGAAGAAGGACAAGAAGTTTGAATGGACCCCTAAGTGTGAAGAGAGTTTTCAAGAGCTCAAGAAGCGATTGGTGACCGCCCCTGTCCTAACCATGCCAGATATCACCAAAAACTTTGATGTCTATTGCGACGCCTCCAAACTTGGACTTGGTTGTGTGTTAATGCAAGAAGGCAAGGTCATAGCATACCTCTCCCGGCAGCTTAGACCTCATCCAACCCATGATCTGGAGTTAGCAGCAGTAGTTCTCGCTTTGAAGACTTGGAGGCATTATCTTATGGGCAACCGTTGCGAGATCTACACTGACCACAAGAGTTTGAAGTATATTTTTACCCAGAAGGAGTTAAACATGAGGCAAAGAAGATGGATAGAGCAGATCAAGGATTATGATCTGGAAATTCATTATCACCCCGGGAAGGCCAATGTGGTGGCCCATGCATTGAGTAGGAAGCCATGCTCATTGAATATGATGATCAAGGAAGAGCAACCTATGTTGCATCAAGAGTTTGAAAAATTTGGATTGGAACTAGTCAGTCAAGGATTCTTAGCCAACCTTGAGTTTCAACCCACCTTGATGAGCCAAATCAAAGAAGCCCAGAAGGGAAATGAGAGTATTGACGGAATCAAGCGTAGAATTAACTCTGGCAAGGTGCTAGGATTTGAAGAAGATGATCAAGGAGTTCTTTGGTATAAAGGACGTATCTGTGTGCCTGTGGACTCAGAGTTGAAGGTGGTTATTATGAGAGAAGCCCATGAGACACCTTACTCCATCCATCCCAGTGGAACTAAGATGTACCAAGATTTAAAGGAACAATTTTGGTGGCATGGAATGAAGCGTGAGATTGCATCATTCATATCCAAGTGTGATATTTGTCAAAGAGTCAAGGCTGAACATCAACGTCCTGCTGGACTGCTGCAACCTTTGCAAGTTCCGGAATTGTGGGTACCCCGGATTACCCATCCGGAATTCCCGTTATGCATACAACTCACGATCCCATGATCAGTATGTCATGAGTCCACATAACCGAGCTGATATCAAAGTTACATCATCCATTATAGTACCGAATATAAAGTCTTACAATTGGTCACACGACCAAGACTGATAATGCCACGCAGGGCAAGTCTACAAATAAGCAGTGGATACCAAGCAGCGTTGATGACCCACATCATGCCTACAACCCTACAGGCAACTGACTGGGAGACGTCCCTAGTTCGCATCGGCGTCATCGCAACCATCGTCACCTTCCTCGTAGTCTTCTTCATAGTCTGACCAAGTTAATAGCCAGGGACAAAGCCGTGAGTACATTTGAATTGTACTCGCAAACCATCTAAAGGGGAGGGAACAATATGCAGTTTGGCTGAAGCAAGGAGAAAGGCTCTAATCTAGTTTATCCTATCTAGTCAATTTCTCGTGTCGATATAGCATGTCTTACGACATTTCTATATCCTTATTAAAGAAGCATCTAGAAAACCTTTTTAGAAAAATCTCTAGGAAAGGGGGAAACTCATTTGGTTTTCAAGAGAGAGCCGGTGGTCAATCAAACATGATCACCTTCCTTTATAAAACCAGGTCAATCACACATGACCATCTCCATTCCCTCGGCAGTACCCTGCAAGTACTCCGAACCATAACCGTGCCACGGCAGTACCCTTCGAGTACTCCGTCCAGCACCTTTCTCCACTTTTCCAAAATCATTCTTATAAAACCAAAACCTAACATTGGGTTAGGCAACAGCCAGTTCAACCGTCCATATCCGAGGACTCGGCTATTTGAATAGTTTTACACTCTGCAGAGGTTGTACACTTTACCCACACCATCCGATAAATCCACCGGGATACCACCACGGACCGTCATACACAAGTATGCGGGGTTCGGATAATCGATCATAGCCTTCCATCTATCCACCTTAATACGGATGCCTACCCTGTGGAGTATACATCCCCGGCAAACCCTGGCCGTCTACCTCCATCGAGCGTAGTTCCAGTGCCACGGCGGGAGAAACCCAAGTGTCTTCCGGCCGGATAAATCTCGATGGATCCCGATTTACTATTGCCCATAATCTGGCGGCAATCCGGATTCCAGGGTCCTCCAGACCCGTATATATTATGAGGCTCCCCGCACTAAGGCAGATAAACTTCCGACTAAGCCCCGTCCCATACCAGGGTAATGTGGTTGCATGGATTAAATTGCCCCGGGTGAGTACATAATCACCAATGTCTTTTCTTTAGAAAACCACCAACTTCCTTCCCTTCAACCCAGTTTCCATTTGTCCCAAAAATCCTTTGGAAAACATTTTAGTGGAGTAGGTACTACTCCAAGGTTTTCAAAAACTCCTTTAAAAATCATTTCCCAGAGTGTTTCCCAATCCTAGAGTTTTTGGCTCCACTAGAAGTTTCCCAATGGCTTTGCTGCTATTCAGCAAGCCACTACTTATAAGGGTAATGATAGGTGTTCAACGGGGTCTTCTCGAAGGATGATAACAAGTGGCTTGTGGAGCTTAAGCCAATAATAAATTGCTACAAGGAGTATAGCAATCTAAAAACATGCACTTTAAATAAGCAGTAAGAGACATGCAGCAGGTGTAATTAGGATTCAGATATGCATCAAGTTAGGTGGCTTGCCTTGGTTGGCTTGTCCCTGATCTTCTTCTTCATGGTACTCGTACACTTCACCCTCCTCGGTGCACTCCTCGTTTGATTCTATCGTCGGAGAGTAATAACACACAGTAAATATACAAGCATACATGGTTCACACACATTTAGCAAACAATACCACACCATCAAAGAATATCAGAAGAAAACAAGTTTAGAAAATAAGACAAGTCTCCATAGGCCTTTAATTAGCAATTTTAGCTTATTAGAACTAGGGTTCCTTATTTGGTGTGATCACAACCACTTAGCAACCAAATCCAAGCATGCAGGCATAAATTGAATCAAACAGCACTCCTAGCAATCATGCAGGTTGACAACAATCTTAAGAACCTAACAAAGTTGGATTTACTGAAAAACAAGTTGTGGTTAATTTCTTATGAACTAACTAATAGGAAAATATCACTAGAGTACCAATTTAATCCTTAGATATTCTCTGCTACTCAGAAAAATATGAGGTCAAGTGCTTTGGAAAGCTCTTCCAGAACACAATCCAACAAAGTTGGATTCAGCACAAGATTTAAGTTTTACTGCAAGTTATGATTTTTCTAAGCTTAATTACACCCTATGCCATTTTAATTACTACTGCAAGATTATAAGTCCTAAAATAGCAAAACCAGTGAGTCAAGCAAGATGCCACACTAAGCTACCACTGGAAGTTGGAATCACCCAAAAATAATATTCCTACTGAGCACCATAAATAAAACCATGTGAAGCCTAAGCATCACTAAGATAATTACTACAGGAGAGACAAACATCCTAAAATGGTAAAACCAGTTCCTAATGCCTCAGAATACAACAAGGCATCACTGGAATTTGGATTCACTCAATTTCAATATACAAAACTCCAGATATGGATTTTTGAGTGAAAAGTAACTAGATCTACCCAATTGAATACAAGTAATTCTACAGTAAACCATATGACATGCATGCAGTACCACTGGATAGATCTTGAATTAAGGAGTTCATGAAAATTTGAATCATTCAAATTGGGCTTATAATTATTTTTCTACAAATTATACAATCTTGCAGATTTTAATTAAAGTTTAACCAATTTCCTGGAAAAAAATAACGAAACGGGCCAGATCTAACCAGATCCGGGCCCGATCTGGCGCCGGCCGGCCCAACTCCCGCAGCGCTCGGGTGGGAAGGCTTTTAAATGCCCGACACGCGGGTCTCGGCGGTCAGCAGACGCGGTGGCCGAAGGGGTACGAGGCGATGCTGGCCGTCCGATCAAGTAAAGATCAACGACCCAACGTCGTCTTCTACCTCCGACAGCGGGCGACGGGGAGGAAACCCTAGCGGGGTCTGGGGATGGTGGCGGCTCACCTAGAGGCTTCCCCTGACGATGAGGACTGGTCGAGGCAACGCGGCGGAGGACGGCGAGCTCGGAGAGGGGCGAGTTAACCGATCTGGACGCCGGGATGAAGCTCGCGCGACTGCAACAGGAACGGCCGACTCGGAAGCTCAATGAAGTCCATGCTCTAGTGCTCCTGGTTCAAAACAGACGGCGGGGTTAGCATCCTATGGATGGCAGGAGGACATGCACGCATCGGGAGGGGGCTGTGAGGGTCGGGAATGGTGATGCTCTTCTCGAGTTGCTTGCAGATCTAGAGGAAGGTTTCCTCTGTTCCTCGGCCAGCAGAGAAGGAGGAGCACCAGTGGAGTTGTTGGTGCTGCAGAGAGGAAGTGTGGGGGTGAAATGAGTGAGCAGGGAGGGGCTGTGGTGCTCGGATGCCTTATAAACAGAGGGGAGATGGTGTAGGTCGGTTTGGCATGGTGGGACCCATGGAGAGGCTCTGGTTGGTCTAGGAGGACGGTGGAGAGGATAAGAGAGTCCTAGTGGGTGTCCTGGTCAGCTAGGATCAGAGGGGTGAGGCTGCAACAACTTATTTAAGTTGGTTAAATATTTGCATGGATCCTCCTCTTCTTCCTCCTTTCCAAACACTAGAGGACAAAGGAGGGAGGGCTGCTACAGTAGAATTTCGACCAGAGGTGTGAGAGGGTGCTGGGAAGGTCAAGGTGGTGGTTTGGTGAAGTTTCAAATAATTTTGAATGAGTGGGGTATAGATATGATGATGAATGCATGCATGATGCAAAGCGTTGGATTTTGGGTTAGTCCCACATTGCTCCAATCAATGGTATGCATAGATGGATTAGATGGGTGTGATTTGATGAGTTTGACCATATTGCCAAATTGGGAGAGTTTATTTGATGTTAGCAAGATCACCAAAATTGGAATGTGGAGGTTTGCACTATACCACTTAGGACAAGATTTTGAAATTTTGAAGATGAACCACTAGGGTTTTTTGAGTCCATAGGGTCCTATAGGAATAGGAGGACATGGTAGGAGATTATAAAATGCTTGTTGAGAAAATAAAAGTGCATGAAATAATATAGGTACCATTCATATGTATTGTATAAAGCAAGAAAGATGGGATGGAGAAATTGTTATTTTTGATGGGGAAAAGTGATATTGTGCAAGAATAACATTTCCCAAAGCTAGTAGGGAGCAAATAAACTTATGGAGGAATTTTAGAATGAGTGTTGACTAAATTATCAAGAGGATCAATGAAAACTAGGAAGTGAAATCAGTTTTGACTAGGGTTCAAAACCTAGTCGCATAAATAGGTGACATACGTCAAGATGCACATGCAAGTGCATAGATAGTTAGAGTGGATCCAGAGCAAGAGGAATAGGTCAAAGAATGGCCTCTGAACCATTAATTTCGAATTCTAGGAGTATGAGCAAAAGTGCATATGATAATAGTCAAATGGTCAGTGATTTGATTAGGGTCAGAAACAGGATTAGAACAAGTAGCAAATGACTTCAAATGACAAGGTGGCAATGGAAGGAATGGAAGAACACATGCCAAATATGAGTTCTAGGAAGGTACATGGCCATGGATAGAATGGATGAGCTTAATATAGGTGTTAAAAAATTGAATCTGTTAATAGACATGAAGATAGTCTGCACATTAGGTGTTTGATGAAATGCCTGCAAGAGATGATTTTCTAAATCTGAGTGAACCTTTTTATGGTTAGATAAAGATGATTCTATAACACCAGGGGTGTTTTCCTTGGGCTAGTTTGATTAGTCTTAAGATCCCTCAAAATGGTGCTCCTAATGTCTCATGATAAGACTAAGACATTAGAGTTAGGGATTAAGGATTGAGAGGAAAACGACAAGATGGGTTTTATTTGAAATATAGATTGAGAAAAATCTACATGGGACAAAAATATAAATTGGTGGGTGTTGAAAAGGGGGTTAGGCCACAGGCCTATCTAGGGATCATAGCTACTCACAAACAACACATCACAGTCAAACAAAGTCACACAAAGTCAATTCACCACACAAGGTCAATCATTTGCAGCTAATCTAGCATCACCAGAAACAATGATTGAACTAGTCCTCAATGACGATCATGCCCTGGTCAAGTAGGAAAGAGTTTCAAAAAAAGGAGTAGAGCTTTTGAAGAGTTTTCAGAAATTAGGGGAGACATAGCATCTCCTTTTAAAAGTTCTCTTAAAAGTGATTGAAATTCTTTTATAAATATCAACAAAATAAAAGTTGGTAAAATAGTGGGACCACTCTACTTTGTAGGTCCAGATAATTTTGTAAATACTTGGTCTTGATAAAAGCTTTATCTCAAAAATAAATCTTGGCACTTATTTGGATAAATAAAATAATTTGAATAAAAAGGAGAGTTTAGCAAGATAATGGTTTTGGAAAATAGCTAGAAGCACAAATAAGGGCATGACCACAAGGGCACAAGGATTGTGTTGGTTCACAAAGGTGTTCAATAAGCAACTCAAGCAGACATCATTAACATAACAACCAAGACAAACAAGCAAGAAACAGTACTTCCAGAGGTTTGCTCAAAAAGTTTTTGTTGGCCCTCATTTTTGGCTCACCAAACACTACTTAAACAGGGTTATAGAAAGTGGGGTGTTACAGCTCTTCCCCCCTTAAACAGAATCTCATCCCGAGATTCCTAAGTGTGGTACTAGAGAGGTGAAGAGACTAGGTTAGTGTTAGACTTTGAAAGGTTGCTCTTCCAACTTTTGATGATACTTCGAGCTGCATCAAAGACTTGCTCTTGCCGAAGGTGTAGATCGTCTTCACTTGCTGCAGTTGATGGCTGAAGAGTTGATGTTGCCGAAAGTACCTTGTCGAAACCGTGCTGAGACACTTTTTAAGGTTAGTGGGGTCAAGCTATCTAGTATGTCCAAAAAGGATCCTACGAGAGTTAGAAGGGTTTCAACTCGCGATTGAGGTCTTGAAGAGTCGAGGCTTCTCGGGTAGCTCTTGATGGCTTGGAGTCGCTTCTTCCCTCGCGTAGCTTGATGGAATCTTCAGATCTAGGAGTCGTGCCTTGAAGCTTGATGTTGGCGTAGACCTTTAATCTCGAGCTTGCAGATGGTAGATAAGAGCATTAATGCTTCGGTCTTGATAGGCACGTCGAATTTTGTCATCTTAGTCCTCTATGCTTCCTAACTACCAAGGCGTAGGTTAGTCCTAATGGGAACCATTCTTCTAGGTCGTCTTGTGATTGAGCTAAAAACGCTCTAGGTGGCGGCGCATCACCAACGGTGTGTCTTCCAGTAGTTGATGATATGTTCCTTCTTGTCTTCGGGTTGGTGGAGACCATTGAAGATCTTCTTGCTTCTCCATCTTCTTGTAGCCTTGACGATCTTGAGGTATGCTGGGATACCTTGAGTCATCGTCATCATCCAAAATGTCTTCATGCAGATTTCTACCCATGACATAAGTCAGTTTTGGTTTCTAACCCGTAAAAAAAAAATTTGAACGAGCGAGCGAGTTGGTTAGAAAAGTCTTCACTTCTTCTTGTTGCTACCTCCATTGATATCTCCTAAATGCAGAGTCGACATTGATGGCTTGATTTTGAAGAGTCTTCATCCTTCTATTTGCTTAGTGAAGCTCAAGCACGTGAGTCTTCGGGCTTCAAGTGTCGACAACGGGTTGATCTTTGAAAGTTAGGTCTTGGCCTTGATACTTCTATGCTCAATGTTAGTTGGCTAGTGAGAAGATTAGTAAGTCTCGGGATGTTTAAGAGGGTATCATCAATGTTAGGAAATCCTAGATTTAGGTTAGTCAATTCCGGTTAGTGAAGTCCTTGTCTTCTAGAAGCCTTCCTTATTCCAAGCGGGTCTATCTTTTGCTTCCCTGACGTTGTGGAGAGGTCTTGACGAAGCTTGAATCTCGTAGCAGAATTGCTGTATCGGGCCTTGGGTCGGTGTTGCGAGAAGAGTTATAATCCACTCAAGGTTGGGGTTAGTGTTTGACTAATAAAATTATCTATGCTACTCGAGCTGACAACATAGATGCAAGAGAATCACACTTTAAATAGATTTTCTACTCGGAGTTTTACATGATAGGTGGTTTTTAAGGACGAGAGGCCAAAAACAAGCACATGCACAAGGTAACAACGCACACTCAAGAAACACAAAAGACAATTGCACACACTATCAAGAACTCACAGGGCAAACATCAAACAAATACAGATATAACACTAGGTACTTCAAGTACCAACGATGCCTATCAACGCGCGATATTTGGGGTTAGTCCTATTCATCCTAGGGTCATGGTTGGCCATAGTTGCTGGTGTCTTCATTCTCCTTGACTCTCGCTTTAGCAGAAAATTTGATGATGGTTGTTGGTGAAGCTGCAGGGGTGTTGAACTGTCGATGTAGAGTTGGGAAGTGCAGATTTGCAGGTCTTCTTGTCTCGCATCACATGGTTGTGAGGTCTTCAGAGGGATTGCTGAAGTGTGCCATTGGTGGCATACACGCCCGACAAACCTAATAAATACTAGTCAAGCAACTAAGTACTTGGTCCTTGACGACTGCAAAAGTGCGAGTCCAGGGAGGAACAAGGTCAGTATCTTGACAGAGCCATTGGTGTGAACCAAAGGCAAAATATTGGTCATTACTCTTCTTTCTTTGCAGCTGGGGAGGTTTGAAGATGTCCTTCTGAATATCTGCTCCATCTTGAGCTGCTAAACTTCAGGTCTGTTCGGGGTACAACGTCCAGTATTTAATATATTGAAGGGGATGAGATGAGATAGTAAGAGCAGTGAAAACCTTGGCAAACAGAGGGATAAGATTAGCAGTTTTTGATAAGTTGCGGATAGTATAAGCCACTCTATTGGCCAATTGGGGAAACAAACTTTGAAATTAGTTTTATCCAAGATACTACTTTTCTATCTAACGCCCATGCTAACTAAGGTCTCCTACAGTCAAGATGGCTCTGATACCAACTCTGTGGGTACCCCGGATTACCCATCCGGAATTCCCGTTATGCATACAACTCACGATCCCATGATCAGTATGTCATGAGTCCACATAACCGAGCTGATATCAAAGTTACATCATCCATTACAGTACCGAATATAAAGTCTTACAATTGGTCACACGACCAAGACTGATAATGCCACGCAGGGCAAGTCTACAAATAAGCAGCGGATACCAAGCAGCGTTGATGACCCACGTCATGCCTACTACCCTACAGGCAACTAACTGGGAGACGTCCCTAGTTTGCATCGGCGTCATCGCAACCATCGTCACCTTCCTCGTAGTCTTCTTCATAGTCTGACCAAGTTAATAGCCAGGGACAAAGCCGTGAGTACATTTGAATTGTACTCGCAAACCATCTAAAGGGGAGGGAACAATATGCAGTTTGGCTGAAGCAAGGAGAAAGGCTCTAATCTAGTTTATCCTATCTAGTCAATTTCTCGTGTCGATATAGCATGTCTTACGACATTTCTATATCCTTATTAAAGAAGCATCTAGAAAACCTTTTTAGAAAAATCTCTAGGAAAGGGGGAAACTCATTTGGTTTTCAAGAGAGAGCCGGTGGTCAATCAAACATGATCACCTTCCTTTATAAAACTAGGTCAATCACACATGACCATCTCCATTCCCTCGGCAGTACCCTGCAAGTACTCCGAACCATAACCGTGCCACGGCAGTACCCTTCGAGTACTCCGTCCAGCACCTTTCTCCACTTTTCCGAAATCATTCTTATAAAACCAAAACCTGACATTGGGTTAGGCAACAGCCAGTTCAACCGTCCATATCCGAGGACTCGGCTATTCGAATAGTTTTACACTCTGCAGAGGTTGTACACTTTACCCACACCATCCAATAAATCCGCCGGGATACCACCACGGACCGTCATACACAAGTATGCGGGGTTCGGATAATCGATCATAGCCTTCCATCTATCCACCTTAATACGGGCGCCTACCCTGTGGAGTATACATCCCCGGCAAACCCTGGCCGTCTACCTCCGTCGAGCGTAGTTCCAGTGCCACGGCGGGAGAAACCCAAGTGTCTTCCGGCCGGATAAATCCCGATGGATCTCGATTTACTATTGCCCATAATCTGGCAGCAATCCGGATTCCGGGGTCCTCCAGACCCGTATATAGTATGAGGCTCCCCGCACTAAGGCAGATAAACTTCCGACTAAGCCCCGTCCCATACCAGGGTAATGTGGTTGCACGGATTAAATTGCCCCAGGTGAGTACATAATCACCAATGTCTTTTCTTTAGAAAACCACCAACTTCCTTCCCTTCAACCCAGTTTCCATTTGTCCCAAAAATCCTTTGGAAAACATTTCAGTGGAGTAGGTACTACTCCAAGGTTTTCGAAAACTCCTTTAAAAATCATTTCCCAGAGTGTTTCCCAATCCTAGAGTTTTTGGCTCCGCTAGAAGTTTCCCAACGGCTTTGCTGCTATTCAGCAAGCCACTACTTATAAGGGTAATGATAGGTGTTCAACGGGGTCTTCTCGAAGGATGATAACAAGTGGCTTGTGGAGCTTAAGCCAACAATAAATTGCTACAAGGAGTATAGCAATCTAAAAACATGCACTTTAAATAAGCAGTAAGAGACATGCAGCAGGTGTAATTAGGATTCAGATATGCATCAAGTTAGGTGGCTTGCCTTGGTTGGCTTGTCCCTGATCTTCTTCTTCCTGGTACTCGTACACTTCACCCTCCTCGGTGCACTCCTCGTTTGATTCTATCGTCAAAGAGTAATAACACACAGTAAATATACAAGCATACATGGTTCACACACATTCAGCAAACAATACCACACCATCAAAGAATATCAGAAGCAAACAAGTTTAGAAAATAAGACAAGTCTCCATAGGCCTTTAATTAGCAATTTTAGCTTATTAGAACTAGGGTTCCTTATTTGGTGTGATCACAACCACTTAGCAACCAAATCCAAGCATGCAGGCATAAATTGAATCAAACAGCACTCCTAGCAA
The DNA here is from genome assembly GCA_007115705.1 of Dactylis glomerata. Lineage (NCBI taxonomy): Eukaryota > Viridiplantae > Streptophyta > Magnoliopsida > Poales > Poaceae > Dactylis > Dactylis glomerata. Next base: position 14,069,982 of record QXEO01000553.1, read on the forward strand.
TCATGCAGGTTGGCAACAATCTTAAGAACCTAACAAAGTTGGATTTACTGAAAAACAAGTTGTGGTTAATTTCTTATGAACTAACTAATAGGAAAATATCACTAGAGTACCAATTTAATCCTTAGATATTCTCTGCTACTCAGAAAAATATGAGGTCAAGTGCTTTGGAAAGCTCTTCCAGAACACAATCCAACAAAGTTGGATTCAGCACAAGATTCAAGTTTTACTGCAAGTTATGATTTTTCTAAACTTAATTACACCCTATGCCATTTTAATTACTACTGCAAGATTATAAGTCCTAAAATAGTAAAACCAGTGAGTCAAGCAAGATACCACACTAAGGTACCACTGGAAGTTGGAATCACCCAAAAAATAATATTCCTACTGAGCACCATAAATAAAACCATGTGAAGCCTAAGCATCACTAAGATAATTACTACAGGAGAGACAAACATCCTAAAATGGTAAAACCAGTTCCTAATGCCTCAGAATACAACAAGGCATCACTGGAAGTTGGATTCACTCAATTTCAATATACAAAACTCCAGATATGGATTTTTTAGTGAAAAGTAACTAGATCTACCCAATTGAATACAAGTAATTCTACAGTAAACCGTATGACATGCATGCAGTACCACTGGATAGATCTTGAATTAAGGAGTTCATGAAAATTTGAATCATTCAAATTGGGCTTATAATTATTTTTCTACAAATTATACAATCTTGCAGATTTTAATTAAAGTTTAACCAATTTCCTGGAAAAAAATAACGAAACGGGCCAGATCTAACCAGATCCGGGCCCGATCTGGCGCCGGCCAGCCCAACTCCCGCAGCGCCCGGGCGGGAAGGCTTTTAAACGCCCGACACGCGGGTCCCAGCGGTCAGCGGACGCGGTGGCCGAAGGGGTACGAGGCGATGCTGGCCGTCCGATCAAGTAAAGATCAACGGCCCAGCGTCGTCTTCTACCTCCGACAGCGGGCGACGGGGAGGAAACCCTAGCGGGGTCTGGGGATGGTGGCGGCTCACCTAGAGGCTTCCCCCGGCGATGAGGACTGGTCGAGGTGACGCGGCGGAGGACGGCGAGCTCGGAGAGGGGCAAGTTGACCGATCTAGACGCCGGGATGAAGCTCGCGCAACTGCAACAGGAATGGCTGACTCGGAAGCTCGACGAAGTCCATGCTCCGGTGCTCCTGGTTCAAAACAGACGGTGGGGTTAGCATCCTATGGATGGCAGGAGGACATGCACGCATCGGGAGGGGGCTGTGAGGGTCGGGAATGGTGATGCTCTTCTCGAGTTGCTTGCAGATCTAGAGGAAGGTTTCCTCTGTTCCTCGGCCAGCAGAGAAGGAGGAGCACCAGTGGAGTTGTTGGTGCTGCAGAGAGGAAGTGTGGGGGTGAAATGAGCGAGCAGGGAGGGGCTATGGTGCTCGGATGCCTTATAAACAGACGGGAGATGGTGTAGGTCGGTTTGGCTTGGTGGGGCCCATGGAGAGGCTCTGGTTGGTCTAGGAGGATGGTGGAGAGGATAAGAGAGTCCTAGTGGGTGTCCTGGTCGGCTAGGATCAGAGGGGTGAGGCTGCAACAACTTATTTAAGTTGGTTAAAGATTTGCATGGATCCTCCTCTTCTTCCTCCTTTCCAAACACTAGAGGACAAAGGAGGGAGGGCTGCTACAGTAGAATTTCGACCAGAGGTGTGAGAGGGTGCTGGGAAGGTCAAGGTGGTGGTTTGGTGAAGTTTCAAATAATTTTGAATGAGTGAGGTATAGATATGATGATGAATGCATGCATGATGCAAAGCGTTGGATTTTGGGTTAGTCCCACATTGCTCCAATCAATGGTATGCATAGATGGATTAGATGGGTGTGATTTGATGAGTTTGACCATATTGCCAAATTGGGAGAGTTTATTTGATGTTAGCAAGATCACCAAAATTGGAATGTGGAGGTTTGCACTATACCACTTAGGACAAGATTTTGAAATTTTGAAGATGAACCACTAGGGTTTTTTGAGTCCATAGGGTCCTATAGGAATAGGAGGACATGGTAGGAGATTATATAATGCTTGTTGAGAAAATAAAAGTGCATGAAATAATATAGGTACCATTCATATGTATTGTATAAAGCAAGAAAGATGAGATGGAGAAATTGTTATTTTTGATGGGGGAAAAGTGATATTGTGCAAGAATAACATTTCCCAAAGCTAGTAGGGAGCAAATAAACTTATGGAGGAATTTTAGAATGAGTGTTGACTAAATTATCAAGAGGATCAATGAAAACTAGGAAGTGAAATCAGTTTTGACTAGGGTTCAAAACCTAGTCGCATAAATAGGTGACATACGTCAAGATGCACATGCAAGTGCATAGATAGTTAGAGTGGATCCAGAGCAAGAGGAATAGGTCAAAGAATGGCCTCTGAACCATTAATTTCGAATTCTAGGAGTATGAGCAAAAGTGCATATGATAATAGTCAAATGGTCAGTGATTTGATTAGGGTCAGAAACAGGATTAGAACAAGTAGCAAATGACTTCAAATGACCAGGTGGCAATGGAAGGAATGGAAGAACACATGCCAAATATGAGTTCTAGGAAGGTACATGGCCATGGATAGAATGGATGAGCTTAATATAGGTGTTAAAAAATTGAATATGTTAATAGACATGAAGATAGTCTGCACATTAGGTGTTTGATGAAATGCCTGCAAGAGATGATTTTCTAAATCTGAGTGAACCTTCTTATGGTTAGATAAAGATGATTCTATAACACCAAGGGTGTTTTCCTTGGGCTAGTTTGATTAGTCTTAAGATCCCTCAAAATGGTGCTCCTAATGTCTCATGATAAGACTAAGACATTAGAGTTAGGGATTCAGGATTGAGAGGAAAACGACAAGATGGGTTTTATTTGAAAGATAGATTGAGAAAAACCTACATGGGACAAAAATATAAATTGGTGGGTGTTGAAAAGGGGGTTAGGCCACAGGCCTATCTAGGGATCATAGCTACTCACAAACAACACATCACAGTCAAACAAAGTCACACAATGTCAATTCACCACACAAGGTCAATCATTTGCAGCTAATCTAGCATCACCAGAAACAATGATTGAACTAGTGCTCAATGACGATCATGCCCTGGTCAAGTAGGAAAGAGTTTCAAAAAAAGGAGTAGAGCTTTTGAAGAGTTTTCAGAAATTAGGGGAGACATAGCATCTCCTTTTAAAAGTTCTCTTAAAAGTGATTGAAATTCTTTTATAAATATCAACAAAATAAAAGTTGGTAAAATAGTGGGACCACTCTACTTTGTAGGTCCAGATAATTTTGTAAATACTTGGTCTTGTTAAAAGCTTTATCTCAAAAATAAATCTTGGCGCTTATTTGGATAAATAAAATAATTTGAATAAAAAGGAGAGTTTGCCAAGATAATGGTTTTGGAAAATAGCTAGAAGCACAAATAAGAGCATGACCACAAGGGCACAAGGATTGTGTTGGTTCACAAAGGTGTTCAATAAGCAACTCAAGCAGACATCATTAACATAACAACCAAGACAAACAAGCAAGAAACAGTACTTCCAGAGGTTTGCTCAAAAAGTTTTTGTTGGCCCTCATTTTTGGCTCACCAAACACTACTTAAACAGGGTTATAGAAAGTGGGGTGTTACAGGAATGGAAGTGGGAATCTGTTGGAATGGATTTCATCACTGGATTTCCAAGGTCTAGCCGCGGAAATGACTCTATCTGGGTCATTGTGGATAGACTGACCAAAGTTGCCCACTTTATTCCTGTCAAGACCACTTATACCTCAGGACAGCTAGCAGATCTGTATCTATCCAGAATTGTGAGTTTGCATGGAGTCCCAAAAGCCATAGTATCAGATCGAGGAACCCAATTCACCTCGAGATTTTGGAAAAGTTTGCACCAAGCATTAGGAACCAAATTAGCCTTTAGCACAGCTTACCACCCTCAGACTGATGGACAGACTGAAAGAGTGAATCAAATACTTGAAGATATGTTGAGAGCCTGTGTTCTAGCCTATGGAGCTAAGTGGGAAGATTGTCTGCCTTTCGCAGAGTTTTCCTACAATAACAGTTATCAAGCCAGTTTGCAAATGGCCCCATTTGAAGCCTTATATGGACGAAAGTGTCGTACCCTGCTACTTGGTGATGGCGCCAGAAAAGAGGCTGCCGGCGTGGAGCAGTAAGTCCTTGTGCATGGTGAATAACCAGCCCGTTGGGAACCCCAAGAGGAAGGTATGATGAGTGTAGCGGCTAGTTTTCCCTCAGTTAAGATACCAAGGTTTATCGATCAGGAGAGGAGAGACAATGACGACTGAAGGTGTTTGTGGAACCTGCACACACACAAACAAATACTTTGTTCCCAACTTGCGATGAGGTTGTCAATCTCACCGGTTTGCTTGAAACAAAGGTTATGAGCGTATCGAGTGGAAAACAATATAGTATGCGAGTAAAGTAAATAGTGCGAGAAAAGTAAACAGGTGATTGCAATATGATGGAAATAGGACCGGGGTCCACAGTTCACTAGTGGTGTCTCTCCATAGATAAAATAGCACATGCTGGGTAAACAAATTACAGTTGGCCAATTGATAGAATAAAGATAACGTGATATGTCAAGAAGATCACTATGAGATTTACTCTGGGCATTACAACAAAATACATAGACCGCCATCCAACTGCATCTATGACTAATAATCCACTCCCTGGGATATCAATCCGAACACCCTAGAAGTATTAAGTTGCGAACAACAGATAATTGCATTAAGCAAAGTGTGTAATGTAAACAAAGCATATGCCCTTGAGCATATGAATGTTGTTTTCTCCCTAGTAGCAACAGCACATCTACCACCTTAGAGGTTTCTGTCACTCCCCCAGGTGAAATAGAGGCATGAACCCACTATCGAGCATAAATACCCCCTCTTGGAGTCACTAGCAACTACTCGGCCAAGATCGCTACTAACAATGGAGAGCATGCAAGATCATAAACAACATAGAGATAATAAAAGATATAATTCAGTACAGCAACTTAATCATAAACACCAATATTCATCGGATCCCAACAAACCAAACATGTAGAATTACATAACGGTGATCTCAATCATGTATGGCAGCTCATGAGATCTAAACATGAAGCACATGGTGGAGAAGACAACCATCTAGCTACTTCTATGGACCCATAGTCCAAGGTAGACTACTCACTCATCGCTCCTGAGGCAAACATGGCGATGAAGGAGACCTCCGGTGGCGATTCCCCTCTCTGGCAGGGTGCCGGGAAGAGCTTCTGGACCCTCCCGATCTTCGGGTCGACGGCGGCGGCGTATCGTGATGTGTTCTGGAAATCTGATCGGGTACTTAGGTTTTTCTCGTCGGGGGGTACTTATAGGCGAAGGGGCATCGTCAGAAGAGGGGCCAGGCACCCTCACGTGGGCCCGGCGCGGCCAGGGGGCTGGCCGCGCCACCCACGCGTGTGGGGCCCTGGTGGCCCCCCTCCGACACTTCTTCGGATCTCTGGAAGCTTCCGGGTAAAATAAGACTTCAGGAACTTGTTTCGTCCAATTCTGAGAATATTTCCTGTGTATCACTTCTGAAACACAAAAACAGCAGAAAACAGGAAACTGGCACTGTGGCACTTCGTTAATAGGTTAGTTCCGGAAAATGCATAAAAGTGCCACTAAGTGTAACGAAACAATAGGCAAATGGTGTAAAAACAAGCATGGAGCATCAAAAATTTTAGATACGTTTGAGACGTATCAAGCATCCCCAAGCTTAACTCCTGCTCGTCCTCGAGTAGGTAAGTGATAACAAAAGAATAATTTTTGAGGTGACATGCACCTACACAAACTTGATCATATATGTAAGCATTGGTGAGCTGGGATCAATAGAACTTAAAACATGGGCATGAAGATATACTCATGACAATAAGAACTTAGCAACCATGTTGTAAACATGCAAATGAACACAAATAAAAGATCATGAAAATGAAACAGTGAAAGTCAAACATGTGTTCAAATCATAAGGAAAAACATACAAAAGGTTTTCAGCTTGTCCTTCAAAGAGAGCAAAACATAAATGCATAGGACACCTTCAAGTTTAAGAGGGCGACTAGATATAAATAATTTAAGAACAAGTGAAACCAAAAATATGAATCAATCAATGAACTTTGGGACAATGCATATCACACTAAGAATGACAACTATGCTCTCTTAATGGTGCATAAAGAAAGAAGGTGGTGACTCAACATAAAAGTAAAAGAAAGGCCCTTCGCAGAGGGAAGCAGTGATTGCAAGTTTTATAACCTTCAAAAATTATGGTACTTACCAGCTTTGAGCTCTCATTGCCCCCATCATAAGCATCTTGAATGGTTAAAGTTAATGCGAGAACAATTATGATGCATATGCTTGACAAATCATAAGTTGAAAACCTCATGCCCCGTGAATACGAGTACCCAAACCTCATGCTACTTTACTTAGAGTCCCAAGCAAGGCTCTTGTCATTGTAAGTATATGCATATCATTGAGAACCGCCAATGGGGTACCTCCGTGCCCGATGACATGGAACAAGCCCACACCAAAATGACAGGACAAGCAGACAATGAACACCTCGACATCTCTTTTATTTGCTATATTGTTTAGCTTTTTATTGTGAGATGCGTCGTCGAATGTTCACCATGGGTATGCTGCAAATTTCCACCATGAATTATGCATGGCTTAGATTGGAGGCCCGGCGTTTCCCTAACACATATACAAACTCCATGATCCCCACAAGATTCCCAATTCATTTCACACCGCGGGCATCCATAAACAAAAGATCACGATATCAACTCAAAAAGAAGTGCAATGTTGAAAGCTTGCCCCATGATAGCATAGATGGGCTAGAATCCAACTTACAACTTGCAAGCATAACAACTCAACATAAGAGACCACAATGTCAAATTTTTAAGAACAGGAAAAAGTAAAGTGTGCCTTCCGGTTCGTGAGAGCTTTACTGACCGAATTTCACATAACACTGGTAAGAGTTTAATTTGAAGAGAAAATAAAAGCAAGTCAAATTTACTTGGAATAGCAAATTGCTAGTAGGTATGTATGGTGGACACTTTGGAAAACTTTGGCTTTTAGGAGTTGGATGCACGAGTAGAGCTCATACTCAGTACAAGGCGAGGGCTAGCAAAAGACTGGGAGCGACCAACTAAGAGAGCAATAATGGCCATAATCATGCAAAGCGACATTAAAAGAAGCATAAGATGGCATCAAAAGTCAAAAACTAAATGATCATGAAGGCTAATGGCGACTTTGTAAGAGTCTAACATGTGTGAGCATGTGCCAAGTCAACCCAAATAAAGCATCAAGGAGAAAACCAAAATAATGCTTCCATACAATAAAAACAACGCATGATTTTTTTCAAAGGCTCATTAAGCAATCTCAGTTATTTGAGACAAGTCATGCTACAGAAAAACCACTAAGCATACTATCAAAAAGACATCAAGCATGACATGAAAAAGCCTAAGCCGCAGTCTACACAAGCTCCTTCTTGTACCACTATTTTGCACAAAGCTTTTTCTCTTTTCCAACACCATTCGAAATTTTTATAAACACCTCTTTTGATGAAAACCAATAAAGATCAGAGGCAAAAATACACCTTGAAGAAAAGATATGACAAGATCTGAATGCAAATCAAGGCGAAAACGAAAACCAAAAGCAGTAGCAGAAAAAGTAGAACACTCGATTTTTAATAAGAGTGAAAACTAGAGCGTTCTTTGCAAATGAAAACAAGCAACTTCTCCAAAAGAAATTTGTTGGGGTCCAACCATTTATTGCATCAAACAAACAAACTAATCAAACTAAGAAAACTAAAACAACTGACGCTCCAAGAAAAACACATAGTGCATGAAGCAATAAAAATATAGTGTTTTGAAAGGTGACCTGATTTTTGCCGATGAAGAAGAGGTGCCTCGGGGGCATCCCCAAGCTTTGACGCTTGTACTTCTTGGATATTTCTTGGGGTGATGCATGGGCATCCCCAAGCTTGAGCTTTTGACCATTCTTCAACTCATCTCATCATTCTCCAATCCCTACACTTGAAAACTTCCTTCATACAAAACTAAACACAATTCTATTAGCAACATTAGTGCAAGCATAACATATAATAAATCCTCTATTTGCTTCAGGTTTCAACTCAAAACCACCACATATATAGCATATACTACTGTAGAAACCTCCCCAAAATTTCCATGATCAAAAGAACTCAAAAGAAAGCGATAAAGTGCCAAACACAAATATTGGCAGAAATCTGTCAAAACTGAACAGCTGACAAAGGTCGAATTTTTGAGGGATTTTCTGTTGCTGCAATCAAAAAGTGTTCAACTAAGAAAAGTTTGGATATAACCTGGGGCATATGCACAAGAAATCGCAGGTCAAAAAGATATACAGAGAATTTTCACGAATTTTTACGGTGCAGCACCGAAAACAGTTTCAGGACAGCAACATCCCCAAATCTTTACCTCACTCAAATTAGAGGCTTCTCTTGGCACAAAAACGAAATAAACAAGATAAGGAGCGGTCATTACAGTAGTAATGACTTCCAAGACTCAAATAAAATAAAAAGTACTGGAAAGAAAACATTGGGTTATCTCCCAAGAGTGCTTTTCTTTAACACCTTTGAGCTAGGCGCAGAAAATTGCGAATCAAGTATTATCAAGTGATGAAGCATCAAGCTAATAATTTGCTCTAAGAATAGAGTCAAAAAGTAATTTCTTTCTTTTCCTAGGGAAGTGTTCCATACCTTTCTTAAGTGGGAATTGATACTTGATAGTGCCTTCCCTCATATCAATGATAGCACCTATAGTTCGAAGAAAGGGTCTTCCCAAAATAATAGGACATGAAGCATGGCATTCAACGTCCATAACAAGAAAATCAACAGGAACAAGGTTATTGTTATCCACAATAAGAACATAATTAATTCTTCCCAAAGGTTTTTTCTTAGCAACATCAGCAATAGGAACATCAAAATAACATTTTTCAAGAGGTGGTAAATCAAGCATGTCATAAATCTTTCTAGGAATGATAGAAATACTAGCACCTAGATCACATAAAGCATGGCAATCAAAACCATTAACATGCATATAAATGATGGGTTCCCAACCATCTTCTAACTTCTTGGGAACAGAAGCTTTTTGCTTCAACTTTTCATCCCTAATCTTTATGAGAGCATTGGTAATATGCTTAGTAAAAGCAATATTTAAAGAACTAGCATTGGGAGTCAAAGCAAGCTTTTGCAAGAACAAAATTACTTCAGATATATTGCAGCCATCAACATCAAAATCATTAAAATAAAGAGCTATCATCTCCCACACTCCGAAAAATTTCAGCACTCTTTTGAGAAAAAGTTTTGGCAGTTTTAGGCTTTTTAACACAAGGAGTGGGAGTTTTCTCTACACCAATCATAGTAAGAGGGTTGCTATCAGTAGGAGCAACATCATTAGAGGTAGTACTAGTACATACCTTCATCTCTCTAGCCATCTCATCTTCTCTTTCCCACCTGGCATGCAATTCCGCTAACAATCTAATATTTTCGTCAATTCCAACTTGGATAGCATTAGCGGCAGCAACAATATTGCTCTCTTTCACATTATTAGGAAACACTTTTAATTTCATAATTTCAACATCATGAGCAAGGCTATCAACTTTAGAAGCAAGAATATCAATTTTGCCTAACTTTTCCTCAACAGACTTGTTGAAAGCAGTTTGCTTACCGATGAAGTCCTTGAGAATTACCTCAAGCTCGGAGGGCGCGGCCCTAGTGTTGTTGTAGGAATTACCATAAGAGTTACCATAACCATTACCATTGGTAGAAAGATACGGCCTATAATTGTTACTAGCAAAATTGTTCCTATAAGCATTGTTGTTAAAATTGTTGTTTCTAATGAAATTCACATCAACTTGCTCTTCTTGAGCAACCAGAGAGGCCAAAGGAACATTATTAGGATCAACATGAGTCCTATCATTAGCAAGCATAGCCATAATGGTATCAGTCTTATCAATTAAGGAAGAGGTTTCCTTAACAGAATTTACCTTCTTACCTTGCGGAGCTCTCTCGGTGTGCCATTCAGAATAATTTACCATCATGTTGTCGAGTAGCTTTGATGCGGCGCCCAAGGTAAGGGACATAAAAGTGCCTCCAGCAGCTGAATCAAGTAGGTTCCTTGAAGAAAAATTCAGTCCTGCATAAAAAGTTTGGATAATCATCCAAGTAGTCAGTCCATGAGTGGGGCAATTCTTTATCATAGATTTCATTCTTTCCCAAGCTTGAGCAACATGTTCATTATCAAACTGAGTAAACTTCATAATATTGCTGTGCAAAGCTGTAATCTTAGCAGGAGGATAGTATCTACCAATAAAAGCATCCTTACACTTAGCCCATGAATCAATACTATTCTTAGTCAAAGACAGCAACCAATCTTTAGCTTTACCTCTCAAAGAAAAAGGAAACAACTTGAGCTTAATAATATCACTATCAACATCCTTATATTTCTGCATCTCACATAGCTCAACAAAATTGTTGAGATGAGCTACAGCATCTTTAGTACTAGCACCAGAAAATTGCTCTTTCATAACAAGGTTCAATAAAGCAGGCTTAATCTCATAAAAGTTTGCAGCAGTAGCAGGTGGTGCAATAGGAGTGCAGATAAAATCACTATTGTTTGTGCTAGTGAAGTCACACAACTTGGTGTTTTCAGGGTTGGCCATTTCAGCAAAATGAAAGTAAACAAATAAAAACAGCTACCAAGGATTCTAATTTTTTTGGGTTTTTGATAAAAAGCAATGCAGGTAAAATAAATAAAGTAAAGCAAAACAAATAACAAAGTAATGAGTGTGTGTGCGAAGAACTCCCCTCGCAGAAGTCTTCTCTTCCTCCCCGGCAACGGCGCCAGAAAAGAAGCTGCTACATGGTGATGGCGCCAGAAAAGAGGCTGCCGGCGTGGAGCAGTAAGTCCTTGTGCGTGGTGAATAACCAGCCCGTTGGGAACCCCAAGAGGAAGGTATGATGATTGTAGCGGCTAGTTTTCCCTCAGTTAAGATACCAAGGTTTATCGATCAGGAGAGGAGAGACAATGACAACTGAAGGTGTTTGTGGAACCTGCACACACACAAACAAATACTTTGTTCCCAACTTGCGATGAGGTTGTCAATCTCACCGGTTTGCTTGAAAAAAAGGTTATGAGCGTATCGAGTGGAAAACAATATAGTATGTGAGTAAAGTAAATAGTGCGAGAAAAGTAAACAGGTGATTGCAATATGATGGAAATAGGACCGGGGTCCACAGTTCACTAGTGGTGTCTCTCCATAGATAAAATAGCACATGCTGGGTAAACAAATTACAGTTGGGCAATTGATAGAATAAAGATAACGTGATATGTCAAGAAGATCACTATGAGATTTACTCTGGGCATTACAACAAAATACATAGACCGCCATCCAACTGCATTTATGACTAATAATCCACTCCCTGGGATATCAATCCGAACACCCTAGAAGTATTAAGTTGCGAACAACAGATAATTGCATTAAGCAAAGTGCGTAATGTAAACAAAGCATTTGCCCTTGAGCATATGAATGTTGTTTTCTCCCTAGTAGCAACAGCACATCTACCACCTTAGAGGTTTCTGTCACTCTCCCAGGTGAAATAGAGGCATGAACCCACTATCGAGCATAAATACCCCCTCTTGGAGTCACTAGCAACTACTCGGCCAAGATAGCTACTAACAACGGAGAGCATGCAAGATCATAAACAACATAGAGATAACAAAAGATATAATTTAGTACAGCAACTTAATCATAAACACCAATATTCATCGGATCCCAACAAACCAAACATGTAGAATTACATAACGGTGATCTCAATCATGTATGGCAGCTCATGAGATCTAAACATTAAGCACATGGTGGAGAAGACAACCATCTAGCTATTGCTATGGACCCATAGTCCAAGGTAGACTACTCACTCATCGCTCCGGAGGCAAACATGGCGATGAAGGAGACCTCCGGTGGCAATTCCCCTCTCCGGCAGGGTGCCGGGAAGAGCTTCTGGACCCTCCCGATCTTTGGGTCGACGGCGGCGGCGTATCGCGATGTGTTCTGGAAATCTGATCGGGTACTTAGGTTTTTCTCGTCGGGGGGTACTTATAGGCGAAGGGGCGTCGTCAAAAGAGGGGCCAGGCGCCCTCACGTGGGCCTGGCGCGGCCAGGGGGCTGGCCGCGCCACCCACGCATGTGGGGCCCTGGTGGCCCCCCTCCGACACTTCTTCGGATCTCTGGAAGCTTCCGGGTAAAATAAGACTTCAGGAACTTGTTTCGTCCAATTCCGAGAATATTTCCTGTGTATCACTTCTGAAACACAAAAATAGCAGAAAATAGGAAACTGGCACTGTGGCACTTCGTTAATAGGTTAGTTCCAGAAAATGCATAAAAGTGCCACTAAGTGTAACGAAACAATAGGCAAATGATGTAAAAACAAGCATGGAGCATCAAAAAATTTAGATACATTTGAGACGTATCATACCCCTTTGAATTGGTCAAAAACTGGAGATAGTCAGATATTTGGACCTGACTTTCTGCAAGAGGCTGAGGAGAAGGTTCGCATGATTCGTGATTACCTCAAGGCAGCCCAGTCTAGACAGAAGAGTTATGCAGACAAGAGACGTAGAGAACTGACTTTCAAGAGTGGAGATTTTATCTATCTTAGAGTATCACCTCTCAAGGGAATGCAGAGATTCCAAGTAAAAGGAAAGCTTGCACCAAGATACATTGGACCCTTCAAGATACTAGACCGCATAGGAGAAGTGTCTTATCAGTTGGAAATGCCCCCTGAATTGTCTGAAGTGCACGATGTCTTTCACGTGTCTTTACTTCGGAAATGTCTTGAAGTTCCAGAGAAGCCAGAAGTCTTCAAGAATATTGATCACCGTTCCATGGACATCAATAAGTATTTGACCTATCGTGAAGAGCCTATCCGTATCCTCGAGGAAGCATATCGAACCACTCGAACCCGAAGCATCAAGTTTCTGAAAGTTCAGTGGAGTAATCACACCGAAGATGAAGCTACTTGGGAAAGAGAAGATTACCTTCAGAAAGAGTTTCCCAATCTTTTCAGTTCTTAATTAGTGAATCTCGGGGACGAGATTCTTTTTAAGGGGGGAAGATTGAAACAACTCAGAAAATTGTAATCCACTTCTTATGAATTAAAATACCAAATTTTGGACCAAGATAAAACTTTTTATCTATTATTGCATGTATGCATGTATTTCCTATTGTATGTATTTCTATGATTTCATGTGTGTTATTATTTGTTGTGCAATAGTTAGCCAATTCTAACTTAACCAATAGAAGCAATTGAGAAGAATTAGAAGAGCCAAAGAAACCAAAAATAAAAATAATAAAGAAAAAGAGAAGAATAAGTTGATCTAGGAAATCTTATTGACTACCCTACTTTGAACACTTAGAATAAGAAATCTGTAACTCAACCCAATGTTTGGCCAGTTAGTTGAGTTTAACCAAGTTACATACTAACTCAACCAAGAAGTTGCTACCCAAAATTCAAATCAGGACTTGACTCAAACTTCAACCAAAGATTGAATCTGAAACAGTGACAATACCCTATTTTTCAAATACAAATTTCTGCAAAACATGTTCTTTCTTCAAAACAAAAATTTCACTGGAAACCTTGGCTAATATGTGGATCACCCAAAGTGGAAATTTTCAAAATTTCGAATTTGAATCTATTGCGGGCATATCGTCGAACACCTGGCAGACAAAAATCAAGCAAATCGAGTTTACTGTAAAGATCACTGTCGCCGTTCGTCCTGTGACTGTAGCCATGCTCCTGGACGGTGCCACGGTCGAGCCCAGCCCCCTCTGCCCCGACCCGAGCCGTGAGAAAGGGAGGAGAAGAGGAAGACAGCAACCAGGACCCCCTCTCTTTTTCCTCTGCTCACTGCACGTCACCGATCGCCATGACCGCGCCAGCACCGACCCACAGCACGCCACAGCCGAGACCAAAGCCCCCCAGCACGCGAGCGAGGTCGCCATGCCCGGTGTTGCTCGATGCGCATCGCCAGGGCCCCCGAGCCGGCGAGCTTCTGGACACCCTCTCCCCCGACGCTCAGGCCTATATAAACCCCCGCTGATCAAACGAGGAGACGCACACCACTCCCAGCTGCCTCCCAGACACCATCTCTCCCTCCCTCTCGCTCTGGTTCGTTGACGTCTGCATCGCCGGCGAGGTACTGGACGCGAGCCGCGCCGTTGCGTTGGACCGCCGCTGGATGAACGGACGCCGGAGCTGGAGGAGGAGTGCTGCCGGATTCTTTTCTGCACGTCACCGATGAGTTCTGCTTCCTCTACGAGCCTCGCCATCGCCGTCGTCTTCCTCGCCATGCGCAGGTGAGCTTCGACCCTGGCCGATGAACACGAAGCTTGGGAGCTGTTAGATCTAGATCGATCGGTAGCGTACCGGTTCAGAGAAGTTAAGTGACCTGACGGGTGGGACCCTCTTGTCAGGTTCTATTTTATTTCGTTCCCGCCCGTGCGAACGTTATCGGGCCGGCCCGTTCGGGATTCATTTGAAATTGGCCCAGCTGGTTTCGAATTTGGTCCGATTAGTTTTATTCATTTTTCCCTCCGTTTGAATTAATTCAAATAACTTTCAGTTATGATTTTCAAACATTAATTCCAAGAGTTTTACAAATCCATTTCTAGCAAATGAATATGCGTTGGAAAGCTTGTAAAATGCCCTAACCTGTAGAACTGGTTAGAACTCCAGTTGAATTAGGGATTTAAATAAATAAACATAGTGTGACCATAGCTTTATTATTCATACAAAAACTTTAGAAAATTGTTTGAACCTCCAAAAATTTTGAAACTTGATTGGTGAACTCACTAATTCACTATCCTACTGTTCAGTCAACCTTAATCCACCCAAACCTTGATAGTGGTACCAATTATACCCTAATCCAATCTTAGTTTGTAGCATGAAATAATAGATCTCTATTTTACACTTAGCTTAGTTTTCCCTCAATACCAATATACTTAATTAGTCAATCTCCATTTGAACTAGCCCTAATAATCATAGTTACTTACCCTTACTCTAAAAAGCAAACAACACATGACACCTAGTGGAAACTCTAACTTGCACACGTAATGAAAGCTTAGAAGAAAAACTTGCAATCCAACTCAATAAAATTCCACATGAATACAATTGCTTGAAAAAAAGTATGTGTGCTCGGTGTGTTGTTAGCATGGTATAGTGATTGTGTGTTTTGTGTTGATTTCGTTATTAGACGCTAGTGTTGCTGAGGAGGATATTGAGGGGGAATATTATCAAGAAGAAGAAGACTACCCCGGACACTTTGCCAACCAAGGAAAGCCATCTTTTGAATCATACTCCAAATGCCTAGTTTTACTATTGCATTCTACCTGTTTTAAGTAAATTTCATGATTGAATTGCTAGAGTAGAAGGATAGAAGTTTAGTGGTATCTTGCTTAGCAAGAGCATCAAGCTGAGTTTATCCAACCATAGCTTAGTGGTATCATCACTCATAATAGTTGCTTAGTCGCTAATAAAATTGAGGCCATCTATAAGGGGAACCCTACCTGAAAGTGGTGACTTGAACTTGAAAGCTTGAATGGGAGATTTCTCCTACATGATGGTTTTATGAAGGAAAAATAATCTTGACTAAGGACTATGGAATGTATTTGCGAAATGACAACGAGTGATGTACTATGTGAGCCAACCTTACAGTACGACCACATTATCCCGGTATGGGACGGGGCTTAGTGGAGTAGTTTGTTTCACCTTAGTGTAGACCCTACAAATGTAAATGGAAGTCCGACCAGGGACTCCTTTTCTAGGGCACCCTTGGCTGCGGCCGAGTTTCGCCTTGTCCTCCTCTTTAGGTGGTTGGGGTACAAGCCGAAGAGCCCTCATTGAAAATGTACTGCCGGAGTAGGACTCTACCTCGGTTAGTGGCATCCGGAGGATCAAGCGGTTGGGAACTTTGCACACTCTGGACAGCTTCTTGGAACTCCGGTGTTGAGGGGTACATCTCTAGGCGGTAGTCTTTATGCCAAGGGGGGCAGGTGAAACATTAATGGTCGGCTGCTTGTCGTGGCATATGTCGTTATGCAGGGAAGTTGCCCACACGATGAGTAGCCGGATGGTGTGGGTAAAGTGTACAACCTCTACAGAGTGTAAAACTATTCGAATAGCCACGTCCGCGGTCATGGACAGTTGGCAAGCTATACTTGACTTTTGTCAAGAATGAAAATAACTGATGGTGAACTTGGTGAATGACATGACTTGACTTGACATTGATGTTGACACACCTGAAGTTCCTCTTTAGATTGATCT
The DNA here is from genome assembly GCA_007115705.1 of Dactylis glomerata. Lineage (NCBI taxonomy): Eukaryota > Viridiplantae > Streptophyta > Magnoliopsida > Poales > Poaceae > Dactylis > Dactylis glomerata. The sequence goes on from QXEO01000553.1 coordinate 14,086,388, forward strand.
TAGAGAACTAAATCTCTTTCCTACCAATGAACATTCTTGGGAAATAAAACTAGCTTTGGCAAATGAAACTTAGTGCTTAGTCCACCGTATCAACCTTGCATTTCTACTTCATCATTTCGTTTATAAGATGGTTTGCGAGTGCATCCAATGTACTCATGGCTGTGTCCCTGGCTATCAACTTGGCCAGACTATGGGGAAGAGTATCCGGAGGAAGGATATGAAGAAGAGTACCAGAACTAAGATCGTCTCCATGAGTCGCCACTGCCTGTAGGGTGAAGGCATGGACCCGAAGACGTTACTTCCGCTGCTATGTTATGTTGTAATATGAACTTGGTCACTATGACCATTGTATTTGAACCATCGTATTGTAATGTCTATGGAACTGGTTACCAACTACGTTATGTGTATCACAACAATGATTCTAGGATTGTGGTGGAACACGTAACGGGCACTTCGAATTTGTGATAAATTCGAGGGAGTTACAGGGCCCCGCTCCCCTGACTGCCGAGTCCTGCTCTGAGCTTGCCGCCGGTGTGCTCGGGAGGGGACCAGGCACAACGCCGTCGGCGAGGAATAGGCCCTAGGCGTTGAACTTCAAGACCCCCGCCGTAACGCGGCTAGCCTCCCGAGCGCCCAGATTGTAGATCGGCAAGGCGTTGCGCGGGATAGCGGGGATGGCGGCAGAAGAGAAGAAGGCTCTTATTACCTCCTCCCAAGCATCGGCGTTGAGCTCGCTGACGTGGAGCCTGAGGTCGTCCCCAGCCCTGTGCCTCCACATCTCCCGGCGGTGGTCCTGCAGGCGGGCGATGCATCGGGTGACGAACTCCACCCCGACCATGGTCCCCGTGATGCCGGCCTTCCAGAGATCTTGGATCCACGGGCGGAGTGTCTTTAGGGCTTCCTCAGGAAGGGCCTCGCTGGCCCAGGTGGTGAGCTTGACGGGAGGGATCCCAGTGACAAGGAAGAGCTCCAATTCTTTGAGGATGTCGACGAAGAACCAGCAGCTCCGAAAGTCCTCGACTTTCTTCGTCCACTTCAAGTCAATGAAGTCGCCCTCCGTCCCGGCAATGGCGATGAAGGAGACGCATCCAGAACTCTGGTTCAGCCCAGAGGACCAGAGAGAAAAGAGGTGGTGAAAGTACGCCACCAACGGCCTAATGCCGATCCATGCCTCGCAGGCATAGGCAAAGACCGCCAGCAAGGTGACGGACTTGGGATGCAGGTGGATGGCCTGGATCCCGTAAGTCTCCAAGATTGCCAAGAAGAAGGGGGAGAACGGCAGCACCAGGCCGACGAAGATGGAGAAGAGGAAGAAGGGTTGCGCCATTGCGGGCAGAGTGTCCCACGGCACGTGGCCGTGCCAGATGCGGGTGGCACCCCATTCATTGTTGTTGCTACCGACCATCTCTCGAACGGTCTGGAGCTCACGGCTGCTCTTAACGCGGGATTCGAGCAGGGGCGCCGCCGGTTGCGGCGCCGCTCCAGAAGACCTCGCTGCTCCGACGGCCTGACGCGGTGCCATGGCTCTGGGCGGGGGCGAGTTGCAGCGGGAAGATTGGAAGCTAGGAGGGATTGGATGCACAAGATCTTCGAAAGGGAAGTGGCGGCAGCGATGTGCTGTGGGAAAGGGGAAGGAGCCTTCTCTGCCAAGCCTTTAAGGGGACGGCCAGGGCGCGGTTTCCAAAGCATCGCCCTTGACGCAACGGTTCGAAAAACGCCCGTTACCCCACCCACTACGCACGATTTCCACGCCGCTTCGCTTTGCCAACCACAAGGGCGCCACGTGCCCATGACCTTCACTTCTTCACATGGTCCTCTGACCGCGCAGTTGACGCATGCCATTGGAGGGCCCAGCAGCTTCTGGGGCCCCCGGCCCTTCGCTCCCTTAAGAGGGCGTGTTCGCGGGCCGGGCTCCCAGGGGCTACTGTTGGTGTTCTGGATATAAAGGTATCCCGGTCCACCTGCTCCTAGGCCCCGTCATCAGCCCATCTTCAGCCCAGGGGAGAGCCAATGACCCAAGCTATGGAGAAGACCCTCATGAGGAGGTGCCTCATGAGAAGAAGGACGGTGAAAACTGCTAAGGACCAGAAGACCTCCTCACGAGCCCCTGCTGGTGAGGAGAGGGACCACGTCCATGACAGCTCAGCACGTTTGCGTGCAGAGCAAGAAGATAACGGGCAGAAGATCGCGTACCGCCCATGCTACCCCCGACAGGGAGGATACCAACTTTCACTGTGTCTGCATAAAGCAGCAGAGTGGTTGTTGGCCACCCCCCTAAAAATAGCGTGGACGGTGCAGGGCGCCAGAGGAAGACGTCAGCTTCCTCCACCCACTCCGGTGGACCGGCACCACTACTCTATGAAGACTATATCCACGGAAGAATAGAGTCTACAGCTATCCACCCTCCTTGGCCGTGTGTGGCAACCCCTTCCCCAAGAAGATAAGGGGAAGGAGGACCTTGGTGCTATAAGAGGAGGGGAGGCCACCCCTTAGAGGGGATCGAATCTTTATCTTCTTTAGGCTGCTAGCTGGGCACACAGGTTCTTCAACCTCTGGCCAGCTAGAGCTTTGTAACCAAGACCTTGTACTCCTCGCGAGGTGTCACGTTGCAATACAAGAAGGCAGGAAGTAGGGGTTTTACCTCACCACGAGGGCCCTAAACTTGGGTAAAGCTCAACGTCTCTCTCTGTAGTGCGTAGTGCGTTCTACGACTCGAGGCTTCCATCACTGTGTTTCGTTGCGATCCAAGATCTCCCACATTCAGCCCCCTGCGTCTGAATCCTTGGGTCCGTCGCATGATACCCCATGTTCTTGCGACACAAAATCCCTCGATAGTAGCCAGCAGCAGCAACAGCAGCAATCACAAAGTAGTACTGATCAGACTGGTAAGAAGACCCAAGCTAAAGCTAAGAAGAAGTTGTTGGCTGCTCCTAAAGATGCAGTGGTCACTGGTGCTGACAGCTTTGCCCAGATGAACTACACTAGCTCTATTTGCATGTGTTGTGGTGAACCAGGGCATCATCATACTGTATGCACCAAACCAAAGTTCTGTTTCATCTGCAAAGCAACCTCTCATCCTGTGGAGGAATGCCCTGTTAGGAAAAGGCCTCATCAAATGGCCAAGTATGTGGGGAGTGCTGCCACTGGATTGGGCTTTTATCACATGGAACTGCCTGAGGTGGTGGTTAATCCAGTAGCTTCTACCAAGAACTGTGGTGTGGTAATTGTAGAAGGGGGAATTATCACCAGAGATGAGCTTGCTGCTGAGTTTTCAAAGATATACAAGACAAACTGGCCTTGGCAGATCAGAGAACTTGGACAGTCTGACCTCTTCTTGGTCAAATTTCCCCCCACATCACTGTTGAGCAGGTTATTGGTTACCCTAGATTTGGTCTATCAAAAGAAGGTGTGTGGGTAAAGGTGGAAGCCTGGGCTGATGATCCTGAGCCTGCTGAAACTCTTTCTGATATTTGGATTAAATTTACCGGCCTTCAGTCAAAGTGGTGTGAGTGGAACACTCTTGACCAAGCTGTCTCTGTGTGTGGCATTATGAGAGATGTTGACTGGTTAAGTGTGTTCAAGAACAATGCTCAAGAGGTTAGGGTTAAAATTAGTTGCAGAGATCCTTCCAAGATCCCCTCTGGGAGGCTTTTTGAGTTTCACAAGAATCTGTTCATCCTGGGCTTCACTCCAGAGTCTCTGTTGCCAGCTAATGATGATGAAGATTTGCTTGGTGAGGAGTTGGACCAGAACAGAAGGAATGGAGGAGATGGTAATGGTGACAGTGGTGAAAGGGGTCTGGATAATGGAGGAAGGTCTGATGCTCCTCCAAGTAACAATTTGGGTGGCACTGGAACTGCAAACAACAACCAGACTGGTGGTGCCAACAGGACTAGGATGACTAGGGACTTGGGAAATTCTCATGAACAAGAGGGGCCTACTTCTGCTTCTACTATCTTTCAGTTGTTAGTGCAAAAGGGAGTGATCAACAAAGAGGGCTGTTATGTCTGGGACAAAGGTGAGGTAGAAGAAGCTGTAATTGCTGAAACTGAGCAGTTCTAGGCTAAAGAGACCACTGCTGATGTCACCTTTCATCAGAAGCTGGAAGATGCCGTGGGAGCTAAATTATCCCTGCCTGACAATATCATGCCTGACTTTGAAGATCCTACTGCCAAGCTTGCACTCTCAAAGATTCAGAAGGAGAAGAAATAGAAGTGGGGGCCTGTTCAAGCAGTCAGGCAAAGTTCCAGGATTGATAGGTCATTGAACATCATGGAGAAAGCTGAAGAAAGGAAGAGGAAGACTAACCTGGATCTCCCAAAAATGAAAGGTATAATGTGTTCTAATCCTTTTACAGTTTTACCTATTCATGAATTAGATGATAGAGCTGGTAAAATTGGTGTTTCTATTACTGAGGAGTTTGTAGAAATAGGAAATCAGACAAAATCTTCTAGTTCCTCCTCTAGTATGCCTCTTTCTGATAAAGATGGGCAAGAGGATCTGGATGAGTTTTGGACTAAAGTAGTTAGGAAATCTTGGGGCAAGCAGCCCAGGAAAAAGTTACAATGATTTGCTGCTTCTGGAATGGCAGGGGAATTTCTGCCCCTAGAAGACATAAATTTATAGATGATAATTTGGTTCCTTTAAATCTTGATTATGTAGGCTTCCAAGAAATAAAGAAAGAGTAGTTTAGTAACTCCTCTCTGAAGAAACTACTAGGGAATAGGAATTTTGTTTGGAATCACTTACCTGCTGTAGGTTCTGCAGGTGGGATTCTAGTAGGAGTTACTGGGGATTTATTTGAAGTTATAGCTTGGGAAATCAAAACTTTCTCTGTTAGTGTTGTCCTTAAGAATAAGATTAGTGAAAATATTTGTAGAATTACTATAGTGTATGGTTCTGCCTATGAGGAAAAGAAGCAGGAGTTTATTTCTAAACTTCATGAACTTTTTCTAAATTGGGATGGACCTGCTATGATAGGAGGTGGTTTCAATTTGATTAGATCTTCTGAAGATAAGAACAATTTGAATATAGATTACAGATGGGTGGACAAGTTTAACACCTGGGTAGAAATGTGGGCTCTCCTAGAAATAAATCTAGCTGGGAGAGCTTACACTTGGAGTAATAATCAAGAAACTAGGTGATGTGTAAACTGTATAGGATTTTTTGTACAACTAATTTTGATGCTACTGACGTGGGTTAACTTGACAAATGTCCTAGATGAAGGACTTAGAATCGGGGATATAGGGCATCAGATGAACTCGAAGGTAAAGGTTAGTTGAAATAGTGTATACTAAAAGTAAACTTGGGTGTTCAACTGGCTTGCTTTCAATCTGTCCCACACCGTCCCCTCCTGGCCCCTATATATAGATGGCCAGGTCTCGAGGATCGGGTGGGATCTGATACAGATTACAATATCAACATATGGTAGGAACTCGTATCTCGACTATTATTACAATTGGGCCTAGCTTAACGGGCCTCAGGGGTACACAACTAACGGGCTCTATTATCTATACCCTTGTCAGTAGCCCCTAAGATTCTACCAGAATTGTACATTCGGGTTAAATCTCTAATCTTGAAATCTTCAACTTGATCAATTCTTTGACTTCTTCATATCTTCAAATCTTTGACTTGGTCATTCGACTTATTTTATTAACAATATCTCGCAAGGGGTTTTGATGAACGAGCCTGACAACTCTGACAGATCAAGAGGTCAGTTAACGGCCAAAGCAGATACTCACCACCTACTTCAAATTCAATCTCCTTGGACTTGAATTTGGGATACCGGTCAAATCCACTCTTTTGCCGCATTTAGGACTTACAAAGAATGAATCCCAGTGATTCTCAGGGTACCCAGTGTGTCCACCAGGATTTTTCTTCACGTCGTAGACACGGATACATACTAGCAGAGCGCATCCATGTGCGTATACCAGGCCACACAGGACGGATCCCGGGGTCTTACCTTCATGATAAATCACAGCATTCGAGTTTCGTTGCGATAACGCAACTCAAGAATCTCATGTCATAGTCTTTTGACTGAAAATATTTGGGTTGCATAACCATAAAAACTCTCTCCCGATAGGAGTAATGTCACATCAGTGAATCATTCTCCATCTTCATTGCTTCAGTATTCATGAATATGCATCATCGGGTGCGCGCTCAGCGCTCCCGATAGGAGTAGCCCCCGAGGCTATAGTCGAATGTTTTTGAGTATAGACTCAAACATACCGCTCTCTTTATCTTCATATCTCAAAAATTCAATGATAAAATTGTCAGGTGCGCGCTCAGCGCTCCCGATAGGAGTAACCCCAAGGGTATAGTCGAATTTTTTGGGTATAGTCTCTTCGATCGTAATTTAAATTGTCGGCGCCAACCTTATTTCCTTTATTCTGAACTCGTCATATTCAAATATTTGGCAAGTGTATGCACTTGTCGACTTGACCTTCTCCCTTTCATCTTCTTCATGACATCATTGTCCAATTTGAGCTATACGTCACTTGTAATTTCGGCGCGAACCGTTTCGTGGGTAGCACGGTAATTTTAATATTTCCTGCCCGTTAGTGGGCTGCCGCTTCTGCTCCTCTTGCCATGTCTCAGCCCACGTTCCTTCGTCGAGAAGGTATATAAGGGGAGAGTGGGGGTGTTTACTGTTTACCAGCTCTTCTTCTCCGCCGCCGCCGCCATTGCCGATCTCTTCATCTGTGTTCTTTGCGCATAGAACCCCTAGGCTTGAATTGTAGATGCACGTGAAACATCTCGCCTCAAAGAATGCCATGGCCAAGGGAAAGAGTGCAAACCCTGCGACCAATTGGGTGCGCTCTACCATCAAGCAGAGGGAGATGGAGAAGGCTTGAACGGATGGCTTCATCTCCTCCAAGGACTCCATCGAATTTCCAAGCACCAAGCGGATCCCGCAGCCCCTGAGCGGTTATTGGGTGATGTTCCTCTCCTTCCTGCTCTGCAGTCACCGAATTCCATCCTACACATTGCCTGCTTCGTGACTCTTTGCGAGTCATTCTTGCGGATAGAGCCCCACTTCCTTCTCTGGCGTTCAATTTTTCGACTTCGCCATAGCATCGCGTTATCCAATAAACCTGAATTGGGCGGTGCAGTTGTCTCTGTGCGCGCTGAAGCTCCATATTTGGAGTTTTCTATGTCTGCGTCAGTCTAGGGTTGGAGGACAAAATGGTTCTATATCAAGGACCGCAAGGCCTCCTCTGAAGATCAATATGGCCTAGCCCCCTTCGATGCCTCCAAGGAACTGAAGAAAATGGCATCGTGGGATTCGCTGCCCACAGATGCTGAAATGGAGCAAATTGCCCCTCTGCTGAGTCGCATTCAAACTCTGAAAGGAGGTAAAGGAGGTACTCTGTCGGGTATTTAGCTTATGGCATTCTTTGTGCAACGTCGAGTTCAACCCCTTCAGCATCGCCTCTCCAAACTTTGGAGCTACTCTGGCTTGGTGGATTCCTCTCGCATCTTTGCAGATTTGATGGCGCAGGAGAATGTCGACAAGCGAGTTAGGAACCTCACCAAGCTCACCAAAGACCATGCAGTCGCAGATTTGACTGCAAGCTACTTTGATTCCACACACCCTCTACCCAAGGTATGCATTTGCTTCGCATACATGTCATTGAATTTCATTGATGTTTGCCTTTTGTATTTCCCTATACTTTTCCTAACTTATTCTTGTTTAGGACCATCAATTCCTCGTCTCGCTCCCTCCTCTCCCTGAGGAAGGGCCCCTTCCGGTTGATCTGGCCTCCATTGTATCTGAAGCCCCCGAGGCTGAAGAAACCTAGGATGAAGATGAAGCCGAAGATTCAGAAGAAGACACCCATTCGATGACATCGCCTCCTCCTGCACTGTCTGAAGACACTGGTGCGGGCAAGAAGAGGAAGCGTGTTGATGAGGTGGCTTCTTCGAGTAACTCTGTACATAAAACCGCTGCTCCTAAAGCCCCTAATGTCGACATCTTCGACCTCATGGCCTCGTAAGTGTTTCCGCAAATTCTATTATCTTCTTTTTTTTGCTTCTTTCATTCGGGTTATATAAAACCTGTTTCTTGTTTGCAGTGATGACGAAGAATCATAGCCGGATGCCATGGCTGCTCCTTCTCCATGAGCTACAACTCCTAACAAGCCTCCTGCGCAAGAACCTGAGCTCTCTGCCGAAGTGCCAAGGGTCACCAGAGCTTCTACCAAGAAGATTACCATGTCCTGAAACACCAAACGGCAGAAGAAATCCAAAGAAGCTAACATTTCTCTTGAGGTGCATGAACCTTCGAGCTCTTCAGATGATGTGAGTGACTGCACTTAAAGGTTTTTCCCCTTCTCCTTGCCCATATTTACACTTTCTTGCCTTGCCAGGCGCTAATGAAGAAATTCGTCGCCTTGAATGTACTCAATACTAGAGAGTTGCGAAAGCTTCTGAAGGTTAACTTTTTCCCTTGTTTCTGCTTGCTTGGCATGTTTTTCCCTCCTGTTTTCTTAACCTTCCTTCTTCTTTATTTGCTGGATTTTAGATGCTCTGGCATCAGCAAACACATGAATTGCATCTCTGGAGGCTGAGCTTATCACTTCATAGAGAGCGTATGACTCCGCGACTGCCGCTGAAGCAAACGCTAAAAAGTTGCACAAGATAGCAGTTGCCAAGGCAAAGAAGGCGGAGAAAGATTTAGCCGCTGCCAGCGAAGTGCGCTTTCAGTGAGAACAAGTCGTTGCCAAATGGCTCAACGTAATTTCCGCTGCTGCTGGAGGTAAATACTTGTCTTGTTCCTTTTTCCCCGCTGGTCTTACTTTCTTTATACTTCATTGATAATGCCCTTTCATTCTCACTTATATTTTCTTGCTCATTTATTCAGAGCGTACCAAGACTCCTTTATCAACTCCGCAACCTGGCGATGATCCTCTTCTGGCTGCGGTTAACTTGCTTGAAGCAAACTGGATATCTGTCCAGGATACCTTCGAGTTGGTAAGCCGCGTTCTATCACGGATGTTTGGTGGGTTGTGGCCAAAGAAAAAGGCGGAGGTTCCAGCCAATGACCTGAAGAAGCTTGCCAAGGCCTTTGACACCCATGGTGATCCTCTCCTTCAACTGAAAGGTCTTTCTGTTAAGCGAGGCATTGAAGGCGCTGTCGCGCTATCCTATGCGCATGGTGAAGATCTTGACTGGGAGAAGATTGGATCTCCCCATGGCCATACACATTCGGAGCTCAAGGCTTTCTTTGAGAAGGCAAAGAAATTGGCACCCGCCATAGTGTCAATAATTTCTCCTTCAGCAGCCTCGGCGGCTTCTTTGGTGCCAAATCCCTCGACTCCAGTCACTACTTCTTCCGTGCCTCCTCCAGCTGCTGAAGATGATGCTACCGTTCCTCCTACTGCCACGGAGCGAAATGCTGAGGTGGCATAGATTCAGCTTCTTTCTCATAGTTTTCCTTAAAGCTTTTGATTGTAATAGCTTTGTAGTACTATGCAACCCGAGAACATTAGCCGAAGGGTTTTTTATATATGTAAATATATCTCTCCTCTATGACGTGTTATGGTAGTTTCTAAAATATTTCTCCTTTCCTTTCTTTTGACTTTTAGTCTATACGCCTTGGTGATCCTCTAAGTCATGCTTACGCTCCCTCTTCCGATGTGCTTGGTTCCCGAGTTTGTCACCTTCTTGCCGTTGCTCTCAATGCACGGAATATTCTTCAAGGATTTTGGATCTGGAGACTCACTTAACTTTGGCCAAATGCCAAGCGAAGATGGCCATTGACAAAGCTAGAAAAGCTTGCGGTTTTATGAAGCAGATTTCTGCTCTTGATGACCAGGTGTCTAGTCTGACGGCCAAGATTGTTCATCATGAAGAATGCGAGTCTTTTATCCTTGGCATTATCGAATCTGCTTGCGAGATGCTGCGATGTAAGACTCCTTTCGACTTCTTTCTTTCCTCTTGGTTATTTTATCTCAACACTTTTTGTGATATCCTTTGCCACCGTAGGCACTTGCTTGGATTTCGCTGCTGAAGATCATCGGGTTACTGAGCGAAGTGCGGCTCTGGAAAGAATGTCCGCAGGTGTTGAGACTCTGTGGTCTGATCCTCGATGTCGGAATGCTATCGTGTTGCTTCAGGAACGTGCCCAGCATGTTGGCGAATCAGTTGATGGTTGTCAAAGAGCTCTCATAATGATGCATTCTGTTATGCTTCCTCATAATCCTCTGCCAGGAAGTTTTCCACTGCTTCTCGATACTTTCAGATCTAGCCAGCGTATTCATTGATTTAGTGGCGGGTGCCAATTTTGCTCTTGGGTGGATGCGCAAGTGGCACCCAAAGCTTAATTATAGCTCTATGTCCTTAAGTTTGGCCCCAAGTGGAGCTAGTCTGTGAGTAGATATGGAGAGTACCTTGCAGCCTGCTCAAAGGATTGTAGCTAGGCTGCTGCAAGTGGACGCCGCATTTTTCCGCGAGTTCCACTATTTAGATTCTCTAGGCGTAGATGATTCTGAGAACCCATTACTGTAAGTTGTCGAACGCGAGAGTTTTTTATTTCATGACTATATGTCTGAAATTTATACTCAGAGCATTTTTCTATATGGTTCGTGTGTTTACCGCATTTTTTCCCTTTTGAAAGACTCGTAAACTCAAATATGAGGAACGCTTTATCTTTATTATTCTTGTAATGTAAGATACATGGGGTGACCCAAGAGATCCGGCCTATGACCTGTGTTCTAGATCTAGAGGGCGTTACCCTAGGACAACTCGTGGCTTTTATAGCCTTATACTTCTATGCTACTTTTTGTTCCCTGATAATCACGCCGTCATGGTCTTCTCTCCTTCTCCTGCGACTTCCACTTCTCCCGATGCTTCTACTCATGGTTTCTTTGTCTCTGGCTCTGGAGTACGTCCTTCGGGCAGCTTGTCGCCTTTCATAGTCGTGCTTGTCACTTTTTTTGCATAGTTGGCTATCATGCTAAAGTTTTGTGCCATCCTGTGGAACTCTTTGTCGCATTGGTCAGAAACCTCAAAGCTTCCCTTCACTATGATTATTCCCTTTGGCCCTGGCATCTTGAGTACTAGATACATATAGTGAGGTACTGCCATGAATCACGAAAACGTGGGTCTCCCGAGGATCGCGTGATACTGAGATGGCCAGTCCATGACTTTGAAGTCTAGCTTTTCTCTTCTATAGTTTCATCTGTTACCGAAGCAGACGTTGAGTGCTATTCGACCTAGTGGATAGTTAGCTCTTCCTGGTACTATCCCATGGAAGGAACCGTCTGTGGGCTTCAGGAATTCTAGTGATATGTGCATTGCTCTGAGTGTCTTTGCATATATCAAGTTTATTCCACTTCCTACGTCCATGAATATTCTGTCGACATCATATATGCCAATTTGAGCTTTGAGTACCAGAGGCGCATTTCCTGGCCGAGGTACTGTTATAGGATGATCTTCTCTGGTGAACTCGATTGGTTGCTCTAACCAATGTAGATATTCCGTTGTGGCTGGAGGTGCTATGATTGCTAGGTTGATTTATCGAGTTATGCTTTTCTCTTCTTTGTTCGACTTGGGCACGGGTTGTATCATTGCTGTTATGTGCCCTTTGGATGGAACATACCCCCCGTCGTCATTGCATCCCTGGTTTGACTGTTCTTGTACTGGAATAAATCCAGTGTTCCCTTGTTGACTTGTGTTGGCATTGTTGCTGTTCCCTTCGTATCCTTATCGCTTTGTGTAACGACCCGGAAAAATTCCCCTATTAGATTTTGCTTGTTATTTTTCTTTTTGCATCATCGTGACGTCTTGCATCGTCATGCATTCTATAACCTTGCATATTGTGTCAAAAACCAAAAAAAAAATATTTGGTACAAACCTATTCTTATTTTTACTCGTGTGGTTCTATAGAAACCCTTCTCTCTCTTTTCTTATTTTAAATTAAAACTAAAACTATAATCTCTGCAGACTTTTGAAATTGTTTGAATTTAAATCAAGTTTGTGAAAATTGTTTTGTAAAACTTCCCTCCTCCTTGTTTCTTGTTTACTCTCAATCTTCTTTCTATCAATTTCTGAAAATCTTAAAAAAATGCCCCACCTTTTTCCTTCTCTCCGTTTGACCCGGCTAGGCCCCTCACCTCCGTGACACATCTAATTCCGAGCGGAGACGCTCGTCCCTTTTCCCCTCTTATCGCCTTCCCCAGGCACGCACGCAGGAGGCATGCTCCTCTGCCTGTCACACAACCACCCTCTGTGCTTTTTGACCCCAACAACCGCACCTACGCGATCCTTATCACCTCTGCCCCGCCTTCCTTCCTTCCCCTTTTCTTTCCTCCTCTCCACGCAAGGAACCCGAGCAAAAAACTACTGCTAGTTACCACCTCCACCTCACCATGGCGCTGTTCTCCAGAGCTCTCCAGCTGGACCAGACAAGCTCGGCATCGACTTGGCCTTGCTGCCAGGGACGTCTCAGCTCGAAGAATCGACGCGCACTGCCAAGAACAGATAACAGGGCCCTCTTCTTCCGCTTCGGTGTCCGGCAAAATCAGGTCGCTTCGGTCCTCCTTGAGCTTCCCCGAGCATGCTCGCATTCTCAAGGTGATCCCCACTTCCTTCTCCACCCTTCCCCGGTGTTTTTAACATCACTGAGTCATCCTCTTCGTCCTCGCCTGTAACTCCTTCTCCATGAATGAGCTCGAGTTCAAGCTCGCGCGCAGGCCCGCATCTTCTTCCCGCACACAGGCGCCGCTGTACATCAACTCCGCGTGTGCGTGCTATTTTCCCGCAAGCCCGGTCGTCCTCTCCCTCCGAATCTCCGCCCGACTGACGCCGACTCCGTCCTCCTGCCTGTCCATCTGCACCGAGCTCCTCGGAGCTTCAGTTTCGTCAGGATAAACTCCATTCACAGCGCAATATAAAAACGCGCTGCCTATTCTGTTCACGTCCCAGCGAGCAGTGTAGTGGTATGGTTCCTTTGCCCAAATCTTTGCAGATCCGAGTTCAAATCCCATCAGCTGCTGGATAAAACCCCCCCTTTTTTCTCCTATTTTTGTTTCAGATCCGGCGCCCCAGTTGGGCTTCGGCCCAGATCCGCCCGGAGCAATCCGTCGCCGGCGCGCGACAGCTAATATCCACTGCCTTTCGTCTCAGGTCCAGCCCAGTTTCAGCCTTCACTGTTTCCCGTTTTTCTGAAATCCCTGCAAACGTTTGAATCTCGAATAAATCATATCTTTCAAACCGTAACTCAGAATACAAAGTATTTTATATGAATTTTTATCAGAAAAATGTGTAGAATTTGAATATGCCATTCATATTACTGTTTGCATCTCGCATCATGTAGTGACGTGGTAATTTGCATCCCACTTAATAAGTAACATATGGAGTATTTTGGGAAATGCTTATAATGGTTTCCCGCTTCATTTAACTTTGTGTAGCTCACCCATATCTTGTGTTTGCCATGCTAATCAACATTTAAATTGCCGGGTAGTAAAACAACTTCAACCTAATATGTGTGCATCGGGATTCCGATCCCGCTTAATTTTGTTAAGTTGCATTGCATCATATTTGCCATGTCATGCATACCTTCACATGATCATGCCGATTCTTTTGTCGTAGTAGTAAGTCTTGCATCCGTTGTTTGTTGTAGCATTTTGCTTCTTCTCGGATAGGCCGATTCGTGGTGATGTGAGCAACGACAAGTTCTTCGGGTGTTCTTCGACAATCTTTTCAGGCGAGCCCTTTTCTCTCTACCCATTTAACATTTTTGCTCTCGCTAGCTCTATATTCCAGCCTTGCGTCACGATGCTTTGTTCGAGTCCCGTATCCTATCCACCTGTTTATCCAAAGCAAAGCCATAGAACCTTCCATACATCCCATTAACCATGTGCTTGTTGTTTGAGTTGGCCTTGCGAGTCGTAGGCATTTTCAGGTTGTTCGAGTTGTTTTATCTTATCGGGTTGGGAAAGTTATCACATGCTCTACTTTTTGGATATATGTTGTTGGAGGTAATCATGGCTTACTTTATTGTTAAAACTTAAAATTGAATTAAGCAGAGGCATCGGTGAGTCATTTTGCCAGTTTTCCGACGGCTCACTTGTGTCCCCTAGGACCCCGAGATCGCATGAACTGTTCTGAGACTGAGCGCTCTAACCACACGTGGGTATGTTTGCGGGCCTCCCCTCGATCACTGCCGGAATCTACATACTTGTCCAGTGGCCACAACTAGTTCGAGGTGTTTCCATTTGGTTCTTGTCGGGCGTGCAGCTTGTATCTTATGGTCCGATTTACTTTGGGGGAAGCCCAGTGAGCCTTGTAACCCCTTGTTCTGCACGCTCGTGTAGGCGCGGGACGACTGCAGGTGGACAACCTCCCCAGAAGAGAGGCTCCGGTCCATCTTGCAGCGCCGACGCAAACCGCTAGGTCCGTTCGGAGATTCGGCCGGACTCTCGATACGGGTTAAACTTAGTCAGGTGGCTTCCTGGACTTGTTTGTAGTGAAGGAGAGTGCGAGTCGTGACTATCCTAATGGTGCACCCGTTTTTATTAAGGGCGCGAGTTTTGCCTGAAGGATTGATCGAACGTGTGGGTACATTTGGGCACCCCTGCAGGGTTAAATCTTTTCGAAAAGCCGTGTCCGCGGTTATGGACGACTTGGAGCTGTACTACTCGATCATAGAATAACTTACACCTGTTATTTCAATACTAATAAACTTGTATAGTAAGTTAGCAAAACTACAATAACAAACCTGCAATATAAAACTTGTTAACTGTGTGAGTGCCTTTGCAATTACTTCCTTGTTGGGTACGAAGGGGGTAATGTATCGGCTGGGTTATGTTTGGTGTTAGTAACTAGTTGGTTACTTTTATGCGCTCTCTTATCTTATTCTTTTAGACGGAATGTTGTAGTGTGTCTCTGTAGTAAAGTTCTTTTGTTGCCGCTAAGTCCACCATATAGCCTGTAGGCGAGCACAGCTGAATTCCAGTCTCGTGAGTACGTGCCTCGGTACTCACCCTCGTTTCTTTCCTTTTCTCTTTCTCCCTCCTTGTTCGGCAACCATTGGCCCGACGCTGTTCACAGGTATGGGAGCGCCGACGTTAGCAAGGTTACCCTTCCGGCTTGGCCTGGGCAGGGTTTGGACGCCATCGTTTATCTTCAGGCCTCTTAGGCCCATTTGTATTCTTGTCCGTACTGGGATGCTATTTGCTTTATGTACGATTTGGATCTTTGTATTGTATATTTGGATTCTTGACTCGTGGAGTCTTTGTGGTTATATTATATTCTTTGTGGGTTCCATCGTGAACTTGTGTAACTGTTGCTACTCGATTCCACCCGCATCACGTGCACGCTCCAACGTGCACGAGGCGCTTGGTGGTGCGTTTCCAAAGCGACATCATGTAGATTGTGGCTTGATCGATATAATCTGCAAGGTGCCGGTTTTGGGGCGTCACAAGTGGTATCAGAGCCCAGGTTTTGTCGATACCCACGGGTCCAGTCTGCCTGTAGGATAACCTTGCCAACGGACGTTGTTGTGTCTAGTGTCAAAACTATTTTGCTAAAAGTGAGTTGGATAGATCTAAGTAGTCTGCAATTTTCTCCTTACCTCTTTGCTTCTCTCTTCTTGCCTTCGCGAGTTTGACTTCTTTCTCTTACCTTCTTCTTGGAGTTTTTAGGTTCCCACGTGGGTGGACGATTTCTTGCCTTTTACCCTAATAGGTTCGTTCTTCGGAAGATCATCATCATCAATGTGAGCAAGAATCTTTTGTTGGTGGTGTCGAGAAGAAATCTCTTGTTAGCGGTGTCGCGGAGTTTAACATGGCGCGTGAAGATCCGATAGTCGAACCAACTCATCTTCCCCTACACGAGAGTGGATCTCGGGGCGAGATCCCTTGTTAGTGGTGTCGATTGTAACGACCCGGAAAAATTCCCCTATTAGATTTTGCTTGTTATTTTTCTTTTTGCATCATCGTGACGTCTTGCATCGTCATGCATTCTATAACCTTGCATATTGTGTCAAAAACAAAAAAAAATATTTGGTACAAACCTATTCTTATTTTTACTCGTGTGGTTCTATAGAAACCCTTCTCTCTCTTTTCTTATTTTAAATTAAAACTAAAACTATAATCTTTGCAGACTTTTGAAATTGTTTGAATTTAAATCAAGTTTGTGAAAATTGTTTTGTAAAACTTCCCTCCTCCTTGTTTCTTGTTTACTCTCAATCTTCTTTCTATCAATTTCTGAAAATCTTAAAAAAATGCCCCACCTTTTTCCTTCTCTCCGTTTGACCCGGCTAGGCCCCTCACCTCCGTGACACATCTAATTCCGAGCGGAGACGCTCGTCCCTTTTCCCCTCTTATCGCCTTCCCCAGGCACGCACGCAGGAGGCATGCTCCTCTGCCTGTCACACAACCACCCTCTGTGCTTTTTGACCCCAACAACCGCACCTACGCGATCCTTATCACCTCTGCCCCGCCTTCCTTCCTTCCCCTTTTCTTTCCTCCTGTCCACGCAAGGAACCCGAGCGAAAAACTACTGCTAGTTACCACCTCCACCTCACCATGGCGCTGTTCTCCAGAGCTCTCCAGCTGGACCAGACAAGCTCGACATCGACTTGGCCTTGCTGCCAGGGACGTCTCAGCTCGAAGAATCGACGCGCACTGCCAAGAACAGATAACAGGGCCCTCTTCTTCCGCTTTGGTGTCCGGCAAAATCAGGTCGCTTCGGTCCTCCTTGAGCTTCCCCGAGCATGCTCGCGTTCTCAAGGTGATCCCCACTTCCTTCTCCACCCTTCCCCGGTGTTTTTAACATCACTGAGTCATCCTCTCCGTCCTCGCCTGTAACTCCTTCTCCATGAATGAGCTCGAGTTCAAGCTCGCGCGCAGGCCCGCATCTTCTTCCCGCACACAGGCGCCGCTGTACATCAACTCCGCGTGTGCGTGCTGTTTTCCCGCAAGCCCGGTCGTCCTCTCCCTCCGAATCTCCGCCCGACTGACGCCGACTCCGTCCTCCTGTCTGTCCATCTGCACCGAGCTCCTCGGAGCTTCAGTTTCGTCAGGATAAACTCCATTCACAGCGCAATATAAAAACGCGCTGCCTATTCTATTCACGTCCCAGCGAGCAGTGTAGTGGTATGGTTCCTTTGCCCAAATCTTTGCAGATCCGAGTTCGAATCCCATCAGCTGCTGGATAAAACCCCCCCTTTTTTCTCCTATTTTTGTTTCAGATCCGGCGCCCCAGTTGGGCTTCGGCCCAGATCCGCCCGGAGCAATCCGTCGCCGGCGCGCGACAGCTAATATCCACTGCCTTTCGTCTCAGGTCCAGCCCAGTTTCAGCCTTCACTGTTTCCCATTTTTCTGAAATCCCTGCAAACGTTTGAATCTCGAATAAATCATATCTTTCAAACCGTAACTCAGAATACAAAGTATTTTATATGAATTTTTATCAGAAAAATGTGTAGAATTTGAATATGCCATTCATATTACTGTTTGCATCTCGCATCATGTAGTGACGTGGTAATTTGCATCCCACTTAATAAGTAACATATGGAGTATTTTGGGAAATGCTTATAATGGTTTCCCGCTTCATTTAACTTTGTGTAGCTCACCCATATCTTGTGTTTGCCATGCTAATCAACATTTAAATTGTCGGGTAGTAAAACAACTTCAACCTAATATGTGTGCATCGGGATTCCGATCCCGCTTAATTTTGTTAAGTTGCATTGCATCATATTTGCCATGTCATGCATACCTTCACATGATCATGCCGATTCTTTTGTCGTAGTAGTAAGTCTTGCATCCGTTGTTTGTTGTAGCATTTTGCTTCTTCTCGGATAGGCCGATTCGTGGTGATGTGAGCAACGACAAGTTCTTCGGGTGTTCTTCGACAATCTTTTCAGGCGAGCCCTTTTCTCTCTACCCATTTAACATTTTTGCTCTCGCTAGCTCTATATTCCAGCCTTGCGTCACGATGCTTTGTTCGAGTCCCGTATCCTATCCACCTGTTTATCCAAAGCAAAGCCATAGAACCTTCCATACATCCCATTAACCATGTGCTTGTTGTTTGAGTTGGCCTTGCGAGTCGTAGGCATTTTCAGGTTGTTCGAGTTGTTTTATCTTATCGGGTTGGGAAAGTTATCACATGCTCTACTTTTTGGATATATGTTGTTGGAGGTAATCATGGCTTACTTTATTGTTAAAACTTAAAATTGAATTAAGCAGAGGCATCGGTGAGTCATTTTGCCAGTTTTCCGACGGCTCACTTGTGTCCCCTAGGACCCCGAGATCGCATGAACTGTTCTGAGACTGAGCGCTCTAACCACACGTGGGTATGTTTGCGGGCCTCCCCTCGATCACTGCCGGAATCTACATACTTGTCCAGTGGCCACAACTAGTTCGAGGTGTTTCCATTTGGTTCTTGTCGGGTGTGCAGCTTGTATCTTATGGTCCGATTTACTTTGGGGGAAGCCCAGTGAGCCTTGTAACCCCTTGTTCTGCACGCTCGTGTAGGCGCGGGACGACTGCAGGTGGACAACCTCCCCAGAAGAGAGGCTCCGGTCCATCTTGCAGCGCCGACGCAAACCGCTAGGTCCGTTCGGAGATTCGGCCGGACTCTCGATACGGGTTAAACTTAGTCAGGTGGCTTCCTGGACTTGTTTGTAGTGAAGGAGAGTGCGAGTCGTGACTATCCTAATGGTGCACCCGTTTTTATTAAGGGCGCGAGTTTTGCCTGAAGGATTGATCGAACGTGTGGGTACATTTGGGCACCCCTGCAGGGTTAAATCTTTTCGAAAAGCCGTGTCCGCGGTTATGGACGACTTGGAGCTGTACTACTCGATCATAGAATAACTTACACCTGTTATTTCAATACTAATAAACTTGTATAGTAAGTTAGCAAAACTACAATAACAAACCTGCAATATAAAACTTGTTAACTGTGTGAGTGCCTTTGCAATTACTTCCTTGTTGGGTACGAAGGGGGTAATGTATCGGCTGGGTTATGTTTGGTGTTAGTAACTAGTTGGTTACTTTTATGCGCTCTCTTATCTTATTCTTTTAGACGGAATGTTGTAGTGTGTCTCTGTAGTAAAGTTCTTTTGTTGCCGCTAAGTCCACCATATAGCCTGTAGGCGAGCACAGCTGAATTCCAGTCTCGCGAGTACGTGCCTCGGTACTCACCCTCGTTTCTTTCCTTTTCTCTTTCTCCCTCCTTGTTCGGCAACCATTGGCCCGACGCTGTTCACAGGTATGGGAGCGCCGACGTTAGCAAGGTTACCCTTCCGGCTTGGCCTGGGCAGGGTTTGGACGCCATCGTTTATCTTCAGGCCTCTTAGGCCCATTTGTATTCTTGTCCGTACTCGGATGCTATTTGCTTTATGTACGATTTGGATCTTTGTATTGTATATTTGGATTCTTGACTCGTGGAGTCTTTGTGGTTATATTATATTCTTTGTGCGTTCCATCGTGAACTTGTGTAACTGTTGCTACTTGATTCCACCCGCATCACGTGCACGCTCCAACGTGCACGAGGCGCTTGGTGGTGCGTTTCCAAAGCGACATCATGTAGATTGTGGCTTGATCGATATAATCTGCAAGGTGCCGGTTTTGGGGCGTCACACTTTGCTTCTGTTTGTTTATTCAATGCTGCTTCCTGTAGCTTCAAGAATGTTGTACAATCCTTCATTGTGTGCCTTGATACTCAGTTTCCGTTGACAAACACTGAGTGTTTATGGCAGGGCCCATTCAACATGTCCTCTGGCGACGGGTTGTACTCTCTTGATTCTCTGCACTAGAACTTCTTGTACTCTTCTTTACCGTAGACTCGATATCCTGAGCTCCTGCGATCACCCCCTTGATAGCTATTGTCTTTGTACCCCATGGCTACTTGGCTGTGGGACCCGTAGTTGTCATAATTGCAGGATCTTCTTCTTTGTCCTCCATATTTGTTTCTTCTATCATCTTCTGGTGATCATGTCCGCTTATTGTTGCACACGTCTTCTCCATCTGCAAATCTGTTTCCTACGTCCATTAGGTCTGATACTATTTTTGGCTTGATTCTCCCCATTTCTTTGACTAGGTCTCCTCGTCTTAATCCTGCTATGAACGTGTCTATTGCTCTTTCGTCTGATACTTCTACTGCTAAGTTTTCAATGAGGCTCCATCTTTGGATGTATGCCCTTAGTGTTTCTCCGCATTGTTGCACGCATGCTTTGACTTCTTCTGTGGATGCCGGTCTCTTGTATGTCGACTTGAAGTTGCCTATAAATTGCCTCGTGAGATCTTCCCAGCTGCTGATAGTTTCTTTTTCTAATTTGCTCAACCATGACCTTGCTGCGCCGATGAGGTGTAATTGCAAACTTTGCATAGCTGTCTCTTTGGTTCCTCCTAATATTTGTACTGCTTGCAGGTAATCTGAGAGCCATGACTGTGGCTCCTGTGACCCATCGTATTTTTGCTAATCATGAGGTAGTTTGAATCCTTTGGGTACTGGCATTGTGCAAACTCTGCGAGTAAAGCATGATGCCCCCATCTCTTTTTCATCGTCTTCATAGTCGTGTCTTCTATTTGGAGATCTAGATTTTTGGGTTCCTCCGTGCTGCTTTGGTGATGGTGATCGGGATCGGCGACTGCCGCTTCTATGCCGAGGACTATTGTGACGGTGAGGTGATCTTGGCTTATGCGCTCCTTTGCTGTGGTACACTTCTTCTTTTTCTGATAACTTGTTGCCTACCATCTTTAGTCCATTCAGTGCTGCCTTATGCATGTGCTCCCTTGGATCTCCCGGGCTTGGTCGAGTGGTGAATAGGTATGCTTGAGCTGCCACTAACGCTGCTTTGGGAGTCTTTGGTATGATATTTCCTTGTTCATCGACTGTTAGGAAGGACGAGTCTAGGTTTTTGGAGATGCTTTGCCTGTCTGAGTGCTCGAGGTTTTCGTACCTTGGAACCATGTCGATGATTCCTTCTTGGGTTTGTGTGTGATGTGTCACTCCGTGCTCTGCGAGCGGCATTGCTGGCTGCAATAGCTGAATCTTTTTTTTTCTGTATCTCTATTCTCTCATTTGCTAGTTGTTTCGCCTGCTGCCTCAGGGCATAATGGTACCCTAGAAGCATATCTTTGCTAGAATTTTGTGGTATTCCTGTGCCGTGATTTATAGCTTCCCTTATTGCTCTGCACTTGTCGACTGATAGTCGAATTTTTTCCCTGTTTGTTAGAGATTCTGCTATTTGCCCTTCTGCTAGATGATTTGGTCCTCTATCTATGTTTGCTGGGTTTAATACTGGGTTGTTGTTTTCATCGAGTTCTTCTGAATTTTCTCCTGTGATGAGTACTTGGCACTTCTTGCCTATTTTGCTATTGAAGCTTGAGAACGTTGAGTCATCATCTTTAGAAAGTTCTAGTCCTATCTTCCACGTATCTGTTGACTTGTCTGAGGTGTTGTCATGGCAGATCATGAGATCTTTGAGTTGGACTTCTAGGTCAAAATTTTCTACTATTTCATCGCCTTCTGTGATTTTTCTCTTTTGCGCTTCTCCTGTGCTGACCGGCGAGTTTACCTCGCTGAAAGAGCCTTCAGAGTATTCCATCATGACTTCTATTTTAGGCTCACTTGCCAACAGATTTGGTTTCGCTGGATTTGACAGGCGAGTCGAACCTGATAGCCCGATGAAGATGCTTAGACTTTCGATTGTTAACTCCATCTCTTCTTTTTCTTTGATTCATGCACTGCTACTAGCTAAAAGCGAAAAAGCCATCGAATTCATGATTCCAACGCCCAGAGTCCCCACGGTCAGCACCAATTGATGAAGGTTAACTCGACAAATGTCCTAGATGAAGGACTTAGAATCGGGGAGATAGGGCGTCGGATGAACTCGAAGGTAAAGGTTAGTCGAAATAGTGTATACTGAAAGTAAACTTGGGTGTTCAACCTGCCTTGCTTTCAATCTGTCCCACACCATCCCCTCATGGCCCCTATATATAGATGACCAGGTCTCGAGGATCGGGTGGGATCCGATACAGATTACAATATCGACATACGGTAGGAACTCGTATCTCGACTATTATTACAACTGGGCCTAGCTTAACGGGCCTCAGGGGTACACAACTAACGGGCTCTATTATCTATATTCTTGTCAGCTACCTTCCCTTTGTCCTCTGCCAAGGCCCTAGCTAGAATTGGGAGTGACCATACACCCATTATTTGGGAGTCTAGGGAATCCCATAGGCCTAGAAAAGGGGGTTTCAAATTTTAAAAGTGGTGGTTAGCTAATCCTGAGTTTAAAAATCTAGTGGCTAAGGCTTGGTCTTTTGAGAGCAACAATTCCTCAGCACTAGATAGATGGCAAGCTAGGGTCAAAAAATTTAGAAGCCTTGCCGAAGGTTGGAGTGCCAACCAGGAGACTGCTATTAGGAAGCTGAAGAAAGAACTCATGGGAGAATATGACCTCTTGGATATTAAATCTGAGACTCAAATTCTTTCTGCTGAGGAGAAAACTAGATTAGACTTTATTCTTAGAGATTTGAATAGTTTTTGGATCATGGAGGAGACAAAAGCTAAGCAAAGATCTAGGGAGAGGTGGGTAGCTGAAGGTGATAGGAATACTGATTATTTCCATGCAGTAGCCAATCAGAGAAGGAGAAAGAAATTGATTCATGTGTTAGATGGTCCTGATGGTCCAGTCCATGAAAATGAGGAGATGCTTAAGATAGCTGTGGAGTATTATAAGGATCTCTTTGGCCTGGAACCTAGACCTGATATTAGACTTAAGCCTAACTTTTTCTCTAAAGAGGAAAAAGTTAGTGCAGCTGAGAATGAAATTCTAGGGGGGGTTACTGAAGAAGAGGTCAAAGAGGCAGTGTTTGGCACTTATGCTGACGGTGCCCCTAGTCCAGATGGTCTCTCCTTTATGTTTTATCAAACCTACTAGGATATAATTAAAGGGGACTTAATTGATATGTTCAATGATTGGTATAGTGATCATCTAGATTTATATAGGTTGAATTTTGCCATGATCACTCTTATTCCAAAGGAAAATGAGGCTAGGTCAATGAAAAAGTTCAGACCTATTAGCTTACTTAATTGTTCTTTTAAAATTTTCACTAAGGTTCTTACTAATAGATTAGCTAGAATTATTAATAGATTGATCTCTTATCACCAATTTGCTTTTATCAGAGGTAGATATATTCTAGGGAGTGTTGTGGCAGCTCATGAAATTATCCATGAGGTTCACAGGAAGAAAGAACAAGGCCTAGTTTTTAAGATAGACTACGAGAAAGCCTATGACAAAGTCAACCTAGATTTTCTCTTTGAAGTTCTAGAGCTTAGGGGATTTAACCCAGTTTTTATCAGAATGATCAAGCAGATTACTTTAGGAGGATCTGTTGGAGTTAAAGTTAATGATGTGGAGAGTGATTTTTTCCTAACTGGAAAAGGTCTTAGACAAGGAGATCCCATTGCTCCTCTGCTCTTCAACTGTGTAGTAGATGTGTTCTCTAGGATGCTAGTTAAGGGAACAAACTTTGGGCTTATTAGAGGTCTTTGCCCCAATTTTATTCCTGGTGGGGTTGTCAGTCTGCAATATGCAGATGACACTTTGCACTTTCTAGAAAACTAGCTTGGTGGCCCGCGCAAATTGCGCGGCTAGCAATGGGATAATTTGAATCATCATGTCTAATGCATTTCTGTTTTTTATACCATGTTTGTAACATTTTCAAATAAATAAGGAGTGAAACTAATTCCCTACTTCTCACTCTTTAAATCTGAGTGATATAAATTCTGCACATGTTATGAATGCAAAAAACCGAATAAAATTTAGTTGTAATTATCATAAGTTCTATTATGCAAAAGAGGACATAAACATTCAACTTCTATTTATCGCAAACACCAGCAATCAATTATGTCTCATCACTATGGATTTTTTCCATCTTTAGAGACATTAATAAAGATCGGTAATGTACCAGTTGGATTCATTAGTGACATCCCTAGTGATTAGGATCCTTATTTATCAAGCATGTGGATTATAATATCTCTAATATAATCGTATAATTGAATTTAGAATGATTATAGAAAGGACATGTACCAAGATATATGAGTTGTACTTTCATAAATAGGATTAAATTGTTAGAGTTAAAAAATTGCATATGGATTAGTAATAAACTAAATAATCTATTTAATATGTATTTTTTTCATTTTGTGTGTTCCCCCAATCTCCTTATGTTGCAATTTCTTAAGTCTACGTAGATGTACATGTAATCTTGGTGTAATGGCGCGGTATATTTTTCTACTAAGTGTAATCATTCTCTGCCATACTAAACTGACCTCCATGCAAAAGTAAATACTAAACTAAGCTTACCCTACCCTATATTTTGGCTTATTATCCCCGCTAACTTACTTGGTCATCATAAATTTGAAATTGTCCAAAATGCTTTTCTAGCAACAATACTGTTGTAGCGCCGAATTGGGTGACACTTAATCATGTAAATTTACGCATGCCCGAATGTTAAAATAGAGTATTTTTTTTAATGAGTATATATACTTCATTAAATATTGCACCCACACCGATATCAACCACATTTTCCTCAGATAAGGATTATAAACTGCTACTATTTGTGAAGCAATGCACTTCTCTAGTCATCCTGCTTATTTCACCATGAAATGTCTCAGTATTTATGCATGTAATCCTTTTCCTGGAAATTATTGTTTTTCATGTTTACGGGAGAGATAAACAGGAATGTAAATTATTGTTTACCTAAGTGATGGATGGAAAATTGACATGTTGATTAGGCATGCAGAAAAAGAAAGGAAAGATGTAAATGCTATGTGACATCCATCTAAATGATTTTAATATAATTCTATCATCAGGTATACAAAAATCCATTATCTAAAAGTATCTGAAACCTGCAGAACTGAAGAAGATATCAAATACACACAAAAAATGTAATCATTTACCTGAACTGAGGTAGTAATCTTTAGTTGTTGTCTCAAGCATAGATGGCAAACATAGCAGCAGGAATTTGCTTTAAACAAAGGTGTTTCTCCCTCCAAAAATAAGTGTGGTTTGCACTCAGCCATCTGCATGCAGAGATTTTATGTGCAACATACTACTAAAAATATAGGATTATTATAAAATTAATGGTACCATCACTGGAGTCATCTATAAATAAAATAATATGCAATATGTACGCTAATAACCATTAATTTTTATTAAGGTTAAAATTTTATTTTATTGTTTCTGACATATCTTCTAGACTTCATGATCAACTCATCAGGTCACCATGACTTCTGTGAATAATACATCGTATAGAAACTCAATAGTCAAGAAGTAGGTTTTCTTTTAAATTCTATTGTTGTGCTATCCCAGTCCTTGCATCAATGCGAAGATCTTACCAGCTTATACCTCGGATACATTATTTCAACATGCATGCAACCCAGTCTCGTGCAAGTACACAGGGATTGCGGGCTAACATGCGTGGTGGTCGTCCAATGCACCGGCACGACAAAAGCTCGTTGATTCGGATATCATGTGCTTGCGGCCACCTATACAGGTCCAGACAACTCCTGATCCGAGGCCCGGCCTTGCTTAAGCATGGCGACTTAGCTGGTACCGGACCTGGCGGTGCAAGTCTGCCGGACATGCCTTTTTTGAAGTTAGCATCGCTCCCCCCACGTTGCTACTTCTCACTGTCGGAATTATGCTTCACTTTCTAGTCAATTGTACTGTTACTGTTAGCCGTACTAACTATGTTCACCCGCTCTAGGAATTTCGCGGGTTGTTCCATGGCGATGACTATCCACGCCTTCTGCGGCTGTCTCAAGATCCTCGCCTCCACATACCAACAGTATTCAAATTAGGAAGTTCCAAACCGGTACTTGGACCCCTGGCTATCTTCAAAATCCTCAGATGTGATGCGAACGGAAGAAAGGAGCCATGGAGGCCTAGCAACGGCGGCAATCTGCAGGAAAGAGACAGTCGTGCAAGGTAGAGCCTCGCCACATGAAGGCGAGGACATCGTGCACATGCCGGATGTTGGAGAAATCAGCAATTTACCAAAGGATTTAATCCATGAAAACAGTGAACAAAATATGGCAGAAAGCATGGAAATCAGACAAACCATGTTTACAAGAGATTGATATGAACAGAGCATGTCTAGCATATCTAAATCGATTGCTAGTCCGAGAAACTGAAGCTCATAAGCGAAGATCAGGAAGACATACGGTGTTGGAGCCGGTGCGGAAGCAGAACCGCCGTTGGTGTTGTCGTCAGTGAGAGACATGTCGCCGAAAAGGTTGTCGATGTCGGGGAAGAAGTCCTCGTTGGGGAAGACGTCGTCCTCGTGAGCGTCCGTGATGAAGAACTCACCAGTAGTCGCGTAGAGCGCTCCCCAAAAACCTTATCGCCTCTCTCCCATACAGGATCGCAAGAGACGAGGTTCCGGAGGCCTACTGTCCCAGCTCGCGGTGCACGCCGCAAGACGGGATGGAGAAGACTGAGAGGCAGCGCAACGCTTTGGAGGCAGTAGGCAGTGGTGGCTATGTGTTGTGTATTCGCAGAGAGGAGCGACCTCTGTTTTATAGCCACAGAGGGAGGCGAACAGGCAGCATGGGAGGCGAAACGAACAGCCAGAAGACGAACCGAACAGTCTCGTATTCATTTTCCACTCAGGCAAATCGTTTCAGCTTCCACGTGACCGTTCACTTCCATAGTCCAGTCATGCGTGACAAAAAGAAAGGCTCGGCACCGAGGCACATTCCGCAAACCGCGGCGCGCGCGCGCGTCGTGACGAGGCGAGGCGTGGCGAGGCGGGCGGCGGAGGAGGAGGAGGAGCGCGCGTGAGAGAGCCTTCTTCTCACACACTCTTACCACAAGGGGGAGAGCTCACCTTATATGTTGGTCCAACTCCTTCCAAACTAGCAAGGTGGGACTAAACATTTGTCCCACCCCTTGTCATGCATGAATGGGCCACATGGGCCTCTAGGATATAGGAATTATTGGATTTACTATTTATAGGCTGGGCCATAAAGGGCTAAAATTCCAACAATCCCCCACCAGATCCTAGAGGCACATAAAGTTGCCTTAGGTTCTAAAACATTGTTTATATACGAGTGCTGCAGTGGAGACTGTTAAGTTGAACTTCCACCTAGATCTCTATGCTTCACTAGACTGCTACTTGAACAGTGGACTAGGCCTTGAACTGCAAGTTTTCTGCGAATCTAGTTTTACACAAAGCCTTGACTGATACTGGGAGCCATGGGACTTCCCCGCGGTTTGGAGCTTATATGTCATACTCCGAGGCCTTTCATGAGTTTGTTAAAGAGCACCCAACTCTCATAGACTGCGACGTTGAACAGTCAGACTCACATAGGTGTGTTCTTCAAAAGATGTTCTGCAGGACAACATCTCTGCTTAAGTAAGCCACTTAGAACACATTAAGATAAAATCAGCCTGCCTTGCAGATTAGGAGAGTTCTGCATCTTCACGGAGTGGTATTATACAAAGTAGGGATACTCTCCTCTCAATTGACCAACAGCTTGTCTCCCAATTCTAATTCATGGGATCTCCGATCACATAGAGTGGGTTACCACTGTGGACAACTCATATTGTGGGTCTCATACCCATCTCCTTCGATGCATAATCTATCACGTTTCGTGATAGACCCTTTGTGAAGGGATCTGCCAAATTCTTAGATGTGTGGATGTAATCCAACGCAATAACTCCGGAGTTTCTCATTTTTCTGACAGATTTTAATCTCCTCTTCACATGCCTTGATGACTTCATGTTATCCTTAGAACTGTTTACTTTGATGATCACAGTTTGATTATAACAGTTCATAGGAATTGCGGGTATTGGTTTTTCAACCACAGGCAAGTCCATCAAGAGCTCTCAAAGCCACTCTGCTTCAACAGTGGCTGTGTCTAATGCTGTGAGTTCTGCTTCCATAGTTGACCTCGTTAAGATGGTCTGCTTGCAAGACTTCCAAGAAACAGCGCCACCACCAAGTGTAAACACATAACCACTCGTGGCCTTTGTCTCATCAGCATCAGAAATCCAATTTGAGTCACTATACCCTTCAAGTACCCTTGGGTACCCAGAGTAGTGAATTCCATAGCTCGCAGTGCCTTTCAAATAGCGCAAAACCCTTTCAAGGGCCTGCCAATGAACATCTCCAGGATTTGACACAAATCGACTCAACTTGCTTACAGCAAAGGAGATATCAGGCCTCGTGGCGCTGGCTAAATACATAAGCGAGCCAATAATCTGAGAGTATCTTAGCTGATCCTTAGCATCCTTAGGATCTCCCTGATTCTTTCGAACCAACATGCTAGGATCATATGGTGTAGGAGAAGATTTGCAGTCGCTATACCCAAAACGACTCAAGATCTTTTCCACATAGTGAGATTGAAGCAGTGTTATCCCACCATCATCATCTTTTAGTAGCTTGATGTTCAAGATCACATCAGCCACTCCTAGATCTTTCATCTCAAAGCAATGAGATAGAAAGTCTTTGACCTCCTTGATGACTTCAAGATTGGTCCCAAATATCAGGATATCATCAACATACAGACATAGGATGACTCCCTCGCCCCCACCATGGCGATAGTACACACATTTATCAGCCTCGTTTACAACAAAGCCTACAACAGTTAAAGTTCTCTCAAACTTTTCATGCCACTCCTTAGGTGCTTGCTTAAGACCATACAAAGACTTCAACAACTTGCACACCTTTCCTTCTTGACCATCTACCACAAATCCATCCGGCTGATCCATATAGATTTCCTCATCTAACTCTCCATTTAGGAAAGCCGTCTTAACGTCCATTTGATGAACGAGAAGACCATGTGAGGCAGCCAAGGAAAGTAGTACTCGAATGGTAGTCAATCTGGCCACAGGTGAGTAAGTATCGAAGAAGTCTTCGCCTTCTTTCTGGGTATAACCCTTAGCAACAAGGCGTGCCTTGTACTTTTCAATGGTACCATCAGGTCTAAGCTTCTTCTTGAACACCCATTTACACCCTACAGGTTTACACCCATAAGGACGATCGACAATCTCCCAAGTTCCATTAGCCAAGATGGAATCCATCTCACTTCGGATGGCTTCCTTCCAATAGTCAGCATCCGAAGATGCATAGGCCTCTGAAATAGAACTAGGAGTGTCATCCACAAGATACACGATAAAATCATTACCAAAGGACTTTGTAGTCCTCTGTCTTTTGCTCCTTTTAGGAATTTCATCGTCATTCTCCACAGGATTTTTGAAGTGTTCTAACGGAATGGTGGGTTCAGGAATTTTAACTAATTCCTGTCTAGATGAACTGAGCATCTCCTGATTCGATGAGTTAGGCATATCCTTCATAGGAAAGATATCCTCAAAGAAAGTCACATCATTCGACTCCATGATCGTGCCAACAAGCATATCGGGTACCTCAGATTTTACTATCAAGAATCTGTACCCAATGCTATGGAAAGCATAACCTAGGAAAACACAATCAATAGTCTTTGGTCCAAGCTTGCGCTTCTTGGGAATTGGCACATTGACTTTGGCCAAACAATCCCAAGTCCGTAAGTAGGAGAGTTTTAACCTTCTCTTCTCCCATTCCTCGAATGGAGTAATTTCTTTGTTCTTTGTGGGAACTCGGTTCAGGACATGACAAGTTGTCAATATAGCTTCCCCCCACCATGCCTGAGAAAGACCCGACATATCTAACATGGCGTTAACCAAATCAGTTAGAGTGCGGTTCTTTCTTTCCGCCACCCCGTTTGACTGAGGTGAGTAGGGAAGCGTCCTCTCATGGATTATACCATGTTCCGCACAAAAAGAATCAAACTCGTTGGAAAAATACTCTCCACCACGATCAGACCTAAGATGTTTGATCTTTCGATCAAGTTGGTTTTCTGCTTCGGCTTTATAGATTTTAAAGAAGTTTAGAGCCTCATCTTTTGATTTCAGAAGATACACATGGCAGTATCTAGTGGAGTCATCAATTAGAGTCATGAAGTATCTCTTTCCACCTTTTGTCAAGACACCATTCATCTCACAAAGATCTGAATGTATAAGCTCTAGTGGTGCCAAATCTCTTGCCTCTGCAGTCGTGTGAGACTTGTGAGGTTGCTTAGCTTGCACACACACTTGGCACTTGGAGCCTTTCACCATAGTGAATTCAGGGATTAAATTCATTTTAGCTAGCCGCGTCATACAACCAAAATTAACATGACAAAGTCGTGAATGCCAAACATTTGATAAACTGTCGTTGCAAACATGGTTAACAACTTTATTACAAACGTCTGACAAGGATAGGCGGAACAAGCCCCCGCACTCATAGCCTTTACCAACAAAGTTTCCAAACTTGGACACTACAAATTTATTGGACTAAAAAACTATCTTGTAGCCGTCCCGACATAGAAGAGATCCGCTAACAAGATTTTTATTGATTGAGGGAACATGATGCACGTTCTTCAGCCGCACGGTCTTTCCCGAAGTGAACTTCAGATCGACCATACCAACACCACGAACAGTAGCATGAGAGCCGTTTCCCATCAACACGGAGGAAGTCCCTGTGACCTGATAAGAGGAAAACATGGAAATATCAGAACAAACGTGTACATTAGCGCCGGTGTCAATCCACCAATTAGGAGACTGACAAACTGAAAGGATAGTAGGAAGTATACCATACCCAGAGTCCTTCATCTCAGCATCGCCATTGACAACATTTGCGGTCTTGCCGCTCTTCCCATGACGCTTGTCAAAGCGGTTTGGGCAACTAGGTGCCCAATGTCCAGGTTCGCCACATACATGGCATGCTCCTTTCCTCTTATCAGTCTTCTTCTTGAAGTTGGTAGACTGTGATGGTTTGTTCTTCCCATCAAACTTTCCTTTGCCATCAAATTTGTTCTTGTTCTTGGACTTGTGAGATTGGAAGTTTTTGTTCTGTACCACATTGGCACTGGAACCTCCCTCGGCACCTCGAGCATGCGTGTCTTTTGCTCTCGCCTTCTCTTCCACATCAAGAGACCCAATAAGATCAATGACAGAAAACTCCTGTCTCTTCTGCTTCAAAGAGGTAGCAAAATTCCTCCATGAGGGAGGAAGCTTGGCAATGATGCCTCCGGCAATAAACTTGTCCGGTAACACACACGTGAACTGCTCGAGTTCTTTAGCAATGGACTGTATCTCATGAGCCTGCTCAACAATGCCGCACTCATCAGTCATCTTGTAGTCAAAGAATTGCTCCATGACATACAATTCACTGCCTGCGTCCGAGACCCCAAACTTGGCCTCGAGCGCATCCCACATGTCCTTCCCCGTAGTAAGGGATAGGTACGAGTCAACAATGTTCTCGCCAAGAACGCTGATAACAGCACCTCTCATGAGGTTGTCGGCTTCCTCAAAAGCTTTCTCCTCAATAGGAGTAAGCTCTTTCTGAGGCTTGCCCTTAGATGCATCAAAGCATCTCATGGTTGTGAGCCATATGACGGTTCTTGCACGCCATCTCTTGTAGTAGACGCCCTCGAAGACCGGGGGTTTCAGAGACGCGGCATAGCCAACAGGGGAAAATTGCCTATGAAAAGCATAAGGTTTTTGGATTGTTGGAGAAATCAGCAATTTACCAAAGGATTTAATCCATGAAAATAGTGAACAAAATATGGCAGAAAGCATGGAAATCAGACAAACCATGTTTACAAGAGATTGATATGAACAGAGCATGTCTAGCATATCTAAATCGATTGCTAGTCCGAGAAACTGAAGCACATAAGCGAAGATCAGGAAGACATACGGTGTTGGAGCCGGTGTGGAAGCAGAACCGCCATTGGTGTTGTCGTCAGTGAGAGACATGTCGCCGAAAAGGTTGTCAATGTCGGGGAAGAAGTCCTCGTTGGGGAAGACGTCGTCCTCGTGAGCGTCCGTGATGAAGAACTCGCCAGTAGTCGCGCAGAGCGCTCCCCAAATACCTTATCGCCTCTCTCCCGTACTGGATCGCAAGAGACGGGGTTCTGGAGGCCTACTGTCCCAGCTCGCGGTGCACGCCGCAAGACGGGATGGAGAAGACTGAGAGGCAGCGCAACGCTTTGGAGGCAGTAGGCAGTGGTGGCTATGTGTTGTGTATTCGCAGAGAGGAGCGACCTCTCTTTTATAGCCACAGAGGGAGGCGAACAGGCAGCGCGGGAGGCGAAACGAACAGCCAGAAGACGAACTGAACAGTCCCGTATTCATTTTCCACTCAGGCAAATCATTTCAGCTTCCACGTGACCGTTCAGTTCCGTAGTCCAGTCATGCGTGACAAAAAGAAAGGCTCGGCACCGAGGCACATTCCGCAAACCGCGGCGCGCGCGCATCGTGACGAGGCGAGGCGTGGCAAGGCGGGCGGCGGAGAAGGAGGAGGAGCGCGCATGAGAGAGCCTTCTTCTCACACACTCTTACCACAAGGGGGAGAGCTCACCTTATATGTTGGTCCAACTCCTTCCAAACTAGCAAGGTGGGACTAAACATTTGTCCCACCCCTTGTCATGCATGAATGGGCCACATGGGCCTCTAGGATTTAGGAATTATTGGATTTACTATTTATAGGCTGGGCCATAAAGGGCTAAAATTCCAACACCGGACGACACCGCGCTCGGCGTCTGGATGACCAACCGCAACATCTTCGTCTCCAATCAGAATCATCAAGAAGTTACCATCTCCAAGAATTTCCCGGGCTCTTACATGGCGATGAGCCGATGACTATCCAGCTCAGATCATGGAAAAGATGGCGGCGGCGCACACAAGTGAAAAGAGGCGAGAGGTCATGCAAAACCCTAGCATGGGGTTTAACCGCAGCCAAGAGTTGATCGATCAGAGCGATTGCAAGACAAATCACGTATATGCATCATGGAATATTTTCTTTCCTTTGTAGCTGTTCATAAACGTGATGGAGAAGGACACCGTATATGCGCATCGTGGAAGATTTTCTTTCCTTTGTAGTTGCTCATAAACGTGATGGAGAAGGACACCATATATGCGAATACTGGAATCGACACCGGCCGAACGTTTAAATCTTAGCCGTTGTTTTTTTCTTCGACTGCGCCGAGCTAATCTACACCGTCAGTTGTTAGTTGTTTTAATAATATAATAGATGATCCACAATTTGCTCTAAACTTAAAGTGGATCTTAACTTGCTTTGAACAAATCTCAGGGATGAGGATTAATTTCCATAAAAGTGAGTTAATTCCCATAAACATAGATTCAGGGGAGCTTCTTCCTTTCATTGAAATTTTCCAATGTAAGGAGGGTGCTTTTCCTGTTAAATACCTAGGCATTCCTTTGCATTTTGATAGGCTTAAGAGGGAAGATTTGCAGCCTCTTATTGAAAGTATACTTAGAAGAATCACTAGTTGGAGAGGTAGATTATTGTCTTTAGCTGCTAAGAGGGTGCTTATCCAAGCTTGTCTCTCTAGCATTCCTATATATCTGTTATCCTTTTTTAAATTTCCTAAGTGGGCCCTTAATCAGTTAGATACTCAATTAGCTAACTTCTTGTGGAATGATGAAGAAGGAAACCACAAGATTCACCTTGCTAACTGGCCTTCTGTGTGTTTTAAAGAGGAGTATGGAGGGATGGGGATTCCAAACCTTCAGGACTTAAACTTGTGTCTAATAGGATCTTGGATTAAAAGATATATTCAAGGGGAAGGGGATCTCTGGAGGAGAGTGTTAGATGCTAAATATAACACTAGGAATCCTAATATACTTTCATGTCATGACATTCAGCCTTCCACTTTTTGGAAAGGTGTTATGTGGGCTTCTAGGGCTGTTGCTGTTGGGTATAAATGGAAAGTAGGTGATGGTAGAAGTATCAAATTTTGGGAAGATATCTGGTTTGGTAATTCCCCTTTAGCCATCCAATTTTGGGATATTTATATAGTTTCTAATCAGCAAACTCAGACTATTAGGGATCTCTGGGATGGGGATCAGAATAGAGGTACTTTTAGAAGGATTTTTTCAGAGGAGATGATGATTAATTGGCTAGAGCTAATAGAAATTGCCAAGACAATCTCATTCACTGATGAAAATGACCAACTCATCTGGCAATATGAAACTAATGGGATTTATTTTTCTAGTTCTATGTATGCCTTGGTTAATTTTAGAGGGATTCAACCCATTTACCTGCCTGCTGTGTGGAAGCTGAAAATTCCACCCAGAATCCAGGTGTTTTTTGGTTGTTTTCCCAAAATAAAATCATGACTAGAGATAATCTTAGACATAGAGGCATGGTGAAACCTTTGGAATGTGAAATGTGTAAGGAACTGGAAACTGTCAAACACCTTATGTTTGATTGTATAGTTGCTAGACAAATTTGGTCAATCATGGAAAAAGTTTTTGTTTGCAAGATTGATAACTTTGAATCAGTTGCTTCCAAATGGTTGTGTAATAAAAAGTTTCTACATTTCAATCTAGTCACCTATGCAACTCTTTGGGGTCTGTGGATCAATAGAAATAATTTGGTCTTTAATAAGACTTCTTGGATTAATATCAAGCAGGTCAGACGCCTAGTGCTATCATTCATAAAAGAATGGAAAGGACCATTGAAGGAGCTGGAAGGAGGAAGAAGCAGCCAGTTTATGGACTGTCAGTTGATGCTCCTCCGAAGTCATCTGCCACTACCCAGTCTATGACATGCGGTGACTTCGACAGGATGGCGACCTAGAGAACATTTGCTTCCTCACTGGGGCATGGCGGCCGAGTGTGGGGACCCCGGTTTACCGTTCGGGATTCCCGTTATGCATACAATTCATGATCCCAGGAAGACCGTCATGAATCCACATAACAGAGTTGGCATAACAGAGTACATCATCCATTACATAAATAAGTCGCAAAGTCTTACATGGCCACTTGGCCGAATTTAACTGCCACGCAGGGCAAGTTCACTAAGCAGTGCAGCGGATACAAAGGTAGCGTAGAATTAGCCCGTGTCATGCCTCTACCCTACAGGCGACTGACCGGGAGACGGATCCTAGTTCGCATCGGCATCATCGAACTCCTCACCATCATCTTCATAGTCTTCATAATCTGGCCAAGTTAATAGCCAGGGACAAAGCCGTGAGTACATTTGAATTGTACTCGCAAACCATCTAAAGGGGAGGGAACAATATGCATTTTGGCTGTAGCAAGGAGAAAGGCTCTAATCTAGTTTATCCTATCTAGTCAATTTCTCGTGTCAATATAGCATGTCTTACGACATTTCTATATCCTTATTAAAGAAGAGTTTTGGTAAAGAACCTTTAGAAAAGCTCTAGGAAAGGGGGAACTCATTTCAAGAGAAGAGCCGGGGTCAATTAAACATGACCACCTTCCTTATGAATCTCGGTCAATTGCACATGACCACTTTCAACCTTTGGCAGTACCCTGCAAGTACTCCGAATTACCGCCGTGCCACGGCAGTACCCTCCGAGTACTCCGAGCTGGCACCAATTTCTTCCTTTTTCCGAAAACACTTTTTATAAAACCAAAACTTGACATTGGGTTAGGCAACAACCAGATCAACCGTCCATATCCGAGGACTCGGCTATTCGAATAGATTTCACTCTGCAGAGGTTGTACGCTTTACCCACACCATCCGATAAATCCGTCAGGATACCACCACAGACCGTCATACACAAGTATGCGGGTTTCGGATAATCGATCATAGCCTTCCATCTATCCACCTTAACACGGGTGCCTACCCTGTGTAGTATACATCCCCGGCAAACCCTGGCCATCTACCTCCATCGAGTGTAGTTCCAGTGCCACGGCGGGAGAAACCCAAGTGTCTTTCGGACGGGTAGCCTATTGGCGGGCCCGCTACACTATTGCCCCCCACTTGCGACAACCCAGATTCCGGGGTCCTCCAGACCCTTATATAGTGCGAGGCTCCCCGCACTAAGGCAGATAAACTTCGGACTAAGCCCCGCCCCATCCCAGGGTAATGTGGTTGCACGAATTAAATTGCCCCGGGTGAGTACATAATCACCAATGTCTTTTTCTTAGAAAAACCACCATCTTCTTTCCCTTCAACCCAGTTTCCATTTGTCCCAAAAATCTTTTAGAAAACATTTCAGTGGAGTGGATTCCACTCCAAGGTTTTCGAAAGTCATTTTCAATTTTTTTTTCCGAGAGTTTCCCATCCTAGAGTTTTGGCTCCACTAGAAGTTTCCCAACGGCTTTGCTGCTATTTAGCAAGCCACTACTCATAAGTGTAATGGTAGGTGTTTAACAGGGTCATCTCGAAGGATGATAACCAGTGGCTTGTGGAGCTTAAGCCAACAATAATTTGCTATAAGGAGTATAGCAAATCTAAAAACATGCACTTTTAAAATAAAGCAGTAAGGGACATGCAGCAGGTGTAATTAGGATTCAGATATGCATCAAGTTAGGTGGCTTGCCTTGGTTGGCTTGTCCCTGACCTTCTTCTTCCTGGTACTCGTACACTTCACCCTCCTCGGTACACTCCTCGTTCGATTCTATCGTCGGAAATTAATAACACATGGTAAATATACAAGCATACAAGGTTCACACACATTCAGCAAACAATACCATATCATCAAAGAGTATCAGAAGCAAACAAGTTTAGAAAACAAACAAAGTTTTAAAGGTTCTTAGTTAACATTTAACCCTAATAGAAACTAGGGTTTAACAATTTGATGTGAACACCACTACTTAGCAACCAAATCAAGCATGCATGCATCCAGTGATATAAACAGCACATCAATCAATATTGCAGGTTGACAACAATTTTAAGAAACTACCAAAGTTGGATTTACTGAAAAACAAGGTGTGGTTTAATTTCTAAGCAATTAACAATAGGGAAATATTGCTATACTACCAATTTAATCCTCAGATATTCTCTGTTAATCCGAAAAATATGAGGTAAAGTGCTCTGGAAAGCTCTTCCAGAACATGATCCAACAAAATTGGATTCCACTCAAGATACCAATCCTACTGCAAGTGATGCTTTTCTTAAGACTAATTACACCCTATGCCATTTTAATTACTACTGCAAGATTATAAGTCCTAAAATAGGAAATCCAGTGAGACTTGCAAGCTAACAAGATATACTAATAGTGAAAATTGGTTTCAAACAATCTGGCCATACCAAACTCAAGATTTGCATTTTAAGTGGAAAAAGTGAATAATAACACAATACTAATTAACAAATAATCTACATTGACCCAAAAATCATGGGACCAGTACCATTTGAAAGCCACTATCATAAGCTACTCACAGGACTTTGAATCACAACATTTGCATGCACAGATTATTTTCTATTTAAATCCAAAGTTCACAGGATAATCAAATTAACAGGGCATTTTGAAAATAAAAACAGTCACGGGCCAGATCTGCCCGAAACGGGCCGAAACAGCCAGATCCGGCCTAGATCTGTGGCGACATGCGTGGGAGAAGGAATTCGAACGGCTGACAGGCGGGGTTCGGTCGTCAGTGACTCCCAGATACCGAATCGGTATCGGTCGATTCTGGCCGTCCGATTAAGTGTCGATCTACGGCCAGTGTTCGTCGTCCTTGCGATAGAAGAACGGCGAGGCGGCGAGGCTAGGGTTAGACGGGGGCTCACTGGAGGCTCACCTAGGGCAGCTCGGCGACGATCTGGTGGCGGTGGTTGGCTGTGGTGCGTCGGAAGAGCTTGACGATGCTGCTGGAGGGGTGAACGTCGACGCGGCGAGGTCCTAAGCTTGCTCCTTCACCTCCAGATGCTCCGGTGATGGTGGCGATGGCGTCGAGCACCGGCAGATCTAGGGCACGAAAAGGGTAGCGTTAGTCTCGCAGAGGACTCAGGAAGCCAGTGAGGGAAAGAAGAGGGGCCAGAGGCGTTGCAGGTGATGGCAACCTTCCCCTTCTCTTCTCCCGGCCTCGGTGGTTCTCCGGCGAGCTCGTGGAGGCTTGGCAAAGCAAGGGAGAGGGTGGCTTAGCGCATGCATGCTTGCAGATGAGAGGAGAGGTGGGAGAGGGGGAAATGGCGAGCAGAGGGGCGAGGCGAGGGGCGCGGGGGTTTTTTTATCTGCAGGCGATGGGCTCGGTGTGCCGTGGTCTTGACCATCACGGATTGGGCGGCGGTGCGGTGCGTTCTGGTCGGCGTAGTGAGCTGAGTGCACGGGTGTGGTCAATTTGATCGGGGGTGCAACGGTGCAGGCAGGGGTGGGTCACTTTCAGAGCGCGTGCGCGGCTGGTCGAGCTCACTCCCGTCGCTCCGGTCGGCTTCGGCTAAAACGCAGTGGTGCAAGATGGAGAGGGTACGATGCCGTGCAGGATAGAACGTTGCGCGGCTCGTTTCCTTCCTACCTCGGCTGGGAATGCGGGGGCTTGCTCTGGGCGCTCTCGGCTCGCAGGCGACAGGGCCAGAGCGTGGCGATAGGGCGGCGCTTGCAGCTGTTTGGTCGGGGGCCATCACTGGGTC
The DNA here is from genome assembly GCA_007115705.1 of Dactylis glomerata. Classification (NCBI taxonomy): domain Eukaryota; kingdom Viridiplantae; phylum Streptophyta; class Magnoliopsida; order Poales; family Poaceae; genus Dactylis; species Dactylis glomerata. The sequence continues at coordinate 14,124,775 of QXEO01000553.1, forward strand.
GTGGAGTGGAGGGGCCAGCAAGGCCATTGGCGAGGTTGGGCGGCCAGGCGTGCTGTCGAAGCTCCTAGCCCACTTGGGCGTGCACCGGCCGGCGTGGTCGACCACAGGCGTAGAGGGAGGGGTGTGGTCGATGGGTCACTGCTAGCTGGGGTCCCTGGGGTTTACTGAAGCTTACCTCGAAGCTGGTTGGGGGTCTAGGGCGGTGGAGGTGAGTGGAAGAGGGAGAGGTGTGATCTTTGCAAGATTTGCCTCGGTTTCCACCCCTCCTTTGTGTCCAAGAGAGTAGGACAAGGGAATTTTTGAAGGGGAGAGGGAGAACAGCCGGCTAGGATGCCTCCCTGGTCGAGTTGGAGGATAAGAGAGAGAGAAAGATAAGGAAAGGATGAGGTTTTGATGAATTTGGCCAAAATTCAAATGAATTTTGAAATGTGCAAGGTTTTGGTCCAAGGGTTGTGATAATTGGTTCAGAAGTGTTCTTAAGTGGTTAGCAAAGCCTCCACCAAGTTTCAATATTTTTGGCCAAAAAGGAAATAGGGTTTTGGTCAAGTTCCTATTTTCCAATATAGTGTGCAGAAATAATGTTTAATCAACAAGAAATAAAGGAAGAAGGGGTGCTAGGGTTCTAATTCACTAGGTTTGGTGTTGGCATGAAATCATAGCACCACTCTGAGCATTTATGCAGCAAGTTTAGTGGGAAATAGAAAGAAAAAGAAAATAGATGACAAACACACATGCACATGCAATCATAGTGCAACACAAGCAAACAAGCCCTAGTCTTATTTTCTCTAGGTTTGAATTGGAATTCAAACAATTTGCAAGACAACACATAATACAATTCACACCTGCAATAGTTCTAGAAAGAAATTTGATCCAAAAGATTTTGTAGCACCAAACTAGATCACAAGAGATCATGCATACAACCGGCAAAGTATTTTAATTAAAAGTTTTAGTTTCCCCTAAACAAAGCATTACTTGGTTCCAACAAGCAGCACAAAAAGTGGGCTGTTACACCGAGCCTCCCTGGAATTTCTCAAAGCCCACCTGGAGGAAGGGGATGTCATCCATGTGGTCACCTGAAGAAAGCCGTTGGAAGCTGCTGTCTAAGCCCTATGTTGGTGGTTTTGTTGATGCATGTTTAGAAAGTTAGCTTATGTCTCGAGTACCTGCTTTTGTTTACAGCAGCTATTTACCTTTCATTGAACTTTTTTGTTTTTAGACTCTGTTGTATCAAACTGGTGGTTTCTTTTCTGCTGAAATGGAATCGGGGCAAAGAGCCCTTTTAGTCTAAAAAAAAATTGGGAAAATAAAAAGGAAAATCGGGTCGGTTGGGCTCGCGCGTGGACTGTCCCGGGGCGAGCGGCGGATAGTATCTACCGCACGGGGTGGCACGGATATCGGGCTGGCTAGGCCGGTTCGGTCTGGTCGGCTGATACGTCCATTTTGCATCACTATTTTGTATCATAATTTACTGTTATTCATTGATATATTTCATATTTAGATATGATACTTATGTTATTTCCTTTGTTTTCACATGTTTGATGATCATTGGAGGATTTGCTGCTAGAATCAGGATTCTGCTAGAAAAAGGACCATCAAGGCACCATATTTTGAAGATCAGGAAAATTCTAGAAAAATACCAGTAAATTATATTTTTCCAGAAGACTCAGGAAGCCAGAAGGAGGAGTCGAGAGGAGCCAGGAGGGGCCCTCACGCTAGGGTGGCGCGACCTAACCCCTGGCCGCGCCAGCCCTGTGTGAGGCCACCCTGGCCCACTTCTGCCATTGTCCCTTCGCATACTTGATCATCCCCAAAAACCTAAGTCAAGGGAGGGCTCAGAGTTAGACACTGCTGCCTCTGCGGGGCAGAAAACACCGGAGAGAGAAAAGCTCTCCGGCAGGGAGAAATCTGACAAGGAAATTCCTTTCCAGAGAGGGGAGATCATCGCCATCGTCATCACCATCGCACCAGACTTCATCGGGATCATCATCATCATCATCTCCATCACCAGCACCTTCATCTCCACCATCACCACACCATCCCGCTGTAACATCTTGAGTTGGATCTTGTTATATTCATAGGGGAAACTTTCCCAATGTTGATTACTCTTGTAGTTGATGCTATTGAGTGGAACCGTTGAATTAAGGTTTATTTTCGGATTGTTATTTACCATTATTTCGCCTCTGATCATGATCCATATGATATCTTGTGAGTAGTTTGTTTAGTTCTTGAGGACATGGGAGAAGTCAAGATGTTAGTAGTGAATTATTATTGAGAAATATTTAATGGTTTGATATTATTTTGGTGCTATTTCACTAGTGGTGTCATGTGAATGTCGACTACATGATACTTCACCATTTATGGGCCTAGTGAGATGCATTGTGTATTTGTCCACCAATTGTGGGGTTGCTGGAGTGACAGAAACCTAAACCTCCGTTGGGAAACCATTGCACCAGGGAGCATAGGATCTTAGAGTTTAAGGCTATGGTTAGTTTTATCTTAATTACTTTCTTGTATTTATGGATGCTTGCAGGAGGGTTTAATCACAAGTGTGTATTTATCCTAGTAAGGGTAGTGCGCTAGCACAGGTTCACCCCCATAACACCTATCAAACCAATAAAGACTATTGGCTTTATGAAGCAAAAGCTCTTGATAGAAACTCCCGTGTGTCCTCGAGAACGTTTGGTTATTATAAGTTACACAACCGGCTTGTCCTTTGCTGAAGAAAGGATTGGGCCACTTGCTGCAATTGTTACTACTATCTTTTATTTACTCACACTTTATTTACTTGTATTACCAAATACCCCTGAAAACCTATTTGCTAGTATTTAAAGTGAATTCTTGATCAAAACCACTCATCAACACCATCTGCTCCTCATTGGGTTCGACACTCTTATTTATCAAAAGTACTATGATACACCCCCTATACTTGTGGGTCATCAAGACTATTTTCTGGCGCTATTGAAGAGTGGAATTGGTAAAGGAAACCATCGCTGTGAGTATTGTTTTATTTTTGTCTTTTATTTTTATTTTACTCTGCCATGGAGAACTCTCCATTTGGTTTCCTATTTGGAAACACTTCTACTACTGCTGCACATGTGGAGGAACCACACCGCCACCACCTGCTGAAATTGATCTTTTTAAAATACCTATGAAAATTGTTGGGCATATTATAGATAACGGCTATTCAGGAGATGGAACTGTCCATCTGGGTGATCACTTATTATTTATACATGAATTATGCGAGTTGTTCAGATGTGCAGGTATTTCACCAAGCCAGGTCAAGAAGAAACTATTCTCTTTATCATTGAAAGGCAGAGCTGAAGAGTGGTATCAACTACTCCAAGATGGTCCATCTATGGCATGGGAGGATATTGTACCTCTCTTTTATTCCAAGATTTATCCTCCAAGTGAAATTTATAAAGACCGTAACCGGATATATAATTTTTGGCCTCATGATGGAGAAAGTATTGCCCAAGCGTGGGGGAGATTGAAGTTACTAATGCTCAAATGCCCCATTCATGAGCTCCCCAATAATATTATTATTGATAATTTTTATGCGCGGCTTACTCTTCCTGATAAGGATTATTTGGATGCTTCTTGCTTTGGATCATTTACTCATATGAAAGAAGATGCTAAGTGGAAACTTCTTGACCGTATACAAGAGAATGCTGAAGGTTGGGAAAACAACAAAGGTAGGAAGTTAGGTATAAACTATGATTATGAATGCATTAAATCTTTTGTGGGAACCGATGACTTTTATAGTATTAGCACTGCTTATGGTCTTGATTCTCAAATACTTGCTAATTGTCTTAAGGCCTTTGCCTCTTATCTTGATGTTCCAAAGAAAGATTGGAACAAATATCATGCGCCTTATAAAGATTCTATTAGTCATATTCCTGCTGCAGCTACTGAAGTTTGTACTATTGATAGCATTGTGCCTAAACCTTATTTTGAGAAGATACCTTTCCCTGCTAAGGTAAAGAAGTATTCTACTTTGGTAAGTGTGTCTAATAAAAGTACTAAGAAAGCTGCAGAACCTGATGAGCAAATTACTATTAAGTCTCCTGTAGCTATATTGAAGGATCTTGTTACTAAAGATGTCGGGGATGAATATATTCTTTTTTCTGAAGATGCTTCTAACATTCTCTCACATCCTAAAAAGCATAGGAAAACAAGTGTTCATGTTATTTCTGTCAGGATTGGAGATCATTGCTGTTATGGTTTATGTGATATTGGTGCTAGTGCAAATGCTATTCCTTTAGAGCTTTATAAAGAAATTATGCATGAGATTGGCGCTTGTGAACTTGAAGATATTGATGTGGTTGTTCAGCTTGCTAACAGAGAGACTGTTTGGCCTCTTGGTATTATTCGAGATGTGGAAGTTCTTTGCGGTAAGACTAAATACCCTACTGATTTTCTAGTACTTGGTAAGGAGGCTAGTAAAACTTATCCTATTATTTTTGGTAGACCATTTTTGAACACTTGTGGTGCCATGATAGATTGTAAGAGGGAGAAATTTTTTACTAAGTTTAATGGAGAGTCTTATGAGTTTAATTTTTCCAAGTTTGCTAAGACTTCTTATGAAAATGACACGCCTAATGAAAATTTTCGAGTTGAACAGCTTGCTTCTGTTGCGCTTGCTCCTAATAATGCCTTGTAGCAATTCATGGAAGATCATGAAAGTGATGTTTTCAGTAAGGAAAGAGAAGAGATTGACGATATTCTTCTTCATCAACCACCATTAATCAAGCATAATTTACTTGTGGAGGATCTTGGTACCACTTTGCCGCCTAAGGAAGATCCCGTTTTCAAATTAAAGCCTTTGCCTGATAATCTTAAATATGCTTATATAGATGATAAGGAAATATGTCCTGTTATTATTAGCTCTAAACTTTTAGGAAAGGAAGAAGAAAGATTATTGGAGATATTGAAGAAACACCGAGGAGCTATGGGATATACTCTTGATGATTTAAAAGGGATTTCTCCCACTTTATGTCAGCATGCTATTAATATGGAGAAAGACGCAAAGCCAGTCGTGGAGCATCAACACCGCCTAATTCCCAAGATGAAGGATGTGATAAGAAATGAGGTATTAAAACTCCTTGATGCTGGTATTATTTATCCTATTGCTGATAGTAGATGGGTTAGTCCTGTTCATTGTGTTCCTAAGAAAGGAGGTATGACTATTGTGCCTAATGAGAATAACGAGCTTATTCCTCAAAGGGTAGTAGTAGGTTATAGGATGTGCATTGATTATAGGAAGGTAAACAAAGTTACTAAGAAAGATCATTACCCTTTACCATTTATAGATCAAATGTTAGAAAGGTTGTCTAAGAAGACTCATTTTTGTTTCCTTGATGGTTATTCTGGTTTGTCTCAAATTGCTGTTAAAAAGGAAGATCAAGAGAAAACCACTTTTACTTGTCCTTATGGAACTTATGCTTATAGACGTATGCCGTTTGGTTTATGCAATGCTCCTGCTAGTTTTCAAAGATGCATGTCTGCTATTTTTCATGGCTTTTGTGAAGAAATTGTGGAGGTCTTCATGGACGATTTCTCTGTCTATGGAACTTCTTTTGATAATTGTTTGCACAACCTTGATAAAGTTTTGCAGAGGTGCGAAGAAACTAACCTTGTTCTTAATTGGGAGAAATGCCACTTTATGGTGAATGAAGGAATTGTCCTTGGACATAAAATTTCTGAAAGAGGTATTGAAGTTGACAGAGCAAAAGTGGAGGCAATTGAGAAAATGCCCTATCCCAGAGATGTTAAAGGTATTCGTAGTATTCTTGGTCATGCTGGTTTCTATAGGAGGTTTATTAAAGATTTCTCTAAGATTTCAAAGCCTCTTACTAATCTTCTTCAAAAAGATGTACCATTTGTCTTTGATGATGATTGTAAGGAAGCTTTTGAAACTCTTAAGAAGGCTTTAACTACTGCTCCTATTGTTCAACCACCTGATTGGAATTTACCTTTTGAAATTATGTGTGATGCTAGTGATTTTGCTGTTGGTGCTGTTCTTGGACAGCGTGTAGATAATAAGTTGAATGTTATTCATTATGCTAGTAAGACTCTTGATGCTGCTCAGAAGAATTATGCTACTACTGAAAAAGAGTTTCTTGCTGTTGTTTTTGCATGTGATAAGTTTAGATCTTACATTGTTGATTCTAAAGTTACTATTCATACTGATCATGCTGCTATTAGATATCTTATGACTAAGAAGGATGCTAAGCCTAGGCTTATTAGATGGGTGTTGCTTTTACAAGAGTTTGATTTGCATATTGTAGATAGGAAAGGTGCTGAAAATCCTGTGGCTAACAACTTGTCTAGATTGGAAAACATTTCTTTTGATCCTATTCCTATTAATGATAGTTTTCCAAATGAATAGTTAGCTACTGTAAATGTAACTTCGCGAGACCTTCCTTGGTATGCTGACTATGCTAACTTTATTGTTTCCAAGTATTTGCCTCCAACTTTTATAGCTCAGCAAAGAAGAAAATTCTTCTATGATTTGAGGCACTACTTTTGGGATGACCCACACTTTTATAAAGAAGGAGTTGATGGTATTATGAGAAGATGCATACTGGAATATGAGCAACAAGAGATATTAAGAAAATGCCATAGCAGCGCTTATGGAGGGCATTATGCTGGAGATAGAACCGCACAGAAGGTTTTACAATCAGGTTTTTATTGGCCAACCCTTTTTAAAGATGCTAGAAGGTATGTTTTATCTTGCTATGAATGTCAAAGAGTTGGTAGTATTTCTAGATGCAATTAAATGCCCATGAATTACACTCTTATTATTGAACCATTTGATTGTTGGGGATTTGACTTTATGGGTCCTTTTCCTCCTTCAAAAGGCTATACCCACATACTTGTTGCTGTTGATTATGTTAGTAAATGGGTAGAAGCCATACCTACAAAGAGGGCCAATGGTGAGACCTCGTTAAAAATGCTTAAGGATGTTATTTTTCCTTGGTTTGGTGTGCCTAGATATCTTATGACTGACGAAGGTTCTCATTTTATTCACGGTAGTTTTAGAAAAACTCTTGCTAAATATGATGTCAATCATAGAATTGCTTCTTCTTATCATCCCCAAACTAGTGGGCAGGTAGAGCTTTCAAATAGGGAGATCAAGTCTATCTTGCAGAAGACTGTCAATAGATCTAGGAAAAATTGGGCTAGTAAGTTAAATGATGCTTTATGGGCCTATAGAACTGCTTATAAGAACCCCATGGGTATGTCTCCTTATAAGATGGTTTATGGAAAAGCGTGTCACTTGCCCTTAGAATTAGAACACAAAGCTTTTTGGGCAGTGAGAGAGCTTAATAGAGATTTTAAACTAGCCGGTAAGAAAAGGTTGTTAGATTTGAGTTCTCTAGATGAGTGGAGAAATGAAGCGTATGAGAATGCCAGGCTTTTTAAAGAGAAATTCAAGCAATGGCATGATAAGAGAATTCTTAAGAGAGAGTTTCATGTTGGTGAGAAAGTTCTATTGTATAGGTCTCGTCTCAGATTTTTTGCAGGAAAATTACTCTCTAAATGGGAAGGACCATATGTTATTGTGGAAGTGTACCGCTCAGGTGCTATTAAGATTGCTTCAATGAAGGATGACACTACATAAGTGGTGAATGGTCAAAGACTCAAACATTATATTTCTAGAGATTCTTATAATAAAGATGTTGATGTTATTGAAACAGTTTCTCTGGAAGAATTCATCCAAGACAAATTGTAGGTACCTGCAGAGTTCGTTTCTGAATAGGTAGCAGTTCTAGTCAGAAAAGTTTCATGAAAAGCTCTTCCTTTAATATTTTTGCTGTTTTTACTAAATATGAAAAATCATGAGACGAAAACGGGCAGGAAAAGGAGTCCGTGTGCTTCTCACACACAGGTGGCGCGGGCCCACCCTTGGCCGCGTCACCCTGGTGTGAGAGCACACCAAAACTTGTTTCCATCATGGTTTCCTCCTGTGATTTTGTTTCGATGTATAATTTTTGCCTATATAACCCCCCGGAGTCTCCGAGGTCTGTATATCATTTTCTCATCGTGTTTTGTTTCGAGCTGTTTCTATCAGGAGTTGATCTTAAGCTTAGGGGAGCCATGGCCTCTTCAAGCGATGACAAGAAGAAGACACCTCTGGAAGATGACACCAAAGACTTTCGGCTGAAAGAAGAGGTTGAAAGTGAAGACGAGGAGGAAGATCAAAGTTCGAAGCCAAACACCATGATTGCCAGCATAGGGGTGGTGACAGATCATGACAAGTTCAAGAAGAGTGCACGCATAAGGACCAGAGGGGGTGTGCCGCGTCACACCTTAGCTCCATGGACATCTCTGTCAGGCAACAATCCTTTCCATACTCTAATACATGAACATCAGTTTCAAAGGGTGCCTAGGTCGCGATTACCATCTGGTTGGGATATAGAGCGTTCTAACAGTGCAGGAAAAGAAAGTTCCAAGAATGAGGAAGGATGGGGAAATAATTCCAAGAACTGGGATTCTCTTGCTGACAGGTTCATGAACCGTGTTGAGCACAATTCTGAGATGATTCGTAACCTCAGTCACAAGATTGATGATCTGAAAGATTTGATTGAGAAGCTTATTAAAGATTATCCACCACCACCGCCAAAGGAGTAATTTGTCATCGGTATAGGCATCCCCTTGGCTTGTTCCAAGCTTGGGGGAGTGCCGCGGTATCACATCATTACCTTTTGCTCATTTACTTTTCAAGTAGAGTCATATCATGAATAGAGAAGTTATCTTATAGAATAGTTTGCGGTTTGGAAGTATCCTCCTTAGTTGGTTATCTATGGATCCCTTGGTGTGAGTTGCGGTAATAAAATATTAATGAGAAGTTTTATTGTTTACTTTCCGCACACTTTATGTTAGTTTGCAAACTCTCTTGTATGACTAGTCTTGTTGATTGGTATTGGTATCCCTTTGGGAGCATGAGTAAATTTAGTTCGTTTTGGCAAACCTAGCTTGGTCAGTAGCAACTTTACCTTGAGGTTTGAGTAGAAAAGAATAAATAAGTGCTTGTGGTTACATCACTTCAGTTTATCTTTCATGTTTGGCTTATAAGCATTGTTATTCCTAAAGTCAAAATCGTTGTACCTTCAAGGGAGTTTGCATGATTGTTCTTATTATATGTATGTTTGTCTGTTTCATGCAACTCTTATGCTTGCTACCTAGCCTTGCTAGCCAAAAACCTATACTGAAAGGAAATACTTCTCGTGCATCCAATTCCCAAAAGCCAAGTTACTTCCGAAGAGTCCATTATAAATTCCTATGCATGGTATTTCAAGCCATTCCAAGTAAATTTTCATGTGCTACCTTTCAAAAACCTTCAAACACTTCTCATTTTGTGCCACTGTTTTTAGCTCATGAGGACGTAGTGGATGGGTTTGTTATCTTCCATACTAAATTAAGTACCCCTCGACTAGGCAGCTTCATCTGCTCATCATTAATTTTGCAAGGGAGCTGGTTGCTGATGTGTCCTTGTGCGTGGTGATTGACCAGCCCGTTGGGAACCCCAAGAGGAAGGTATGATGAGTGCAGCGGCAAATTTTCCCTCAGTTAAGAAACCAAGGTTTATCGATCAGGAGAGGAGAGACAATGACGACTGAAGGTGTTTGTGGAACCTGCACACACACAAACAAATACTTTGTTCCCAACTTGCGATGAGGTTGTCAATCTCACCGGTTTGCTTGAAACAAAGGTTATGAGTGTATCGAGTGGAAAACAGTAGTAATATGCTAGTAAAGTAAACAGTGCGGGAATAGTAAACAGGTGATTGCAATATGATTAAAATAGGACCGGGGTCCACAGTTCACTAGTGGTGTCTCTCCATAGATAAATAACATGCTGGGTAAACAAATTACAGTTGGGCAATTGATAGAATAAAGATAACGTGATATGTCAAGAAGATCACTATGAGATTCACTCTGGGCATTACAACAAAATACATAGACCGCCATCCAACTGCATCTATGACTAATAATCCACCCCCGGGGATATCATCCGAACACCCTGGAAGTATTAAGTTGCGAACAACAGATAATTGCATTAAGCAAAGTGTGTAATGTAAACAAAGCATATGCCCTTGAGCATATGAATGTTGTTTTCTCCCTAGTAGCAACAGCACATCTACCACCTTAGAGGTTTCTGTCACTCCCCCAGGTGAAATAGAGGCATGAACCCACTATCGAGCATAAATACCCCCTCTTGGAGTCACTAGCAACTACTCAGCCAAGATAGCTACTAACAACAGAGAGCATGCAAGATCATAAACATCATAGAGATAACATAAGATAAAATTCAGTACAGCAACTTAATCATAAACACCAATATTCATCGGATCCCAACAAACCAACATCATAGAATTACATAATAGTGATCTCAATCATGTAGGGCAGCTCATGAGATCTAAACATGAAGCACATGGTGGAGAAGACAACCATCTAGGTACTGCTATGGACCCATAGTCCAAGGTAGACTACTCACTCATCGCTCCGGAGGCAATCATGGCGATGAAGGAGACCTCCGGTGGCGATTCCCATCTCCGGTAGGGTGCCGGGAAGAGCTTCTGGACCCTCCCGATCTTCGGGTCGACAGCGGCGGCGGATCGCGATGTATTCTAGAAAACTGATCTGGCCCTTAGATTTTTCTCGTCAGGGGGTATATGTAGGCGAAAGGGGGCTGTCAGAGGTGGAGCCACGTGCCCTCACAAGGGGGTGGCGCGGCCAGGGGCCAGGCCGCGCCGCCCCTGTGTGTGGGGCCACGTGGCCCCCCTCCGTCAGGTCTTCGGATATTTGGGAGCTCCCCGATGAAATATGACTTCAGGAACTTGTTTCGTCCAATTCCGAGAATATTTCCTGTGTATCACTTTTGAAACACAAAAATAGCAGAAAACAGGAAACTGGCACTGTGGCACTTCGTTAATAGGTTAGTTCCGGAAAATGTATAAAAATGCCACTAAGTGTAACGAAACAATAGGCAAATGGTGTAAAACAAAGCATGGAGCATCAAAAATTATAGATACGTTTGAGACGTATCAAGCATCCCCAAGCTTAACTCCTGCTCGTCCTCGAGTAGGTAAGTGATAACAAAAGAATAATTTATGAGGTGACATGCACCTACACAATCTTGATCATATATGTAAGCATTGGTGAGCTGGGATCAATAGAACTTAAACATGGGCATGAAGATATAATCATGACAATAAGAACTTAGCAACCATGTTGTAAACATGCAAATGAACACAAACAAAAGATCATGATAATGAAACAATGAAAGTCAAACGTGTGTTCAAATCATAAGGAAAAACATACAAGTGGTTTTCAGCTTGTCCTTCAAAGAGAGCAAAACATAAATGCATAGGACACCTCAAAGTTTAAGAGGGCGACTAGATACAAATAATTTATGAACAAGTGAAACCAACAATATGAGTCAATCAATGAACCTTGGGACAATGCATATCACACTAAGAATAACAACTATGCTCTCTTAATGGTGCATAAAGAAAGAAGGTGGTGACTCAACATAAAAGTAAAAGATAGGCCCTTCGCAGAGGGAAGCAGTGTTTGCAAGTTTTATAACCTTCAAAAATTATGGTACTTACCGGCTTTGAGCTCTCATTGCCCCCATCATAAGCATCTTGAATGGTTAAAGTTAATGCGAGAACAATTATGATGCATATGCTTGACAAATCATAAGTTGAAAACCTCGTGTCCCATGAATACGAGTACCCAAACCATGCTAGTTTACTTAGAGTCCCAAGCAAGGCTCTTGTCATTGTAAGTATATGCATATCATTGAGAACCGCCAATGGGGTACCTCCGTGCCCGATGACATGGAACAAGCCCACACCAAAATGACAGGACAAGCAGACAATGAACACCTCGGCATCTCTTTTATTTGCTATATTGTTTAGCTTTTTATTGTGAGATGCGTCGTCGAATGTTCACCATGGGTATGCTGCAAATTTCCACCATGAATTATGCATGGCTTAGATTGGCGGCCCGGCGTTTCCCTAACACATATAAAAACTCCATGATCCTCACAAGATTCCCAATTCATTTCACATAGCGGGCATCCATAAACAAAAGATCACAATATCAACTCAAATAAGAAGTGCAATGTTGAAAGCTTGCCCCATGACGGCATGGCTGGGCTAGTCTCCAACTTACAACTTGCAAGCATAACAACTCAGCATAAAAGACCACAATGTCAAATTTTTAAGAACAGGAAAAAGTAAAGTGTGCCTTCCGGTTCGTGAGAGCTTTACTGACCGAATCTCGCATAACACTGGTAAGAGTTTAATTTGAAGAGAATATAAAAGCAAGTCAAATTTACTTGGAATAGCAAATTGCTAGTAGGTATGTATAGTGGACACTTTGGAAAACTTTGGCTTTAAGGAGTTGGATGCACGAGTAGAGCTCATACTCAGTACAAGGCGAGGGCTAGCAAAAGACTGGGAGCGATCGACTAAGAGAGCAATAATGGCCATAATCATGCAAAGTGACAAAGCGACATTAAAAGAAGCATACGATGGCATCAAAAGTCAAAAACTAAATGATCATGAAGGCTAATGGCGACTTTGGAAGAGTCTAACATGTGTGAGCATGCGCCAAGTCAACCCAAATAAAGCATCAAGGAGAAAACCAAGATAATGCTTCCATACAATAAAAACAACGCATGATTTTTTTCAAAGGCTCATTAAGCAATATCAGTTATTTGAGACAAGTCATGCTACAGCAAAACCACTAAGCATACTATCAAAAAGACATCTAGCATGACATGAAAAAGCCTAAGCCGCAGTCTACACAAGCTCCTTCTTGTACCACTATTTTGCACAAAGCTTTTTCTCTTTTCCAACACCATTTGAAATTTTTAAAGATACCTCTTTTGATGAAAACCAATAAAGACCAGAGGCAAAAATACACCTTGATGAAAAGATATGACAAGATCTGAACACATATCAAGGCGAAAACGAAAACCAAAAGCAGTAGCAGAAAAACTAGAATGCTCGATTAATAAGAGTGAAAACTAGAGCATTCTTTGCAAATGAAAACGAGTATATCTCCTCCGAAGGAAATTTGTTGGGGTCCAACCATTTATTGCAGCAAACAAACTAAACAAACCAACTAAGAAAACTAAAACAACTGACGCTCCAAGAAAAACACATAGTGCATGAAGCAATAAAAATATAGTGTTTTGAAAGGTGACCTGATTTTTGCCGATGAAGAAGGGGTGCCTCGGGGGCATCCCCAAGCTTTGACGCTTGTACTTCTTGGATATTTCTTGGGGTGCTGGGCATCCCCAAGCTTGAGCTTTTGTCCATTCTTCAACTTATCTCATCATTCTCCAATCCCTACACTTGAAAACTTCCTTCATACAAAACTAAACACAATTCTATTAGCAACATTAGTGTAAGCATAAAATATATTCAACCTCTTTTAGCTTCAGGTTTCAACCCAAAACCACCATATATAAAGTATATACTACTGTAGCAACTTCCACAAGAGTTCCATGATAAAAAAGAACTCAAAAGAAAGCGATAAAGTGGCAAAAACAAATATTGGCAGAAATCTGTCAAAACTGGACAGCTGACAAAGGACGAATTTTTGAGGGATTTTCCGTTGCTCAAATCAAAAAGTGTTCAACTAAGAAAAGTTTGCATATAACCTGGGGCATATGCACAAGAAATCGCAGGTCCAAAAGATAAACAGAGAATTTTCACGAATTTTTACGGTGCAGCACCGAAAACAGTTTTAGGACAGCAATAACCCCAAATCTTTACCTCACTCAAATTAGAGGCTTCTCTTGGCACAAAAACGAAATAAACAAGATAAGGAGCGGTCATTACAGTAGTAATGACTTCCAAGACTCAAATAAAAGAAAAAGTACTGAAAAGTAAACATTGGGTTATCTCCCAAGAGTGCTTTTCTTTAACGCCTTTGAGCTAGGCGCAGAAAAGTGCGAATCAAGTAATATCAGCAGAAGCATTAAGATCAACAGCAGAGATCTTTTCAACAATGAAGGAAAATGTGTTCAACTGAGTTTTTGAAACTCCTTTACGATCACGCTTTGGCACACTACTTTCATCAAAAAGATTTTCAGGGCAAATCCAGCTGGAATTCTTTTCCCAAGCATCATGAATTCCTATAAGTTCATAAGGTATTGGTACTTTAAAATCAGGTGTACCAACCTTAACAGGCGAGCCGAACTTGTTAAACTTCTTAAAAACTTTCCTAGCCTCAATTGCAACATCTCTAAATTCTGTGCGCAAGGTTTCTAAGATAAAAGCTTTCTTTTCGGGATCCTCAATTTCATGAAGCTTAAGGAACATGTATTGCATAGAAGAATTAAGACTAGCAAACCTAGCTTCTAACATGTGAACTAAATGAGCAGAAGCAACTTCATAGCTAGGAGCTAACTCGACCAAAGATTTTTCCTCATCTTCCTTATGCATACTAATGTGATTAAAGAACTCCTCAATGTTACTTTTGCCAATAATCGAACCACTACCTACAGAGAGGTCCTCCAGAACGTACTTAGGGATAGACATGATAAACTAAAGTAAAGAAATAACAACTACCAAGGATTCTAAATTTTTTTGGGTTTTTGATATAAAAGCAATGCAGGTAAAATAAAATAAAGTAAAGCAAAACAAATAACAAAGTAAAGAATGTGTGTGCGAAGAACTCCCCTCGCAGAAGTCTTCTCTTCCTCCCCGGCAACGGCGCCAGAAAATGTTGTTGATGCGTCCTTGTGCGTGGTGATTGACCAGCCCGTTGGGAACCCCAAGAGGAAGGTATGATGAGTGCAGCGGCAAATTTTCCCTCAGTTAAGAAACCAAGGTTTATCGATCAGGAGAGGAGAGACAATGACGACTGAAGGTGTTTGTGGAACCTGCACACACACAAACAAATACTTTGTTCCCAACTTGCGATGAGGTTGTCAATCTCACCGGTTTGCTTGAAACAAAGGTTATGAGTGTATCGAGTGGAAAACAGTAGTAATATGCTAGTAAAGTAAACAGTGCGGGAATAGTAAACAGGTGATTGCAATATGATTAAAATAGGACCGGGGTCCACAGTTCACTAGTGGTGTCTCTCCATAGATAAATAACATGCTGGGTAAACAAATTACAGTTGGGCAATTGATAGAATAAAGATAACGTGATATGTCAAGAAGATCACTATGAGATTCACTCTGGGCATTACAACAAAATACATAGACCGCCATCCAACTGCATCTATGACTAATAATCCACCCCCGGGGATATCATCCGAACACCCTGGAAGTATTAAGTTGCGAACAACAGATAATTGCATTAAGCAAAGTGTGTAATGTAAACAAAGCATATGCCCTTGAGCATATGAATGTTGTTTTCTCCCTAGTAGCAACAGCACATCTACCACCTTAGAGGTTTCTGTCACTCCCCCAGGTGAAATAGAGGCATGAACCCACTATCGAGCATAAATACCCCCTCTTGGAGTCACTAGCAACTACTCAGCCAAGATAGCTACTAACAACGGAGAGCATGCAAGATCATAAACATCATAGAGATAACATAAGATAAAATTCAGTACAGCAACTTAATCATATACACCAATATTCATCGGATCCCAACAAACCAACATCATAGAATTACATAATAGTGGTCTCAATCATGTAGGGCAGCTCATGAGATCTAAACATGAAGCACATGGTGGAGAAGACAACCATCTAGCTACTGCTATGGACCCGTAGTCCAAGGTAGACTACTCACTCATCGCTCCGGAGGCAATCATGGCGATGAAGGAGACCTCCGGTGGCGATTCCCCTCTCCGGCAGGGTGCCGGGAAGAGCTTCTGGACCCTCCCGATCTTCGGGTCGACGGCGGCGGCGGATCGCGATGTATTCTGGAAAACTGATCTGGCCCTTAGATTTTTCTCGTCAGGGGGTATATGTAGGCGAAAGGGGGCTGTCAGAGGTGGAGCCACGTGCCCTCACAAGGGGGTGGCGCGGCCAGGGGCCAGGCCGCGCCGCCCCTGTGTGTGGGGGCCATGTGGCCCCCCTCCATCAGGTCTTCGGATGTTTGGGAGCTCCCCGATGAAATATGACTTCAGGAACTTGTTTCGTCCAATTCCGAGAATATTTCCTGTGTATCACTTCTGAAACACAAAAATGGCAGAAAACAGGAAACTGGCACTGTGGCACTTCATTAATAGGTTAGTTCCGGAAAATGTATAAAAATGCCACTAAGTGTAACGAAACAATAGGCAAATGGTGTAAAACAAAGCATGGAGCATCAAAAATTATAGATACGTTTGAGACGTATCACTGGTCAGACCATTATAATCTCAAAAAGAAAAGAAAAAGAAAAGCACTCCTCCATGGTATGTGAAAGTTGGTTGTTACCCGATGGAATCGGTTAGCCATGGTTTGAGAAAGGAAACGGTGGGGAGGAGTGCAAAGCTATAAAAGAGCACCATTGTGCCAATTAATCAAACATCTCGGAACCGCTCTCACTTGTTTAGTATGGAAGATATCAAGAACTCCATTGCTAGTCGTTAACAAAAGCAACCACCTCTCAAAATAACTTTTTACCTCTGTTTTGCAAATGAAAGGCTCTAGCACATGTTTAATCCCTGCTTCCCTCTGCGAAGGGCCTATCTTTTAATTTTATGTTGAGTCAACCTATTTCCCTCTGTCTCCAGCAAGCATTGGAGTTGTTATGTTTCACTCATTCATATGTTGATCCATTTAATCATGTTTACTATCTTCCTTGTTTTGTACAATGCTTTTGTCTGAAGGAATATATCTATGAAAGCTTTCTATGAATGCAAAAGTTTGTTTTGTTGAGCATATGGTCTTTGCTATATTAGCTCTGTTTTTAAAAGGCTCCGTTTAAAAGAAAGAATAGCTTGTTCATCATTCTTTGACCAAGAACTAAGGTTTGCCATTGCCAATTATAGTTTACCTTGTGCATCTTTACATGTGATTCCCTTTTACCTATTGCAAGTCTATATCTTATAAAAGGAAGTTGCTATCTATTATAATTTGTGCCTTGGTAAATGTGATGCTTCTTGTCCGTATTTTGATTATCGACACTTCACTCCATAAACCAGTGGTCATGTTTACCGAGTTTAGTTTTCGCTTGGGGACAAGCGAGGTCTAATCTTGGGGGGGTTGATACGTCCATTTTGCATCACTATTTTGTATCATAATTTACTGTTATTCATTGATATATTTCATATTTAGATATGATACTTATGTTATTTCCTTTGTTTTCACATGTTTCATGATCATTGGAGGATTTGCTGCCGGAGTCAGGATTCTGCTGGAAAAAGGACCATCAAGGCACCATATTTTGAAGATCAGGAAAATTCCAGAAAAATACCAGAAAATTATATTTTCTCAGAAGACTCAGAAAGCTAGAAGGAGGAGTCGAGAGGAGCCAGGAGGGGCCCTCATGTCAGGGTGGCGCGGCCTAACCCCTAGCTGCACCAGCCCTATGTGAGGCCACCCTGGCCCACTTCTGCCATCGTCCCTTCGCGTATTTGATCGTCCCCAAAAACCTAAGTCAAGGGGGCTCAGAGTTAGACACCGCCGCCTCTGCGGGGCGGAAAACACCAGAGAGAGAAAAGCTCTCCGGTAGGGAGAAATCTGCTGAGGAAATTCCTTCTCAGAGAGGGTAGATCATCGCCATTGTCATCACTATCGCACCGGACTTCATCGGGATCATCATCATCATCATCTCCATCACCAGCACCTTCATCTCCACCATCACCACACCATCCCGCTGTAACATCTTGAGTTGGATCTTGTTATATTCATAGGGGAAACTTTCCCGGTGTTGATTACTCTTGTAGTTGATGCTATTGAGTGGAACCATTGAATTAAGGTTTATGTTCATATTGTTATTTACCATTATTTCACCTCTGATCATGATCCATATGATGTCTTGTGAGTAGTTTGTTTAGTTCTTGAGGATATGGGAGAAGTCAAGATGTTAGTAGTGAATTATTATTGAGAAATATTTAATGGTTTGATATTGTTTTGGTGCTATTTCACTAGTGGTGTCATGTGAATGTCGACTACATGATACTTCACCATTTATGGGTCTAGTGAGATGCATTGTGTATTTGTCCACCAATTGTGGGATTGCTGGAGTGACAGAAACCTAAACCTCCGTTGGGAAACCATTGCACCAGGGAGCATAGGATCTTAGAGTTTAAGGCTGTGGTTAGATTTATCTTAATTACTTTCTTGTATTTGTGGATGCTTGCAGGAGGGTTTAATCACAAGTGTGCATTTATCCTAGTAAGGGTAGTGCGCTAGCACAGGTTCACCCCCATAACACCTATCAAACCAATAAAGATTATTGGCTTTATGAAGCAAAAGCTCTTGACAGAAACTCCCGTGTGTCCTCGAGAATGTTTGGTTATTATAAGTTACACATCGGCTTGTCCTTTGCTAAAGAAAGGATTGGGCCACTTGCTGCAATTGTTACTACTGTCTTTTATTTACTCGCACTTTATTTACTTGTATTACCAAATACCCCTGAAAACCTGTTTGCTAGTATTTACAGTGAATCCTTGATCAAAACCACTCATCAACACCTTCTGCTCCTCGTTGGGTTCGACACTCTTATTTATCGAAAGTACTATGATACACCCCCTATACTTGTGGGTCATCATCCGCTCGGTTTTCTTTTTTTCCTTTTCTGTTTTCTTATTTCTTTTTTAACTTTTGCATTGTAGCTCGAAATGAGCTCAAACCAATTTCTAAATTTTTCTAAAAATCAACACAACATTTTAAAATATAAATAAAAAAATTCACAATAAATTTAATTTGCAAATACAACTTTATAAATTGGTCAAAAAGAGCTTTATTTGCATAATGCAAAATAGCAATATGGTTTGAAAAATAATGCTTTAAAATCAGAGAAAATATTTTATGTAATAATATTTGAAATTTATTTTCAAATATAGTTTCAGAAATGCAAACTTTATTTAAAATAAATAATTTTATAAATACTTCCTGTGCAAATAGGCTTGCAATGGTTTTAATAAAGTAAGAAATTAATATTTTGGTACTTAGTCTTTCTCAAAGAAGTTCATCAAGAAATACTTATATTTGAAATAGTTTTCAAGTAAGGCTTTTAAATAACTCAAAAGTTTTAATTCCTTGTAAATTTTCAATCCACACAAGCAAAACAATAGCGAAAATTTTCCCCCAAAATTTGATAAAATCTTGGGATGTTACACGAGAAAACCCTAAAGGGCTGATCAATATTCCAGAAACATATCGCGAGCCACCGCAGTCGTCGATCCGAGATTGGGAGGGTCCAGAAGCTCTTCCCGGCACCCTGCTGGAGAGGGAAATCACCACCGGAGGCCTTCTTCATCATCATGCCTGCCTCCGGAGTGATGTGTGGGGAGTCTACCTTGGACTATGGGTCCATAGCAGTAGGTAGATGGTTGTCTTCTTCTCCATGTGCTTCATGTTTAGATCTTGGGAGCCGCCTATCATGATCAATATCATCGTTATGTAATTCAACATGTTGTGTTTATTGGGATCCGATGAATATTGAGTACTTTGTCAAGTTGATTATTGATTTATCATGTCTATGTTATTTATGATCTTGCATGCTCTCCGTTGCTAGTAGATATCTTGGCCGAGTAGATGCTAGTAACTCCAAGAGGGAGTATTTATGCTCGATAGTGGGTTCACGCCTGTAGTAATCTGGGAGAGTGACAATAACTTCTAAGGTTGTAGATGTGTTGTTGCTACTTGGGAGAAAACATAAATCTTGTGTTCAAGGACATTCATATTGTTTACATTACACACTTTTCTTAATGCAATTATCTATTGTTTGCAACTTAATACTCAATGAGTGCTCGGACAACACCTTGAGAGTGGATTATTAGTCATAGATATAGTTGGATTACGGTCTAGTATTATGTTCTAATGCCCAAGTGAATCTCATAGTGATCCTCATGACATTTGTATTATTTCTTTATTCTAGCAATTGCCCAACTGTAATTAGTTTACCCAGCATGATAATTTATCTTATGGAGAGACACCTCTAGTGAACTGTGGACCCCGGTCCATTCTTTTACACTGTTATTACCATTTACTATTTACTCGCTTTATTTACATTCTCACAAGATACTATCTTTTACCACATGATACATTTAATGCTTTGTTTATAGCAAACCGATGAGATTGACAACCTCACTATAAGTTGGGGCAAAGTACTTGGTTGTGTTGTGTGCAGGTTCCACGTTGCCGCTGGTGCAAAGCTACGCCCCAGATAAGGCACCATATATAAATTGTTTGAAGCTGACGCCAAGCCATTGAGCATCAACCTTTGGATGTTGGTTCTTTCTCCTACTGGTTCGATAAACCTTGGTTTCATATTGAGGGACAATATGTTGCTGTGCTCATCATTCCTTCCTCTTGGGGTTCCCAACTGGGTGGTCATCCACCTGCCATCAAGCAATTTTTCTGGCGCCGTTGCCGGGGAGAAGGAAGTTATCTGCAAGGGAAGTTTCTCACTTCCAATCTTTTACTTTGTTATTGTTTTGCTTTATTTTACTTTAGCTTGCATCTTTTTACCAAAAATAAAAAATAGTTCCTTTATAGTTGTTATTTTTACTTGTCTGCTTTTTATTCTTGCTAGAATGAGTAAACCGGAGGAAAAGATCTTCACTTTCAAACAAAAGAGTGAAGAGAGTTTTGAAGAAGCTTGGTCTAGAATTTATGATTCTCATGAGAAAACTAAATCTAGAATGACTCTGAGCTTGCTCCTTAGTAGCTTTTACTTTGGTGTTGTTCTTTGTTATAGATATGCTTTGGATGCCATAGCAGGAGGAGATTTCCTCCATTGTGATGGGGATCAATCTTTTAATGTTATAAAAAAGTTGATTGCAATTTATAGCTCACCTAGTAAAACTGATTCGTCTCTTGTGAGCATTTTTGCTAGATTAAACACTCTTGAGGTGAATACTACTTGTTAAAAAATGTTATGGTATGCTTCATGAGCATCATGATTATGTTCCTATAAATTATGAACCTTCTGGATGGTTCCCTACAGTTAAAGTTACTATAAATAGCAGAACTTTTCATGCTCGTTGCGATAATATGTCTGAATTTTGCCTTATGCCTAAAGATGTTTATAAATCTTTGAATCTTTGGGGACTTTCTGAGGGAGAAGGAATATCTCTTACTAATAATGCCACTATATTTCCCATTGGAATAGCTGAAGGAGTATTTACAAAAATCCTAGGGAGAATGGTATCTACTGATTATCTTGTTACTGAATGTGTAGGAAAGAGACAAATCATGCTTGGAAGGTCTCTACTAAAACTCCTGGGCGCCACTATAGACGTGGGAAAAGGCACTATAAATTTCACCTCTCCACCTTGCAATCATCATGTATTTCCTAAAGGTAAGAGCAAAGGTAAGAGAGGAAGACGTAAAGCATCTGGTGTTCTTAATGCTTCATTTGAAAATACTTGATTTTCACTTTCTGTGCCTAGCTCAAAGGCGTTAAAGAAAAGCACTCTTAGGAGATTACCCAATGTTTTATTTTCAGTACTTTTTCTTTTTGTTGAGTCTTGGAAGTTAATACTACTATAATGACCTCTCCTTATCAATTTTATTTTGTTTTTGTGCCAAGAAAGACCTTTAATTGGAGGAAGGTAAGATTTGGGGAAATTGCTGTCCTGATACAGATTTTTGTGATGTACTGTAAAAATTTGTGAAAATTCTTAGAAAATCTTTTGATCTGCGATTTCTTGTGCACATGCCCCAGGTTATTTCCAAACTTTTATTAGATTTGCACTTTTCAATTTGAGCAACAGAAAACCCTCTAAAAAATCGATCTTTGTCAGCTGTTCTGTTTTGACAGATTTCAACCATTATTTGTGTTTGCCTCTCGATCGCTTTCTTTTTGAGTTCTTTTGATCCCAAAACTTTGGAGGATGTTGCTACAGTAGTTTATGCTTTAATATGTGGTGTGCTTGAGTTGGAAACTGAACCAAAAGAGTAGATTTACTATTGTGCTTACACTAATGTTGCTAATAGAATTGTGTGAAGTTTTGTATGAAGGATGTTGTCAAGTGTAGGAAAAGGAGAATGATGAGATAAGATGAAGTATGGACAAAAGCTCAAGCTTGGGGATGCTTATGTCACCCCAAGAAATATCCAAGAGGTACAAGCGTCAAAGCTTGGGGATGCTCTGAGGCACCCCTTCTTTACCGGCAAAAATCTGGTCATCTATTAAGACACTATATTTTAATTGCTTCATATTCTATACATTTTTCTCGGAGCATCTTTAATTTCACTTTCAGTTTACTTTTGTTTTGTTATCTGTAATAATTGGTTGGAACCCAACAAATTTCTTTTGGAGAAGATGTACTCCATTTTTCATTGCCAAGAACACTCTAATTTTCACTCTTATCGTTCAACGAGTGTTCTCTTTTTGTAGTAATGCGTTTAGCTTTCATTTTTTGCCTTGATTTTTGTTCAGATCTTTTTATTTCTTTGTATCAAAGTGTATTTAGACCTCTGGTCTATGATGGTTTTCATCTTTAAAAGTCGATTCAAAAAGGTTGAATGGTGTTGGAAAAGAGAAAAAAGTTCCATGACTATAGTGGTACAAATGGGAGCTTGTTTAGACTGTGGCTTAGACTTTTGCATGTCATGCTTGATGTTATTTTGATAGTATGCTTAGTAGTTTTTGCTGTTTGCATGACTTGTCTCAAATGACTGAGATTGCTTAATGTGCCTTTGAAAGAATCATGCATTGTTTTTATTATATGGGAGCATATTATTGTTGTTTTCTCCTTTGATGCTTTATTTGGGTTGACTTGGCGCATTCTTACACCATGTTTGACTACAAATAAGTCACCTCTAGCCTCTATGATCATTTGGTTTTTGACTTGTGATACCACTTTATGCTTTGGTTAATAATGTTTTGTCGCTATGCATGATTATGGCCATTATTGCTCTCTTAGTTGGTCGCTCCCAGTCTTTTGCTAGCCTTCATCTATACTGAGTATGAGCTCTACTCGTGCATCCAACTCCTTAAAACCAAGTTCTCCAAAGAGTCCACTATAAACTCCTATGCATGGTATTTGTAAGCCATTCCAAGTAAATTTTCATGTGCTACCTTTCAAAAAACCCTTCAAAATACTTCTTATTTTGTGATACTGTTTTCAGCCCATGGGGACGTAGTGGTCGGATTTGCAATTTTCCATATTGTTTTATTCCAAAAATAAAAAAAGTAAAAAAAATAAAAAAGGCACTCCTCCATGGTATGTGAAAGTTGGTGGGCACCCGATGGAATCGGTTAGCCATGGTTTGAGAAAGGAAAAGTGGGGAGGACTGCCAAGCTTTATAAAAGAGCATAAAAGTGACAATCTCGCTCAAAAACTTGCTTAGTATGGAAAATGGTAAGAACCCCATTGCCAGTCGTAGACAAAGAACAACCACCTCTCAAAACAAATTTTTATCTCTGTTTTAGAAATGAAAAGCTCTAGCACATGTTTAATCACTGCTTCCCTCTGCGAAGGGCCATTCTTTTACTTTATGTTGAGTCTTCACCTTCTACCTTTATGCATCGTCTAAGAGAGCATAGTTGTCATTTTGAGTATAATGTGCATAGTCCCAAAATTTATTATTGATTGATTCATGATTATGGTTTTGCTTGTTCTTAAATTATTTATATCTAGTCACCCTCTTAAACGTGAAGGTGTCCTATGCATTTATGTTATGCTACTCCATGAAGGACAAGCTGAAAACCACTTTGCTATGTTTTTCTATATGCTCAAAACACACACTTGACTTTCAATGCATTATTACTCATGATCTTTTGTTTGTGTTACTTTTCATGTTATAACATGGTTGCCAAATTTTATTGTCAAGATTATGTCTTTTATGCCCATGTTTAGAGTACTTTGATCACGACACCATTGACTCGACGGCGGGATCGGAGCTACTGTGTTTCTTAGATGCCTACTCCGGATACCACCAGATCAAGATGAAAAAGTCCGATCAGCTCGCTACGTCGTTCGTAACACCTTATGGCACATATTGCTATGTCACAATGCCATTCGGTCTGAAAAACGCAGGAGCAACGTATCAGCGCACTATGCAAAAGTGCCTGGCGGATCAAATCGGACGAAACATCCACGCATACGTGGACGACATCGCAGTTATGTCCAAGAAGCAAGATGGCCTTATAGCGGATTTGCAAGAGACCTTTGACAATCTCAGGAAGTACAACATGATGCTTAACCCAACGAAGTGCGTCTTCGGGGTCCCAGCTGGACAACTCCTAGGATTCATCGTCTCCCACCGCGGAATTGAGGTTAACCCGGAGAAGATCAAGGCAATCCTCGACATCTCCCGGCCCATCGACCTAAAAGACGTGCAGAGACTCACAGGCTGCGTGGCAGCAGTGAGCAGATTCATCAGTCGTCTTGGCGAGAAGGCTTTGCCACTCTACAAGCTGATGAAGAAATCAGACGAATTCGTCTGGACCGACGAGGCAGACGCTGCACTTAAGGATCTGAAGAGAGTGTTATCCACTGCACCAGTCTAGCGGCTCCCGAAGACCAGGAACCCATGTTACTATACATGGCGGCAACCAATAGGGTGGTCAGCATCGTCATGGTGGTAGAGCGTAAGGAAGAAGCGCAGGAGTATGGCGTACAGAGACCAGTCTACTATGTCAGCGAGGTCCTGACGGAATCCAAGCAGCGCTACCCTCACTACCAAAAATTGGCATACGGAGTTTTCCTAGCTTCTCGTAAGTTAAGGCATTACTTCTATGACCATAAGATCACAGTGGTGAGCAAAGCCCCACTGAAGGACATCATCAACAACAGCGACGCAACAGGACGAGTTGCGAAGTGGGGCATTGAATTGGCCTCTTTCGACATCGACTACAAGCCTCGCACCGCCATCAAGTCTCAGGCTTTGGCGGAGTTTATGGCGGATTGGAAGGAAGCGCAGGAAACTACGCCCGTCCCAGAACCAGAGCATTGGGTGATGCACTTTGATGGCTCAAAGTTGCTACACGGCTCGGGGGCTGGAGTGACGCTCAAATCTCCTAAGGGAGATGAGCTAAGCTACGTTCTCCAGATTCACTTCCCCACCACCAACAACATCGCGGAATATGAAGCGCTACTACACGGGCTACGTGTCGCAAAGGAGATCGGCGTACAACACATCATGTGCTGTGGAGACTCTGACCTTGTGGCTCAGCAGGTGGCTGGCACATATAAAGCTCGGAACGAAGTCATGGCGGCATACAGAGATGAAGTGGACGAGATGGCCAAAAGTTTCCTCGGCTACGACATAAAACATGTACGGCGAGAAGATAACATGGCGGCCGATACCTTGTCCAAACTGGGATCCAGCCGTAAGGCAGTTCCGCCAGGCGTATTCCTCGAGCATCTGCGCGTACCATCAGTTAAGATGGTGGATCCAGAAAATCCGGAGATAGCGAGCTCCCCTGTTATGGCGGTTTTGCCTAGCAATCCGCCATGGGCAGAGCCCTTCCTGGAATATCTGACGACAAGAAGCTTCCCGAAGACGAAGTCCAGAAAAGACAAATCGAGCGTAGAGTCAAAGCGTACACCATCATAGATGGCCAACTCTACAAACGAAGCACCTCGGGAGTTTTCATGAAGTGCATATCCCAAGTGGATGGAATCGAAATACTAAGAGAGATCCATGAAGGCGAATGTGGGCATCACGCCGCCGCCAGATCCCTAGTAGCTAAAGCATTCCGCCATGGGTTCTACTGGCCAACAGCCAAGGCAGATGCAGACCGCATTGTGGAGCTCTGCCATGGTTGCCAGATGTACTCCAAGCAAACCCATATGCCCGCCACAGCACTGCATACGATCCCTATAACTTGGCCTTTCGCAGTCTGGGGGCTGGACATGGTGGGTCCGCTAAAAACAGCACCTTCGGGATTTACGCACCTTTTGGTAGCGGTAGACAAATTCACGAAGTGGGTGGAAGCTAAGCCCATCAGAAAACTTGATGGCAAAACCGCCCTAAAGTTTGTCAAGGACATTGTGGTCAGATTCGGCATCCCACACAGCATCATCACCGATAATGGCACAAACTTGTCTCAGGGAGAAGTTGAAGAATACTGCCATCACAACGGAATCCGCCTTGACCTAGCATCTGTGGCACATCCACAGTCTAATGGCCAAGTTGAGCGGACCAACGGACTAATCATGTCAGGGATCAAGCCACGCCTAGAAGCACCGCTACATAGAGCAGCTGGAGCCTGGGCAGAGGAGTTGCCATCTGTACTGTGGAGTCTACGGACCACGCCAAACAGATCAACCGGCCTTACCCCTTTCTTCTTAGTCTACGGAGCAGAGGCAATCTTGCCAAGTGATGTTCAGTATGATTCTCCAAGAGTCGAGGCCTACAAGGAAGAAGATGCAGAAGCGTCCAGACAACTATCTGTGGACCTGCTGGAAGAAGAACGAGACCTAGCAGCCCAGAGATCCGCCATCTACCAGCAGAATCTCCGCCGCTATCACAGCAGGCGAGTTCGCCAACGCTCGTTCAAAGAGGTGACCTGGTGCTACGCCTCAAGCAGCAGAAGTCCCAAAGCTATCCCCGCCTTGGGAAGGACCCTTCGTCATCAGCAAAGCTCTACTGAATGGTTCCTACTACCTCGTTGATATTCGCGAGCTAGATAAGCGACCAAGTAAGAAGCGCAAACGAAGAGACCCTGACGATATCTACGACGAGACAGATCGTCCATGGAACATCGCACAGCTACGTCCTTTCTACACTTAGCATTTCTCTAGCTATGTAACAGGCACCTCTATATGATCAATGAAATAAAGCATTTGGTTCACTCTTGATTTTTTCTGAGTCTTTTACCTCCTTTATTGTTCATTTAGATCGTATAGAACCTTTTGCGCAATTGTGCTCTGCACTTGCGTCTCTTTTAAATCCGCCATAAGCGGTCCGCGTAGCTTTTTTATGTTTTGATCTTCATTCGATGTTCTCTGTGTGGATTCCAGAGTAGTGACTTTTTGACGATCCAAGCCGCCATCTGCTCAGGGTTCTGGACGGTTGCTATTAAGTATCGTCGCCCTAGCGGATTGTTCGTGCGAAGATTTCGCCATCTCACGAAAAGTCAAGCACAGAGAGCCGGATGGCGGATCGCATAATCCTACGCGTGAAAAATTTTAAGTGTTGTTTTTTGGGCATGGCAAAAACTGCAAGTTGCATAAAACTAGGCCTGGCAGTTTCTTCGCGCAATTAAACCACTTCATAAAAAACAAACTGCAAAAGTTCACAAGCACTACTGATCCGCCACAAGCAGATCAGTCACAGTGCAGACACATCACACGCAGTTTAAGTTTAAATTACAGACCCACTCAGGGGCCGAATTGATGCAAAGTATTTTTTCCTGCCATATCCAGGGCACATCTCAAGAAGATGGCGGAACCTTGGAGGACACCTCGTCACCGCCATCACCACCTGCAGTTGCCGCGGAGGCGGATGCCGAAGCTTGGCTTGGCGACCCTGGCAGCTCGTATGCTTCATAATATACGTTCAACTGAGTGCCAAGGGCACACAGTTGATCGTATCCAAGCACGCTCTGCCGGATGGCGGCCTCGTCCACCGGCGCGCCGTCCTCGCCGCTCTCAGGGATGCCGGAGGTGAGCTGGTCCAGGTCCATCTCGGGATAGTGGGCCTTCGCCAAGGTCAGCGCTCTGGCACCACCCCGAGCAGAGGACAGCTTCCAGTCCGCCACCAGCCCTGGCACCAGCAGCAGCTTCTGCGTGAGCGCGATGGCGGAAAGGTTGGAAGAACCCGCTATCTGCAGGCTCCCGCACGCTTGGCGACCAGCGCTGAGAAGGCCATCAAGCTCCTTCCTCGCTGCGTCGGTGGCCATGCGCAAGCCCTCAGCGGTGTCCACCTCGCTTTGCCCCAAGGAAGCTGCATGGCGGAAAAAGAAGATGCGTCACGAACGGCATACAGATTGAAAAAAATTACGCTATAAGAAGAAGGTACCTAGCAAGTTGTCCTGGAAGTGATGGAGGAGCTCGTTAAAGCCTTCACGCCGCTTCTCAAAGTCAGCGGCGGCTTTGCGGAGATCCGCTATCTCCTTGTCCTTTTCTTGCCCTGGTTCTCCTGGTCCTTCAGCTGCCTCTCGAGGGTGGCGTTTTCAGCCAGCGATTTCCGGAGCTGTTCATTCAGCCCATCCATCGCAATGGCGTGGCCTTTCTTCATCCCCTCAAGTGTGGACTTGAGCTTGGCAGCGTCTGCATGGCGGAATTTGTCAGCAGCAGTTGATTGAATAAGCATAAAGGAAAGAAACTTAAGGTTAAGTACCGCTATTCTCAAGCTGCTGCGCAAATCCGCCACAAGAGCGCCTTTCTGCCAGCTCCTTCTCCTGCGAGCTGACGACCTGGACCAGGTCCTCCACCACCTTCTTGTAGTTCTGGCAAAACTGAAGTGTTAGTCACTCTTAGAGCTTTATGCCGGATGCGAATCCGCCATAACGCTCGGGGGCTACTCACTGATTTTTTAGTCACTCTTAGAGCATCCTGATGGAGGATATCCGCCATGATGCTCGGGGGCTACTTATGCTGATTTTTGTCTTCTAAGAGCTTTATGCCGGATAATTATCCGCCATAACGCTCGGGGGCTACTCAGTATGAAAATTAAGTTCTCTATAGAGCACTGTGTGAACTACCAGCGCTCGAGGCTAAGCTATTCAAAAACTTACAGAAGTCAACCTTGGAGCCCCATAGCGGATTAAATTTGCGAATCCGCCATGGCGCTCGGGGGCTACTGGGAGTACATACCTTCTTCATAGTGATGTTTTCTCAACAAAAGCGGCAATGCCGCTGGACAGCTGGTTGCTGGCATCTTCCTGGCTAGAAATAAGATTGACGACCTCAAGTTGCTTTTGTCTCCAGTATAGCTGCCCCCAGACGGAGTATCCGCCACTTGACCCTGAGAGCCAGAAGCCTTTTCGCTTTGGACGACATCATTAGCCGCAGCTTCAGTCGTTGGGTTGATTTCTGGCATTGGGTCAAACTGACCACCAGCATCCTCCATATCAATATCGATACGAACGGAGGGAGTTGGTGCATCAGGGGTGAGCGGGATAGTCGCAGGGGAGGGCTTGGCTCGCTTGGAGGACGGCTCCTTGACAGTAGGCTTCTTTCTTCTAAAGAAAAGGGATTAGAAATGGAAAGCAGCAAAACAATGAAAAAGGGTGTCCAAAGATTACCTTGATTTGGGCAGATTGATGGTAGCGGTACTCTCGGATGGCGTTTCAAGCTCCGCCCTGCGTTGAGCTTCGAAACGACGGGAATCAGCAGATTTCCCGCCACCTCCGCGAGTTTTCCCGCTACCGCCCCGTTTCTTGGAAACCGCCTTCTCTTGGGTCGTATGGGCTGTATCCTCCACATTCCCCGCCATCTCCTCTTTGTTTCCGCTAGAGTGAACAACTTCCTCCTTAGCGGCGGATTTGAGGTTGGAACGGCGAAGGGGATGGGCAAAGTGAGCAGGGCCAAGTGATTTGAGCTGGTTAAAAGAAAAATGTTATCTCCTATAAAATATGAAAATATGTATAGTACTATAGCGGAATGGGAACTTACCAAAGGGCAGCTGCCATTCTCAAACATAGCCATGCCAAATTTCAAGGGCTTCTTCCTAGGAGATTCATCAAGGAACGAATGCGCTTCTCGACAATTTTGGGGTCCAGCTCCTGGTCTGAACAACGCATGCCATCATTTGCACCAGTATACTCTGCATCAGGCGATCGCGGTGTTGCAGCGGCTAGATCCGCCGGGATATCCAGCAGTTGATGGTGTCGATCCCTTCAAGCCATATACAGATAGCTTGGCAATCCGCCGAGCCAAGAGCTTGACATAGGGGGTGGCGGATTCATCGTTGACAGCCGTCCAGGAGTCGCGAGACTCAGCAGCTATGTTCTTGAATGGAGGAAGCCCACGGGCTTGAGATGGCGCAGGCTTGTCCGCCATGTAGAACCAGGACCCTTCCATCCGATGGCGGAGTCCAGTGGCATGATAAAAGGGTATTCTTTCGACCTTCGCGGAAGAAAGCAAATTGTCCCGCAGGTTCGAAGAGATCCGTCATCTTCATAATTGGGCCGCACAGAGAAGAAAAGTTGGAAGAGGTCCACCCTGGGGCGGATCCCAAGGTATCCCTCGCATAAAGCTGCGTAACCCGCCACAGACACCAAGCTGTTTGGTGATATGTGGTGGAGCTGCAGTCTATAATATTTCAGAAGATTCGTGAAGAAAAGAGATGGAGGCATACTGAGGCCCCTCTCCACGTGAAATTTGAGCATCACGATCTCGGAGGGGTTAGGAAGAGGCACTGGGGCCTTGAAGTCAGTCCGCCATCCCAACTCAGCTTGAGGAGCGACAGTGCCCTCGCCCTCCATAATTTGGACGTCAGAATCCTTGATGCTGGATTTCTGCCAGTACCCATGAAGGTTCTGGGGGATCTGTTCTTCGTCCTCTGCCTCCTCCTCCTCAACCTCGCCATCTGCTGCGGGGTCATCTGGGTTTGCACCCGCCATCTCCTCCTCAGCTTCGGACATATTGTCCTCTGGATCCAAATCCGCCATCCCAGGATGATCTCCCTGGACTGACTGTTGCAGAGGAGAGTCTTCCTCCTCAGCATCGGAATAATGGCGGGCTGGTGATCCGGAGTTCATGGCGTCGGGTGGAAAGAAGAAGCTTGAAGAACTTGAGTGAAATGGTCCGGCGGAAAACGCTACCGGCGGCGAGGTCTTCCGCGGCGGCTCGTCGGAGATCACGAAGCTCTCGTGGCGGCGCTAAGGAGAGAGAGTGCGACGGGGTGAATGAAGGGGAGACCGGCCGGGGGTGAGAGGCCGGGGTATATATAGGCCCCGGGCCTCGAGATTCGTGCCCGCCATCACCACCGCTCATCCCGATCGCAGAAACCCTAATCTGGTGACACGTGTCCAAGGGTAAAAAAGTAACTTGGTGAATCTTGCCCTAGAAGGAACTGTGTGCCGAAATTTACGGCGGATTTCAACGGTATGATCCAACGGATCCCGAAAATCTTGCTAAGATAACTACGTCGCTTGATCCGTTATTTACGGCGGATTAATAGATGGAAGAAGGAACCTCAAGATAACCGCCATCCCAGTGAAGAAGAGTTATGGCGGGAATGACCTATCAAGGACAAGCATGGCGGATGTAGATGGTGATCTTGAAGTTCCCTGGGGGCTACTGTTGGGGATATACCAAATAGGTGTACCAGCGACGTAGTCCTAAATCAGCAAGCCAGGGTGGCCCATTAGGGGTGGTATGGCGGATTCGCCATACCGGGCGGCCCAGTTGCTGAAGTTGGCACGGCGGTACTGGACGCAGGCGCTTATGGCGGATCTGGAGACAGGTCCATGGCGGGTTACTAGTGGCGAGTGCTACTCGTGTGATGATGGCGCCAGAAAAGTACTGTGGCGTTTAGTTGACGTGGGAGCAGTAAGTCCTTGTGCGTGGTGATTGACCAGCCCGTTGGGAACCCCAAGAGGAAGGTATGATGAGTGTAGCAGCAAGTTTTCCCTCAGTTAAGAAACCAAGGTTTATCGATCAGGAGAAGAGAGACGATGACGACTGAAGGTGTTTGTGGAACCTGCACACACACAGACAAATACTTTGTCCCCAACTTGCGATGAGGTTGTCAATCTCACCGGTTTGCTTGAAACAAAGGTTATGAGTGTATCGAGTGGAAAACAGTAGTAATATGCGAGTAAAGTAAACAGTGCGGGAAAAGTAAACAGGTGATTGCAATATGATTAAAATAGGACCGGGGTCCACAGTTCACTAGTGGTGTCTCTCCATAGATAAATAACATGCTGGGTAAATAAATTACAGTTGGGCAATTGATAGAATAAAGATAACGTGATATGTCAAGAAGATCACTATGAGATTTACTCTGGGCATTACAACAAAATACATAGACCGCCATCCAACTGCATCTATGACTAATAATCCACCCTCGGGGATATCAATCCGAACACCCCAAAAGTATTAAGTTGCGAACAACAGATAATTGCATTAAGCAAAGTGTGTAATGTAAACAAAGCATATGCCCTTGAGCATATGAATGTTGTTTTCTCCCTAGTAGCAACAGCACATCTACCACCTTAGAGGTTTCTGTCACTCCCCCAGGTGAAATAGAGACATGAACCCACTATCGAGCATAAATACCCCCTCTTGGAGTCACTAGCAACTACTCGGCCAAGATAGCTACTAACAACGGAGAGCATGCAAGATCATAAACAACATAGAGATAACAAAAGATATAATTCAGTACACAACTTAATCATAAACACCAATATTCATCGGATCCCAACAAACCAACATCATAGAATTACATAACGGTGATCTCAATCATGTAGGGCAGCTCATGAGATCTAAACATGAAGCACATGGTGGAGAAGACAACCATCTAGCTACTGCTATGGACCCATAGTCCAAGGTAGACTACTCACTCATCGCTCCGGAGGCAAGCATGGCGATGAAGAAGACCTCCGGTGGCGATTCCCCTCTCCGGCAGGGTGCCGAGAAGAGCTTCTGGACCCTCCCGATCTTCGGGTCGACGGCGGCGGCGGATCGCGATGTATTCTGGAAAACTGATCGGGCGCTTAGGTTTTTCTCATCAGGGGGTATATATAGGCGAAAGGACGATGTCAGAGGAGGGACCACGGCCCCTCACGTGGGCCCGGCGCGGCCAGGGGGTGGCCGCGCCGCCCCTGTGTGTGGGGGCCACGTGGCCCCCCTCCTCAGGTCTTTGGATGTTTGGGAGCTTCCCCGTAAAATATGACTTCAGGAACTTGTTTCGTCCAATTCCGAGAATATTTCTGTGTATCACTTCTGAAACACAAAAACAACAGAAAACAGGAAACTGGCACTGTGGCACTTCGTTAATAGGTTAGTTCCGGAAAATGTATAAAAGTACCACTAAGTGTAACGAAACAATAGGCAAATGGTGTAAAAACAAGCATGGAGCATCAAAAATTATAGATACGTTTGAGACGTATCAGCGAGCTTATAGCGGATCGGATGACGGCCCATGGCGGGTGACCTTGTAGCGTACGCGCAGGACTTAGTCTAGGACTCCAAGTTGTATCCGCTCCGGTACCAACGTGTAGCCCACGCCAGGCGCCTTTATAAGCCCGGCGTGGAGTAGCCCTTGAGGCATCAGACTAATCTTACAGCCAATCGCATAGCGAAACAGCCAACCTCATCATTGTAATCGAGCACTTGTTGCCATATAGTGAATTATAGCAGCACGTAGGGTCTCGCCACCATTGCGGGATCTGAAGCTGGGTAAACTCGTGCTACCACCGTCCTGGATCGCTCCTTCGTGTTCACCCCCTTCCACAAACCGCCATACCCCTACCTCTATGGCAGATCTGTTGACGAAACCACGACATCAGGGGTTCTCAATTGACGGGCTCTATTATCTATACCCTTGCCACCAGCCAAAAAAGCATCTATTGCTCTCTCGTCGGAGACGTCTTCTGCAGAATTTTTGATTACACTCCAGCGTTGTATATAAGAGCGCAGAGTTTCATCTTCCCTCTGTACGCACGACTTAATTTTTTTTTGCGAATTGGCTCTCTAGTTTTCCCCAACTCCCGATGGAATCGTTGGGTAGAGTGTTAAACCAGGACCATGCTGCGCCGGTGAGGTGTAACTGCAAACTTTGCATTGCCGTTGCTCTTGTTCCTCCGAGTATTTGTACTGCTTGCAGGTAGTCTGATAACCATAGTGTGGGTTCTTGCGACCCATCATACTTTTGCTGATTGTGCGGCAACTTGAATCCTTTGGGTACCCGCGTTCTGCGAACCCTTCGGGTAAAGCATAATGCGCCCATCTCTTTTTCGTCATCTTCGTAATTTTCTTCTTTCCACGCATAGCGCGCATTGTTTACTCTTGCTTGTGCTATTATATTCCTTGCATCCTCCTTTTGTGCTTGACGCTTTTCGTCGTCTAACGACTCGCTTGTTTTGTTTTGCGAAGGTTGGCGCTTGAGTCCTTCCTTTCGCTTCTCCTTATGATATGTCGCCTTTTTCTCTGGAAGATGTTTTCTTAGCCTGTCTTCCACCAACCCGAGGCTTCATATTGCGGCTTGATGCATGTGCTCCCGCGGATCTCCAGGCTTTGGTTGTGTAATTAGTAGGTACGCATGTGCTGCTACCAGTGCTGCTGCTAGTGTTTCTTGCACAAAGTCCTCTTCCTCATCTGATGGGTGTGCGCTTACACTTTTCTTATGGCTTTCTTCTCTTGTCCGTGCTGTTGTCCTCCTGCTGTGTTTTGGGTCTCTGCGCCTTTCTATGCTGGACTCTGATGCATCACTGTATTCATCCCAATATCCTCCACTTGATGCGCTGTTGTTGTCTTGGGTTCTCATAAACATGTCTTTTTCCTCCCTCAACTTCTTTTTGTGCTGGTGCAGTGCGTATTGATACCCCATCAGAACTTTTCTTCTTGAATCTGCGGGTACTTCCGTGCCGTGATTAATGGCTAACATGATGATTCTCCACTCTCCGGTGGAGACGTGAATTTTCTCCTTCTCCTTCTTGCCGTTGCTCCTTGGTTTGTCGACTTGCATGACGATTTCTTCATTGCCTGCATGATTATTCTCTTCTGTTGCTTCAGTGATAATGACGCATAACTGGTGTATACTTCTGGAGACGCCGCTGCTTCCTGTGGCGAAATCCCTTGGACTGTCGCGTGGCTTATCCACTGTTGCTTCCACGTCGGGCTCTCCCCAAGTTTCGTCGAATTCCTCGAGTTTCTTTTTTATATTTTCTGTTGCTGCGAGACTGACCGGCGAGTTTACCTCGCTGGAAGAGCCCACAGATGATCCATACATTGTGATTGTCTTGGTTTTGCTTACTGATGGACCCGATTTCGCCGGATTCGAAAGACGAGTCGAACCCGAAGGTCCGATGTAGAAGCTCAGACTTCCGATTGTCAACTCCATCTCTTGATTTTCGTCGACTTTTGGATTGCTATTGGCTAAAAGTGAAAAAGCCGTCGAATTCATGATTCCAACGCCCAGAGTCCCCACGGTCGGCGCCAATTGACAAGGGTTAACTCAACAAATGTCCAATATGAAGGACTTAAGATCGGGGGAGTAGGGCGTCGGATGAACTCGAAGGTAAAATCAGTCAAACAAGGTGTGTATCGAAAGTAAACGTAAGAGTAAACTTAGCTTGCTTTCAATCCGTCCCTCACCGTCCTCTCCTGGCCCCTATATATAGGTGGCCAGGTCTCAAGAATCGGGAGGGGTCCGGTATGTATTACAATATTGGTATACGACATGAACTCATATCTTGACTAAGATTACAATTGGGCCTAGTCTTAACGGGCCTCAGGGGTACTCAACCGACGGGCTCTATTATCTATACCCTTGTCACCAGGGGTGCGCGCCTGTAGCTGGATCTAGGAATGGTTTCCACTGAGAGTGTAGAGGAGTGGGTGATCTTCCAAACCAAAATACAAAAATTGAGATAAGTATATTAGCTTGTTTTTCGGTAGGTTATTGTTTAGCTAGCTGAAACTATATTAGCTTGTTTTCGGTAGGTTATTGTGAGATGTTCCTTTGCTTGTTATGATATAGGAACATCATTGTTGTGCTATCAACACATCAATGCCGTGCCCTGGCTCTGAAAATTTTCTACATGTACATGATGCAGCCTAGAGTATTTGGACTCAGCGATAATGCCCGACCCGCATCCTCATCGATGACGTGGCGACAACCCGTTTGAGGTGCCCCATGTCTGGGACTGGGCTCCGCCGGGCTGGCACTAGGAGTTGCTACCTTCCGGGATGCGCAACTAGGTGAGGAATCCGGGTCCCGTCATTGACCCGAAGCTTCTTTGATGGCAGTTGCATGGGCCACTATCAGTGTGGAGGGAGCCGGACCCCAAGGAGGTGGTACGCCGTTGTGTTAGGGAGGAGGACGAGCACGTCCGTCGCTACATGGTAGCATTGGACGCCATGTTCTCCAATACCTGGCAGTATCTCCAGGGATCTCACCCGAGCTATGATCCTGTGATGGTTCCTCAACTTTGGGTGTTCACCGCCCACGGCTCCAGAACCGGGAGTGGTCGTTCAGTTTGATTAGGCGAGATGTATTAGTTTAGTTTACTTGATCTCTACTTAATTGCTACTTAAAAAATCATCTAGCTTTGAATATTATTGTTATCAGGTTGCTTGTGTGTCTCCAATTGTATGAAGCCGATAATGTTTCTTGTGGTTTGTTTTGTTGCAAGGGCCAA
The DNA here is from genome assembly GCA_007115705.1 of Dactylis glomerata. Lineage (NCBI taxonomy): Eukaryota > Viridiplantae > Streptophyta > Magnoliopsida > Poales > Poaceae > Dactylis > Dactylis glomerata. The sequence continues at coordinate 14,161,127 of QXEO01000553.1, forward strand.
TGATTAAAAATTGTGGCAGCATGTGACCCCGATAGTCCGTTAGGCCTTGTAATATACACAAGTAAAATTCTTGTGTATTTTACTTGTCTCAACGAGGCTATCAGGCTTGCTTGTGTGTGTCCAATTGTATGAGGCCGATAATGTTTCTTGTGGTTTATTTTTGTTGCAACAACCGATGATTAAAATCTGTGGCACTATGTGACCCTGATAGTCTGTTGAGCCTTGTAATATACACAAGTACAATTCTAGTGTATTTCACTAGGCTTAACAAGGCTATCAGGGTTGCTTGTGTGTGTCCAATATGAGGCTGATAAAGTTTCTTGTGGTTTGTTTTCGTTGCAACGGCCGATGATTAAAAGTGTGAATCGTGTCCCCAGATGGTGTGAGTGATTCATATGATGTGTACAAATACAAATCTTGTGCATCCCACTAGGCTCACTCACACCATCCCTGGGGATTTATATGTGCCCACTCCAATTAGTATGAGGCCCTATTCTTATGGTTTGTTTTTGTTGTAACATCCGATGATTAAAATTGTGGATTGTGTCCTCGGATGGTGTGAGTGAGCCATGTGATATGTACAAATACAAATCTTGTTCATCCCACTAGGCTCACTAACACCATCCCTGGGGATATATATGTGCCCACTATAATTAGTATGAGGCCCTATCTTGTGGTTTGTTTTCGTTGCAACGGCCGTGGATCGTGTCTCCGGATGGTGTGAGTGAGCCATGTGATGTGTACAGATAAAAATATTGTGCATCCCACTAGGCTCACTAACTCCATCTTTGGGGATTAATATGTGCCCAGTCTAATTAGTATGAGGCCCTAATGTTTCTTGTGGTTTGTTTTTGTTGCAACGGCCGATGATTAAAATTGTGGATCGTGGCCCAGATAGTGTGAGTGAGCTATGTGATGTTTATATATACAAATCTTGTGCATCCCACTAGGCTCACTAACTCTATCCCTGGGGATTAATATGTGTCCACTCTAATTAATATGAGGCCCTAATGTTTCTTGTGGTTTGTTTTTGTTGCAACGACCGATGATTAAAATTGTGGATCGTGTCCCCAGATGGTGTGAGCGAGCCATGTGATATGTACAAATACAAATCTTGTGCATCCTAATGGTGTAAGTTTATTTGCAACTATATTAATTCAAATCATCTTTTGTTATGTTAGATGGACGTTTGCGATCACTGTGGCCATGTTTCATGTCGACAGAAGAGGATTGCCATAACTCTCCCCCACGACCTTGAGACTATAGTGGTACGTTTTTATTGTACACATGTTATTTGCCATATATATTTGTTTGCCGCTCAAACATATAACTAATTTTTTTTTACAATTTTGTGTAGCCTGTCCCATGCCGCTCAAGGCGTGCATATGCGAGCATGTGCATAGAAATACTGCACAACTTGGATCTTTAGAGGTCAACCTAGTGCACGGGACTATTCCACAATGCTAGTTCAGGATTCTTGTAACAAATAAGGTAAACTGAACCTACTTTAGTGGTCCTACTTGGAGAGCGTTTGCCGAGCGGTATGCAATGGCACCCGGCCAAAAGTTTGTTCTTTGGCTCGAAGAAGGAGACAGTGCCATCATCTTCGATCTCCCGGAGCCCGTTGACGACGTGAGTTCTGCGGAGGAGATTAGTTTGGTTACTTGATATGTACGTAGGTTCAATAATATGTATGTATGCATGTGATGTGTGGTGTCATGTTTGTTACTTGATGTTGCTGTTAAGTAATATATATGATGGCTGTTTGTTGTTTCTTATATGTTGTTGTTCCCGTATATTTCTTTCTGTATTTTTGATTTTTTTCCTTTAATTGTTACTGCCAGCGAACAGAATCTTACCCCCAGCGAATACAAACCATACCCCCCGGAGATAAATTGATCCCACTAATGCTTACCCTCGGTGATGAGGTTCTACCCCCGCAATGCCTATGCTTGAGGGCTTTCGATTCATGGACAGAGCGTGGGATCCGGCGAACTCGACGGCGGTCAAACAAGGATGAGGGCACATGAGAGTTTACCCAGGTTCGGCCCCTGGGGGGTAAAGACCTACATCCTGCTTGTCTGACTTTGTATTATGGTGTGTTATAGCGAGGTGTTACAATGGCGGCGTAGATGTGATCTAGCCAAAGGTGGAGAGCTCTCGAGATTACGAGTGCTTGATGGAGGTGGAAAAGTAGGGTTGCCAGAGAAGATCTTGGAGATCCCTCCTAACCTTTTATATGGGAAGGTTAGGTCTCAAGATCCTTCCCCAAGTCGGTTACAAATTGACGGTAGTTGAAAACCTAGATGGGGAGGAATACGACTAAGTCTTCTCCTTCGAGTTCTTGCAGTGCACGCCAAGTTTCGGCTTCATGGGCTGCGCTATCTGTGCGCCGCTGTGGGCTTTAATCTTCTCTCCGACAGGCTTGCTTCTGGGCCAAAAACCATATAGGCCAAAGATGAGGACCCGCAGGGTCATTCCTTCATCGCCCGGCGAACGAAACTTACCCCCGTCAAATACGGGAGTTCGCCAGCAGTATAGTGTGTTATCACCTACACACTAAAAGATGTCTAGATACATGGATGAGTATGATGAGCTAAAACATCTTAGATTTTGGAACAAAGGGAGTACCTATTAATTAGGGGATGGTAACCGATGGGCCTCCTCCACTGCATGACCGCATGCAGGCATGCAGCCCATACGATTTCCCACCCCAGCGAAAAAAGAGGAAGATGGAGTGCTGGAGAATATTTAGGGGGAGGTTGTTAAGCTAAATTTAATGCAAAGCTGGCCTTAGATGTGACGTCAATTGGAACAAATAGTTTTTCCGGACTAATACACTAGAACAGAGGGAGTACCTTAAAAAGTGTGATTTTATGGTAACATAGCTAGTTATCACAACTATCTCTCTCTTTATATAATGACATGCCATATCATTTTTGTATCTTGGAAATTTGATTTAATCACCTTCGTTACTCCCACTATAAATAGTCTTAACCGCCAGTTTAAAAGAAATAATTGCTTAGTACTGATAATGTGAAAGACTAGACAATCATGCATAGAATTCTGAAAAACCGTCTTCAACAACGTCATCATAGAGGTCCTTAAAAGAATTTCAAAAAAAAATCATAGAAATCCTTAAAAGAAAAATAATGTTTTCTAACTAAACGAGAACCAAAAGAAACTTCCATCTCCTCTTGTTGCTATATGCCCGAAAAAATAGCTTCTTGTTGTCATCCAAATATTTTTCCACTTTACTCTATCCTTCCTTAAATGCATTTGGCTCATCGAACCCATCTGAAGCTACAACTTGGCATGTTTCTTTTTATCTGCAAATCAGCATAAAAATCAATCTGGTGAACAATAAACTATTGGTAGTTTTTGGTAAAGAGTAAAATATAATTTATTCCATATATATAGAGACTGCTAAAAAGACCATCGCATGTGTGAAACTTAAAAGGTGCACATACTAATGCACATCTACTCGAGCATGTAGAACAACAGAGTTAAAACCGTACACTGTAGGTATGTAATAATTATTCCCTCCGATCGGAAATAAGTGTCGGCAATTTTATACTAGCTCAGTACAAAGTTTGTACTAAATCTCCGACAGTTATTTCCAATCGGAGGGAGTAGTTACTTTTTGATAGCTATAACCACTTTGAAGGGGCAATCTCTATGACCAATGTGGCAATTTCCCTTTCCGATTCCAGGTTTCATGCTTCTCAATGTTCCCTTCTTTCGTGTCACCGGTTTAAACTAGCATCGTCGTCGCCGGTGCTGAACCAAAAATGAAAAATATAAGAATCATCTTGCACCTTAAAACTTTAGGTAGGATATTTCAAAAAAAATAGGAGAGGATGATTCAAACAAAATAAGTAACATTCAGAAAATTTGGAGAAACTTCCATGATTTCTAAATGTAGAAGAAAAAAATTATGTGTCGTCGCGCTTCAAACATTATGTGTAGAGCCAAATTTTCACTAACACAAACAATAATTATGCAAGAATACAGTATACAACATCAAAAAGGTTAAGAAAATAATAATAAACGATGGAGATCTTAACTTTCAAGGACAAACCCAAAAACTTTAAAACACATGCATGAATCAGAAATATGCTGAGAATTCATTAGAAGGGAGAGGAAATATCTAGAAATAGAAGCCCTGGTTGTGATCTGATGCAGTGGGGCAATGGAAAAGTCTATGTCGGGTTGTTGGCATCGTCTCCTTCCCATTTGAAAAGCTTAGGTCGCAGAGAGCAGCGCATCGGACCATGAGCACTGGCGAATGCGGTAATGGTAGGCGGCGGATGGTAGCGAGAGCCGAGAGGAGGGTGATTTGTCTCTGGTCTGATCGGATAGGAATGGACAAGGAAAGGAAATCTGGAGATGATAAGGTTGGACCAGTCTAATTACCCACGCGTTTGTCTTTCTGGTAGCAAGCTGGAGAGAAAAACATAGAACACAAGCAAATTGAGGAAAGAACACAGATGTGAATTTTGCCTTTAGTTGGGAAGTGACCATGCTACCGCCAGTCCACCAAAGGGAAAAATCGCTAATGGTGTTGCGCATAATATACTAGCTAGCCATGACCTGATGGGAAATACTGATTTCTTCAATACAGCAAAATATACATTTATTAGGCATAATTGTAATCAGGACGTACTAAATGCTAGCTAATTGGATGATTAAGGTTAGTTTTTAGCTAGACCACCAAAGTATGAATTATGATTCTCGGTAATTGAATTTTTTGTTACACGAACAAAATGTACATATAATAATTGTCTTATTTCTCTTTTTATCATTCAACGCTTTTCGCCGCTCCTTAACTGGGCATCGTTGGACTATGTGGCTACAATTAGTGCAGCGGCTTTTACAAGTTCAGTTAACCAACGAGAAAGATATTTTTGTTTGGGGTCTGACAACGTCTGGGATCTTCACTGTCAAGTCAATGTACTTAGATCTTCTAGATGATGACACGAAATACCTCAAAAAATTTATATGGAAAATGAAGGTGCCGCTTAAGATAAAGGTCTTCATGTGGTTTCTTCACCGCAAAGTAATTTTAACTAAAGACAATTTGATTAAGAGGAACTGGAATGGTAATGAATCTTGTTGTTTTTGTGATGATAAAGAATCTATCCAACATTTATTTTTTGAGTGTCCTCTTGCGAAGATAATTTGGCGCATTATACATATGACCTTTGGATTAGAACCGCCTAAGAATGTTTCAAATGTTTTTGGGAATTGGCTCAAGGGTATTCCTAAGGAGGATCTTAGTAAGATTAGAGTGGGTGTTTGTGCGGTGATATGGGCTATTTGGAACACCAGAAATGACTTTATATTTAACAAACCGAAAAAACACTCATTTTTGCAGGTTATCCCTATGGCTACCCACTGGATCCGTATGTGGTCCTATCTCCAACAAGAGGAGCACCGGGATGCGATGGATTCTGGGTGCAACCGTTTGGAGACGGTAGCTCAGGATTTATTCAGCCGGTGCGGCTGGCAGTTGCATAATAGGCTTACCTTTTGATGTATTACCAAACTGGTTTTATTTTCCGTTGGCTTATTCATGTGGCCACCCTGTGCGATCCGTGAGTTGTAATACTAGAGATATTTGTGTCGTTGGACACGTTTCAATAAAATAAAGGCCATATCACTAGTGGAAAACAGAGAAATAGCACCGGTTCATAACCCCGATTAGCACCGGTTTTGCAACCGGTGCAACGCATCCGGGACTAAAGCCCTCCCCCTTTAGCACCGGTTGCGTTACGAACCGGTGCTAAAGGGTCTCCACGTGGCCGTGTAGAGCAGCTCCGGCCGATGGACCTTTAGCACCGGTTTGTAATATGAACCGGTGCTAGAGGATGGCGACGTGGCAGCCCCTGCAGTGTTTGGCTAAAACCCTAATCCCTAGCCTTTTGAAATACGGTTTTTTCGGGTATTTGAAAAATGTTGATGCACATATAAAAGAAACCATCATATATATTACACAATATCGTCATACATATAGAGATCGAAGCTAGTATGTGTTATCTTTTATCGTGTTTGGTCGAACATATTACATAATGGAACATTGTACACGTTCATGAATATATACAATATAATTTCAGCTACGATTTTCCAAAATCGTAATGCCGATGGTATTCACCGGTTGGTACTATGACCTCATCAAGTAAGAATCCCGCCAGTTCCTCTTGAATTGCTCGTATACGCTCAGTTGCTAGAAGACGATCTAGCTTCAGTTCGATCTAATGTAAAGAAGGGGGTCAATATATATGAATGAAGAAACTCAACATAAATGATGGTAATAAAATAAAATTGTGAATATTGTTTACGTACATCTAGTTGTTCTAGTCTTCTCTTCTCACGACAAGTCTCTCGCATGAACTCGCAGACATAGAATCCACATAAATTATTCCCGTCTTCTTGCTTCAAGCACTTTACGAGAATAGAGTTCAATCAAAATAATAATCAAGGATGATAATGGTATTGAAACTAGAACCAACGAGATGCGCAGACCTAGCTAGTAGTACTTACCGGTACTTGTTTAAATTCAAGCTCATTTCTCCAGGGACCCGGTGCCTTAGCCGTGAACCGTTTCCAAGCACTGCCCCGCAAAGAAAATGAATAAAGAAGTTAGTAATTACTTGATATCGGGAAATGAACGAAAGTAGCTGATATAGTGCCATGCATAATGATTGAAATTACCGCTGGAGTGTATCAATCATGTCCCCGAATGTCTTAAGGGATTTTTTTTTCGAGTCCATGACTAGTACTCGTCCTCTATCAAGTTCAATAACTAGCAGAATAAAATGATAGCTGCGCACACACATAACACACACTTAACATCGAGTAACCAAAATATATAGTAATGTGTATAAGACAGTTAACACACTCACTTGAAATTGTAAGGAAATAGTATTTTCGTCATGGTTTCTTGTTTCCTTAACGCCCGTACCAAGTTATCCTCCGTGTCCTTGATATGGTTATGGAGAGTTACCTCGTTCACGGTATATGGGTCAATGAACCCAATATCATAGATTTGTCCTCTTTTGCATTCGAGTTTCTTCAATCTGCATAATATAGTGAGTAAAATTATGCATGCAATAAACAAGATGAGATAAAGACTTATAGTTACAAGGAAAAATAATACTTACAAACAATAGGCACTGATCATCGATTTGTCGAGGGCATCATGATTGTATAACTGAAATAATTCAGCAAATTCGATGTTTATGTCGTCGGTTCCACGAAAGTAATGCTCATCATTAATTCCTATTACGATCCAATTCTGCCCACGCTGTGAGGCTTCCAAGTACCAGTTATGCAATTTTCGCATTCTTGTTGGTAGATTCGGAATCTCCTCGGGTCTGACGAGAGGGCTCCCATACCGGTATTTGTATGCTACTACTTCAGCCGTGGGGAAATCACACCTGCTTAAGTATTGAGCAACAGACATACCTGCAGCTTCGGCCTCCTCTTTGTACAGTGCTATGATCTCTGGATCATACTGGACATCGGGAAACACTTGGAGCGGGGGGCAAGAGTTCATCTGTTCTCCGAGCTGAGGAACTGATTTACCTTTCGACCGCTTTGCTGCATCTGACTTGAGAATAGTGCGGTCATAATCTGATGCAAGCCTTGGCTCGGGTTGGTGAAGGTTCTTCAACATTTTTAACACTTTTGGATCTAGAGGAGGCTGCTCGACGGACTGCTCGGTCTTCTTTCTCTTCAAATTTTCAAAGAAGTTCTTTGATTTCTCTTGTACCTTCGCCGCATTTTCCTCCGGAGTATAGTCGTAAGGTCTCTTTGGAGGAACCTTAGGTACTCTTGGAAGGGGCTCCTGTCGACGGATCGGTGATCGGTTACTCTTGGGAGCGGCGATGGTACGCTTCTGCTTTTGACTCTGAGCCTCAGTGGGTGGAGGTGGCGGAGACGGCTCACTAGCTGGCGAAGGCTGGTATGCTGGAGAAGGCTGACGCGGAGATGGCGGAGAAGGCTAACGCGGAGATGGCGGAGAAGGCTGATGTGGCGGGGGAGAAGGGTGACGTGCTGGAGACCTTGGCGTCCAATTTGGAAGCACGATTAATTCCTTTAGCCATAGAACGGTGGTCTTCTTGGCTTCTCCCAGCTCGTACAAATCCCCTTCACCCGCAGGGTGGTCAAGCTTCAGCTGCTCAAATCCGCCCATAACTTCATCCACCCCCGCAACAGCATAGCCAGGTGGAATCGGACGGCAATGATAGGTTGAATCAGGTCCAATGGGTAAGGCATAGCCGACCGCCACCTTCATGGTTATGTTCACGACCTTCACATGTAGCTCGCAAGATGTCGACTCCGTGATATCATCCACTGGGTAGCGGATCGCCGGTTCATCATCATCCGCTAGGAGGTCCGTGGAAGCCACGCTGCTTTTCCGCTGAGATGGTGGGCCGGTAGCATCATATCCGGCTTCTATCTGTGGCTGAGATGCGGCGGTTCCTTGCTGGCTTATCCGATTTAACAAGTCTGATTGCCGCTTCAGCTCTTGTTCTATCTGAGACATGCGGTCTGCTTCCCTTTCCTTTCTTCTCTGACGGCTTCTATCGGGAAATTTCTTCATTTCCACGGGAAACCCGAGTTTCCACGGTTTGGAGCCCGGAGTGGTTCGTGTTCGTCCTGGGTGTTCATCATTCCCAAGGGCACGCGTGAGCTCGTCCTTCTCTCTTTCGGGATGGAACCTTCCCTCTTCAACATCCTTTGATGCGCTTCTAAGGGCATCAATGGGAAGAGGGTCTTCGTCATGCTTTTTTGTATATACACACTTCCCTTCCGAGTCCAACTTCCCTCCATGCCCGTAAAACCAATCCCTTGACCGATCATTCCATTTCAATGTCTCCGGAATGATCCCTTTGGCAATTAGATCGTCCTCCATCTTCTTCCACTTAGGCTTGCCAGTCTTGTAGCCTCCTTGCCCCATAGTATGGTGATACTTCTTTTTAGCAGCATTTTTCTTATTTATTTCTGACCTTCGCTTAGCTGCCTCTGAAGTCTTGTACTCCACGAATGCGTCCCAGTGATCTTTTATCTTCTCATATTGTCCAGTGAACACCGGAGTCTTTTTTTGGTCGACAAAATCCTTGTACAATCTTTTCTTCCAGGTGTTGAATTGTATTGCCATCCTCGAAAGAGTCCACTTCTTGACTTTCCGCTCTATGATATTCAGATGACGATCATCGTCATCTGAATCCTCCTCATTTGAATCCTCCTCATTTCGATCCACCTCAGTTCGATCCACCTGTGGCGCCTCTGGTAGGGTAAAATTAACCATGAGCTTCTTCCAAAGAATATTATTCAATCTGTTGCGGACATATTTAACTGGTTCCGTCTTTGTCTTCTTCCATTCTCGAAGGGTGATCGGAATGTTGTCCCTAACAAGAACTCCGCATTGTCTTATAAATTTACTTGCGTGAGCCGCGGGAGCAATCGGTTCGCCATCTTCACCGATTTCTTCTATTCGGTACCTTTCATGTTCTTCCAACGTTCTGGCCGGACCTCTTCTATTTACAGAAGAGTGGCTCGATCCAGAGGGCTAAAAGAAGAAGGAGCGTTAATATATGTATATACACAAATCAAATAATCCAACTATACAACAAATGCTTAATTTATTATTAATACACATCTACCTCGCCGGCGCCTTCTTCCTCTCTGACACCTTCTCCTTCACCGGTGCCTCCATCCACTCCGGCACCTTCTCCCTCTCTGGCACCTTCTCCTTCACCGGTGCCTCCATCATCCTCTCCGGCACCTTCTCCCTCATCGAAGCCATCTCTACGATTATGTTCGTCTCCCTCACCAGAGTTGTTTAAAAACAACGAGGTGACATCCTCATCATTATCGCGGATGATGTCCTCGATAATATTTTCCTGGAAGTCGTCTCTTCCGAGATCCATAGTTTCTGCAAAGAATTATTACAAATTATTATAATAATACGGAGACCAAAAAAAATGGGGGCGTTGGCCGAGCGCCGGCGCGATGGGGGAAGATTAGGTCTTCCCTCCCCACCACGCCGGCGCCCGGCCAACGCCCCCATTTTATAACCTAAAATAACTAAAGTAATAAAAGACCTAAAAAAATTAAAGACCTAAAAAAATGTTCACGAGTTTGATGCATGTAAAATGTCCTCGATCAAGTTTCATGGCAAATCAATATTTGTAGTGTTGTGAGTAAAAAAGAAAAAAAAATCTCGTGCAAACCCTAAATAACTAAATAATTAATTAAATACCCTATAATGAACTAACTAATGTTAGAATTAATCCTATAATGAACTAACTAATGTTAGAATTAATTAAATACCCTAAATAACTAAATAATTAATTAACTAAAAAAAACATAACAAAAAAAACATAACTAAAAAAAACCTAACTACATAACTAAATAACTAAAAAAATAGCTAACTAAATAACTAAATAACGAAATAACTAAAAAAACATAACTAAATAACTAAAAAACTAAAAAAAATCAAAAATAACAAAAACCTAAAATAACTAAAATAATTAAAGTAAAAAAAACCTAGAATAATAATAAAAAAACGTGCTCCAACCTTTGCAGGAAAACCGTCGGCGATAGGGGGGCGGGCGCGGGCGGCGTCGGTGGCGAGCGGCGCGGGCGCGGGCGCGTCGGTGGCGGGCGAGGCCGGGCGCGTCGGTGGCGGGCGCGGCGCGGCGCGGGCGAGCGGGCGCAGCGTCGGCGACGAGTGGGTGCGGCGGCGACGCAAAAATCCGGCAGCCTAACGGCGTCCAGAGAGCTCCTAGCGCGGGACTTAGGCGTTTTGCGATGCGGGAGAGGAAGAAGATGGACTGTTATAAAGCAGGGACCTTTAGCACCGGTTGGTGGCTTCAACCGGTGCTAAAGACCCTTTAGCACCGGTTGAAGCCACCAACCGGTGCTAAAGGTCAGACCTTTAGCACCGGTTGATGGCTTCAACCGGTGCTAAAGGCTGCTTTCTGGGAACTGCACCGCCAGCCCCTTTAGCACTGGTTTGAGCCACGAACCGGTGCTAAAGGGTGTTTTAAAATTTTCAGTTGTTCCCGCCAAATTCTATTTTCTTTGATTAGTTATATTTGATTTTCTATTTTCTTTTGATTAGTTATATTTGATTTTCTATTTTCTTTTGAGTAGTTATATTTGATTTTCTATTTTCTTTTGATTAGTTATATTTGATTTTCTTTTTTCTTTTGATTAGTTATATTTGATTTTCTATTTTCTTTTGAGTAGTTATATTTGATTTCCAATTTTCTTTTGATTAGTTATATTTGATTTTCAATTTTCTTTTGATTAGTTATATTTGATTTTCTATTTTCTTTTGATTAGTTATATTTGATTTTCTATTTTCTTTTGATTAGTTATATTTGATTTTCTATTTTCTTTTTGATTAGTTATATTTGATTTTCTATTTTCTTTTGATTAGTTATATTTGATTTTCTATTTTCTTTTGATTAGTTATATTTGATTTTCTATTTTCTTTTGATTAGTTATATTTGATTTTTTATTTTCTTTTGATTAGTTATATTTGATTTTCTATTTTCTTTTTGATTAGTTATATTTGATTTTCTATTTTCTTTTGATTAGTTATATTTGATTTTCTATTTTCTTTTGATTAGTTATATTTGATTTTCTATTTTCTTTTGATTAGTTATATTTGATTTTCTATTTTCTTTTGATTAGTTATATTTGATTTTCTTTTTTCTTTTGATTAGTTATATTTGATTTTCTTTTTTCTTTTGATTAGTTATATTTGATTTTCTATTTTCTTTTGAGTAGTTATATTTGATTTTCTATTTTCTTTTGATTAGTTATATTTGATTTTCTTTTTTCTTTTGAGTAGTTATATTTGATTTTCTTTTTTCTTTTGATTAGTTATATTTGATTTTCTATTTTCTTTTGATTAGTTATATTTGATTTTCTATTTTCTTTTGAGTAGTTATATTTGATTTTCTATTTTCTTTTGATTAGTTATATTTGATTTTCTATTTTCTTTTGATTAGTTATATTTGATTTTCTATTTTCTTTTGATTAGTTATATTTGATTTTCTATTTTCTTTTGATTAGTTATATTTGATTTTCTATTTTCTTTTGATTAGTTATATTTGATTTTCTATTTTCTTTTGATTAGTTATATTTGATTTTCTATTTTCTTTTGATTAGTTATATTTGATTTTCTATTTTCTTTTGATTAGTTATATTTGATTTTCTTTTTTCTTTTGATTAGTTATATTTGATTTTCTTTTTTCTTTTGATTAGTTATATTTGATTTTCTATTTTCTTTTGAGTAGTTATATTTGATTTTCTATTTTCTTTTGATTAGTTATATTTGATTTTCTTTTTTCTTTTGAGTAGTTATATTTGATTTTCTTTTTCTTTTGATTAGTTATATTTGATTTTCTATTTTCTTTTGATTAGTTATATTTGATTTTCTATTTTCTTTTGAGTAGTTATATTTGATTTTCTATTTTCTTTTGATTAGTTATATTTGATTTTCTATTTTCTTTTGATTAGTTATATTTGATTTTCTATTTTCTTTTGATTAGTTATATTTGATTTTCTATTTTCTTTTGATTAGTTATATTTGATTTTCTATTTTCTTTTGATTAGTTATATTTGATTTTCTATTTTCTTTTGATTAGTTATATTTGATTTTCTATTTTCTTTTGATTAGTTATATTTTCGTGAGAGGAAAAGGGCGGGAAGAAAAGGGCGGGAAAACGATTGAACAGGAAAAGAAGTACATATCTCAACTGAAAATTAAGATACATGGCCAGATTAAGTCACAATCGGCCGAGCTTGTTTTCGAATGTTGGATGATTCAGTCATAGTCGTGCCTAGCCCTATAAACGTCGCCACTATAGTCGTCGTAGTCGTCGGTGTCATCGTCGGTGTCATCGTCGCTGGCATCGGGGTCGCGGTAGTCGAACCTTGACTGGTGAGCACGCGTGGGCTGAGAGTGAGAGTAGCGCAGGCGGGGGCCACGGTAGGCCATGACGCTCTGGAGAGTTCGGCCGCGCCACCATAGCCGACGGCCGGCCTCGTTGAAGTTCGAACGAGGCGAGCCGTCCTCCTCGTGCCTGGCAAGCGCACTCTCACGCCGATTGATGAAGAAGGCGTCCCAAGTCGGGCTGTAGTCGGGATGCCACTGAGGATTCCTCCGCTGCTCTAGCGTGAGCTCGAAGTAGTAGTGGTTCGTGATGGCCATCTGGCGCGCCACACCTACAGGGACAGGAGGGACCGGTACGCCTCCGACGCTCAGCATCTAGCCGGTGGGGACGCGGTAGCCCGGCGGGCAGGGGTAGTTTGAGGCGCAAAGCGCCTCCGCCTCCTGGGGGGTTAGAGATACGATGGAAGCCATGGAAGAGAGTGATGAGGTTTGCAGATATGAGTCTAGATGTGATATGTAAATGGAGGCCAAGCCTACATATATATAGTGAAAAATGGCGGGAAGACGGAGACGGGAAGTGGTCGAAAGCGCGGGAAGAAAATAGGCGGGAACACAGTGGCGCGGGGAACCATCTAACCTTTAGTCCCGGTTGGTGGGTACAACCGGGACTAAAGGTGGTTTTTGTGTCATCTAACAAAACTGTCGGTGGGATAAGGACGTGTGGGTAACCTTTAGTCCCGGTTGGTGGGTGCAACCGAGACTAAAGATATCGGCAGGATAAGGACGCATGGGTGGATGCACTGCTCGATGAGATAAGGACACGTGGGTGGACGCACGATGCCCCTGTCGGAGGAACAAGACAAAGTAGAAGCGGTGCCGTGCCTATAAAAGGAGCATCGATACCTAGAAGGTAGGGAGAGTGAAAGACTCCATCTCCTCTAAGAATGTAGGGTAAATTATTGGGAAATCTCCCGTGGCGGAGCTTCTCAAAGATATCGTTGGTGCTCATGCCCTACGATATCTTTGGAAGCTCCGTCTCGGAAAAATTTCCCTCATACAATAACATCATTACACAAAAAATAAATGGGAAAGTGATTTCCATATTGAGATACACAAGTTATGATCCCTATCTAGTCTTCTGAGTTTTCTTCTTGTGTTTCCCTTTCTTCTGATTTTTTGTCTTGGAGGCCATGAACCTCCCTTCGCGTATCTCCCTTGATTAGGATCGCTTCGGTCGTAACCATGGAGTATGTTCACCATTTAACGCGATGATTGGGTCAATATTCACTCTGAAGGGCGGAATTTTATCAAACTTATTATAATCTTCTGACATGTCTGTCTTATCCTCAACTCCCACGATGTTTCTTTTCCCTGAAAGAACTATGTGACGCTTTGGCTCGTCGTATGATGTATTCATTGTCTTATCTTTTCTTTTTTTTGGTTTGGAGGACATGTCTTTCACATAGAAAACTTGAGCCACATCATTGGCTAGGACGAATGGTTCGTCTCTGTAACCAAGATTGTTGAGATCCACTGTTGTCATTCCATACAGCTGGTCAACCTTTACCCCTACTCCATCTAGCTTGACCCATTTGCACCGAAACAAAGGGACTTTAAAAGAAGGTCCATAGTCAAGTTCCCATATCTCCTGTATGTAACCATAATAGGTGTCCTTTTGCTCGTTGTTGTTTGTTGCATCAATGCGGACACCACTGTTTTGGTTGGTGCTCTTTTTATCTTGGGCGATCGTGTAGAATGTGTTCCCATTGATCTCGTACCCTTGGAAAGTCAATATAGTCAAAGATGGTGACCCGGCCAACAAGTATAGCTGATCTCCAACAATGTTATCATTTATGAGATGTGTCCGGAACCAACCGCCGAAAGTCGCCATATGTTTATGTGTAATCCAGGAGTCAGACTGAGCCGGGTGTTGGGAGCGTACAGTATTCTTGTGTTCAATGATATACGGGGCCACCAAGGTGGAACTTTGTAGAACTGTGTAGTGTGCTTGAGTGAAAGAAATCCCGTCCATACAATACATTGATTTCTTTCCTAGCGTGCCTTTTCCACGTAGTCTCCCTTCATGCCGCGATTCAGGAACACCAATCGACTTAATGTCAGGGATAAAGTCAACACAGAACTCAATGACCTCCTCTGTTCCGTAGCCCTTGGAGATGCTTCCTTCTGGCCTAGCACGGTTATGAACATATTTCTTTAAGACTCCCATGAATCTCTCGAAGGGGAACATGTTGTGTAGAAATACAGGACCGAGAATGGCAATCTCTTCGACAAGGTGAACCAGGAGATGCGTCATAATATTAAAGAAGGATGGTGGGAACACCAACTCAAAACTAACAAGACATTGGGCCACATCCTTCTGTAACCTTGGTAGCATATCTGGATTGATTACCTTCTGAGATATTGCATTGAGGAATGCACATAGCTTAACAATGGGTACGCGAACATTTTCCGGTAGAAGCCCCCTTAATGCAACTGGAAGCAACTGCGTCATAATCACGTGACAGTCATGAGACTTCAGGTTTTGGAATTTTTTCTCTGTCTTATTTATTATTCCCTTTATATTTGACGAGAAGCCAGATGGCACTTTAATACTTGAAAGGACATCAAAAAAGATTTCCTTCTCTGCTTTTGTAAGAGCGTAGCTGGCAGGACTTAAGTGACGCCCTTTATCCGTCTTCCTCCCGTGCTTCTGGTGTATCTTTTGTTTTTCCATACATGCCCAGAAAGCCTAGCAGGTTCACGCAAACATTCTTTGTAACGTGCATCACGTCGATTGAAGAGCGAACCTCTAGGTGTTTCCAATACTCAAGCTCCCAAAATATAGATTTCTTCTTCCACATGGGTGCGTGTCCGGTAGCGACGTTATTTAGAACAGATTGACCGCCAGGACCCTTTCCAAAGATTACTTCTAGGTCCCTGACCATATCAAATAAATCATCACCAGTACGGAGATCAGGCTTTTGCCGGTGATCTGCCACACCTCTAAAATGCTTGCCTTTCTTTCTTACGAAATGCGTGGTCGTAAGAAATCGACGATGCCCCAAGTACACAATCTTCTTGCATTTTTCCAAATATATAGCGTCAGTCTTATCTAAACAGTGCGTGCATGCATTGTATCCCTTGTTTGTTTGTCCTGAAAGGTTACTAAGAGCAGGCCAATCATTGATGGTTACGAAAAGCAACGCTCGTTGGTCAAACGGCTCCTGTTTATGCTCATCCCATGCACATACACCTGGTTTGGTCCATAACTGTAAGAGTTCATCAACTAACGGTCTTAGATACACATCAATGTCATTGCCGGGTTGCTTCGGACCTTGGATGAGCACTGGCATCATAATGAACTTCCGCTTCATGCACAACCAAGGAGGAAGGTTATAGATACATAGAGTTACAGGCCAGGTGCTATGACTGCAGCTCTGCTCCCCAAAAGAATTCATGCCATCTGTACTCAGACCAAACCTTAAGTTCCTTGCGTCGCCTGCAAAGTCCGGGTAGTCTCTCTCAATTTTTCTCCACTGCGACCCATCAGCGGGGTGTCTCAACATCGCGTCTTTCTTATGGTCTTCTTTGTGCCATCGTAACAATCTGGCATGCTCTTTGTTTCTAAACAGACGTTTCAACCGTGGTATTATAGGAGCATACCACATGACCTTGGCAGGAACCCTCTTTCTGGGAGGCTCGCCATCAACATCACCAGGGTCATCTCGTCTGATCTTATATCGCAGTGCAGTGCATACCGGGCATGCTTCCAAATTCTCGTACTCCTCACCGCGGTAGAGGATGCAGTCATTAATGCATGCATGAATCTTCTGAACCTCTAATCCTAGAGGGCAGAGAACCTTCTTTGCTTCGTACGTACTGTCAGGTAATTCATTATCCTTTGGAAGCTTCTTCATCATTATTTTCAGTAATTTCTCAAATCCCTTATCAGATAAACCAGTCTCTGCCTTCCATTGCAGCAACTCCAGTGTGGTACCGAGCTTTGTGTTCCCATCTTCACAGTCTGGGTACAACTTCTTTTTGTGATCCTCTAACATACCTTTTAACTTTCGCTTCTCATTCACACTTTCTGCTTCTCTGTGTGCATCTACGATGGCCCGACGAAGATCATCATCAGGCTCATCTGATGCCTCTACATCTTCAGCTTCTCCTGTCCCTTCAGCTTCAGCTTCCCCCATTGCAGTATCACCATATTCAGGGTACATATCATCATCCTCTTCTTCTTCATTGTCTTCCATTATAACCCCTCTTTCTCCGTGCTTGGTCCAACAATTATAGCTAGGCATGAAACCTTTCCGAAGCAGGTGGGCGTGAATGATTTTCCAGGAAGAGTACTCCTTCTTGTTCCCACAGTGAACACATGGACAACACATAAAACCATTCTGAATATTTGCCCGAGCCACATCGCCAAAATTACGAAGACCTTCAATGAACTCGGAAGTGCGTCGGTCACCGTACATCCATTGTCGTTCGTTCATCTGCTTCATATAATTAGGTTTACTAATACTATTACCGAACATCATAAATAGTAAAATGATGAAACATGCATTTGTATCAATGACAAATAAAAGAATAGAGTTGCTAACCTCGATCGAGGAGGAAAGAACGAGGAGAAGACCTAAGTATCGCTCAGGCACCTCATATCATCTTTATTTTGTGTGAGCTTAAGTTGGTTCATGCTCTTAGGCATTTCATCAAACACCTCTTGTGCATAGGGGAAAAAACCTAACTAGCACACCCCCTCTCACACCTTCCAAAGGAAAAAAACAGAGGAGAAGGTTGGTGGGCGGCTGTATTTATA
Source organism: Dactylis glomerata (assembly GCA_007115705.1). NCBI lineage: Eukaryota > Viridiplantae > Streptophyta > Magnoliopsida > Poales > Poaceae > Dactylis > Dactylis glomerata. Next base: position 14,178,868 of record QXEO01000553.1, read on the forward strand.
GGCAGGACCTCTAGCACCGGTCCGTGTCCAAAACCGGTGCAAAAGGATAGCCTTTAGCACCGGTTCGTGGCACGAACCGGTGCTAATGGTTCCTAACAAACCGGTGCTATAGCTCCACGGGCTCAATTTAGCTCTCTGGCAGCTCGAACCGGTGCTAAAGAACCCCTTTAGTCTGGGTTCGTAAGCCAACCGGTGCAAATGCCGTTTGGAGCAAAAAAACGAAAGCCCTATTTTCTACTAGTGTATGCATCACTTTGATGCAGAGGCTGGGGCTACCCCATTTCAAAAAAAATCAATCAACGCTTTTTCTCAAGCGAGTTACTCCCTTCATACATTATTATAAGACCTTCTAGATATTATGATGTGGACTAGATAGGGAGCGAAATGAGTGAACCAAGACTCAAAGCTACATGCATTTTCAAAAAAAGTTAAAAGGTATTATAATAGTGCATTGTTTTTCCGTTTGTGTTCACGTGCTTGATTTGAGTAGACTTTATTCATACAGAACTACACAAAGGAATTGATTCTGCATAGATATGGCTGACCTTTAGATTTCTTGTAGTGGGTACTGATTTTATTGCTAGGTATGCCCAAGTCACTGAGTAATTTCACAATTTCGCTAACCCTTATGGCATAGGCTCGACGACACTTCTTTATCTTCAGAGTCTTAAGGTGGTCAAAGGTATGACATGCATGTTCTGATGTAAAATGACTTTCTTCGGTTTTCACCTCTAGAGCATGGGTTTTCTGCAGAAAAAAAAGCATGGGTTAAAACTTTAAATATTGCTGCAAAATAGACTTTATAATATATCTCAAGGCGTGTATGACATGTGGGTATATGAGCATCAAAGGGGTTGAAAGGTATATATGAGAGTTGGTAATTCTGCAACGAGTAACTTTCAGGATGCATATGTTTGTATGGATATGTAATTCTATCATGTTTCGTTACTAATTTTCAAAACAACTCGAGTATATAGGTATTGTTTATTAGCGGTCACAGATTAAATTGACAACACACTTAATTTCTAGAAACTCATGTATTTTGAATTTGAGATACTCCCCTCCGGTGTTCATTTTATAGGTCCTACACGTATCCCTAGATTGTTAAGTTACTAATATAATATGAATTGTATAACATAAATACTCCCTCAGTTCATGTTTAATCGACATGACTGGAGGGAGCCATACGTACATATTTCCTCAGCGATTTTATCCCGTCGCGTCGATTAAATTAGAATGGAGGGAGTATTGTACAATTTGAAAATACAACTTCTAAGTCTCTATTGATATATGTCATGTAATATATTTTTTGAAAAATGGTAAGCACAACAAATGCAAGGTGATGTACTATATGAAAAAACAAACCCAGTACCTCAAATTTAAGTCGCAAAATGAGTTTCTCTATTCTTGGTGTGTGCCGCATAAGGCATGCAAGCGCAGTTACATTATCGTATACGCACCACTCGTTAAGTATCAAGGTCTTCAGCTTGGTGAATGTAGGGCACCATGTCAAATCCGTAAGTAAGATTTCCTGGACATGGAGCAAATGAAAGATCAATAATACCAACTTTAAGATATTAACTTACGATGTACGAAAAACTATTATATGGATACATAGTCGAGACTAGTAGAAACTAGATTATTAGAATGGTATCATAGTAAATCTCAACTAGCTATAGCAATTACTCCCAGGTTTTTTAATTAGCCTTGTGACCCTTTCAAACAACACATAATTCACTCTCCATTAAAATATCACGATTTGATGGAAGATCGATTGTGTATAACCTCTTTTCTAATTTAAATCTTGATGATGGGTGGATAGTGAAAACTTGTGCAGATCAAAACTGCACAAAGTGACGCCGCCTAGAGACAAACTAGTATATAATCTACGTATACGAACAACAAGAATTTAAGCTTGTATTTTGACAAACCATTCCATCAGTGGTGGAAGCTATGAGCTCCAGGCCGGTGGCCTCCGAAAGGCCATGCAGAAGCAAAGGGCGGTCGGCAGTGGCAGCATCACCGCCGATGTGAATCGTGGTGCTGCCGACAAGCTGGATGCTGGCGCTCGTCAACAAGGGCATGCTCTCGAGAGACATCGGAGCAGTACAGTTTCTAAAGGACCACTCGTAGTAGTCCTCGGAATCGGACAGGTGCAGATAACGGAGTCCCGGCGTGGCAATCCTTATCCCCAAAGGGCTATCTCTTTTTCAGCTGATCGGAATGTCGCATCCCATGATATTGAGGCGCTCCAGCCAGGGCGATACCAAGCCGGCGCCGTCGGCGTCGTCGAGGAGGCAGTCATGGAGGGTGAGGTTCAGAAGCGCCCGGCAGCAGGAGAAGTCGAGCAGGGCGTAGAGTTGGACGCGGTGGAGGTGGATCGTCGTCAGGTACGGGGAGGCGAAAGGTAGCCAATCCCGGTGCTGAGGCCACCACATCACGGAATCTTCTTGGAAGTGGGCAACGAGCGAGCGGGCACGGCATGCCCACACGGCGTGCTTGATCCATAGGTCGACGTGAGGGTCGACCTCGCGCGGGTCGTACTCGTAGTCGAGCGCGCGCCCCTCGTCGTACTCGCCTATCCACAGGTCGGATTCGATCACGAACGTGAGCAGCGGCGAGGAGACCTCACGGTGGAGCAGCAGGCTGTTGACGAACAGGCGGAAGTCGTCGCCCGAGCCCTTGACGCGGACGGCGGGGGTGGATCTCCACAGCTGCCGCCAGCGGCGAGCGAGCATCGCCGACTGCACCGCATCACGAGAGGGCAGGAAGGAGAGGACGTGCTTCACGAGATCGTCTTGCAGCGTTCCAAAGAGATCGCGGCCGCCCATGCCGCACGCCGCCGGTGCATATGAGATGCAGGATCCATCCAGAGTCTTCCGACCGTGTTAATATATGGCTAGCTATAAGGGTTTCCTAGTATATATTGCAAACGCCGTAATTAAAACTGGTATGAATGTAAAGATTTCGTTCCACTTATGCAGTATATATTATACAATTATAAAGCTGTAGCAGTTTCTTTTTCCTTTTTTGAGTTTTTTTAGGCTTCTTATGAAGAATGTTTCTAAAATAGCAAGATTTCATTTAGATAGATTTTTTTCAACCAAGTATGAGGGTGCTCTAGTTAGTTTACTGATTATGCTTGCCAACCAACACTACGGGAATACCACAAGGTGCCGATGGCGATATTCTGTGCTGACGGCTTTTTATTGGGGCCGTCGGCATATGCCACGAGTTAGGCAGTCCACCAACAAGACCGTCGGCATATTTTAGCCGTCAGCGTAGGACAGGCTGGGCCGACGGCAGCCATCGGCATAGATAGGGCCATCAGCATAGCCTCCTTCTGGCTGTCGGCGTAGATAGAACCATCAGCATAGCCTCCATCTTTCCGTTGGCTTAGCTAGGCTAAGCTATGCAATAGATAATATCTGTAGGGATGGAGTAGTAATGTAGTACTCTCTCTAACACATATTACTCTTCACTGCTATGGATATATCTAACAAAGAGTAATATGGGTTGGAGGAACACTTGCACACACCACCAAATTATGTCCGATCAAAGTGTTGTCTCTGTTTCATTATCAAGCAGTAGCATCCTCGTATATTACTTCTGTCAACTACAACAACACTACTGTCACTTTGGGCATCAGATTCAGAGTTTCAGAGTAGCCGCCACGACAAAAAAAAGTGGCGTAACAGACTAACACCTGAAAAAGACTAAACCAGAACAAACAACCATCGTCCCCATCGGCATCACGAGGCTAGACCAACCTACGTTCCCACTGCATGGGCCGACAGCCCGACCCCGTCGTCACCCACGCGGATCCTCATCATCAGCTTCGACCTGTGGATACCTCACGCCCCCCCCCCCCCCCCCACATGTCCCTCTCGCCTCCGGAAACCGTCGGCAACTGCCGCCGGCCGCCGCGACGTCGCGCGTGAGGACGGTGGAGAAGAGAGCCCACGTGGCACCTAAAAATGCGATGCGGTAAGGCGTTACACGTGGCACCTTTAGGAGTGGCGCTCTCCATCAATTTGTAAGTCCCCTGTTTGGAAATATAAGATGTTTTGACTATGTAAAGCTAATGTATTTAGATATTTTTTAGTGTATAGATTTGAGCGAATCTATACACTAAAAGATGTCTAGGCGGGAGCGGATCTACATGTAGCTATGGGGTGCACAGGATACCGAGAAGAAATGAATTTCTTTGCAACGTAGCAAATTTTTTTTACTATATATGCACTCCTAAAAAGATGAATTTTTATCTGGTATGACACTCATGTGCACCCTGTTGTTGAATGCTCTAGCTCCGTCACTGTGTCTAAATACATTCGCTTCATAAAGCTAAACTATCTTATATTTCCAAACATATGGAGTATAATTGTGGCAGCAAACTAGTGCTTGAACATCGCTATCCCGTGGGAAATGAGGGAGGCAAGTCGACCAGATATGAAATCGTCTTTACACAACTGCAGTGATTTTGCCACTGTTTTCCTCTCTCTCGTAGTCGAGCATACGTTTGAGTTGCAAATGGAGCAGTACGGCAGAACCTGACTGTTTTGATGGAAAGGCGAAGCGGGGGTCATCAGAAATGGGATAAACTATGCACATGCCGGTTTAGGCACTTGGAAAGGAACCTTAAATACATGCCGCACGCATTTTGCTCGGGAATGATCAGAAATCTGGAGGAAGGATGCAACGTTTCATAGGCAATAAGTTATGAATACTGGATGCAGATACCTAAAGGAAAGTTCGAGGGTTATGTGTTGGCAATGGCTTGTGGAGCGAGATGTATAGATACTACAGGAAGGAATGCTGTGTTCGTCCAAAGTAAATGTAGAATGTTGGTTGGAGTCCTCTCGCTTTTTATTTGACCCATTCTCTTCCTTTGTGCCACGTGTGATTAAGTTGTACCCTTTTATTTTCCGGAGTGTCCTCTTCTCTTAATAAATGAAAGCATTACTTGTTCATATAAAAATATATAAACTAGTTCCCTCCTCTACAAATAAGTACTCCAGCAAAGCAAGAGTAAGTTTTTATGCAAGAAAATGTTTGATTTGTATGCAGTCAATGGCGTAAATATAATAAACAATCAATTGATTTCTTCAAAATAATTTACTAATTAACTAGTACTACATACAAGTATAATATTTCCAGTTAACTAGAAAGAAACTCCATGATTGCGACATAAATTTGTAGAAAATTTATGCACAAATGTCATGCAAATTATGATGTAAGATCCATATTCTGAAATGTCTCTCAATTTCTTATGCAACAATACACATAATGTGGTCAAAACTTAAAGGTTCCGCAGGTTATACAAAATCTAGACTTAAATAAACTTGGATATATATAGTAGGTGCATACTTCAGCATCTGTTAAGCAGTGGCGGAGCCTAACAGTGGCGGAGCCAGAAGTTCAAATCTGTGTTGTCATTTTAAATTTATGATGCCAAATACACATGATTTTACTAATTTTATAGTATTTTTTTGCAATATCTATGCTTGTATACAAAGTGTTTTCCAAAATCCCGTGTGGTCAAGCCACTGCTGTTAAGGTGTATACATTAAAACTAACAAAACTATGTAAATTAGTTTTGATTGTCACTTTTCCAATCTTTAGTAAAACTGAAATTTAGTCTACAAAACTAATCTTTAACATCAATGATTTATATAGTGTAATTCTTCTCAAAATCCAATTGTCACAAAAAAGTTAACACATATGTTTAAGAAACAATTAAATATTACTTTTGATCAAATTCTCCATGATTGTCTCTTTGTGTGTCGATTGCATTAAAGTGATAAATTCCTCAAAAATGTATTTCTTTGGGAAATACTCAAATAAAAAATTATTTGCCTCACTAGTTTACTGACTATGCATGCTAACCACGTTGGAACCACTCATCGAGGTAAACCTTCTACTCAAACATATCATGCTAACCACGTTGGAACAAGTTGGAGATAGTCTTTGGTGGAGCCAAACCGAAAGTCATATAAATGATGCACCAAACAATTTTTGCAAATGAACAATTAATAAGAAATTTTGTGTAGATTCCTTGCAATCACAAAAATAACAAGTTTCACTCCCTGTAAAATTTCGCTGATAGGTTATCCGTATTGGTTGAATGTGATTGGCTTGACCATGGAATTGACCAAGGCCGAGGTACGCTTGGAGACAGAAGCATCAACAACGGAGGGGAGAGGGACACTGCTGCTGCCCACTAATTGCTTGCCTCGGAGCTTCCTCGCCGAGACCTTGTAGTAGCCCTTCTTGGAAGTGTAGATAGATTTTATAGGTGCAACGACCTGACTCGAGGGATCTGCAACTAGGGCACTTGCCAGCTGTTTACCATGGTGGTCGAGGTCCTTAGGTTGGTCTCCTTTGTCGCCAGCTAGGGACTTGCCTTGGGGCGCGGCCTTGCTAGTTTGCCTCACCGAGTGGGTCTCAGATCTGCTCATATCTTCAGTCTCGTCCTCATCATCTGCACGATGTCTGTCTGGGCTGGGCTGGATGACACTCTCCTTGCCCCTAGCTACCTCCACCGACAAGCCAATCCGGTATCCTTGGAGATTAGCAAAGGTGAGCACCAATTTCGGGATACCAAAGGGGTTGGGGAGTGGAACAGCATGTGAATCGGGCGCAAGCCAGCAAGAGTACCCTCGTCAACCATCCGCGGGTGCCCAATCATCCTGGTGGCCTCCATAAGCAGGTCTGAATGACGGAGGATCTCAGGAACCTCCGAGAGCAAGATCCAAACTCTGGTTAGGGCCACCTCCGCAGCAGAGTTGAACCTTGGCTTAACAAACAACACCGATAGATTTTTGTTCAACCAAGTATGATGGTGCTCTAGTTAGTTTATGCTTGCCAACCAAGTTGGACCTGGCCACCGAGGTAAACCGTCTAGGGATTGCAATCCTTTGAACCAAACACCCAACATAGGAATTAATATTCCCCAAGCGAACAAATCCTTGACAAATTCTTTGGAATTCCTTTGAATCAGAGAATCCCTAATCGTTTGTTGTAGTGAACAATGTATTTTCATTAAGCAACTAATTAATGCAAAGGAGAATAGCCCGGGTTTAAAACAAATCTAGATAGCTAAGTCGTACCCAGCCATAGGCTAATGTAGGAAGCATATTTGAAGATGGCGTACGTGTATACATAATACATGGCAAGTTTGGTAAACATAAAGTGTTGGGCCACTATAGCAGCCGAGAAATTGTTGAAAGGGTGCATTGTGTCAACGTGTTTCCTGAATGGGGTACATGGTGAAAAAAGCATTAAATAGGTAATCACAGTCACACAAAAAGTTCTATGCAGGTACGCACTGGTATTTATTTTTTGACCTTGAGTACCCACTGGTATTTACTTTTCTTTAACACGAAAAGCATTATTTGAAATTGTCTGACCGGTTAGATCAATAATTAGCGAGCGAAACCATTAGCCAGAGCGACCCCTCTTTCGCGTGTTAGAACCCTACCAAATTAAGTCCGTTCAAAGTAGTGTTGTCTCTGTTTCATTATCAAGCAGCAGTATCCTAGTATATTACTTCTGTCAACTACACCAGCACTACTGTCACTTTGGGCATCAGATTCAGAGTTTCAAGTAGCCGCTATGACAAAAAAAAATGGCATGACAGCTAAAAAAGACTAAACCAGAACAAATAACCGTCGTCCCCATCGTCGTCACGAGGCCAGACCAACGTACGGGCCGACAGCCCAACCACGTCATCACCCACGCGCATCCTCATCGTCAGCTTTCCACCTGTGGATATCTCAAGCGCCCCCACATGTCCCTCTCTCCTTCGGAACCGTCGACAGCTGCCACCAGCCGCCGCCACGTCGCGTGTGAGGGCAAGGATAATAACATAGCCGGCTCTTGACTATAAGGACTTGCCACATCATCTAACAGCTATCTTAGAGATACATACATACTAGATAAGTTATTAGTTAGCTCTATAGAATATAAAATATTAATTATTTATATGCTTGAAATATGAGTCAGCAGCCAAAAGCATGCATGCATTGCTGCGGTCATATCAGCTACTAGTGGACTTTGCCCATCGATTTCCGCTCGTTCAGTCTCTTTTCTCCTTTCTTTTCTCTCCAACTCAGCGTTTGATGATGTGAACTTCCTTATAATCACAGCATTAGCCAGCTGAGTAGCACTATTATACTTTTAAAGGATACGTCATGGATAGACGTATCGGTTCCATAGAAGAAGAGGCCAAGAGGCCTAAGTACAGCATGGTCGACACAGACGTCGAGAACGCAACTCCACGCTACCCCTTAGGGCAGCAAAACACACAAACAACTACTCGTGAACCCTCCACCTATCCACGGAGGCTAGCCCGGCCCTGAAGAGACCGGCAACTCTCCACACCTCAGCCTCGGCAAGAATCTTTTGAATAACTGACCCCGAAGAGGGGCTCGCACCCTCAAACACAATGTCGTTGCGCTGCTTCCACAAGCACCAGCACACCAGCGCGATGCCTGTCCAGAAGTCTCGCAGGTCGTCTTTCCTCCCGTGCCAGGATCGCAACCAATCTACAAATGTGGCCATCTGCATTGGAAGACGGTCCACTCTGCCCCACCAACGTAGGCAGGCAGCCCACACCGATCTCGCCAGCACACAGCCCAGCAACAGATGCGCGATGGACTCCTGGGTCTGATCGCAGAATGCGCAGGCTAGGGGGCGCGGCAACCCACGCCGCTCCAGTCTGTCCGCAGTCCAACACCTATCACGCAGCACCAGCCACAGAAAGAACCTACACTTGGCCGGAGCACGGGCCTTCCAGACCTGTAGTGCGCCCGCCATGGCTACTTCTCCACGGAACATGCCAAGGTAGCAGGACTTCGCTGAGTAGGATCCCATGCCACCCCAGCTCCACCGGAACGCATCTGCCACACCCTCAGTAATAGCGAGTCCCTCCACACGGTCTGCGACAGCCAGCAGCTCCTCAATCGCAGCAGCATCGAGGTCAGGGGGGATGTCATCCAGCCATCCACCGTCGAGGGCATCTTTGACCAACCTTGCTCTCAAGAGCCTTCTCGGAATCAGCGCAAAGAGATGTGGCGCTAAATCCTTTAGGCGCCCATCCGGTAGCCAGCTGTCCAACCAAAAGAAGGTGGCAGATCCATCACCTACTACCGAGTAGGTTGCGGCTTTGAAGATCTCCGTTACCGTCGGGGGGACTTGAATCTCAAACTCTTTCCACGGCCGAGAGGCCTCCATGCGACTCAGCCAGAGCCATCGCGCCCGAAGCACAAGGTTCATCTTTCGAAGGTTTGGGATACCGAGACCACCAAACTCCTTTGGCATACAGACCCTGTCCCACGCCACAAGACAATGGCCGCCGTGCACATCCTTACGGCCTTTCCACAAAAAACCGCGAAGAATCTTTTCGATCGCTAGCAGAGTCTCGATCTGGACATCGAGGGACATCATGGCGAAGATGGAGACAGCTGCTAGCGTCGACCTGATTAGCTCTAGCCGGCCAGCGTGGTTGAGCATGGAGGCTCGCCAACCAGGCAAACGGTTTGCCACTGCATCCACCAGGTACTGGAGCTGAGCCGTTGTTGGCTTCCTAAGGCCAAGAGGTAGGCCTAGGTACCTGAGCGGGAAGGGTAGCACCGGGCATCCCAGCTCACGATCCACATGGGCCGCCACATCCATCGAGCACCTGATCAGATGTGCCGAACATTTGTTGAGGTTAGTGCGTAGCCCCGATGCCACCCCAAAGTCGCCAACAATCGCAGCGAAAATCCTTAGGTCATCCACTCGTGGTCTGAGAAAGGTGACCACATCATCCGCGTAAATAGACGTACGCTGGCGGAGACCCGTGTCAGCCAGGGGCATCAACAAACCCTCTTGCGTCGCTTTCTCTAGCATGAAGTGAAGGACTTCCATGACCAAGATGAACAGCTGAGGGGAAAGGGGGTCCCCTTGCCGCAATCCACGCCTATTGGACACTCGAGATCCTGGGGACTCGTTAAGGAGAACACGGGTGGAAGCCGTCGAGAGAAGGGCACAGATGCATGCCAAAAGCCTGTCTCCAAATCCCATCTTCCTGAGGACCTCAAGCAGGAAGGACCAGTCCACCGTGTCAAAGGCCTTCGTGATATCAAGCTTCAGCAGGATCGCCGACTGCTTGGAAGCATGTAACTTGCGGGCTATCCCTTGAACCATCATGAAGTTATCATGGAGGCAACATCCACGCACAAAGGCACTATGGTGAGATCCCACCAACTGCGGGAGAAGGGGGGCCAGCCAGTTCGCAATCACCTTAGCTACCCACTTGGCGATGCCGTGAATTAGGCTGATCGGTCGGAAGTCCTTCACCTCCTCAGCTCCCGGCCATTTGGGAAGGAGGGTGATGAGCGCACTGTTAACCACTCCAAATCCACGACTGTCGAGGCGCGATAGTGAATTGAACGCAGCCATGACGTCCACTTTGATAATGTCCCAGCATACCACAAAGAAACGAGCTGAGAAACCATCCGGACCAGGGCATTTGTCTAGGGGCATGCCCTTGATAGCATTCCACACTTCTTCCACAGAGAACTCCCCATCGATCTCGCTCAGGTCGACGGAGGGGATCCCCAAGTAGTCCAAATCTAAGGAAAAGGGGCGGTCTCCCGAGGTGCCCAGCAGATCCTCAAAGAAGGAGTCCACAGCTTCCGACTTATCCATGTGGTCCGTCACTCGACGGTTGTCCACTAAGAGGTGCTCAATGAAGTTCTTGCGTCTCCTATGGCTTGCATGCGTGTGGAAGAAATGAGTACAAGCGTCGCCCTCCCGGAGCCAAAGGAGACGAGACCGTTGCCGCGCCAAGGTCCGCTCGAGAGATGCAAGTCCTAGCAACTTCTTCTTGAGGAGGCGACGAAGAGCGCGCTCCTCAGGGGACAACAACCGGGAGTCCATAGCGACATCGAGGCGGAGAATCACCTCAGTGGCTAGGAGGATCTGCATCTTTATGTTGCCGATGAACTTCGAGCTCCAACTGGAGAGGCTCTTCGCAGTAGCTCGCAATTTCAAATCGAGCCGCTTGAAAGGGTTAGGCTCCTCTGGCAATGACATCCACGCTCCCTGGACCACCTCCAGGAAGCCGTCCACCTTCGGCCAAAAAGACTAAAACTGAAATCTCCGGCCTCGGTGGAGATCCGGTGCAAGGCTCAACACCAGGGGACAGTGGTCTGAGGGGCCTGTGGACATGGCGGAGAGGAAAGCATCTGGGTAGAGGTCCTCCCAGTCCACGGTCGAGAAGACCCTATCCAGCTTCTCCAGAGTAGGTTGTTCCCTCTCATTAGACCAAGTGAAACGTCGTCCGTTGAGATAGAGCTCTTTGAGCTCGAGGGCCGACAGGGTCCTCCTGAACCTGCCCATCATGGTATGGTGTAGGCATCCACGGCTCTTATCAGCCTGGTCCACAATGAGGTTGAAGTCACCGGCGACTAGCCACGGGCCCACATGCAGGTCACGGATATCCTGCAGCTCCTGCAGGAAGGCGCGTTTATCCACATCCCGCTGGGGACCATACACCCCCGTGAACCACCAACTCTGGTCCACCCCGATGGATATTGATACGTCTCAAACGTATCTATAATTTTTGATGCTCCATGCTTGTTTTTACACCATTTGCCTATTGTTTCGTTACACTTAGTGGCACTTTTATGCATTTTCCGGAACTAACCTATTAACAAGTGCCACAGTGCCAGTTCCCTGTTTTCTGCTGTTTTTGTGTTTCAGAAGTGATACACAGGAAATATTCTCGGAATTGGACGAAACCAAAGCCAGAAGTCTTATTTTACCCGGAAGCTTCCAGAGATCCGAAGAGGAGTAGGAGGTGGGCCACAGGGGCCCCACACACACAGGTGGCGCGGCCAGGCCCCTGGCCGCGCCAGCCATGTGTGAGGAGGCCCTGGCCCTCCTCTGACATCGCCCCTTCGCCTATAAGAAGCCTCGGGACAGAAAACCCTAAGGGATTCGGCAATTTTCCAGAAGCAGTTCCGCAGCTCCGCCGCCACCGTCGACGAATTTCGGGGGACAGAAGTCTCTGTTCCGGCACCCTGCCGGGACGGGGAAGTGCCCCCGGAGCCATCTCCATCGGTCTCCATCGCCGTCTCCGCCGTCTCCATCGACCTCACCGCCATCTCCATCAACCTTGCTGTCTCCTATGATGAGGAGGGAGTAGTTCATCCCCGGGGCTGAGGGCTCTACCGGTAGCTATGTGGTTCACCTCTCTCTCCCATGATGTGATCTTTATGTGATCGTGAGCTTTGTATCATGTTGAACAAGTACATGTTATTATTCAGATATTTTGTGTACTCTAGTGATATTATTAAAGTAATCTATTCCTCCTGCTATGGTGTAACGGTGACAGTGCGTGCATCATGGTGGTACTTGGTTTAGGCTATGATTGTGATCTCTTGTGGATTATGAGAATAATTATTGCTATGATAGTTTGAGTGATCTATTCCTCCTTTCATGGTGTAATGTTGACAGTGCGTGCACCGTGTTAGTACTTGGTTTAAGTTGCAATGATTTCTATCTTGAGTTGTGATCTGATTTGAGTATCTCTATGAGTGGTGTTTGTCAAGTACTTGATGAACTTTAAGGGGTGCTTCTGTAGCCACTACACAATGATTAGTGTTATTCAATAGGAGAGTAATTCAGAGTGCCATAGCAAAGAGAAGTTACTTGTTCAGTCATGTTATATTGTTGGGAGTGTGTCCACTAGTGAAAGTATGATCCCTAGGCCTTGTTTCCAAGCATTGCACACCGTTTACTTGCTATTTTGTTACTTGTTTGCTCGCAGCGATATTTATTTCACATCACGTTTGCTACTTATAATCATCTATACCACTTGTATTTCACTATCTCTTCGCCGAACTAGTGCACCTATACATCTGACAAGTGTATTGGGTGTGTTGGGGACACAAGAGACTTTCTGTATCGTAATTGCAGGGTTGCTTGAGAGGGATAGCTTTGACCTCTAACCTCCCTGAGTTCGATAAACCTTGGGTGATCCACTTAAGGGAAACTTGCTGCTGTTCTACAAACCTCTGCACTTGGAGGCCCAACAAGTGTCTACAAGAATAGAAGTGCGTAGACATCAAGCTCTTTTCTGGCACCGTTGCCGGGGAGGTAAGGTAAAAGGTACTCGCATCCTCCTGTGTGAGTGCTCCGAGTTATTTCCTTTAGATTCTGCAATTACATCTTTTTGTTTCTTATTTTTATTTTCACTAGTTAGGCTTAATGGAAAACAAAGAGTTCTGTAGTCTTTTTTCCTGAGCTTAGATATGAAGTGTTTGAAGAGAAAATTGAAAAACCTTTGGAGCTTAATTTGCATGCTAATAGTGTTGTTAGTATGAATGCTTTGAACACCGTTGTTGATAATGCTATAGAAAAGTCTAAGCTTGGGGAAGCTGGTTTTGTTAAGCATGATATTTTTAGTCCCCCAGCTTTAGTGGAGAAAATTTGCTCTGATGATATTTTATCTCCCATATGTGATGTTCCTTCTTATGATGATATGTTTAAAGATTATGCTTTGCGAAATAGTTGCTCTCTAGCTTGTGATGATACTAAACCTCTAGTTTATGATGGCTATGATGATGAGTATAATATTTTTAGTTCACCTACTATTGAGGATAAAATTAGTTATGATTACAATATGCCTCCTATTTATGATGATTATGGTGATGAGAATAATTATTCTGTTGAATCTGCTCCTACTACTATTGTTCCTGTGGTGAGTATTAATTCTTTTATGCATGTGGCTCATGATAGGGGTGCTTTATGTGATAGTTACATTGTTAATTCTATTCATGATGCTACTGAAAGTTACTTTGAGACAGGGAAACATGGTTTGATGGATCTCAACAATATTGAGTTTCCCCTCTTTATGTTGCAATTCTTGAAGTTGTACTTGTTTTGCCTTCCTATGCTTTTTGCTTTGCGCTTTCATGACTTGTCTCTTTACAAGACTATTTTTCATAGGAAGTGGTTTAGATTTAAATGTGTTCCACATTTGCTTTTTGATGCTCTCTTTTGCTTTAAGTTCCTATATGGCGCCTTTGCCTCAAGCTTTTATATGGCGCCCACATGAGCATCTTTGCAAATTACTGCGCCTAGCTCAAAGGCATTAAAGAAAAGCACTCTTGGGAGATAACCCAATGTTTTTACTTTCAGTACTTTTTCTTTTATTTGAGTCTTGGAAGTCATTACTACTGTAATGACCGCTCCTTATCTTGTTTATTTCGTTTTTGTGCCAAGAGAAGCCTCTAATTTGAGTGAGGTAAAGATTTGGGGATGTTGCTGTCCTGAAACTGTTTTCGGTGCTACACCGTAAAAATTCGTGAAAATTCTCTGTTTATCTTTTGGACCTGAGATTTCTTGTGCATATGCCCCAGGTTATATCCAAACTTTTCTTAGTTGAACACTTTTTTATTTGAGCAACAGAAAATCCCTCAAAAATTCGACCTTTGTCAGCTGTTCAGTTTTGACAGATTTCTGCCAATATTTGTGTTTGCCACTTTATCGCTTTCTTTTGAGTTCTTTTGATCATGGAACTTTTTGGGGAGTTGCTACAGTAGTATTTGCTATATATGTGGTGGTTTTGAGTTGAAACCTGAAGCTAAAAGAGGTTGAATATATTTTATGCTTACACTAATGTTGCTAATAGAATTGTGTTTAGTTTTGTATGAAGGAAGTTTTCAAGTGTAGGGATTGGAGAATGATGAGATGAGTTGAAGAATGGACAAAAGCTCAAGCTTGGTGATGCCCATGCATCACCCCAAGAAATATCCAAGAATTACAAGCGTCAAAGCTTGGGGATGCCCCCGAGGCACCCCTTCTTCATCGGCAAAAATCAGGTCACCTTTCAAAACACTATATTTTTATTGCTTCATGCACTATGTGTTTTTCTTGGAGCGTCAGTTGTTTTAGTTTTCTTAGTTGGTTAGGTTTGTTTGTTTGCTGCAATAAATGGTTAGATCACATCATGTTTCTTTTGGAGGAGATGAACTCGCTTTTCATTTGCCAAGAACACTCTAGTTTTCACTCTTATCGTTCAACGAGTGTTCTACTTTTTCTTCTACTGCTTTTGGTTTTCGTTTTCGCCTTGATTTGCGTTCAGATCTTGTCATATCTTTTCATCAAGGTGTATTTTTGCCTCTGATCTTTATTGGTTTTCATCAAAAGAGGTGTTTATAAAAAATTCAAATGGTGTTGGAAAAGAGAAAAAGCTTTGTGCAAAATAGTGGTACAAGAAGGAGCTTGTGTAGACTGCGGCTTAGGCTTTTTCATGTCATGCTTGATGTCTTTTTGATAGTATGCTTAGTGGTGTTGCTGTAGCATGACTTGTCTCAAATAACTGAGATTGCTTAATGAGCCTTTGAAAAAATCATGCGTTGTTTTTATTGTATGGAAGCATTATTTTGGTTTTCTCCTTGATGCTTTATTTGGGTTGACTTGGCGCATGCTCACACATGTTAGACTCTTACAAAGTCACCATTAGCCTTCATGATCATTTAGTTTTTGACTTTTGATGCCATCGTATGCTTCTTTTAATGTCGCTTTGTCGCTTTGCATGATTATGGCCATTATTGCTCTCTTAGTTGGTCGCTCCCAGTCTTTTGCTAGCCCTCGCCTTGTACTGAGTATGAGCTCTACTCGTGCATCCAACTCCTAAAAGCCAAAGTTTTCCAAATTATCCACCATACATACCTACTAGCAATTTGCTATTCCAAGTAAATTTGACTTGCTTTTATATTCTCTTCAAATTAAACTCTTACCAGTGTTATGCGAAACTCGGTTAGTAAAGCTCTCACGAACCGGAAGGCACACTTTACTTTTTCCTGCTCTTAAAATTTTGACATTGTGGTCTTTTATGTTGAGTTGTTATGCTTGCAAGTTGTAAGTTGGATTCTAGCCCAGCCATGCTGTCATGGGGCAAGCTTTCAACATTGCACTTCTTTTTGAGTTGATATCGTGATCTTTTGTTTATGGATGCCCGCTGTGTGAAATGAATTGGGAATCTTGTAGAGATCATGGAGTTTGTATATGTGTTAGGGAAACGCCGGGCCGCCAATCTAAGCCATGCATAATTCATGGTGGAAATTTGCAGCATACCCATGGTGAACATTCGACGACGCATCTCACAATAAAAAGCTAAACAATATAGCAAATAAAAGAGATGTCGAGGTGTTCATTGTCTGCTTGTCCTGTCATTTTGGTGTGGGCTTGTTCCATGTCATCGGGCACGGAGGTACCCCATTGGCGGTTCTCAATGATATGCATATACTTACAATGACAAGAGCCTTGCTTGGGACTCTAAGTAAATTAGCATGGTTTGGGTACTCGTATTCACGAGACACGAGGTTTTCAACTTATGATTTGTCAAGCATATGCATCATAATTGTTCTCGCATTAACTTTAACCATTCAAGCTGCTTATGATGGGGGCAATGAGAGCTCAAAGCCGGTAAGTAACATAATTTTTGAAGGTTATAAAACTTGCAATCACTGCTTCCCTCTGCGAAGGGCCTTTCTTCTACTTTTATGTTGAGTCACCACCTTCTTTCTTTATGCACCATTAAGAGAGCATAGTTGTCATTCTTAGTGTGATATGCATTGTCCCAAAGTTCATTGATTGATTCATATTGTTTGTTTCACTTGTTCTTAAATTATTTGTATCTAGTCGCCCTCTTAAACTTGAAGGTGTCCTATGCATTTATGTTTTGCTCTCTTTGAAGGACAAGCTGAAAACCATTTGTATGTTTTTCCTTATGATTTGAACACACGTTTGACTTTCATTGTTTCATTTTCATGATCTCTTGTTTGTGTTCATTTGCATGTTTACAATATGGTTGCTAAGTTCTTATTGTCATGATTATATCTTCATGCCCATGTTTTAAGTTCTAATGATGCCAGCTCACAAATGCTTACATAGATGATCAAGATTGTGTAGGTGCATGTCACCTCAAAAATTATTTCTTTTGTTATCACTTACCTACTCGAGGACGAGCAGGAGTTAAGCTTGGGGATGCTTGATACGTCTCAAGCGTATCTATAATTTTTGATGCTCCATGCTTGTTTTTACACCATTTGCCTATTGTTTCGTTACACTTAGTGGCACTTTTATGCATTTTCCGGAACTAACCTATTAACAAGTGCCACAGTGCCAGTTCCCTGTTTTCTGCTGTTTTTGTGTTTCAGAAGTGATACACAGGAAATATTCTCGGAATTGGACGAAACCAAAGCCAGAAGTCTTATTTTACCCGGAAGCTTCCAGAGATCCGAAGAGGAGTAGGAGGTGGGCCACAGGGGCCCCACACACACAGGTGGCGCGGCCAGGCCCCTGGCCGTGTCAGCCATGTGTGAGGAGGCCCTGGCCCTCCTCTGACATCGCCCCTTCGCCTATAAGAAGCCTCGGGACAGGAAAACCCTAAGGGATTCGGCAATTTTCCAGAAGCAGTTCCGCAGCTCCGCCGCCACCGTCGACGAATTTCGGGGGACAGAAGTCTCTGTTCCGGCACCCTGCCGGGACGGGGAAGTGCCCCCGGAGCCATCTCCATCGGTCTCCATCGCCGTCTCCGCCGTCTCCATCGACCTCACCGCCATCTCCATCAACCTTGCTGTCTCCTATGATGAGGAGGGAGTAGTTCATCCCCGGGGCTGAGGGCTCTACCGGTAGCTATGTGGTTCACCTCTCTCTCCCATGATGTGATCTTTATGTGATCGTGAGCTTTGTATCATGTTGAACAAGTACATGTTATTATTCAGATATTTTGTGTACTCTAGTGATATTATTAAAGTAATCTATTCCTCCTGCTATGGTGTAACGGTGACAGTGCGTGCATCATGGTGGTACTTGGTTTAGGCTATGATTGTGATCTCTTGTGGATTATGAGAATAATTATTGCTATGATAGTTTGAGTGATCTATTCCTCCTTTCATGGTGTAATGTTGACAGTGCGTGCACCGTGTTAGTACTTGGTTTAAGTTGCAATGATTTCTATCTTGAGTTGTGATCTGATTTGAGTATCTCTATGAGTGGTGTTTGTCAAGTACTTGATGAACTTTAAGGGGTGCTTCTGTAGCCACTACACAATGATTAGTGTTATTCAATAGGAGAGTAATTCAGAGTGCCATAGCAAAGAGAAGTTACTTGTTCAGTCATGTTATATTGTTGGGAGTGTGTCCACTAGTGAAAGTATGATCCCTAGGCCTTGTTTCTAAGCATTGCACACCGTTTACTTGCTATTTTGTTACTTGTTTGCTCGCAGCGATATTTATTTCACATCACGTTTGCTACTTATAATCATCTATACCACTTGTATTTCACTATCTCTTCGCCGAACTAGTGCACCTATACATCTGACAAGTGTATTGGGTGTGTTGGGGACACAAGAGACTTTCTGTATCGTAATTGCAGGGTTGCTTGAGAGGGATAGCTTTGACCTCTAACCTCCCTGAGTTCGATAAACCTTGGGTGATCCACTTAAGGGAAACTTGCTGCTGTTCTACAAACCTCTGCACTTGGAGGCCCAACAAGTGTCTACAAGAATAGAAGTGCGTAGACATCAGATATGCGCGCCGTGATCGCATTTTCGGTGTAGTGGGGGTGGGAAACCGAGACCCGCGCAGACTGCCAAGCCAACAGGATCCCGCCACGAGTGCCATCGGCAGGTAGGAAAAAGAACATATCGAAGGAGGAGCCAAGGCACTCCCTCACCACACGGTCCGAGATGACCGCCATCTTTGTCTCCTGAATACACACC
Source organism: Dactylis glomerata (assembly GCA_007115705.1). Lineage (NCBI taxonomy): Eukaryota > Viridiplantae > Streptophyta > Magnoliopsida > Poales > Poaceae > Dactylis > Dactylis glomerata. The sequence continues at coordinate 14,197,649 of QXEO01000553.1, forward strand.
ACGGCTGCGTTAGCCGGCGAGATCGCTTGGTAGACCGCTAGACGACGAGCCGGTGAGTTCAAACCACGTCCATTCCAAATGGCAAAAGAGATATCCGGGTCCGCCATGGGTGATACAACGATGATCCGAAGAAAAGGGAAAAAACGGCTAGACACACGCGACTCAAACCATACACTCCACTACAGCATCATCAGACAACGGAAGGGCATCAGGCTGCCAGCCGAAGAGTCGAAGGACCACGTCAATGTGCTGCTGGCGCAACGGACGCGCGAAGAGGTCGAGGTAGGCATCCAGGGCGTCGTCACCAATCACCTCCCCCTCACGAGCAAGCCCCAGCCTGGAAATCAGCGTGCGCTGCTGCTGGCGAATCGGGGCTCCTGCAGCGAAACGACCCCCGATCCTGCGGCTGCGCCTCACCGGGCCAGAGTAGACCCTCTTGGACCTGCAACGTCGCGCAGCCGGTCTAGGAAGGACAGGAGAGACAGGTCGACGACAGGACCCCCGAAAGCTAGCAAAATCCTGAACCGCCAGCTGCCCAGAGCCAAGCTGCTGGCTGTCCACAACCCCAAGCGAGGCCATCTTTGAGACAGGAGAGAGTGAGACTGGGAACAAATCCATCACAGACCGCGGGGAGAGCATCGGGTCCACCGTATCAGCAGGCGGCGTCCAGGGCGGGGTCTCGGAACCGGCCTCGCTGCTGGGAGAAGACAACAGCCCGCTCGAGGAGAGAAGGAAGTCGTCCTGGCAGACATCCTCCACGCCGCAAACGGCCTCCAAGATTGGAGAAACTGCCACGCTAGCAATAGGCTCCTTGCAGGACACGCCAACCACAGAAGGGTCCAAAATCAGTTCTGAGTCCAAAGGAGAAAAAGCACTCTTTTCCAAAGTAGCCTTTCCCAAAGTGAAAAAGCACGCCTCATCATGCATAGGATCCCAAGCCACACCCTCCCGAGCCTGGTCAAAAGAGAAAAAGACCAGCTGGGAGGCATCATCCACGGGCCCTCCGGCCCCACCGCGGTCCCATGCATCGTCTTCCACCTCCCCATCCTCACGCTGGCGACCATGGCGTTCGGGTGAACCACCGCGCCGGTGACCATGGCGGCCCGGCGAACCACCGCGCCGGCGAACATCTGACCGGTCAGCACTCCCGCCACCACTGCCCCCATCCGCGCCTCGGCTGCGCCGGAAAGTCTCGCCGCCGCCACTCTGAGGGCTGGGAAGAGAGCCCACGTGGCACCTAAAAAGTGCGATGCGGTAAGGCGTTACGCGTGCAATCGCTTTGCGGCTAATGCTGTGATTATCGCGTATCCTCCACTTGTACGATTGATCACAATGAGAAGTATCATACACTAGTATTATGTATATGATACTAGTTTATGATACCATATCCACAATGCATAGTATCATATTGTTGTATCATAGTCTCTTGTTGTTTATTGCTTTTTAGAATCTCATTGCAAAATATGTGTACAAGATCTATTTATTTTTCATTTTTCTAATAATACGTGTCATGATACAGTATCATATTATGATACTACTATCATCTCTCTCTTCATTAATTGATGTGTCACATCAGCTTTTTTGCCAACATGGTATGCATGATACTATCTATGATACTCCCATTGTGGCTAGTCTAATCGTCTATATTATCTTGAAACAACGGAAGCGATTTTGCCTCTGGTATTTTCTGTGGTATTCGAAGAATACGTTGAGCTGCAAACGGAACAGCTGGACTCAACTGTTTTGGTAGAAAGTGCAAAGCGGGGTGATCAGAAGAGGGACAAACCATCCGCGTGCCGGTTTAGGCACTGGAAAGGAATCTTAAGTACATGCCGCGCGCATTTCTACTTGGGAATGGACAGGAGCTTAATTAGAGGAAGCATGCAACGTTTCATAGGCAAGAAGTTAGGAATACTCGATGCAGGTACACAAAAGAAAGTTCGAGGCTTGTGTGCTGGCACCTGGCAGTGGCTTGAGTAGCGTCGTAGCGAGATGTATAGATACTACACCAAAGAATGTTGTGTTCGCCCTAAAGTAAACGTGGAATGTTGGTTGGAGTCCTCTAGCTTTTTCTCATTCTCTTCCTTTGTGCCATGCGGTAATTAAGTTGTACCGTTTTAGTATTTGCTGGAGTGTTCTCTTCTCTTAATAAATGAAAGCACAAGTGTTGATATAAAACTATATAAACTAGTTCCCTCTACAAATAAGTACTCCAGCAAGAGTAAGTTTTTATGCAAGAAAATGTTTGATTTGTATGTAATCAATGGCGTAAATATATAAACTCGTTCCCTCTACGAATAAACAAGAAAGTGTTGATATAAAACTATATAAACTCGTTCCCTCTACGAATAAGTACAGAAGAAAAAACCAAGTTGTTATCCAGAAAATGGTTCTTTTGTATGCAATCAATGACGTAAAGATAATAAAAAATCAACATATTTCTTCAATATTATTTAAGAATTAACTACTACACATAAGTATAATGTTTTCAATTAACTATAATTAATGAAACTCCACAGTTGCAGCATAAATTTGTAACGAGCAAACATTATGTACAAATGATTTCATGCAAAATATGGTGTAAGATACATATTCTGAAATGTCAGCAAATGTTTTATGCAACCATGCACATAACATGATCAAAACTTAAAGGTTCCACAGGTTGTACAAAATCTAGACTTAAATAAACTTGGATATATGGAGTAGGTGCATTGTTGTAGGAGGTGTATACATTAAAATTAAATCATCTATGTAAAGTGGTTTTGATTATCAATTTTTCAATCATCAGTGAAAGCAAATTTATTCTACAAAACAAAATTTAATCAGCAAATCTGTGTAGATTATAATTCTATTCAAAACCCAATTGTCGCCCAAAAAATTTAACACATGTGTCTAAAAAATTAAATATAAATTTTTTATCAAAATTCTCCATGATTGTCTCTTCCTGTGTCGATTGCATTATAAGTGATAAACTCATCTAAGACAATTCGTATGACACCCCAAAAACCTATTTCTTTACGAAATATTCAAATAAAAAATTTATTTGTCTCACAAGTTTAGTGACTACGCATGCCGGCCAATTTGGAACTAGCCATCTAGGTAAACCATCTACGACCCGCTGAACGCCCCAGTTATTGGCCTTAGACTCTACCCTAAAACTCGACATCTACTCTGTCAATTTATTTTGGAATTTGATGGTGGTATAGAGTGTCGAATGTTGGAGAGTCCTAATCTCGGACAATTAGATAAGGATTGCTTAACCCTAGCGGTTTGTAAAACTTGTACCACAAGTTAACCTATCTTTTAATTGTCTATATATATGAAATAGAATCGGGAGGAGGCGTGTGATTCCGCAGCCCAATTGTATCAATCTACATGCTATCAGTGGCCAATCGGCCTCCCCTCTCTAGAAACCCTAAAATCATAGCCTCCTCCTCCGATCGCCGATCTCCCACCACTCACCCTCCTCCCTTCCTCTCAATCGCCATGACGCCTGATGAACTCCAAGCTCTCGAGGCTGACCTCAATAAGCGCGACGATGCCCTCGCTTCCTGTGAGCACGATCTTGCCCGCCTCTCCGATGACAAAGGAAAAGATGTCGTTGCCTTCCAATCCACCATCTACACCAACCCTCCCGCCCCATCCACTTTTGTTGACTCCATAAAAACCAAGGACGTCATTGCCTTCTCCATCCGCGAGAATGGTCGGCCGCTCGTCGAACTGACACGCAACGACGGAGAGGCCAGTTGATGACGCACAAGTATAGGGGATCGCAACAGTCTTCGAGGGAAGTATTACCCAAATTTATTGATTCGACACAAGGGGAGCCAAAGAATATATGTAAGCCTTAACAGATGAGTTGTCAATTCAGCTGCACCTGGAAACAATCTTGTTCACAATGGTTTATCAGTAGCAACAGTTTTATAGTGGTGACAGTAGTGAAACAGTAATAGCAGTAGTAAAATAGCAGCGGTAATAGTAACAGTAGTAAACAGTAGGAACAAATACTGTAGGCATAGGGATGGATTACGGGCGTTGCATGGATAAGATAATTCATGAAATCAATGAGACATGGGCATTGCAGATAAATAATGATAAAGCATCCTACTACAAACAATCATAAGCATGTGTTCCGTATATAGTCGTACGTGCTCACAAGGAGAAACTTGCACGACATCTTTTGTCCTACCAGCCTGTTGCAGCAGGGCCTCAAGGGAAACTACTGGTAATTAAGGTACTTCTTTTAATAAAGTACCGGAGCAAAGCATTAGCACTCGGTGAACACATGTGATCCTCACATCATAGCCATCCCCTCCGGTTATCCCAATTTCTGTCACTTTGGGGCCTTGGGTTCCGGACAACAATATGTGTATACAACTTATAGGTAAGACCATAAACAAAAAGTGTCATCATAGAAATAATAACATATTCAGATCTGAAATCATGGCACTCGGGCCCAAAGTGACAAGCATTAAGCACAACAAGTTGCAACAATGTCATAGGCACTAAATAAAGATACTAGGCACTATGCCCTAACAATCTCATATCAAATTACATGAACAATCTCATCCAATCCCTACCATCCTCTCACCTATAGCGGGGGAATTACTCACACATGGATGGGGGAGTCATGGTTGGTCGATGGAGTAACATCGGTGATGATGGTGATGAAGATCTCCTCCAAAACCCCATCCCGGCAGGGTGCCAGAACGGAGTTTCTGGTTCCGAATCGCGGTTTCTGATGGCAGCGGCGTAGCGGAAGTCTATCTGGGAAAAACGCCGTCTCCCCGATATTATGTCATCAGAGGGTATATGTAGGCGAGAGGGGAGGCCGAGAGGATGGCTGGGGCCTCCTCACGCCAGGGTGGCGCGGCCAGGGCTGGGCCGCGCCACCAGTGTGTGAGGGGCCCTCAGGCCTCCTCTCCCTCCTGTCTTCTGGCTCCGTGGGTCTTCTGGTGAAATAGGATTTTTCATGATTTTTCCCGAATTTTTACTGAAAGTTGATTTCTGCACAAAAATGAGACACCAGAGCAATTCTGCTGAAAACAGCGTCAGTCCGTGTTATTTGTATTCAAAACTCACAAATTAGAGGAGAAATAATAGCAAAAGTGTTCGGGAAAGTAGATATGTTTTGGACCTATCAACTCCCCCCAAGCTTAGCTATTTGCTTGTCCTCAAGCAATTCAGTTAACAACTGAGAGCGATAAAAGAAACTTTCACGAACACATTTGCTCATATGATGTATATATACTAACTATGTGATCAAGTACTCAGGCAATTCATAATAAGAGATATGCAACTAATGTCACCTCATAGTCAAGCAAGCTATGAAAGAGTGCCAATGCACTAATAACAAATAACATGTACATAAGAAGCTAACAAGATTGTAATATGCATAAATGATATGAAAGAGTGGTATCCCGCTTGCCTTTATTTGTAGGAGCAAAACATAAATGCTGAGGCACCTCTGAAGTTCAAGAGAAGACTAGAAGTAGAAACATCAAAGATACAAATATCACAGTTATACCACAATTAACTGTGTTCAGGGACAAGCACATTACACTAAGAATAATAGCTATTCTCTCAAGAAGTGCTTAAAGTTAGAAGATGATGACTCAACATAAAAGTAAGAGATAGGCCCTTCGCAGAGGGAAGCAGTGATTTAATATGTGCTAGAGCTTTTCATTTGTAAAACAGAGATAAAAATTTATTTTGAGAGGTGGTTGTTCTATGTCAACGACTAGCAATGGGGACTTGCTATCTTCCATAATAAACAAGTGAGAGCGGTTCCGAGTTCTTTGAAATTTTGGCACATTGGTGCTCTTTTATAAAGCTTTGGCACTCCTCCCCACCTTTTTCCTTTCTCAAACCATGGCTAACCGATTCCATCGGGTGCCCACCAACTTTCACATTCCATGGAGGAGTGCCTTTTTTCTTTCCTTTTAGAATTAGATTATAATGGTCTGACCAGCTCCCTTGCAAAATTAATGACGAGCAGATGAAGCTGCCTAGTCGAGAGGTACTTAATTTAATATGGAAGATAGCAATTCCGACCACTACGTCCCCATGAGCTAAAAACAGTGGCACAAAATGAGAAGTAGTTGAAAGTTTTGAAAGGTAGCACATGGAAATTTACTTGGAATGGCTTTCAAATACCATGTATAGGAATTTATAGTGGACTCTTTGGAAAACTTGGTCTTTGGTAATTGGATGCACGAGTAGAGCTCATACTCAGTACAAGCGAAGGCTAGCAAAAGACTGGGAAGCGACAATCGAGAGAGCAATAAGTATCATAATCATGCTTGCGACAAAACAAAATTAATATAGGCATAAAAATGATACAAAAACTCTGAGGCAATTTAGATCATCGAGGCTTAATTGACTTTTTGTTTAGTCAGATGCATGCTTGAGAATGTGCCAAGTCGATTCAAATGAAACTTTTCAGAGGTGGATACCACAATAACATACCATATTATGAATAAAACAATGCATGCAAGCGTCTACATGACATGCTACAGACTATTAGTAAATTGAAACTGATCATAAGAAAGCAAGAACTACAAAGCATCCATTAGATAACATATACCTTACATGAACCGACTAAGCATATCCACATGGATGAGTATATGTACAAAAATGAAAGCAAATAGAGTTCATACCAGCCTCCTACCACATCTCGGATTGTCATATATCGTCATTATTGCTCTTCACTTGTGTGGCTTGAATAATATAAAGTGAATACCAAGCTCCAATGGAGTAATGGGAGACTGAACTCTGCAACAAACTTTACAAAACCGAAGAAGAAGAACAAATATTTTTGGGGTTTTCGATTTTTAAAACAAAAGTAGAAGGAAATAGCAAACAAAGCAAAATATTTTTGGATTTTTCAAATAGCAAACCGAAAATAGCAAGTAAAGCAAACCAAAGGTAGCAAACTTAAAAAGACAAACAAAGAGAAACAATGGAAATATTTTTGGTCTTTTTATGTTTTGGAAAAATGGAAATAAGAACGAGAATACTAGAGAAAGCGAAACATGGATATACAAAGGACCGACAAAATATGATATGTAGATGAGTGAATTGTCGGCGTACCTCCCCCCAAGCTTAGGCTTTTGGCCTAAGTGGAGATCAATTTTGATTCTGATAGCTTCCCCAGGCTGGTGGGTCATCATAGATGTAATCATACCCTGGCTCTCGTGAAGATGAAGCTGATGGCGCATAATCATAATAAGGTTGCTCAATTGAGAAACTCGTAATGTTGGAGGGCTGACCCGACTCCTCAGCACCCTCCTCATCGTGCACAGGTGGAGGATGCTCCTCTACGTACGCATCGAGCTCATCTTCCGTAAGCGACCATCCATTCCTGCGATCAAGGTTAAACAAAAGAGGTGCAGGCAAATGGACTGATCGATCAGTCTTTACTACCCTCCAGGTAGTCTTCTTGAAAAAGGTTAGCTCAAATGTTAAATTAATCAAGCTAGCAGGAGGAGAAATAAACTTATAATGAATCATAGAATTAAGATCAAGTTTCTCCTCGGGGAACTGCAGATCTAGAAAATGAGGTACTACACCATGAAAAGCTAACAGGCGTGAAGCTATAAGTCCTCCACAGATTTCCCCTTTCTCACGGTTAACATCAAGACGGAAAGCTATTAAGGCACCCAAATGGTAAGTCCTATCACGCCTCAGAGCAGCAGCAATAAAAGCTAGATCATGGAGAGATAATTTACTTGCAGATTTCCTAGCAAGAACACATTTGGTAATGAAGAAGGAAAAATATCGAATGGATGGGAAATGAATATTTCAAGTTTTACCACCCTCTCCTGTGAAGCTTCTTCCTTGACAAATCTCCTCGTATAGTTCTAACAATGGCCTAGGTTGTCCCCTTATCTTCTCAAGCGATCCCCACTGTGGTACTCTAATAGCTGTACAGAAAACATTCAGAGGCAAGTCCACAGATTTATTATAAATTTTATAATGAACCATGGGGTTAGAAGTGGACCAACTAAATCTGAAATCCTGCACCACAGACATTGTTAGTTTAACATATTGGGGAGGTTCACCCTCAACAAAATGTTCTAATCCTGCATTAGAGAGTAAGGTTTGAAAATCCTGCATAATTCCGGCAGCATTCATGAACTCTGAGCATGGATAGTGTGAGGGGAAGACCTTCTCTTCACGGTGAACTTTCATAACTTCATGCACTTCTAGTTCATGTTGAGAGAGTTGATAAGCATTCTCCTCCATTTCTGAAATTTTAACAAACCTCATAAAATATGATTTTGAGACAAGCAAATGTAGGAAACTACTATAGTGGGTTACTAGAGAGCTAACATGCATCAAAATAACAATTCTAAGCAATAGAACAAGCATGCATACTCATTTATCCTGCCACCTACAATGCTAAAATACTCAAGAAATACTCCACCAAAAGAAATTCTACTTGGACAAGCGGAGGAGTCACATACCGGAGAACAAATGCTCCAAATCTCAGCAGAAATGTTGGGCTGAGCAAGGAGATCGAAAAATCGAGGTGAAGAACAGCAAGAACTTGGGTTTGAGCTGAGTGTGTCGTTGTTTTCGGGAGAGAGAAAGAGCAGGGGAGGAAGAGATAAGTGAAGGGCTAGGTAGGGCCCTCTCACACCAGGGTGGCGCGGCCAGGGCTGGGCCGCGCAACCTATGTGTGAGGTGGCGTGGCAGCCCCTCCTGGTGCCTCCCAGGTGTCTCTCTGCCCCATTTTTGACATAAAAATTTATAAAGAATTTTCTGGAATTTTTCGAGAAACTTTATTTTCGAGGATTTTTCAGAAATTGGCATATCGATAAAAAAAAATTCAGAAAAACGAGGATAAAATGATTTCAAGCAAATCAAAACCAAGCATGCAGCAGCTCTGTGATACTCTTAATCATGTAACTAAACTGAAAGAATAAAATTGATGAAAGTAAATACAAGTGAGGTGGAGTGGATGCGGTGAAAACGAAGTTTCGTTCATATAAAATCACTTTGTTAACAAGGTTGATCAAGTCTTGTTCCCAAACTAACTTTATATGAGGCAAAACTTTGCACTTCACTAAACGCTTATGTTACCTCAACTTTGATAGGTATAGTCCCAACCATAACTATTTGATATTTTTCCTTGGGCTTTTGCTCTGAACAAATAATTTGACCAACTTTGATGGTCTCAACATGCTTGATTGAATTTAGAGCATTCTTTCTATTAATCTTCTTGGGAAAATAAACCGTGTACTCTTTGTCATTGACATTGAAAGTCACTTTTCCTTGATTGCAATTAATAACAGCACCTACGGTGTTTAGAAAAGGTCTCCCAAGAATAATAGACATATTATCATCTTCAGGCATTTCCAACACAACAAAGTCAGTTAAAATCAAACAGCTGTTAGCAACTTGAACAGGAACATTTTCACATATACCAATAGGAATAGTAGTAGACTTACCAGTCATCTGCAAAGATATATCAGTTGATACTAATTTTTCTAGATCAAGTCTCTTATAAAGAGAAAAAGGCATGACACTAACTCCAGCTCCCAAATCACATAAAGCAGTTCTAACATAGTTATTTTTAATGGAGCAAGGAATAGTTGGTATACCTGGATCTCCAAGCTTCTCCGGTACTTTACCATCAAAAGAATAATTAGCAAGTAAAGTGAAAATTTCCTCATTAGGAATTTTCCTTTTGTTAGTGACAATATCTTTCATATACTTTGCATAAGGAGGCATTCTAATAGCATCAGTCAAAGGAATTTGCAAAAATAAAGGTCTCATCCATTCACAAAACCTGTTGTAGTGTTCTTCTTCCTTGGACTTGTGTTTCTTACCAGGAAAAGGCATTGGTTTCTGTACCCAAGGTTCTCTCTCTTTACCATGCTTGTTGGCAATGAAGTCTTCTTTGGTGTACTTTGCATTTTTGTCAATCTTTTCTGGTTCCTCTTCAACTTCTTCTTTATCGGAAGCATCTCCTGGTTTAGTTTTAGCATCAGAAATAGAAACACTATTAGGATCTTTACCTGCATCAGATGATTCTGTAATTGTTTTATGCTTCTTCTTCTTCTTCTTGGAAGGAATATTCCAAACTTAGGATCAGGAGACAAATTATATCTAACAGAACGTCTAGCAAGAAGTTCTCTAACATTACCAGCATTACAAGCAGCACGTGCTTCAGCAATAAAATCACCATTAAGCTCAATATAAGCATCATCATCATAATCATCACTAGGACATTCCCTAGACTCAGGTGAACTAACAGGTGTAATAGTGGTGTTTCCCAACTTAGCTCTAGCAATAGTAGCATCTAAAAAGGAACCTAGTGAACCACTCTCATCAAGCACAGTAGAAGCATCATCTAAATTATCAGTGGCATTTTCAATCTCAGCAGAAGTAGTAGCAGTAGCGTGTGGGTGTGGTGGTGTAAGCAACTTACTCATAACAGATGGTGAATCAAGAGCAACAGAGGTGTTGAGAGTCGTACCTCTTCTTGTAGTGGATGGCAATATAGGAAATTTTCCATCACGAGGTTTACCCATGATGAAGGGATTGCAGCGAATAATATGAATACCAAGTGAACTTACAAATAAAGGTATGCTCCCCGGCAATGGCGCCAGAAAATAGTCTTGATGACCCACAAGTATAGGGGATCGCAACAGTCTTCGAGGGAAGTATTACCCAAATTTATTGATTCGACACAAGGGGAGCCAGAGAATATATGTAAGCCTTAACAGATGAGTTGTCAATTCAGCTGCACCTGGAAACAGTCTTGTTCACAATGGTTTATCAGTAGCAACAGTTTTATAGTGGTGACAGTAGTGAAACAGTAACAGCAGTAGTAAAATAGCAGCGGTAATAGTAACAGTAGTAAACAGTAGGAACAAATACTGTAGGCATAGGGATGGATTACGGGCGTTGCATGGATAAGATAATTTATGAAATCAATGAGACATGGGTACTGCAGATAAATAATGATAAAGCATCCTAGTACAAACAATCATAGGCATGTGTTCCATATATAGTCATACGTGCTCACAAGGAGAAACTTGCACGACATCTTTTGTCCTACCAGCCTATTGCAGCAGGGCCTCAAGGGAAACTACTAGTAATTAAGGTACTCCTTTTAATAAAGTACCGGAGCAAAGCATTAGCACTCAGTGAACACATGTGATCCTCACATCATAGCCATCCCCTCTGGTTATCCCAATTTCTCTCACTTTGGGGCCTCGGGTTCCGGACAACAATATGTGTATACAACTTGTAGGTAAGACCATAAACAACAAGTATCATCATAGAAATAATAACATGTTTAGATCTGAAATCATGGCACTCGGGCCCAAAGTGACAAGCATTAAGCACAACAAGTTGCAACAATGTCATAGGCACTAAATAAAGATACTAGGCACTATGCCCTAACAATCTCATATCAAATTACATGAACAATCTCATCCAATCCCTACCATCCCCTCACCTACAGCGGGGGAATTACTCACACATGGATGGGGGAGTCATGGATGGTCGATGGAGTGACGTCGGTGATGATGGTGATGAAGATCTCCTCCAAATCCCCGTCCCGGTAGGGTGCCAGAACGGAGTTTCTGGTTCCGAATCGCGGTTTCTGATGGCGGTAGCGCAGCGGAAGTCTATCTGGGAAAAACGCCGTCTCCCCGATATTATGTCGTCAGAGGGTATATGTAGGCGAGAGGGGAGGCCGAGAGGATGGCTGGGGCCTCCTCACGCCAGGGTGGCGTGGCCAGGGCTGGGCCACGCCACCAGTGTGTGAGGGGCCCTTAGGCCTCCTCTCCCTCCTATCTTCTGGCTCCGTGGGTCTTCTGGTGAAATAGGATTTTTCATGATTTTTCCCGAATTTTTACTGAAATTTGATTTCTGCACAAAAACGAGACACCAGAGCCATTTTGCTGAAAACAGCGTCAGTCCGTGTTAGTTGTATTCAAAACTCACAAATTAGAGGAAAAACAATAGCAAAAGTGTTTGGGAAAGTAGATACGTTTTGGACGTATCACCGGTCCCACCGGCATGGTGAAGGAGGATCCATATGATGGCCACTGCGACCCCAACGAGCACTTCGCTGAGCAATACCGTTGCATCGAGCACCACGACCGTTCCTAGATTAGTTTAAGTTTAACTTTAGTTTAAATTTGATCATTCAAAACCTTGTAATATATAACAATTTTGAATGAGTTCGATGGTTTTCATGTAAATTTAAATTTTTCAAATAACTATTTGGGGGACGCGACTAGACAATGACGCCTTCCAAAAATGGCACCACGTGGTGGCGTCCGCCAAAGCACAAATCCGACGCTGTTTGGGGGAGCTTTGGGGGGCAGGGCTGGCGATGCTCTTAGGATATGCCCTGGATCCGACAAATACTCCCTTAATAAAAGGCTCAAATAAGGGGTAAATCATCATCAACAAGGCGTAACTCCATTCAAAAATTGCCTCCAAACTCACAGAAATTGGGTAGATTGTTACTAGTTCTTACCTCATAGAAACTTTTTTCTACTGAATGTCCGGTATCGCTTGATTGTCCTGGTTGAATAATTCATGTTTATATTACACTATCACAATACAGGAGTGGCGCTCTCTGTCGATTTGTGCGTATGATTGTGGCACCTCAAAAACAAATTTCTTCAAGAAAAGTTCATATATTTTTTTTATTTCTCGAACTAGTTTACTGATTATGCCTTTGGTCAGGAAATTAGAATGATTCTTGAGTGAAAAAGTGCAAATAATGACAATAGATGAGACTCTATGGGTGCTCACTCTTGTTCTTTTCTCAGTTCTATTTTGTTGTTCGGTATCTTGCTTTTCATAGTTCGCATCTTTGCAACTTGCGATTTTTGGGAGAGAACCAATTGTAAATTGATAAAGATTATGAATTGGCCAACCAAGTTACCCACCCAGCTAAACCGTCTCTGCCCGCAGAGCGACCCAGTGCCTCCTATCTGGACTCACTTTATACCTGAAACTCTACATCTACTCTGCCAATATTTTGGGATTTGATGATGGCTTATTGTTGAAGTATAAATATATTGCCTAGTCTCTTCCATAAGATCGCTATTTTGGTCGCATTGGCTAGAGCATGCAATTCCTCATGGTATCAAAGCCAAGAGGTCTTGAGTTCAAGACCCGGCTGGAGCAATATAAAATAAAAATATTGCAGCCCACTTTTGGTCCATGTTTAGGCCTGAAGGAGCCACACGTGAGGGGGAGTATTGAAGTATAAATGTATTGTCTAGTCTCTTCCATAAGATCGGTCTTTTGGTCGCATTGTCTAGAGCATACAGTTCTACACTTAAAGCGTCAAAGAGAAGAAAACATCTACATATTCACCCTCATAGTTGCCTTTATATCCAATTCTCATTTGTCTTGACATAAACTAGTAACTACATGCAAATTTTCCTATAATAAATTATGAGCGGTCTCCATTGAGGTTAACCTTTTGTACTAGTTTCTATGGAGTAAACCTCGACATTCCTCAGTTCAAGGCAGGTTTAGGCCGGGATTGATAAAGGCCAACAAGAAGATTTTAGGCTTGAGCTCAGCCTGTCCCAAAGCAGTGAAATTATACGCTTATTTTGAATTAAAAATATCATTTTTGGTATAAAATCATATAGAAGTATACCTATTTTTCAAGTAGAAATATGAAAATGCATGTTTTGGGGCCTAGTTTGGTGTTTCGGGCAGGGCTCACCCCTCCCATGTCTCTAACCTCATTGCGGTTAAGTTTTGATGTACTATCAAGATCTTGGATGGTAGGGTGACTTGGACCTAGAAGGTGGACTGCGCGGATGGCTCTCTAGTGAGTGGTGTGACGATGGTGGTGGCTTTTGTTGGATTTTTGGCCTTTTTGGCCCAGCCTATAAATGCTAAGTCCAATAATTCCTAAATCCTAGAGGCCCATGTGGCCCATTCATGCATGACAAGGGGTGGGACAAATGTTTAGTCCCACCTTGCTAGTTTAGAAGGAGTTGGACCAACATATAAGGTGAACTCTTCTCCGTGTGGTAAGAGTGTGTGAGAAGAAGGCTCTCTCACGCGCGCTCCTCCTCTTCTGCCGCCTGCCTCGCCACGCCTCGCCTCGTCACGATGCGCGTGCACGCCGCGGTTTGCGGAATGTGCCTCGGTGCCGAGCCTTTATTTTTGTCACGCATGACTAGACTATAGAACTGAACGGTCACGTGGAAGCTGAAACAATTTGCCTGAGTGGAAAATGAATATGAGACTGTTCGGTTCGTCTTCTGGTGGTTCATTTCGCCTCCCGCACTGCCTGTTCGCCTCCCTCTGTGGCTATAAAAGAGATGTCGCTCCTCTCTGCGAACACACAGCACACAGCCACTGTTGCCTCCTGCCTCCAAAGCTTTGCGCTGCCTCACAGTCTTCCTCATCCTGTCTTGCAGCGTGCACTGCGAGCCGGGACAGTAGGCCTCTGGAACCCCATCTCTTGCGATCCTGTATGGGAGAGAGGCGATAAGGTTTTTGGGGAGCGCTCTGCGCGACTACTGGCGAGTTCTTCATCACGGACGCCCACGAGGACGACGTCTTCCCCAACGAGGACTTTTTCCCCGACATCAACAACCTCTTCGGCGACATGTCTCTCACTGACGATAACACCAACGGCAGTTCTGCATCCGCACCTGCTCCAACACCGTATGTCTTCCTGATCTTCGCTTGTGTGCTTCAATTTCTCGGACTAGCAATCGATTTAGATATGCTAGATATGCTTTGTTCATACCGTTCTCTTTTAAATGTGGTTTGTTTGATTTCCATGTCTCCTGCCATATTTTGTTCACTCTTTTCATGGATTAAATCTTCTGGTAAATTGCTGATTCTTCCAACAATCCAAAAACCTTATGCTTTTCATAGGCAATTTTCCCCTGTTGGCTATGCCGCGTCTCTGAAGCCCCCGGTTTTCAAGGGCGTCAACTACAAGAGATGGCGTGCAAGAACCATCATATGGCTCACCACCATGAGATGCTTTGATGCATCTAAGGGCAAGCCTCAGAGAGAGCTTACTCCTATTGAGGAGAAAGCTTTTGAGGAAGCCGACACCCTCATGAGAGGTGCTATTATCAGCGTTCTTGGCGAGAACATTGTTGACTCGTACCTGTCCCTCACTACGGGCAAGGACATGTGGGATGCGCTCGAGGCCAAGTTTGGGGTCTCGGACGTAGGCAGTGAATTGTATGTCATGGAGCAATTCTTTGACTACAAGATGACTGATGAGCGCGGCATTGTCGAGCAGGCTCATGAGATACAGTCCATTGCTAAAGAACTCGAGCAGTTCACGTGTGTGTTACCGGACAAGTTTATTGCCGGAGGCATCATTGCCAAGCTTCCTCCCTCGTGGACGAATTTTGCTACTTCTTTGAAGCACAAGAGACAGGAGTTTTCTGTCATTGATCTTATTGGGTCTCTTGATGTGGAAGAGAAGGCGAGAGCAAAAGACACACATCCTCGAGGTGCCGAGGGAGGTTCTAGTGCCAATGTGGTATAGAACAAAAACTTCCAATCTCACAAGTCCAAGAAGAAGAACAAATTTGATGGCAAAGGAAAGTTTGATGGGAAGAACAAACCATCACACTCCACCAACTTCAAGAAGAAGACCGATAAGAGGAAAGGAGCATACCATGTATGTGGCGAACCTAGACATTGGGCACCTAGTTGCCCAAACCGCTTTGACAAGCGTCATGGGAAGAGCGGCAAGACCGCAAATGTTGTCATTGGCGATGCTGAGATAAAGGACTCTGGGTATGGTATACTTCCTACTATCCTTTTAGTTTGTCAGTCTCCTAATTGGTGGATTGACACCGGCGCTAATGTACACGTTTGTTCTGATATTTCCATGTTTTCCTCTTATCGGGTCACAGGGACTTCCTCCGTGTTGATGGGAAACGGCTCTCATGCTACTGTTTGTGGTGTTGGTACGGTCGATCTGAAGTTCATTTCGGGAAAGACCGTGCGGCTGAAGAACGTGCATCATGTTCCCTCAATCAACAAAAATCTTGTTAGCGGATCTCTTCTATGTCGGGATGTCTACAAAATAGTTTTTGAGTCCAATAAATTTGTAGTATCCAAGTTTGGAAACTTTGTTGGTAAAGGCTATGAGTGCGGGGGCTTGTTCCGCCTATCCTTGTCAGACATTTGTAATAAAGTTGTTAACCATGTTTGCAATGATAGTTTATGAAATGTTTGGCATTCAAGACTTTGTCATGTTAATTTTGGTTGTATGACGCGGCTACCTAAAAGGAATTTAATCCCTGAATTCCCTATTGTGAAAGGCTCCAAGTGCCAAGTGTGTGTGCAAGCTAAGCAACCTTGCAAGTCTCATACGACTGCGGAGACAAGAGATTTGGCACCGCTAGAGCTTATACATTCAGATCTTTGTGAGATGAATGGTGTTTTAACAAAAGGTGGAAAGAGATACTTCATGACTCTGATTGATGACTCCACTAGATACTGCTATGTGTATCTTCTGAAATCGAAATATGAGGCTCTGAACTTCTTTAAAATCTATAAAGCTGAAGCAGAAAACCAACTTGATCAAAAGATCAAACATCTTAGGTCTGATCGTGGTGGAGAGTATTTTTCCAACGAGTTTGATTCTTTTTGTGCGGAACATGGTATAATCCATGAGAGGATGCTTCCCTACTCACCTCAGTCAAACGGGGTGGCTGAAAGAAAGAACTGCACTCTAACTGATTTGGTTAACGCCATGTTAGATATGTCGGGTCTTTCTTAGGCATGGTGGGGGAAGCTATATTGACAGCTTGTCATGTCCTAAACTGAGTTCCCACAAAGAACAAAGAAATTACTCCATTTGAGGAATAGGAGAAGAAAAGGTTAAAACTCTCTTACTTACGGACTTGGGGTTGTTTGGCCAAAGTCAATGTGCCAATTCCCAAGAAGCGCAAGCTTGGACAAAAGACTGTTGATTGTGTTTTCCTAGGTTATGCTTTCCATAGCATTGGGTACATATTCTTGATAGTAAAATCTGAGGTACCTGATATGCTTGTTGGTACGATCATGGAGTCGAATGATGCGACTTTCTTTGAGGATATCTTTCCTATGAAAGATATGCCTAACTCATCGAATCAGGAGATGCCCAGTTCATCTAGACGGGAATTAGTTAAAATTCCTGAACCCACCATTCCGATAGAACACTTTGAAAATCCTGTGGAGAATGACGATGAAACTCCTAAAAGGAGCAAAAGACAGAGGACTGCAAAGTCCTTTGGTGATGATTTTATCGTGTATCTTGTGGATGACACTCCTAGTTCCATTTCAGAGGCCTATGCATCTTCATATGCTGACTACTAGAAGGAAGCTGTTCGCAGTGATATGGATTCCATCTTGGCTAATGGAACTCGGGAGATTGTCGATCGTCCTTACGGGTGTAAACCTGTAGGGTGTAAATGGGTGTTCAAGAAGAAGCTTAGACCCAATGGTACCATTGAAAAGTATAAGGCACGCCGTATTGCTAAGGGTTATACCTAGAAAGAAGGCAAAGACTTCTTCGATACTTACTCACATGTGGCCAGATTGACCACCAGTCGAGTACTACTTTCCTTGGCTGCCTCACATGGTCTTCTCGTTCATCAAATGGATGTTAAGACGGCTTTCCTAAATGGAGAGTTAGATGAGGAAATCTATATGGATCAGCCGAATGGATTTGTGGTAGATGGTCAAGAAGGAAAGGTGTGCAAGTTGCTGAAGTCTTTGTATGGTCTTAAGCAAGCACCTAAGCAGTGGCATGAAAAGTTTGAGAGAACTTTAACTGTTGTAGGCTTTGTTGTAAACGAGGCTGATAAATGTGTGTACTATCGCCATGGTGGGGGCGAGGGAGTCATCCTATGTCTGTATGTTGATGATATCCTGATATTTGGGACCAATCTTGAAGTCATCAAGGAGGTGAAAGACTTTCTATCTCATTGCTTTGAGATGAAAGATCTAGGAGTGGCCGATGTGATCTTGAACATCAAGCTACTGAAAGATGTTGATGGTGGGATAACACTGCTTCAATCTCACTATGTGGAAAAGATGCTGAGTCATTTTGGGTATAACGACTACAAATCTTCTCCTACACCATACTATACTAGCATGTTGGTTCGAAAGAATCAGAGAGATCCTAAGGATGCTAAGGATCAGCTGAGATACTCTCAGATTATTGGCTCGCTTATGTATTTAGCCAGCGCCACAAGGCCTGATATCTCCTTTGCTATAAGCAAGTTGAGTCGATTTGTGTCAAATCCTGGAGATGTTCATTGGCAGGCCCTTGAAAGGGTTTTGTGCTATTTGAAAGGCACTACGAGCTATGGAATTCACTACTCTGGGTACCCAAGGGTACTTGAAGGGTATAGTGACTCAAATTGGATTTCTGATGCTGACGAGACAAAGGCCACGAGTGGTTATATGTTTACACTTGGTGGTGGCGCTGTTTCTTGGAAGTCTTGCAAGCAGACCATCTTAACGAGGTCAACTATGGAAGCAGAACTCACATCATTAAACACAGCCACTTTTGAAGCAGAGTGGCTTCGTGAGCTCTTGATGGACTTGCCTGTGGTTGAAAAACCAATACCCGCAATTCCTATGAACTGTGATAATCAAATTGTGATCATCAAAGTAAACAGTTCTAAGGATAACATGAAGTCATCAAGGCATGTGAAGAGGAGATTAAAATCTGTCAGAAAAATGAGAAACTCCAGAGTTATTGCGTTGGATTACATCCACACATCTAAGAATTTGGCAGATCCCTTCACAAAGGATCTATCATGAAACGTGATAAATTATGCATCAAAGGAGATGGGTATGAGACCCACAATATGAGTTGTCCATAGTGGTAACCCACTCTATGTGATCGGAGATCCCGTGAATTTGAATTGGGAGACAAGCTGTTGGTCAATTGAGAGGAGAGTATCCCTACTTTGTATAATACCACTCCGTGAAGATGCAGTACTCTCCTAATCTGCAAGGCAGGCTGATTTTATCTTAATATGTTCTAAGTGGCTTACTTAAGCAGAGATGTTGTCCTACAGAACATCTTTTGAAGAACATACCTATGTGAGTCTAACTGTTAAACATCGCAGTCTATGAGAGTTGGGTGCTCTTTAACAAACTCATGAAAGGCCTCGGAGTATGACGTATAAGCTCCAAACCGCGGGGAAGTCCCACGGCAGCCTAGTATCAGTCAAAGCTTTGTGTGAAACTAGATTCGCAGAAAACTTGCAGTTCAAGGCCTAGTCCACTGTTCAAGTACTAGTCTAGTGTAGCATAGAGATCTAGGTGGAAGTTCAACTTAACAGTCTCCACTGCAGCACTGGTATATAAACAATGTTTTGAAACCTAAGGCAACTTTATGCGCCCCTAGGATCTGGTGGGGGATTGTTGGATTTTTGTCCTTTTTGGCCCAGCCTATAAATGCTAAGTCCAATAATTCCTAAATCCTAGAGGCCCATGTGGCCCATTCATGCATGACAAGGGGTGGGACAAATGTTTAGTCCCACCTTGCTAGTTTAGAAGGAGTTGGACCAATATATAAGGTGAGCTCTTCCCCGTGTGGTAAGAGTGTGTGAGAAGAAGGCTCTCTCACATGCGCTCCTCCTCTTCCGCCGCCCGCCTCGCCACGCCTCGCCTCGTCACGACGCGTGCGCGCGCGCCGCGTTTGCGGAATGTGCCTCGGTGCCGAGCCTTTCTTTTTGTCACGCATGACTGGACTATAGAACTGAATGGTCACGTGGAAGCTAAAATAATTTGCCTGAGTGGAAAATGAATACGAGACTGTTCGGTTCATATTCTGGATGTTCGTTTCGCCTCCCGCGCTGCCTGTTCGCCTCCCTCTGTGGCTATAAAAGAGAGGTCGCTCCTCTCTGCGAACACATAGCACACAGCCACCGTTGCCTCCTGCCTCCAAAGCTTTGCGCTGCCTCACAGTCTTCCCCATCCCGTCTTGCGGCGTGCACTGCGAGCCGGGACAGTAGGCCTCCGGAACCCCGTCTCTTGTGATCCTGTACGGGAGAGAGGCGATAAGGTTTTTGGGGAGCACTCTGCGCGACTACTGGCGAGTTCTTCATCACGGACACCCACGAGGATGACGTCTTCCCCAACGAGGACTTCTTCCCCGACATCGACAACCTCTTCGGCGACATGTCTCTCACTAACGATAACACCAACGGCGGTTCTGCATCCGCACCTGCTCCAACACCATATGTCTTCCCGATTTTTGCTTGTGTGCTTCAATTTCTCAGACTAGCAATCGATTTAGATATGCTAGATATGCTTTGTTCATACCGTTCTCTTGTAAACGTGGTTTGTTTGATTTCCATGTCTCCTGCCATATTTTATTCACTCTTTTCATGGATTAAATCTTCTGGTAAATTGATGATTCTTCCAACAGCTTTTCTCTTTGTCCATGGGGATGGCAAGGAGAAGGGGTGGGGTATCATGATCCCAATGGTGCTTTGTTAGTGGCGTTGTGTAGATCACATCATGGAGATATGGTTTGGTAGCAGCAGGCGGTTCGTGGGTATTGTGGTGTGGTATGAAGGGTTTTTTAAGAGAAAGCCCATTTTTCCAGCGTCATCGACGACAATGCCCGTGGATGTTGAGTCACTCTTGGGGACACTGTTATGGTCACCTTCCCCATGTCAGGCTCGAAATAGAAAACCCATGCGTTGCATCCTCACCCTTTTGGGGGTAGGGATGAAAACGGAGCGGAAATGGACGAAACTAAGTGGTGCCATATTTGTTTTCATATTTTTATGTGGAAGCAGTAACGAATACAGAAACACCGGAAACAAATATGAAAATAGATCCTTCTGGAAACACACATGGAACAAATACGGTGTGAATACAGACGAAAAGCGGATGATTATTGGAACTAAAAGACCACCTGAATCATGCAGCAAAACTCAAGCAAATCAAGTAAATCGAAAAACTTGTTCCCCAAACCTGTCAAGATTACTCAGTGTAATGGGGGAGTAGGGGTGGGTTTCTTTGATAGTTCAATATGACAAAGTCACATATTAGGCATGCTAGATTGGCTATGCAAAAAATAACAATAAAACAGAAATTCCGTATTAGCTGGAAATGGAAACTTCCGTTTTCGCATCTGTTCCGTCGGAAAACGCCGTTCCATTTCTGTTTCCACTTCCGCCAAAAAATTTCTATTTCCGTTTTCGTTCCCGTTCCACAGATTTCCATTTCTGTTTTCACATTTTCATTCCGTTTCCGTTTTTTATGGAAAATTCGGAAAGTTTCCGCTCCACTTTCATCCCTATTTGGGGGTGTCATTGTGGAGCTCTGATGCCTTTCATTTCTGTTGCATTGTCATCGTCTGGCAATTTCAGATCTTGTCCCGAAAATCTTTTGGCTCTTGCATAGGGCGATCACAATGACCTCATATTTTATGTACGTGATTTAGTTGTCACTGCCCTTGGGCCTTGTTGTCACCTGGCAGGAGAGATGCTCCAAGGCCTGTGAGGAGAGGCGGCCCTCTTTGATGACATATTGGTGGGTGTGGTTCCATAAGGTCCGATGATTTCCCAAGGAGGCGAGGTGTCACCTCTAGTCAGTAGCCTTGGGTGTCTCTTGAAGGAAGTGTCTACTCCTGTATTTTTGCTCTTATCCTCAGTCTGGTTCATAAAATAATTTTCTACCAACCTTATGTCAGTGGACCGTGTAGGTTTAATTATAAAGCGTGATGAAAACTTGTTCCGATAAAAATTGTCCTCGTATGTAGGGGAAATGCACTTTTGATGTCATGTGCATATGCTCCCTTTATCTGGAAAATAAATTTTAAAACGTCAAAAGAAATTAGGAAAAAAATATGCACATGTACATCTCCATATTCTACATGGTCACGCAAAGTTTTATAAAAAATGGATATTTTTTGTGCCCTACGCAAAAAAGACGAAAACATGCATAGTTAAAAGGTCTATTTCAGTACCAAATTTTATCATTTTTACATAAACCATATAAAAATTCGGTTGTTATTCAAACAACTTTGTAGACACGTAGAACATGGACGATCATGCAAAATTTCTGTGGCATGCATGAACTGCTCCTAAGATGCCACCCCTGCCACTGGCTCTGCCAACTTACCCTCAAAATCCCAGCCTTGATCATATATGTTGTCATCCCGCTCATCCTCAACGATCATGTTCTGCATGATCACACAAGCAGTCATCACATTTCACATCCTCTCTGGGCTCTAAGTTCCAGCAGGGTACCGAACAATAGCCCACGTTGACTGAAGCACACCAAACGCCCGCTCTACATTCTTCCTAGCAGCCTCTTGCTTTTTAGCAAATATTTTGCATTTCTCATCTGTAGGGTTGCGCACTGTCTTCACAAAGGTTGGCCAAGATGGGTAGATACCATCAGCTAGATAATAACCCTTATCATGAGGGTTACCATTGATCTCATAGGAAATCTGTGGTGCAGTGCCTTCGGTAAGCCTAAAAAATACCGGAGAGCGATGTAGCACATTGATATCATTGTTTGATCCTGCCATACCAAAGAAGGAGTGCAAAATCCAAAGATCCTGTGAGGCAACAGCCTCCAATATAATGGTGCACCCCTACTTATGCCCTTTGAACTACCCTTGCCAACCAAAAGGACAATTCTTCCACTGCCAATGCATGCAGTCAATGCTGCCAAGCATCCCAGAAAACCTCCTACTCTCGTTGATGGACAAGAGGCGGGTAGTGTCATCCATGTTTGGCTCTCTCAGGTAATATTCATCAAACACCGCAATAACATCCTCACAAAACTGGTACATGGCTTCATGGCATGTGGACTCGCTCATACGCATGTAATCGTCAATGAGATCACCTGGCACTCCATATGCAAGCTGCCGAACGGCCGCAGAACATTTTTGGTAAGAGGAGAAGCCGATCTTACCAGTGCAATCATACTTGTCTGTGAAGTAGTCATCATAGTCTCTGACGCCATTGAGAATGATCAGAAACAATTCTCTGGACATCCTATAGCGACGACGAAATTCCTTTGCTTTATATATCGGCATGATCGGGTCGAAGTAGTCCTTGTACATGCGCACATGGCTAGCTTCTCGCTCGTGATCGACGTTGCCCTCCCGCTTCTTGGATGAGCCACCTCTGCGAGGTGGCATCAGGAAGTGCTCATTCACCATGCCGGCAGCGGCCACCAGAAGCTCGGTCTCGCCGTCCGACTCCTCATCAGACGACGACATGAGCACATTATCGAAGTATGCCTTGGCTGCGGCCCTGCGACTGCTTCTGTCCATCTACAAGGACGGCAAAAACCATGGTCAATTTCCACGCCACCGCCAACTACGCCCGAAGTTGAGAAGACCGGCGAACATACCTTCCTGGGCAAATGGTCGAGTAGGTTGTGGGCAGCGGGCACCGATGTGCCCCAAGCACCTCGCATGTGCGCCGCTGCTCACTGCCGATGCCGGCGGAGCTGCAGGTTGACGCAGTTTGTCAGCGACGAGATGTGGCAGCAGCTTCCGCGGCCGCGGCTGGTACGACGGTGTTCGCTAGCGTGGCGGCGGAGAAGGGAGGCGAGGGTCTGCAGAAGGCTTTGGCTAGTGGGATTGGACAACTATTTCTGGGTCGCTGGCGGGAGAGCCCGAGATGGCCTAGGGCGGACCTGAGAGGACGCGCGCGCTGTCCTGGGCCGACGCAAACCTGGCCCAAATTTGGGCCAAGCATGGATCGCGTTGAACGCGTCGGTCCAGTTGCGTCGGGCGCATGTGACGCGCGGGTCCAATTAAACGTGTTTGGACGCGCACGGACGCGATGCGTCGGCCCGCTGGAGATACTATGAGTCAGGCGCCACGAAAAAAAAAGCCGCCCCACAGGTCACCTGTGACAGCTGAAAAAGACTGAACCAGAACAAATAATCGTCGCCCGTCGGCGTCACGAGGCCAGGCCAACGTACGTTCCCACTCCACGGGCCAACAACCCAACACCGTCGTCACCCACGTGCCCCTCCCGCCTTCCGAACCGTCTGCAGACGGCAGCTGCCGCCGGCCGCCGCGATGTCGACGCCGAGCCTACGTGGGCTCACCACGCAACGGCACCTGAAAATGCGATCGCTCTGCGGCTATTGCTGTGATTATCCCGTATGATACAGAAGTTGCGCTCTCCATGGATTTGTATGTACGATTGTGGCAGGCTGGCAGCAAAGCTAGTGCTTGAACATCGCTTTCTCGTGGGAATGAGGGAGGCAAACCAAACAGATATGAATTTTTCGTCTAGTTATCTTGACACACGGCAGTGATTCGCCTCTGGTTTGAAGCATACGATGAGTTGCAAACTAAACAGTATGACATAACCCGATTGCTTTGATTTGCAAAGGCAAAGCCGGGTGATCAGAATTCAGAAATGCGACAAACCATGCACATGTCTGTTTCGGCACTCGGAAAGGAATGAGATATTAGCATTGGAGGTACAACAACTTGTTCTTGTCCATTAGAGCAAATTCATACAACAACTTGTAAAATGGGATGGAGTTCGGTGGCGGAGCTAGGAGGACCAGCAGGGGCCATGGCCCCCCCCCCCCCCCCCCCCTATGCCATGGTACAACAGGCAACATTTTATATTCCCTCTGATCCATATTACCTTTCACAAATATGGATGTACCTACTATCTAGACATATTTTAGTGCTAGATATATTCGTATTTGAGAAAGGTAATATGGGTTGGAGGGAGTAGCTAAGTATGATTTTGATAGATTTTTTAATGGAAATTAGTCTTTTTAGCCCTCCTAAATAAAAATTAGCATGTTTGACCCTCTTTAACCTTGAATCCTGACTCCGCCCCTGGATGGAGTGATACATAAACTTGCGCTGTTGTGCAAGGTTAGTCCAAACGATCCTAGTGTAGACACATCGCAGCATCTTTTTGCATAAAGTGTCGTTGTTGGTCGCGTGACATGTCAGGACGTGAATTGCTGGGCAAGATCTCTAACCTGAATGCGTTTGTGTGTGCTGACTTTATAATTACAGGACGATCGGATTATCAACATGAAGTCGTTTGTCGCAGTGTCAAGTTGTTTTGGCAACATTAGATCCTGTGTTCGAGTCCCCACCCCACCTAGAGAGTGGCGTCTGGGCAAATAAATCTGTCTCAACTTCACTCCCACACTGGTGACGACTTTCATGGCGGCGTCTCGGAGTTGATGGCAACGTGTGCTTGTCGATCTCTTAGATCGACAGCTTGGTCTTCTCGCCGTTCTTCAGATCTAGCGAGAGCTATTTCTCGACGTGTCGTTGGCGTTTGTCGTTATCCACGACAGCGCCGGAGGCCGGGGCGAGGTGGATGGTCTGGAGCGACGATGTTGGTCCAGAGGTGGTGGATTTGTCGTCTTTCCTTGACTTCGTCAATAGGATGCGGCAGTTCTTGGTCCAAGACAGCACGGATGATTGGCAACGACCGCTAGATTTGGCGAGTGTGGGAAACTCTAGGGATGATTCTCAATTTTTTTATCTTTTAGGGTGCTATCTGCAATATTTTCAGAATAACTGGTTTTTCCTAGTTATCCTATTAGTTTCCACGTTTGTGTATTCATGTAACTTGATTTTAAATTAATGAAATATGTGATTTTTCTAAAAAAAAAGCTAGCACCATTTTCATTTTTATTCTTCATGGACATATGGGACCCACGTATAAGGCAACACTAGGTTCGTATTTGCTAGGAAAAAATGTGTAAGGGTGTTTGCGCAAAAAAGAATGTTGCCACATGTTAGCACCGGGATCGTTTGGACTAGTTTTGCACAACAGCGCAAGTTTATGTACCACTTCACCTTATTTTGCAAGTTATTGTAAGAATTTGCTCCGAGTGGACAAACTGTTATACCCTCGATGCTAATACCTTAAAAGGAATCTTTTTTTTTTTTGGCCAGGAACCTCGAAAGGAATCTTAAATACATGCCACGCGCATTCTACTCCCTCCGTTCCGTTGTATAGGTTATGCACGTGTTCCTAGGTCATTATTTTGATCAACGTAATACAAGTCATATAGTATAAAATATATATCACTAAAAACTTCAAATGGTATAATTTTTATATTTGAAAATTTAAATTATATTTATGCATGACTTATACACCGGAGCGGAGGGAGTACTTGGAAATGGACAGAAGCTTAGATGAAGGATGCAACGTTTCATAGGAAGTTATGAATCGTGAATGCAGATACTTAAAAGGAATGTTCGAGGGTTGTATGCTGGCAATAACTTGATGAGCGACATGTATAGATACTACAGTAAGGAATGCTATGTTCGTCTGAAAATAATGATGAATATTGGTTGGAGTCCTCGTGGTTTTTATATAAACCATTCTCTTCTTTGTGGCATGTGTAATTAAGTTGTACCCTTTTATTTGTTGCTCTCTTCACTAATTAAAGAACCAGTGCTGACATATAAATATATAAACCCTCATCTACGAACAAGAACAAAAGAAAAACTAAGTTCTTATCCACGAAAGCGATTGATTTGTACTATGGACTCGGTGACACAATGATAACAAATAATCAACTAATTCTCTACAAGGTTTTTAACTAATAAATAATTACTACACACAAGTATAATATTTCCAAATAACTATAAAGATATTCCATAGCAAACAAATGGCATGTATAAATGTAGTGCAAAATATGATATAAGATAAGTATTCTGAAATGTTATAGAATTTTTTATGCAACCATGCACATAATGTAATCAAAACTTGAAGACTTTGCAGGTTGTACAAAATCTAGACTTAAATAAACCTGGATATATGGAGCATGTGGATTCTTCTTGGTAGACAAAGGTGAAGACAAGACGATTGAAATCTCTATATTTTCACTTATTGAATATGTGTAATAATATGATACATTTTGTATACAACATGATGTACGCAAAATGAGACAAATATTATGTATTGATGTAGTGAAAACTAAAATAAAAAAACATATTCTAAAGTTTTACAGATATTCGTACGCAATCATGCACATAATGTGGTCAAAACTTGAAGGTTTCGTAGGTTGTACAAAATGTAAACTTGAAAAACTTGGATATATAGAGTAGGTGCATTATTCTTGGTAGATTAGAAGGACACACTAAAAGTCAATAATCAATGTAAACTAGTTTTGATTGTCACTTTTGTAATATTCAGTAAAAGTGGAATTTAGTCCACAAAAGAAACTTGAATCACCAATCTTGTGTGCAGTCCAAGTTTTGTCAAAATCCAACTATCATCAACATGTTTTTGAGACATGTGTTTAAGAAATAATTAAATATAATATTTGATCAACATTCTCCATGATTATCTATTTGTGTGTCAATTGCACGAAAAGTGATAAATTCAACTAACAAAAAAGTGGTATGAAAACATGTTTCTTCAGGAAAATTCAAATAAAAGTATTACTTCATCGACACCATCTTCTTCATCACCATATTGAAGAGGGAATAGTTCATCTCTAGACTATGATATGGAAGTAACGATCAATCTCTCTCTATGTGCTTCACTAATTATAGTTACATGAGCTTTCTATCATGATTGTGACCATATTTGTATTACCCTATGCTGGATCTTTTGTTATTGAGATGACTTATGGAATGCAAATTGATAGTTGTTATTGATGTATTGATATATCCATATTTTTGTAGGTGAACACGGAATAAAAAACAAAGTTTTTCTCTCGAGTGCGCGAACAAAAGCAATATCTAATCTAGGTAGACATAAGTAGCAATTTAAGTAAGATTGTCATACACTTGAAAAACCCGAATGGAAATGATGTAACGTTGGTCGATGAAGTCCACTTCACGATCCAACTGATATAGCACCACAACGGGCGACACCTCCGGGATTTGCACAGGTACGGCATAGCAACGCCTCATCCGGCTTGATCTAGCAAGACTCGAGGGAGAGGTATAGGGGTTCTAACCAACATCATGAAGGGGTGGTGGTGGTGAGAGATCCCACGAGCAGGGTTCCGCCTACAATATGTAGGGGAGGGAGGAGGTGGACCGAGAGAGGAGGTGGCAGCTAGGGATTGAGGTAAGGCCTCCCGCACCCCTCCTCCTCTTTATATATGCCAAGTGGGCGGCGACTGGGAGCCAACTTCCCCTCCCCTAGGAGGGTGTGGCGCCTTGGACCATATAGGGTTGCGTGCCCCCTTTGGCTCCATGTGGACCCTCCGGGATAGGTGGGCCAAACAATGGAACCCACTAGCACCTTCTAAAATATTTCGGTACTCTATTAAAATCCCATAACTTTTCAAAAACCTAAATTCAACATTGTTTATATGAAACTTTATCTTAAGACAATTCTGAAGCTCCTCATCATGTCCTGGATCCCATCTGAGACATCGACCAATATCATAACTCACCATTATGAATACCCCAGAGCTACCCTAGTGTTACCAAGCGTTACATGTGTGATCCAACGTGTCCGAGAACATGCAGACATGACCGAGACATGTCTCTGATCAATAACCATTAGTGGGACCAGTATGTCCGTAATGTCACCGTCCTTGGGCCTTGTTGTCAGCTGGCAAGAGCGATGCTCCAAGGCCTGCGGCGAGAAGGTAGGCTGCCCTCTTCGATGATATATTCGTTTGTGTGGCGCCACGAGATCTGGTTATTTCGCTAGGAGGCGGGTGTCACCTCTAGTCGGTAGCCTTGGGTGCCTCTTGATTAATAGGGATGCAGGCAGACGTTCACCTAAACATGCAAAGTTGTCCGCTAATTAATCCCATTTTCAGTCACTTAATCACCCGTACTCCTACTTACCTACACGGCATCCCTACTCTTGAAGGAAGTGTCTACTCCAATTTACTATTTTTTGTTCATCCTTAATCTGGTTTGCAAGAGAATTCTCTCATTACCTTATGTTGGTTGGACAGTGTAGGTTTACTTATAAAGGGAGATATAACCAGATTAAAATTAGCTACTCTTACTTCAACAAAAACTTGTTTCAATAAAAGTTGTCCTAGAGAGTAGACATAAAATTAGCTAGAGAAGCACATGTTCAACGAAACGGTTTCAAAGTGATGTCTCTGTATCACGATCAAGAAGCAGCATCCTCGATTAATGGCAACAAATAAATTTTTCTTTGGCCATGTATTATTTTCGATTAGGGATGGATCGGAGATTCGGTTTTGGGATGATAAGTGGCTAGGAAATGCTTCACTCCGAGAACAGTATCCGGCATTGTATGCGATTGTGCATCATAAGGGTGATACACTCGCCCATGTGTTGGGGTCTAATCCCCCAAACGTGACGTTCAGAATGACTTTATTTGGCCCCAGGCTAGTAAGTTGGGAAGCCTTGCTTTTACGTTTGGCTAATATACAACTAACTACTGGGAAAGATATATTCCGATGGAACCTCCATGAGAATGGTAAATTCTCGGTGGCTTTTTTGTACAATGCGTTGATTCTACCGAACTCACCAGTTTATGACAATAAGAAAATCTGGAAGATGAAAATACCTCTTAAAAACAAAAAAAATTGCATGGTATTTACGTCGAGGGGTTATTCTTACTAAAGATAATCTTATTAAGTGGAATTGGCATGGTAGTAAAACATGTGTTTTTTGTTCACAAGATGAGACAATTAAACATTTGTTCTTCTAATGCAACTTTGCTCATTCTATATGGTCAGTCATCCAAGCAGCTTCAGGCTTGTATACTCCTACTAGTATCGCCAATATCTTTGGGAATTGGTTACATAGTATAGATTATAAGTATATGATTCTTCTTCGGGTGGGAGCAATGGCTTTGATATGGTCACTCTGGCTATGTAAAAATGACAAAGTTTTTAATGACAAAAATTGTTCTCTCTTGCAGGTGATCTGTCGGTGCACTGGAACTCTCCGTATATGGTTGCAGCTTCATCGTTTGGAGGACCACGACCTCTTTACGGAGGTGTGTACGAGGCTAGAGGATACTGCGAGACACCTATTTTCTCAACATGGATGGCAGCATAATCTACGGATTGAACCGCCCCCTTCATAGGCGTCTTACAATTTCTCATGATGATATGTAATTCGCCTTTTTATTTTTTAGTGCATGATTCAGAGCTTGTCGTGGTGCAGCTGTGTACATCTTGTTATGCAGAGGCCAGGTGTAATACTGCTTAAAACTCTTTAAGTAATAAAAAGCCAATTTTTGAAAAAACACCAGCCCTGCTGTCACTTTGGGCATCTGATTCAGAGTTTCAGAGTCAGCCGCCACAAACAAATATAGGCGGACCCACAGGTCAGTAGGTCACCTGTGAGAGATGATGTCTACGCACTTCTATTCTTGTAGACACTTGTTGGGCCTCCAAGTGCAGAGGTTTGTAGAACAACAGCAAGTTTCCCTTAAGTGGATCACCCAAGGTTTATCGAACTCAGGGAGGAAGAGGTCAAAGCTATCCCTCTCAAGCAACCCTGCAATTATGATACAGAAAGTCTCTTGTGTCCCCAACACACCCAATACACTTGTCAGATGTATAGGTGCACTAGTTCGGCGAAGAGATAGTAAAATACAAGCGGTAGTGATGATTATAAGTAGCAAACGTGATGTGAAATAAATATCGCTGCGAGCAAACATGTAACAAAATAGCAAGTAAACGGTATGCAAAGCTTGGAAACAAGGCCTAGGGATCATACTTTCACTAGTGGACACACTCCCAACAATATAACATGACTGAACAAATAACTTCTCTTTGCTAAGGCACTCTGAATTACTCTCCTATTGAATAACACTAATCATTGTGTAGTGGCTACAGAAGCACCCCTTAAAGTTCATCAAGTACTTGACAAACACCACTCATAGAGACATCCAAATCAGATCACAACTCAAGATAGAAATCATTGCAACTTAAACCAAGTACTAACACGGTGCACACACTGTCAACTTTACACCATGAAAGGAGGAATAGATCATTCAATACTATCATAGTAATAATTACTCTCATAATCCACAAGAGATCACGATCATAGCCTAAACCAAGTACCACCACGATGCACGCACTGTCACCGTTACACCATGGCAGGAGGAATAGATTACTTTAATAACATCACTAGAGTACACTATAATAATTAAGCATAGGAGTAGCATAATATCTGAATAATAACATCTACTTGTTCAACATGATACAAAGCTCACGATCACATAAAGATCACATCATGGGAGAGAGAGGTGAACCACATAGCTATCGGTAGAGCCCTCAGCCCCGGGGATGAACTACTCCCTCCTCATCATAGGAGACAGCAAGGTTGATGGAGATGGCGGTGAGGTCGATGGAGACGGCGAAGACGGCGATGGAGATCGATGGAGATGGCTCCGGGGGCACTTCCCCGTCCCGGCAGGGTGCCGGAACAGAGACTTCTGTCCCCCGAAATTCGTCGGTGGCGGCGGCGGAACTGCGGAACTCTTTCTGGAAAATTGCCGACTCCTTTAGGGTTTTCCATCCCGAGGCTTTATATAGGCGAAGGGGCGATGTCAGAGGCCAGCCAGGGGCTCCTCACGCATAGCTCGCGCGGCCAGGGCCTGGGCCGCGCCAGCCCTGCGTGAGGGCGGCCTATCTCGGCCGTCCGGACTCGGAATCAGGTAAATTTTATGTCCAGAACGTTCGGCGTGAAATTCCCTACAACTTTGTATTTGAAGAGTTTTCCGTTTGACGCCGTCTTTGACCCGTAACGTGACCATCTTCGAAAAAAGTTCTGGTACAGATTTCTGAAAAGTCCCAATTTGACTCCAACAGGATTTCCACTTGTATTCTTGGTAATTCCTACACATCAAAGTGTAAAACAAGAACATTGTGCACTTTTGCAACTATTAGTAGGTTAGTCCAAATAAATCATAAAAGTGTCACAAAGTGTAGACAAAACATATAGCAATTGGTGTAAAACAAGCATGGAGCATCAAAAATTATAGATACGTTTGAGACGTATCAAGCATCCCCAAGCTTAACTCCTGCTCGTCCTCGAGTAGGTAAGTGATAACAAAAGAATAATTTTTGAGGTGACATGCACCTACACAATCTTGATCATATATGTAAGCATTGTGAGCTGGGATCATAAGAACTTAAAACATGGGCATGAAAGATATAATCTTGACAATAAAAACTTAGCAACCATGTTATAACATGAAAATGAACACAAACAAAAGATCATGAAAATGAAACAATGAAAGTCAAACGTGTGTTCAAATCATAAGGAAAAACATACAAATGGTTTTCAGCTTGTCCTTTCAAGAGAGCAAAACATAAATGCATAGGACACCTTCAAGTTTAAGAGGGCGACTAGATACAAATAATTTGAGAACAAGTGAAACCATGATCATGAATCAATCAATGAAAACTTTGGGACAATGCACATTATACTCAGAATGACAACTATGCTCTCTTAATGGTGCATAAAGATAGAAGGTGGTGACTCAACATAAAAGTAAAAAGAAAGGCCCTTCGCAGAGGGAAGCAGTGATTAAACATGTGCTAGAGCTTTTCATTTGTAAAACAGAGAGATAAAAATTGGTTTTGAGAGGTGGTTGTCTTTGTCAACGACTGGCAATGGGGTTCTTACTATCTTCCATACAAAAATGAAGCAAGTTTTTGAGAGAGAGAGATTGGCACTTTTGTGCTCTTTTATAAAGCTTGGCACTCCTCCCCACCTTTTTTCCTTTCACAAACCATGGCTAACCGATTCCATCGGGTGCCCATGAACATTCACATTCCATGGAGGAGTGCCTTTTTTCTTTTCTTTTTTCCTTTTTTTTCTTTTTGGAATAAGCAATATGGAAGATAGCAAATCCGACCACTACGTCCCCATGAGCTGAAAACAGTGTCACAAAACGAGAAGTGTTTTGAAGGTTTTTGAAAGGTAGCACATGAAAATTTACTTGGAATGGCTTACAAATACCATGCATATGAGTTTATAGTGGACACAATGGCAAACTTGGTTTTTGGGAGTTGGATGCACGAGTAGAGCTCATACTCAGTACAAAATGAGGGCTAGCAAAAGACTGGAAGCGATTAACTAAGAGAGCAATAATGGCCATAATCATGCAAAGCGACAAAGTGACATTAAAAGAAGCATAAGATGGCATCAAAAGTCAAAAACTAAATGATCATAGAGGCTATTGGCGACTTTGTAAGAGTCTAACATGTGTGAGCATGCGCCAAGTCAACCCAAATAAAGCATCAAGGAGAAAACCAAAATAATGCTTCCATACAATAAAAAACAACGCATGATTTTTTTCAAAGGCTCATTAAGCAATCTCAGTTATTTGAGACAAGTCATGCTACAGCAAAACCACTAAGCATACTATCAAAAATACATCAAGCACGACATGCAAAAGCCTAAGCCGCAGTCTACACAAGCTCCTTCTTGTACCACTATTTTGCACAAAGCTTTTTCTCTTTTCCAACACCATTTGAATTTTTTATAGACACCTCTTTTGATGAAAACCAATAAATATCAGAGGCAAAAATACACCTTGATGAAAAGATATGACAAGGTCTGAATGCAAATCAAGGCGAAAACGAAAACCAAAAGCAGTAGCAGAAAAAGAAGAACACTCATTGAACGATAAGAGTGAAAACTAGAGTGTTCTTGGCAAATGAAAAGCGAGTTCATCTCCTCCAAAAGAAACATGATGTGATCTAACCATTTATTGCAGCAAACTAAACTAAACTAATACTGAAAACAAAAACAACTGACGCTCCAAGAAAAACACATAGTGCATGAAGCAATAAAAATATAGTGTCTTGAAAGGTGACCTGATTTTTGCCGATGAAGAAGGGGTGCCTTGGGGGCATCCCCAAGCTTTGACGCTTGTACTTCTTAGATATTTTTTTGGGGTGATGCATGGTCATCCCCAAGCTTGAGCTTTTGTCCATTCTTCAACTCATCTCATCATTCTCCAATCCCTACACTTGAAAACTTCCTTCATACAAAACTAAACACAAATCTATTAGCAACATTAGTTTAAGCATAACATATAATCAACCCTCTTTTTGCTTCAGGTTTCAACTCAAAACCACCACATATATAGCAAATACTACTGTAGCAACTTCTCTAAAAGTTCCGTGATCAAAAGAACTCAAAAGGAAGCGATAAAGCGGCAAACACAAATATTGGCAGAAATCTGTCAAAACAGAACAGCTGACAAAGGACGAATTTTCGAGGGATTTTCTGTTGCTCAAATCAAAAAGTGTTCAACTAACAAAAGTTTGGATATAACCTGGGGCATATGCACAAGAAATCGCAGGTCCAAAAGATATACAAAGAATTTTCACGAATTTTTACGGTGCAGCACCGAAAACAGTTTTAGGACAGCAACATCCCCAAATCTTACCTCACTCAAATTAGAGGCTTCTCTTGGCACAACAACGAAATAAAAAGGATAAGGAGCGGTCATTACAGTAGTAATGACTTCCAAGACTCAAATAAAAGAAAAGGTACTGAAAATAAAACATTGGGTTATCTCCCAAGAGTGCTTTTCTTTAACGCCTTTGAGCTAGGCGCAGTAATTTGCAAAGATGCTCATGTGGGCGCCATATAAGAGTTTGAGGCAAATGCGCCATATAGGAACTTAAAGCAATAGAGAGCATCAAAAAGCAAGTATGGAAGACATTTATATCTAAACCACTTCCTATGCATAGGAATCTTGTAAGAAAATAAACAACGAGGCACATAGTAGCAAGTATGGATAGATAAAACAAGTGCCAGTTCAAGATTTGCAACATAAAGAGGGGAAACTTAATATTGTTGAGATCCATCAAACCATGTTTCCCTCTCTCATAATAACTTTCAGTAGCATCATGAATAGAACTAACAATATAACTATCACATAAAACATCCCTATCATGAACCACATGCATAAAAGAATTAATACTCACCACAGGAACAATAGTAGTAGGAGCAAATTCAATAGAATAATTATTCTCATCACCATAATCATCATAAATAGGAGGCATATTGTAATCATAACTAATTTTATCCTCAATAGTAGGTGAACTAAAAATATTATACTTATCATCATAGCCATCATAAACTAGAGGTTTAGTATCATCACAAGCTAGAGAGCAACTATTTCGCAAAGCATATTCTTCAAACATATCATCATAAGAAGGAACATCACATATGGGAGATAAAATATCATCAGAGCAAATTTTCTCCACAAAAGCTGGGGAACTAAAAATATCATGCTTAACAAAACCAGCTTCCCCAAGCTTAGACTTTTCTATAGCATTAGTAACAATGGTGTTCAAAGCATTCATACTAACAACACTATTAGCATGCGAATAAAGCTCCAAAGGTTTTTCAATTTTCTCTTCAAACACTTCATATCTAAACTCAGGAAAAAGACTAGAGAACTCTTTGTTTTCCATTAAGCCTAACTAGTGAAAATAAAAACAAGAAACAAAAAGATATAATTGCAGAATCTAAAGGAAATAACTCCGAGCACTCACACAGGAGGATGCGAGTACCTTTTACCTTACCTCCCCGGCAACGGCGCCAGAAAAGAGCTTGATGTCTACGCACTTCTATTCTTGTAGACACTTGTTGGGCCTCCAAGTGCAGATGTTTGTAGAACAGCAGCAAGTTTCCCTTAAGTGGATCACCCAAGGTTTATCGAACTCAGGGAGGAAGAGGTCAAAGCTATCCCTCTCAAGCAACCCTGCAATTATGATACAGAAAGTCTCTTGTGTCCCCAACATACCCAATACACTTGTCAGATGTATAGGTGCACTAGTTCGGCGAAGAGATAGTAAAATACAAGCGGTAGTGATGATTATAAGTAGCAAACGTGATGTGAAATAAATATCGCTGCGAGCAAACATGTAACAAAATAGCAAGTAAACGGTATGCAAAGCTTGGAAACAAGGCCTAGGGATCATACTTTCACTAGTGGACACACTCCCAACAATATAACATGACTGAACAAATAACTTCTCTTTGCTAAGGCACTCTGAATTACTCTCCTATTGAATAACACTAATCATTGTGTAGTGGCTACAGAAGCACCCCTTAAAGTTCATCAAGTACTTGACAAACACCACTCATAGAGACATCCAAATCAGATCACAACTCAAGATAGAAATCATTGCAACTTAAACCAAGTACTAACACGGTGCACACACTGTCAACTTTACACCATGAAAGGAGGAATAGATCACTCAATACTATCATAGTAATAATTACTCTCATAATCCACAAGAGATCACGATCATAGCCTAAACCAAGTACCACCACGATGCACGCACTGTCACCGTTACACCATGGCAGGAGGAATATATTACTTTAATAACATCACTAGAGTACACTATAATAATTAAGCATAGGAGTAGCATAATATCTGAATAATAACATCTACTTATTCAACATGATACAAAGCTCACGATCACATAAAGATCACATCATGGGAGAGAGAGGTGAACCACATAGCTACTGGTAGAGCCCTCAGCCCCGGGGATGAACTACTCCCTCCTCATCATAGGAGACAGCAAGGTTGATGGAGATGGCGGTGAGGTCGATGGAGACGGCGAAGACGGCGATGGAGATCGATGGAGATGGCTCCGGGGGCACTTCCCCGTCCCGGCAGGGTGCCGGAACAGAGACTTCTGTCCCCCGAAATTCGTCGGTGGCGGCGGCAGAACTGCGGAACTCTTTCTGGAAAATTGCCGACTCCTTTAGGGTTTTCCATCCCGAGGCTTTATATAGGCGAAGGGGCGATGTCAGAGGCCAGCCAGGGGCTCCTCACGCATAGCTCGCGCGGCCAGGGCCTGGGCCGCGCCAGCCCTGCGTGAGGGCGGCCTATCTCGGCCGTCCGGACCCGGAATCAGGTAAATTTTATGTCCAGAACGTTCGCCGTGAAATTCCCTACAACTTTGTATTTGAAGAGTTTTCCGTTTGACGCCGTCTTCGACCCGTAACGTGACCATCTTCGAAAAAAGTTCTGGTACAGATTTCTGAAAAGTCCCAATTTGACTCCAACCGGATTTCCACTTGTATTCTTGGTAATTCCTACACATCAAAGTGTAAAACAAGAACATTGTGCACTTTTGCAACTATTAGTAGGTTAGTCCAAATAAATCATAAAAGTGTCACAAAGTGTAGACAAAACATATAACAATTGGTGTAAAACAAGCATGGAGCATCAAAAATTATAGATACGTTTGAGACGTATCAAGAGCCGAGATCGACCGAACCGGAAACAAAAAATGTTGCACGTCGGCGTCAACCTTTGGCAGGTGCCGTTGGCCACCGCGACGTTACGGGCGAGGACGGTGGGACCTCTTTTCGTCTGTTAGCGGCTCCGAAGGAGGTGCCGCATGCAGGAATGGATGGTGGGCCCATAGCTCACCTTCTCCTTCTTCCTCATTTCTTCTTCTTCCTCTTGCTTTCATCCCGTTGCCGCCAGCCACCACTGCCTCCCTCTTTGGATTCCCCCGCCACCGCCGCCGTCCGCAACCGCCTGCCCGCGCCGCCCATGCCAGGCGCCGCTCCCGCATCACCTCGGCGCCCCGCCCTCCTCAAACACCGCCTCCGTCGGTCCTTTGTGGCCCTGACCTTCCCTCTAACCTCCCTGGTAGCCCCTTCTTCTTCGTCGCTGGCGAGTTCCCACCCCTAACCCTAAGTCCAGCGAGACCCCACCCACCCTAAACCCTAAGTTTTAGTCCTCGCCTCCACCAGCGACGCCGCGGCGAGCCGCGTCGTCCCCATCTCCGGCGAGGTCTTGGCCTCACCTTCGACGGGACATCGCGACCAGCCACATTGTCCTGTCATCGGCGAGGTGGTTCCCATCGTCGGCCGTCGAGGAAGATGTCGTCCCGCTCCCGCACCCTCTCCTCCTCGCCGATGGGCCCGGCCCAGTACCGCGCGGACGCCTAGGAGGGTATGCGGCGTGTGTAATCCACGCCGCCCGCGAGCGGCATATAGGATTTCCGAGGACGGTGCGGAAGAGAGCTTGCGTCCGAAAATGCGACGCGGTAAGGCGTTACATGTCCACTTGTGTAGAAGAATACTATTCTGGCAGCAAGCTAGTGCAAACGAAAACGAGAGTGGAGCTCTCCATCGATTTGTACTCCCTCCGTTTTTTAAAATATGAGATGTTTTAGCTTTGTTAAGTAAATGTATCTGGACATCTTTTAGTGTGTAGATTCACTTAAATATACATACTAAAAATTGTCTAGATACATTTGCTTTACAAATCTAATACATTTTATATTTTAAAACGGAGGGAGTACAAATGATTGTGGCAGCAAGCTAGTGCTTGAACGTCGCTGTCTCCTATGAAATGAGGAAGCAAACAGACCAGATATGTACAGCTATATATCTTGGACAAACGGCAGTGGTTTTGCCTCTAGTTTTCTCTCTCTCATTAGGGCGAGCATACTTTGAGCTGAAACCGGAACGATGTGAGTTTTGGATATAACCCAACTGTTTTGAATTTGATTGAAAATGCAAAGCGGGGTGATCAGAAATGGGACAAACCATGCGCATGCCGTTTTAGGCACTCGGAAAGGAATCTTAAGTACATCCACGCGCATTTTATTTGGGAATGGACAGGAGCTTTAGAGGAAGGATGCAACGTTTTATAGACAAGAAGTTATGATTTATGAAAACTGGATGCAGATACTTAAAGGAACATTTGAGGGTTATGTGCTAGCAATGGCTAGATGAGCGAGATGTAAAGATACTTTGCTCCGTAAAATAGAATGTCTATAGTTTTTGGTTAAAGTTAATCCTTCTAAAGTTTGATCAATTATATAGAAAAATATCAACATTTACAATACCAAATGCACATAATATGCAAATATATTTTATGATGTTTCTAACAATACTGGTTTAGGATTATAGATGTTGACAATTTTTTTCAAAAGAGTTAGCCAAACTTCGTAATATTTTGACTTTGTCTAAAAGTTATAGGGACCCTATTTTAGGAAGGAGAGAATACTACAGCAAAGAATGAGTAAATGAAGAGTAATGTTGGTTGGAGTAACCCATTCTCTTTCTTTGTGCCATGTGTAAATAAATTGCACTACTTACTGGAGTCTTCTCTTCTCTTAATAAACGAAAGCATAAGTGTTGATAAAGAAGTATATAAGCCCACACCCTCCTCTACAAACAAGTACCGAAGAAAAACTACTCCAGCAAGAGTAAGTTGTTATGCAAGAAAATGTTTGATTTGCATGCAATCAACGGCGTAAAAATAATAAACAATCAACTAATTCGTTAAGATAATTTACTAGTTAAATAGTACCACACACAAGTATAATATTTCCAGTTAAGTAGAAGGAAACTCCACGGTTACGGCATAAATCTTTAGCAAACAAATGTTATGCACAAATGTCATACAAATTATGATGTAAGATACATATTCTGAAACGTCACCAAATTTTTTATGCAATAATGCACATAATGTGGTCAAAACTTGAAAGTTATGTAGGTTGTAAAAAATCTAGACTTAAATAAACTTGGACATATGTAGTAGGTGCATTTTACTCTGTTCGTTAGGTGTATACATTAAAATTAACAAATAGTATCTGAAGAAGTTTAGATTGTTACTTTTGCAATATTCAGTAAAATGGGAATTTAGTCTACCAAACAAAATCTTTAATCAGTAATGTTGTGTAGAGTATAATTTAAAAAAATTGTAACACATGTGTCTAAGAAACAATTATATACTACTTTTGATCAAAATTATCTATGATTGTCTCTTTGTGTGTCGATTTCATGACAAGTGATAAATACATCTAACATAAAAGTGGTATAACACCTAAAAATGTATTTCTTCAAAAAAATAAACATAATGAAGGGGTGGTGGTGGTGAGAGATCCCGTGAGTAGGGTTTCGCCTACAATGTGTAGGGCGGGAGGAGGTGGACCGAGAGAGGAGGTGGGGGCTAGGGATTGAGGTAAGGCCTCCCGCACCCCTCCTCCTCTTTATATATGCCAAGGGGGCGGCGACAGGGAGCCAACTTCCCCCCCCCCCCCTTAATTAAGGGGTTTGTTAGAATTTCCCCTCCATAGCCGCATGGTCTTAGGAGGGTGTGGCGCCCTTGGACCATATAGGGTTACGTGCCCCCTTCGGCTCCATGTGGA
Organism: Dactylis glomerata; assembly: GCA_007115705.1. NCBI lineage: Eukaryota > Viridiplantae > Streptophyta > Magnoliopsida > Poales > Poaceae > Dactylis > Dactylis glomerata. Next base: position 14,237,735 of record QXEO01000553.1, read on the forward strand.
CCCTCCTAGGCAGGTGGGCCGAATAATGGAACCCACCAGAACCTTCTAAAATATTTCGGTACTCTATTAAAAATCCCATAACTTTTCAAAAACCTAAATTCAACATTCTTTATATGAAACTTTATCTTTAGACAATTCTGAAGCTCCTCGTCATGTCCTGGATCCCATCTGAGACATTGACCAATATCATAACTCACCATTATGAATACCCCAGAGCTACCCTAGTGTTACCGAGCATTACATATGTGACCCTACGTGTCCGAGAACATGCAGACATGACCGAGACATGTCTGTGAACGGACCAGTACGTCCGTAATTGTCACCGTCCTTGGGCCTTGTTGTCAGTAGCAGGAGCGATGCTTCAAGGCCTGCGGCGAGTGGGTAGGCTGCCCTCTTTGATGATATATTGGTTTGTGTGGCGCCACGAGATCTGGTGATTTCGCTAGGAGGCGGGTGTCACCTCAAGTCGGTAGCCTTGGGTGCCTCTTGAATAGGGATGCAGGCGGACGTCCACCTAAATGTGCAAAATTGTCCGCTAATTAAACCCATTTTTCAATCACTTAATCACCCATACTCCTACTTACCTACTTAATCAATTCGTTTTCATCTAAACGGCTGTCCGCCTCGTCCACCGGCATCCCTACTCTTGAAGGAAGTGTCTACTCCAATTTAGTATTTTTCTTTCATCCTTAATCTGGTTTGCAAGAGAATTTTCTCATTACCTTATATTGGTTGGACCGTGTAGGTTTACTTATAAAGGGAGATATAACCAGATTAAAATTAGCTACTCCAACAAAAACTTGTTTCAGTAAAAGTTGTCCTGGAGAGTAGACATAAAATTAGCTAGAGAAGCACATGTTCAACGAAACGGTTTCAAAGTGATGTCTCTGTATCACGATCAAGCAGCAGCATCCTCGGTAAATCACTTCTGTCAACTACACCAGCCCTGCTGTCACTTTGGGCATCAGATTCAGAGTTTCAGAGTCAGCCGCCACGAACAAATAAAAGCGGACTCACAGGTCAGTAGGTCACCTGTGAGAGCCGAGATCGTCCGAACCGAAAACAAAAAATGCTGCGCGTCGGCGTCAACCTTCGGCAGGTGCCGCCGGCCACCGCGACATTACGCGCGAGGTCGGTGGGACCTCCTTTACACCGTCCGTTAGCGGCCCCGAAGGAGGTGCCGCATGCAGGAACGGTTGGTGGGCCCGCAACTCCCCTTCTCCTTCTTCCTCGTTTCTTCTTCTTCCTCTTGCTTTCATCGCGTCGCCGCCAGCTGCCACTACCTCCCTGCTTGGATTCCCCTGCCACTGCCGCCGGCCGCAACCGCCTGCCCCCGCCGCTCTTGCCAGGCGCCGCTGCTGCGTCGCCTCGGCGCCCCGCCCTCCTCAAATCACCGCCTCCGTCGGTCTTCTGCGGCCTTGACCTTCCCTCTAACCTCCCTGGTAGCCCCTTCTTCTTCGTCGCCGGTGAGTTCCCACCCCTAACCCTAAGTCCGGTGAGACCCCACCCACCTTAAACCCTAAGTTTCAGTCCTCGCCTCCGTCGGCGACGCCAGGGCGAGCCGCGTCGTCCCCGTCTCCGGCGAGGTCTCGGCCTCACCTCTGACGGGGCCCCGCGACTAGCCGCGTTGTCATGTCGTCGGCGAGGTAGTTCCCGTTGTCGGCCGTCGAGGAAGATGCCGCCCCGCTCCCGCACCCTCTCCTCATCGCCGATGGGCCCGGCCCAGTACCGCGCGGACGCCTAGGAGGGTACGCGGCGCGTGTCATCCACGCCGCCCGCGGGCGGCATATAGGATTTCCGAGGACGGTGGGGAAGAGAGCTTGCGTCTGAAAATGCGACGCGGTAAGGCGTTACATGCCCACTTGTGTAGAAGAATACTATTCTGGCAGCAAGCTTGTGCAAACGAAAACGAGAGTGGCGCTCTCCACCGATTTGTACTCCCTCCGTTTTTTTAAAATATGAGATGTTTTAGCTTTGTAAAGAAAATGTATCTAGACATTTTTTAGTGTGTAGGTTCACTCGAATATACACACTAAAAATTGTTTAGATATATTTGCTTTATAAATCTAATACATCTTATATTTTGAAACGGAGGGAGTACGTACGATTGTGGCAGCAAGCTAGTGCTTGAACGTCGCTGTCTCCTAGGAAATGAGGAGGCAAACAGACCAGATATGTAATCGTGTAGCTATATATCTTGGACACAACGGCAGTGGTTTTGCCTCTAGTTTTCTCTCTCTCATTCAAAGCATACTTTGAGCTGAAACCGGAACGATGTGAGTTTTGGATAAACCCAACAGTTTTGAATTTGATTGAAAATGCAAAGCGGGGTGATCAGAAATGGGACAAACCATGCGCATGCCGGTTTAGGCACTCGGAAAGGAATCTTAAGTACATCCGCGCGCATTTTATTTGGGAATGGACAGGAGCTTAGAGGAAATATGCAACGTTTTATAGGCAAGAAGTTATGATTTATGAAAACTGGATGCAGATACTTAAAGGAACATTTGAGGGTTGTGTGCTAGCAATGGCTAGATGAGCGAGATGTAAAGACACTTGCTCCTTAAAATAGGATGTCTATAGTTTTTGGTTAAAGTTAATCCTTCTAAAGTTTGATCAATTATATAGAAAAAATATCAACATTTACAATACCAAATGCATATAATATGCAAATATATTTCATGATGTTTCTAACAATACTGGTTTGGGATTATAGATGTTGACAATTTTTTTCAAAAGAGTTAGCCAAACTTCCTAGGGATTTTTATTTTCGTGCCCTCGGGTTCTTAGTTGTACTCAGTTTTATCCAAGCTCCTTAGTTTTTCCTCAGTTTTCCCCAAGCCCTTGTCTGAAACCCTCACAAGGAGCTCGGACGGGAGGAATCCCGTTCAGTTGATCGTTCCATACTGACGAGTGGGGCCGCGTCGTGTGGGGCCGCGTCATGTGGGGCTGGTAGAAAGGGACCACGTGGGACAGAACGAGACCGTATTTGGTCATACGAGCGGAGCGGGGGCCGTAGCGTGTGGGGCCGTAGCATGTGGAGCCGTGTGGGTCCGGGACGTGGGCACGAGTGGTTTCTGTCTCTTTCGCCCGGATTAGCAGTTTTCAATGCACCTTTTTCTTCTCTCTCGCTCGATCTCATTCATTCTTGATTGCCCAAATTGGTAGCAAATCTAGAGCAGCTTCTCCTTCTGTTTTTTAACGCCATTCATTTCTTTATGCCTTCGTTTTTACCTAATCAGGTAGGAAATCTAGGACACAAATCCAGAGAAAATATAGGATAAGCTGCATACAGCAACCAGCATAGCATAGATATATTCACAAGAGATCCAACAGTACTACCGATAGATCCAACATAAGCTATATTTTACAAGAATTTAAGCTTGGAAGCTGCGCAGGTGAATCTCAAGTGCTTTGTGTTGGGCCATGAACGCATGCACGTTCACGGTCGTTCCAACTCTAGCGCCGCATCTGCCAATGGATTCAGCATGGTTCACCAGACAGTTGAAGTCGGTGGCGCGGAGCTTCCTGTTGTAGAAGGAGCACATGTAAATGCCTCGAGCAAAGTGGTCATCCTAATGGCCGGACTGCAGCCTCCTGAGGACGTGACGAGTCTTGGTGTGGAAGGACTCGTCGTCGCTGTCAACGTCGCTGCTCTGCACTTGTCACGTAGCACTAAAGATCGTGCAAAAAACACGAAGTCAATTGCAACGATGATGGAACAGAGAGTGAACAAAAGATCATGCATGATAATATGGGCACGAAAAAAAGAGGTAGCCTCAGTTACATTGGACACACTTATATCCAGGATTTGAGTCAGTGAACCAAAGATCATGCACAACAAATTTATACACACCAATTGTTCACTGACCAAACCCTGAATCAATTTGTGCCCAAATATTTATCATCATCGGCATAAATTAACCGGATGGGATTGATTACTCACATAAGTTAACCGAATCTTAAACAAAAGCAAATCACAAACACTAATAACGCAAGATCTAGAACTAGAAACAGACAAACCCTAATAACCCACTACTAGGAAAACCCTTATCCATGGGCCTATTATCAGCGGCGCACTACGTTTCGGTGCTCCACAGATAAGTAGCCGTGACGCACCATATTGATGTGCGCCACAGATACCACCTGATGCGTGGCGCACCAAACAAGGGGTGCGCCACGCATATGTGGGCCCCAACGAGCACCATTCCCAGGGGTGTCAGGCCCCCACATCCGTGGCGCACGAAATGGGAGTGCGCCACGCATAGGGCAGAGATCAGTGGCGCACTACAGATCCATGCGCCACGGATATAAGTTGGTCCCTCCTTTGGAAAAGGTGGCAGGCATATCCGTGGCGCACCCCTTGGGTGCGCCACTGATATAGATATTTGTGGGGCACCATATTACTGTGCGCCACGGATATGTCGTGATACCTGCACACATATATGCACACATATATGCACACATACATATACATATACACACACATATACAGACACATATATGCACATATAAACACACATACACACATATATGCCATATACACACATATATACACATATATACACACTTATATATGCACATATGCACACATATACACACATATACGCACACATACACACACATATACGCATATATATGCCATATGCACACATACACACACATATATACACATATATGCACACATACACACACATACACACACACATATATGCACACATACACACACATATACACATATATATTCATATATACACACACATACATACACATATACACACATACACACACATATATGCCATACACACATATATACACACATATACACACATATACACACTTATATATGCACACATGCACACATATACACATATATACGCACACATACATACACATATGCGCACATATATGCCATATGCACACATACATACACATATACACATATATATGCCATATGCACACATATACACATATATATACACACATATACACATATATACATACTTATATATGCACACATACACACATATACACACATGTACACATATATATGCACATATACGTACACATACACACATATATAGGCCATATACACACATATATGCACACATATACATACATATATACACTTATATATGCACACATGCACACATATACACACATATATGCACATATATGCCATATGCATACATACACACACATATACACACACATATATTTACACATACACACACATATATGCACACATACATACACATATACACACATACACACATATATACACACATATATGCCATACACACACATATACACACACATACACACATATACACACTTATATATGCACATATGCATACATATACACACATATACGCACACATACACACACATATACGCACATATATACCATATGCATACATACACACACATACAGACACATACACACACATACACACACATATACACACATATACACATATATATACATACATATACACACATCTACACACTTATATATGCACATATACACATATATACGCACACATACATACACATATATGCACATATACACATATACGCACACATACCTACACATATACATATAATAATACATGTAATAATACATATACATATACACATATATATATATACACACATATACGCATATATACACACATATACAAACAAGCACACATAGGTCTTAAGAGGATTGATATGATAGTAATATCAATAAGAACTTATGTAGATTAGGGATAGCTCATACAAATAGAATGGAGAAGTTAAGCGTGCTCAGTCCGGAGTAGTCTAAGGATGGGTGATCTAGCGGGAAGTCAAGAAATTCGGTGTGATTTGAAAATGTTTCTCATGTGATAAAGTCCTCAAAAAATTGAAATACAATAGTTTTTTCATATTATTTTAATTTTTATGATTTTCAAAAAAAAATTGGTTTTTTTCGATTTTTAATTTTTTTTGAAAAAAATAAAATAAAAAACATATCTGTGGCGCACCAATTTTAATATTAGTGGCGCATCCTATCCGTGGCGGACTCCCCTTCGGTGCGCCACAGATATTATGCGTGGCGCAAATAATAGGGTGCGCCACAGATATAATGCATATGCGCCACAGATAAAAATTACCTGTGGCTTGATATGCGTGGCGCATGTTAGGTGCGCCACTAAGCCCCAAAATGGTGGCCCACAGATAGGGTTTCTCCTAGTAGTGATGCAAGATCTAACATAAAAGGATTGAACTAGGAACAGACGAACCCTAATAATGCAAGATCTAACACAAAATGATTTAACTAGGAACAGACGAACCCTAATAACGCTAGATCTAACACAAAAGGATTGAAATGGGATAAGAACAAGGGAACAAAGGGTTACCTCCGGCTCGTCGTCGACGATGCTGGTGTCATAGGGGTTCTCTGGCGCGACGTACGACACTGGTTCGTATGGGTCCCAAGCAACGGGGGCCTGGACGGGGGTGGCGGCCGATGCGCCGGCGGCTGATGCGCCGACGGCTATGTTTGAAGCAGCGATGGGGCCTGGACGGGGGTGGCGGCCGATGCGTTGGCGGCTGATGCGCCGGCGGCTACGTCGGAAGCGCCGACAATGGGCATCTCATTCTTCTCCATCGCCGGCGGTTTTCTTCGGGGTTTTTTCTTTGGTTGTGGAGAAGATGATGGGACAGGAGAGACGGTTGCAGTGAGAATGAGAGAGTGGACGAGCGTCGAGGGAGAGAAAGAGGGGCTCTATAAAGATGAAGGTGGCGTGTACCGCAACACGCGTCCGCTATGCACGGCTGCAGCATGCACCGCGACACGAGACTAACCCTAGGACATTTGGTGTACTCAGTTATAACCTCGGGCCTTATACAGAAATTTTATCTGTACTCAGTTTTCCCCTCGAGTACTTAGACTGGCAAGTGCAATATACTCAGTTTTTACCCTCAAGTAGCTGGTCAACAGAGAGTCAACAAATAAGATTAACATAGCTAATTGAGTCATTTCATGCGCAAAAAAATCCAAAAAAATAAAAACATAGTGGCACCTACTCATGGAGTCTTCCTACGCAACCTGCCACCTAGGAAACCTTAACAAACATAGATAAATCAAGTTTTACCATAAATTGTCACTTCTCAGAATCACTAGTAGCTATGAAGATGCATGGTTTTCCACTCAAACCCCTTTGCAAAACATCTTCCCCAAAACATAGTTGTCTAAATAAGGCCATAATTGTCACACTCAAGTATATTTGAATTGCAAATAATTTGATGTAGCCCAATATGAATTATATTGTACAAAACACGCATTTTCATTTTGTAATTCTTTTGTTTAAATCCCTTAGTCTATTTACTATTTACTTGCCCTTGGTTTCTTAGTACTACTCAGTTTGCCCTCAAAAACTGTCACAAATGCTCACAGAAGCTGAAACTTATCATGATTGTTGAGCCGTTGTCACACGGATCGACTCCACCACCCGTTGATCCACTGATCTAACGGGCAGTATACCCCTCTCTGTCTCTTTGTGGCTACCCCTCTCTCTCTCTCTCTTCGTGGCCACCCCTCTCTCTCTCTCTGTCGGTGGACAGTACCACCCCTCTATTTATGTGCAATAACGAGTTTGCCACGTAACTATATTCCCTCTATTTATGCATTATTTTCCGCGATCTAAAAGTGTTAAACTAAAAAGTGGTATAATTTTGGTGTAAACAAGAGACATACATATTTGCGGATTTCGGTGAATGCATTATTTGTCACCCCTCTAACAATTATCAACTCTCTTTAGCATTCCTTTTCTTTTAGGGAATATAGTTTGGGATATAGTTTTAGTCTGGTCTTTGCTCTGAAGCAACTGCCTTGCTCTGAAGCAGCTGCCTTGGCTCTGAAGCAGGGCCATCCCATTCTGGCATAGATCTTCTAGACTGCATGAATGAAACACTCTTAGTTAGTGAAAATCATGGTATTGCAAATCACTTAGTGAAAATATATTTACCTTTGATTACTCATTCTCATTGCTAGGTCAGGTCTCAAGGGCTGTGAGCAACTAGTGTACTTGTGTCCCTGAACCTGCAGTTACTACAAGTGATGGTTGCCATCCTTGATGTATCCTAGGTTTAGGCCCAAATTTTCCTTTCCTTCTCTTTCTTGTCTTCTTCCTTTCAGATGGTCTTGAAGGCTGGTGCATGATATCTTCTGTGTCAGTTTGTCCATCCATGCTGAGCAGGCATAGGATAAAACACAAGACTATGCTCTTCAAATACATTTCCTTTTTTAGGAAATAGGAACAAAGTCCTCAGGATACATCCTGGCCTTGTGGATTGCACTGACTGCATGGTTATAGGGCAAACCAGAAAGTTGCCACTTCCTACAGGAGCAAGTGTGTTTGTCTAGGTTTACCTCATGTGTATTTTTCCACTTTGTACCTGCCAAAGACCAACATCTGCTCTCTGTGGAGTGCAATCTCTGGCATATTTCTTCATGATTTCAAGCTTCTCTGCAAGCTTGGTGCTATTTCCCATGATGAAGAAGATGCACCATCTCTCTTGCCATCATACCTCACCATCTGTTTATCATAAATTCCCACAAGCATTGTCACAATTGGCTTGTTTCTCACATCAAGAATGTATTTGTTAACACTTCACTAATTTGACAACCAAGTCTGTTTACAGTTGGTGTCCATTGCCCACCTAGCCCAAGAGCTCACTGGAATTTTTGACAGCCACTCCCATGCAGCTGGACACTGCTTCTTCATTTCCTCCATTGCTAGGTCAAATCCATCTTTTGTGTAGGAGTAAGATGCATTGTCCATACACTTCTTCAAATCCTCTCCCCTAAACCCAGCTGTCTGGAAGTTGGCATATATGTGTCTTAGGCAATACTTTGAGGACAATTAGGAAAAACAGTGCTTACAGCTTTGAGTAGGCCTTTCTGCCTGTCTGACATTATTGTGTAGTAACCAAACTGTTGTAAGGGTCAATTGCCCCTAAGTGTGTTTTTGGTAATTAATGACAATCCCTATGGACTAATATTCTCATTGAGCTTTTTGTGAAGGAATTGTTCATAGGAATTGCTTGAAGTCCATGTGTTGGATTCAAGGCTTGGATGCCATGAAGATAACATATATCTTAAGTATTGGCATCAAGATCATTGAACAAGAAGAGATTCGATAGAGCATGAGTAGATACAAGGTTGACCAAGATGAAGAGAGAATAGTGGAATCAAGTATCTTCCCATGGGCTTACATCAAAAGAAGGATTCAATATGGCCCATGGGAGAATGAAATCAAATGAAGCTTCTTCATCAATGAAAGTACAAGGATGTCGCCTAGAGGGGGGAATAGGCGATTTAAAACTTTACGAGTGGCTTGACAAATGCGGAATAAAACTAACGTTTAATTTGACAAGCAAACAAACCTAAATAAACTAGGTTCACCTATATGCACCAACAACTTATGCTAAACAAGATAAGCAACTATGAGATAGCAAGATATATATAACTTCAAGCACGAAGGCTATCACAAAGTAAATTGCATAAGTAAAGGAGCTCGGTATAGAAATAACCGAGGCACGCGGAGACAACGATGTATCCCGAAGTTCACACCCTTGCGAGTGCTAATCTCCGTTGGAGCGGTTGGAGGCACAAGGCTCCCCAAACGCCATGGAGGCTCACCGTAATCTCCTCGAGCCCTCCCACCAAGATGGAAGACCCGACCACTAGGGACACTTGAGGGCGGTCACCGAACCCGTACAAGCTGGGGCAATCTCCACAACTCAATTGGAGGCTCCCAAGAATCGCCACTGAGGCCCACAAAGCTTGGGAAGATCTCCACAACTTAATTGGAGGTCCCCAAGTAATTGCCACGGAGGCACCACAAAGCTTGGGAAGATCTCCACAACTCAATTGGAGGTCCCAAGTAACCACTAAGCCACTAAGACGTCGTAGGGTTCCAAGAACCCAAGAGTAAAAACTCAACGAACTTTCACTACCGAATCTCTGAGGAGAACTCAAACCGATGCACAAATGCAATGGCAAGAACACACGAAGTGCTCAAATCCTTCTATCCCCAAATCCCACAAAGCAACAAATGCTATGGAGGGATATGAGAGGAAGAACAAGGGAGGAAATCCACAAAGAAATCCAAGATCTAGATCCAATAGGTTCCCCTCACAAAGAGGAGAAAGTGATTGGTGGAAAGTAGATCTAGATCTCCTCTCTCTTTCCCCTCAAAAAGATGCAAGAATTATGGGAGGGATGGGAGGAAGGGCAAGCTCTTCAAGGTTAACAATGGGAGAGAGAAATGGAAGAGCCAACCTCCAAATGAGGAAGAAGGGGCTTTATATAGCCCCCGCACAAAATCTGACCGTTAAAGGATTTTTAAACCCGGAATTTCCGGCCCGGGGGCGAATTTCTGCCCCCCTTATAAAATTTCCGGCCCAAATTTCCGCCCCCCTACTGGCAGGTGCACCAAAAAGACTTAGCAGAATTTCGCAGGGCCAGAAATTATGGAATTTCCGCCCCCCGCCCCCCGAAATTCCGGTCTCGGGGGCGGAATTTCCGGCCCTGGGGAAAACATCAGTACAAAAACGTCTATAACTTTTGCATCCGGACTCCGTTTTCGATGATCTTGGGTTCGTTGGAATCACCACAACAAGCTCTACAACTATATTCATAGAAACATCATAGTCCACAAAGGAGGATGAAGCCAAATGATAAAAGGTTTGACTTAGCTATAAAGAAGAACCGGTAAAACCTCCAAACACCAAAAGCGCAATAAGGTTCCATACGAAATCCGTTTTTTTGATGACCTAGAGCTTGTCATGGAAATAACCACAAGCTCTAGAACCTCACATGGATAAAAGCCAAAAAAGAACCAAGAAGATCATGCCAAGTATGCAAAGGTTTGAGCTCTCTCCGAACGATACAATAAGTTACTCACTCGAGAGCCTCTCTTAATAGTACGGCTACCAATCCTATAATCCGGTCCCCAAACTACACACGAGACCGGTAGAAGAGAAAACCTATCAAGAACAAACCTTTGCCTTGCAATCCACTTGAGCTAGATGATGACGGTCTTGACACCTCTAAGTTGGACTACCTTTCTTGATTGCGCTTGCTCGGCGGCTATCTTTAACTTGCGCTTCGACTTGATCAACATTGCACTTCATCTTCTTCCTTCTTAAGAATGATGTCTTGAGAATGCACATGAGAGTTCACTCCATCATCTTATTCCTCAAGACACAATCTAATAGGCTCAACTCCCTTGATCATCACATAGACTTCTTTATTTGCAACTTCTTACAACCTGAAACCAACAAATGGCTCAAGCGTTGTCTACGGACAAGTCCTACAAATAAAACTCGATGCAAACATTAGTCCATAGGGATTGTCATTAATTACCAAAACCACACATGGGGGCAAATGCTCTTTCAATCAAGATCAAGCGGGATGCTCAAGGCAAAGGTATGTCCTTGCTAGGTTTTCCTTTTACCGGTCTCAAGGTGTTTGTTGGGAGACCGGGTTATAGGATAGATAGCCGCACTATCAAGAGGGGCTTTCGGTTGGGTAACTTGATCTCATCGTCATAGGGAGCTCAATCCTTTGCATACTTTGCATCTTCCTAGTTTGTTGCTTCTTGGTGTTTCTCCATGTGAGGTTCTTGTCTTGTTGCTAGCTTTCCAACAAGCCCAAGTTCATCGAAAACGGAATCCAAATGCATCGTCTATTGCGTTTTCGAGTTGAAGAGTTTTACCGGTTCTTCACTTTGGGAGGTTTCACACCTCTCCACATTTGGTATTTTTCCTCTTGACATTTCTTGGTGTTTCTCTGCATAAAGTTGTAGTACTTTTTCTAAGCTTTTCAAAAAGTCCAAGTTTGCTAAAAACGGAGTTCGGATGCAAAAGTTATCGCGTTTTTCGTATGAGTGGTTTTGCTGTTTTGCAAATCCGGAGTGACGTCCGGAGCTGCTCCGGGCTGCTCCGGGCTGAGCAGTGGCCGGGTACTCGCTCCGGAGTATCGGCCGGAGCTGCTCCGGGCTCTGCTCCGGGCTGCTCCGGGCTGCTCCGGGCTGCTCCGGGATGACCGAAAAATCTCCCTAACGGGCAGTTTTCTTGCCCTATAAAAGGGGGCTTCTTCCCCAACGGTTTTCCAAGTGTTCTAGGGTGTTCTTGAGCCTTTCTCTCACCTCCATTGTTGCCCCTCTTGAGCTTGCTCCCTCTCTCTTCCCTCCAATGATTCTTGCATATTTTTGAGGGATTTGGAAGAGGAGATCTAGATCTACAATCTCCACCAACTCATTCCTCCTCTAAGTGAGGGGAACCTTTGGGATCTTGATCTTGGAGTCATTGGTTGACCTCCACCCTTGTTCTTCCTCTCTAGCTCCTCCATAGCATTTGTTGCTTTGGTGGGATTTGAGAGAGAAGGATTTGAGCACTTTCCCTTGTGTTCTTGCTTTGCATCCTTGCATAGTGTTGAGCTCTCCATTACGATTAGTTCGAGTGAGAGACCGTGAGCTTGTTACTCTTGGAGGGTGACCTCCTAGTTGGCTCGGTGATTGTGCCACGGTGACCTCTTCGTGGAAGATTGTGAAGAGGCCCGGGCTTCCCCTTCGTGGGAGTTGTGAAGTGGTTGTGGAGCTTGCCATCTCCGGAGTGGAGGAAAAGCTAACCATAAGAAGGGGTCCCTAGCTTCGTGGGGGACTCGGAGAAGAAGGTGAGCCTTCGTGGCGTTCGGGGGCCTTCGTGGTTACCCGCATCTCTCCAACGGTGATTAGCTTACTTTATGTAAGTGAACATCGGGATACATCTTCGTCTCCGCGTGCCTCGGTTATCTCTATACCCGAGTTTATTTCCTTGTGATAGCCATCGTGCTTGAAGTACTTATATCTTGCTTATCACTTGTGAATTATATCTTATGCTATCTTGCTTATATCTAGTTGTTGTTGTTGCACTTAGTTGAGCCTAGCATTTTAGGTCTTGTGCTTGAAGAAAATAAACGTTAGTTTAATTCCGCATTCCTTCACGCCAATTCCGTAATTCTTTTTAAAACGCCTATTCACCCCCCCCCTCTAGGCGACATCTCGTCCTTTCAATTGGTATCAGAGCAAGGTCTCTCCTTGTTTAGGCTTCACCGCCTTGAGAGTAAAGATGTCGGCTAGTTATTTAGTGCACAATGACACAATTATTTTTGATGGCACAAATTATATGCTATGGAGAAATCGCATGCTTTCTAATCTTCGGACTTTGTGTCCAAATATAGAGCGATTTCTAGATGTAGGCTTTTCTCCTCCGATGGATCCTCAAAGTCTATCTATAGAGGATGAGAAAAATTTACATCTAGAAGCTCAGTATTTAATGAAATTTTATTGTCTGTGAGCTCCATAGTTTATGTTTGCTTGATGGGTTCAAAGTGCAAGACATCTCATGAGATATGGACCAAGCTAGAAGAGTCATTTGGTGGGTCCATTTCTCTTGAGGTTGAAAGTGAACCCAAGGAGTTCTCTTCACCTTCACATCATGAAGAGCTCCAAGTTGCTTCCACATCGGTCGTGATGATTGTTCAAGTTCTTCCACTTCACCAACATGTGACTTGTCACAAGGTAATGATACGGTGAGTGAAGAAATCATATGTGATGTTGGTAGTCTTGTTCTTTGCACCAATGATTCTATTTCTATAAATCCTAATGGTGTAGAGAGTTTGGACCTAAACACTTCTTGCAAGAAATTCTTTACTCATTCTTGTGTTAAAGGTCCTTGCATATCTCCTAAAATTTGCTTGATTAAATTTGTGATGATATGCTTGTTTCTAGTTGTGACCATACTCAAAATGATTCTATTTCCTCTAGTTGTTGTATGACTAACCATGTAGAGGAAATTAAAGAAAAATTGGGTCACATAATTAAAGAAGAAATCAATAGAAGAACCAAGAAGGTTTCTATCAAGAGAAGGCAATGCTATGAATGCCACGAGTATGGACATCTCGCAAGAGCTTGTCCTACACTCGAAAATGAAGAATGTGCTTCTATTGAAGTTCCATCATCATCTACGCAAGTTCACATGTGCCTTATGGCAAGCGGTTCAAAGGTAACTCCTACTTTGAATCCCGACACATCTCCTTATGATGAGAGTGATGATGATGATGATAATGATGATGATAATGAAGCTTTCTTGCATGAGATGGGAATTGTGTATGCCTCTCTTCGTGGTAATAATGATGCTCGTGCTAAAGTCGAACACTTAATGGAAACCTTGTTTGACCACAAGGAGACCATTAAGGAATTGAACTCCCTTGTTAATGAGGGGAAACGGAGATTCAATCTCCTCAAGCAAGAGCTATCCGAAGAGAAGCATACTAATTCTTGCCTATCTCAATCTATTAAATCTTATGAGCTTACAAATGCTAAATCTATTAATGACGCTTGTGCTACTAACTCTATTTCTTGTGAAGCATCTATATTAAAGGAGAATGTTGAGCTAAGGGCTCAACTTGAGTTGCTAACAAGCAATTATAAGAAATTGGAGGAAAGCCATGAAAAGCTCTCGGGCTCTCATGGGGATCTCTTAATCTCTTATAATGGGCTAAAGTTAGCTCATGAGGCAAGTATCTCTAAGAAAACATCTTGTGAGCCTCATTTGGACATTAGCACTACTTTGAACCAAAATGCTATATTATCTTGTGCTAGTCCAAGTAATTTGTCTAGGCATAATATTGCTACATCTTGTGATGAATTACTTGCTATGCCTTGTTGCTCTAACAATGAAGCTTCTACCTCCTCTAGTACTTGTATTACTACTAACCTTGTAGAGGAAATCAAAGAGCTCAAGGCCCAAGTCACTAGTTTGGAAAAAGACTTGGATAAGCGTCATGAAGGGAAATCCACACTCGATAATATTTTGAGTGTGCAAAAATCCCCTAATGACAAGAGTGGACTTGGATTCAACTCCAATAACAAGAACAAGTCCAAGAGCAACAAGAAGAAGAAGGGCCAAGACCAAGTCAAGAATTTGGCCAAGATTGTTTGCTTCAAGTGCAAGATTGAAGGGCATCATGTGAGATCTTGCCCATTGAAGAAGAAGCACTTGAGTGAGAAGCAACAAGGGAAGCGGGCACAAGGTCAAGCTCAAGTTCGACCTCAAGTTGAAGATAGGCCACTTCCCAAGAAGAAACAAGATGAAGCTTCCCAAATCAAGAAATCAATGAAGAAGAGAAAGGGAAGCACTTGTTGCTATATTTGCCGTGAGAAGGGGCACTTTGCTTCTTCATGCTTAAGCGGTACCTTATCTAATCCTATCATTGTTGATGATGATTATTCTCTTAGGAAAGATAAGGATGGCAATGTGTTTGCCAAGTTTGTTGGAACTCAAAGTGGTGTCAAGAAAAGAACCATTTGGGTTGCCAAGCCTATTGTTACTAACCTCTTAGGACCCAACTTGGTTGGGGACCAACAAGCTAAAACTTGATCAATAGGTGTTTTTGGAGGGCATTGGAGACTTGGCTACCTCATGAAGAATTAAGGGATCTTCATTAATTTTATTTTCATCAAGCCAAGTCATTGACACTATCATTTTATATCCAATGTGCCTCTTTGCGGTAACTTGTACTTAACCTCTTTACATTGTAAGTTACTTGCCCCTTTGCATGTTTTGGTTTTGTACCAAGTATGTGTTTGTATATGTTGTTCCTTATACCTACTTATCTTGTGTATTCAAGTAGGTGTTGGGTGTTTGGCACATCATATACTTGTGTGTTTGCTTCGAGCCTCTAATGCATCTTGTTGGTATCTTATTTGGCTCTTATTGAGTGATTAATGGAACATCCCATTTTGGGGGAGTGATTTGCCATTGGCACCTCACAATCCTATAAATGTGTGCACATGTGTAATACCACTTAGTATTGATATTGCAAGATTATCTAGTCACTATGTGGTATGCCATGCTCATGAGAAATTCAAATTCTATATCTCATTAATTATCTCTAGTTGGATTTTGTTTGCCTTTTGTTGAAAAGAATTTAATATCACATTATGGGGGAGTAATATGCCTTATGCATATCACAAGCCTAGGAAATGTGAACATTTGAGGTATTGCCACTTAGAGTTGATATTGTTAATTATCTTATTCCTAGGTGGCATGTTTGCTCAAACAAGCTCCGTTATTTCTTAAATGATTTTATTGATCATTTCTTTGCTCTTGGTTTGAGTAAGAATTCTTGGTGCGGTTTTACTCAAATATATTTCTCTATATCATAAGTAGGAAACCGTTTGCTTCTAGTTACTCTAATCATTGCTTTGCATGATTGTTTGACTATTTTTGGAGCTACCAAGAATCCTTTTTCGTGCATGGTGCTTAAATTGAATATTTAACCATATGCCTTTTATTGTGAAGTTGATCTTGAATATCGTTGCAATACACCACCAAAAAATAATTCCAATATGAACCTCGTGTCTCTGACAATTGGTATTCATATATATATATGTGGTAATTCTTCTAGATCATCTTCACCTTGAAATTTGCCTCTTATTGCCCTTATTTCTTTCCAAGAAATTATTTTGACTCCCATTGTCTTATTGCCTTCTTGAGGATCTTTTTGCTTGACTTTATCTCATCTCTTGATCCCCATCAAGTCTGTGTTGTTGTAAGACAAACCTTTTCTTTTCGGTACTTGTGCCATTGTGAAAAGTGTAGAGGGTTTGGTTTATTTGTTGGAACCTTGCTCTTTTGGGAGTTAGTTATCTCATTCCTTCTTCTATGATTTATTTGCTAGAATGAGATAAATCTTTGAGCATGCTTTTATTTATTTATTCTTTCATGCTCAATAAGTTGTTAAGTTCATTTGTTGAATTTGTTGAATAAATCATTTGTTGATTTGTTCCCTTGATGTCATTTGGACAAATAATGTGTTTTGCCACACCTTTTATACCTCCTTGTATTCTTGGTGTTTTTGTCTAAATCGTATCTTCTTTGGATCTTGAAAGATAGGTGCATGCATATTCTCTTTATGCTTATTTTTGTATCTTAGTTGCTTTCTTTGATCCAATATATATGTTATACTCCATCAAATCCTAAATGGCTAAGATGTGCATGAAATTCAAATTTCATCTTTAACTATGCACATATTTTTATGGAGTCTATCATATGTATTGTGGTTAGTCTAACCACTTTGGACCCAATAAGTTTGGGGACCAAGATGTACTTAAATGTTGTCTTAGGTACATTGGAGATGCAATGGATGCTTGTCTCATTTATAAGGAAGGTGTTGTCACCATATGATTATTGGAGCCAAGCTAGGATGATCGATCGGTGAACTCTTATCTACTACATCACACCATTGCTATCTGGTAACAAGTATAACATTCATGCATACTTTTCTAGCATCCCAACTCTTGTAGGTTGGTTCTTGGCATGATAATATTTATTTGCAAATGTTGCGGTTCTTGCAAAGGTCTTATAAAGAAATATCTTTATTTCATATGTGAGCAAATTGAGATGATTGCATATGATGGGAAGTATATAAAATCATGTTTATGATTCACCAATCCCAAATATGCCATTTTAGCAATTTATTGCATATTAATTCCTCAACGCTCTCTCATGTGCAATATAGATAATGTTGCAAGCTGTACCCTTCTTTATTATGCTTGTTGCCTTTCAAAGCATCCCAACTATCTTTTGATCCCTTATTGCTAGTTGCGATGGCTTTGATGATTTTGTGTGGGGAGTTCATTAATATACCATAATGGAAAATGGAGCCTTGAGCTATATATGCTTTCTAGCAAAGTTATTTGGTATATTCTATGACTCTCTCTTGGATATCATGTCTCTCTTTTATTCAACTAACCTTTTGTGTATACATGTTTCTATGTGGATTGTTCATCATGATTTTTTGTCCACTTAGAAATGTATATGCATAAGAGTGTTAATTTCTTCCCTTGATATCCTCGTTCTTTGCCGACCATCTTTATTATTCATTTGGTTTTTGATGGTGTTGGTAAGAACTTGATTTATGAGTGCTTGTTTATTCTTTATTGCTTCTTCTCGCACTCATATCTCGTGAATCCTTTTGGACTAAAGTTCACTTTGATAAGCGTATTGATTCTTTGGTATTCTCTCATGCTCATGGTTGTTTTTTAAATGATATAGAGGAAGTGAGGATTCCATGTTTGTGCATATTGTATTCAAATGCAACAAAAATTCAAATTTATGCATGGACCTTGGGGAGCTTCCTTATTTTATTTAAATCACCTAGTTGCTCTTATTATCACATCTCCTTGTGTCCAATTGGTTCTTTGGGTCTCTTGATTGCTTGCTTGCTTCATTCGTTGAAGTTACCTTCACTATGTCATCTTTTTGCAATCTTTGATCCTCAATATGGTTTGACTTCCTCCAAATATTGTTAATTTGATAAGTGCATATGATTTCACTCATTTTTATGAGAAATGCACATCTTGGGGAGGAACTCATACTATATTGGCCTTCTAAATTCCTTCATCCATTTTGGCAATCGTTGCCAATGGGGGAGAAGTTTAGAGGGTTTAAGGGAAATGGTTTTTATACTTAAGTTTGGTTTGTGCTTAAGAGTTTTACCTTTCATGCATCTCTTCTTTGTTAGATGTTTTGCATGGTTGAATATATAGTGTAAACTCCATCAAAGGTTTATCTTGACAATGTATGCAATGAAATTCAAGTTCATCACACGTGCATATATTGTGGGGGAGTTTGCTCTATATATTTTGGTTGCACTCACATCAACCATATTTGTCGTAGTTTATGTGAGTACAATTGATTTTGATATGCGGTAGTAGCTTTGTGTTACTTGACCATATCAAATACAACCTCTTGTATGCAATTTATTCCCGGATAAGTTGCATATTAGTTTCTATCATTCATTATATAAACCCTCTTGTTGAGATTGTCATCAATTACCAAAATGGGGGAGATTGTAAGGGTCAATTGCCCCTAAGTGTGTTTTTGGTAATTAATGACAATCCCTATGGACTAATATTCTCATTGAGCTTTTTGTGAAGGAATTGTTCATAGGAATTGCTTGAAGTCCATGTGTTGGATTCAAGGCTTGGATGCCATGAAGATAACAATATATCTTAAGTATTGGCATCAAGATCATTGAACAAGAAGAGATTCGATAGAGCATGAGTAGATACAAGGTTGACCAAGATGAAGAGAGAATAGTGGAATCAAGTATCTTCCCATGGGCTTACATCAAAAGAAGGATTCAATATGGCCCATGGGAGAATGAAATCAAATGAAGCTTCTTCATCAAGATCAAGCGGGATGCTCAAGGCAAAGGTATGTCCTTGCTAGGTTTTCCTTTTACCGGTCTCAAGGTGTTTGTTGGGAGACCGGGTTATAGGATAGATAGCCGCACTATCAAGAGGGGCTTTCGGTTGGGTAACTTGATCTCATCGTCATAGGGAGCTCAATCCTTTGCATACTTTGCATCTTCCTAGTTTGTTGCTTCTTGGTGTTTCTCCATGTGAGGTTCTTGTGCTTGTTGCTAGCTTTCCAACAAGCCCAAGTTCATCGAAAACGGAATCCAAATGCATCGTCTATTGCGTTTTCGAGTTGAAGAGTTTTACCGGTTCTTCACTTTGGGAGGTTTCACACCTCTCCACATTTGGTATTTTTCCTCTTGACATTTCTTGGTGTTTCTCTGCATAAAGTTGTAGTACTTTTTCTAAGCTTTTCAAAAAGTCCAAGTTTGCTAAAAACGGAGTTCGGATGCAAAAGTTATCGCGTTTTTCGTATGAGTGGTTTTGCTGTTTTGCAAATCCGGAGTGACGTCCGGAGCTGCTCCGGGCTGCTCCGGGCTGAGCAGTGGCCGGGTACTCGCTCCGGAGTATCGGCCGGAGCTGCTCCGGGCTCTGCTCCGGGCTGCTCCGGGCTGCTCCGGGATGACCGAAAAATCTCCCTAACGGGCAGTTTTCTTGCCCTATAAAAGGGGGCTTCTTCCCCAACGGTTTTCCAAGTGTTCTAGGGTGTTCTTGAGCCTTTCTCTCACCTCCATTGATTGCCCCTCTTGAGCTTGCTCCCTCTCTCTTCCCTCCAATGATTCTTGCATATTTTTGAGGGATTTGGAAGAGGAGATCTAGATCTACAATCTCCACCAACTCATTCCTCCTCTAAGTGAGGGGAACCTTTGGGATCTTGATCTTGGAGTCATTGGTTGACCTCCACCCTTGTTCTTCCTCTCTAGCTCCTCCATAGCATTTGTTGCTTTGGTGGGATTTGAGAGAGAAGGATTTGAGCACTTTCCCTTGTGTTCTTGCTTTGCATCCTTGCATAGTGTTGAGCTCTCCATTACGATTAGTTCGAGTGAGAGACCGTGAGCTTGTTACTCTTGGAGGGTGACCTCCTAGTTGGCTCGGTGATTGTGCCACGGTGTCCTCTTCGTGGAAGATTGTGAAGAGGCCCGGGCTTCCCCTTCGTGGGAGTTGTGAAGTGGTTGTGGAGCTTGCCATCTCCGGAGTGGAGGAAAAGCTAACCATAAGAAGGGGTCCCTAGCTTCGTGGGGGACTCGGAGAAGAAGGTGAGCCTTCGTGGCGTTCGGGGGCCTTCGTGGTTACCCGCATCTCTCCAACGGTGATTAGCTTACTTTATGTAAGTGAACATCGGGATACATCTTCGTCTCCGTGTGCCTCGGTTATCTCTATACCCGAGTTTATTTCCTTGTGATAGCCATCGTGCTTGAAGTACTTATATCTTGCTTATCACTTGTGAATTATATCTTATGCTATCTTGCTTATATCTAGTTGTTGTTGTTGCACTTAGTTGAGCCTAGCATTTTTAGGTCTTGTGCTTGAAGAAAATAAACGTTAGTTTAATTCCGCATTCCTTCACGCCAATTCCGTAATTCTTTTTAAAACGCCTATTCACCCCCCCCCCCTCTAGGCGACATCTCGTCCTTTCAACTGTCCCTGCTCTCCACCAAGTGCAGTCTTCAGGTTTTCAAGAAACCATTGCCAGTTTTCACCATCTTCTTTGGCAACCACTCCCCAAGCTATAGGGTACATATTATTGTTTGCATCTCTTCCTGTTGCTGCTAGTATTTGAGCTCCACTGGTCAGTTTTATGAAGCAGCCATCCAACCCTATGAAGGGCCTGCAACCATCCAGGAAACCTTGTCTGGCAGCATTAACACAAAAGAAAAGACCATGGAATCTAGGTCTATAACATATGTCAACCATCTGGCCATTCTTCATTGCCTCCTGCTATTCTTCAGTGGGTCCATTCCTAGTTGTGACAATACATCTGGATCCTGGATTTATGTCAATGACAGTTTGAAGATAATCCCTTATCCTCAAGTATTGCTTCTTGTGATCACCTAGCACCAGCTGCTGAGCTTTGGTCCTTGCCCTATAGGCCATCCTCTTGGGAACATCTACTCCAAACTCTTTCTTTGCTTTCTCTTGTATAGAAGAGATCCCAGTATTTATGTCTGCCTTGAACTTGTCAACATAGGTTGTGCTAAGAAAACTGGAATTTATCCTATTGCTAGATGGATCAGTTGGGCAGCTGTGATGCAAATGCATTTTCTTAATGCAGAAAGTTTTCTCATTTTTTATCAATGCAGCTACCATGTAAAACTGACAGCCATACTTCTCCTTCTGTTTGCACCACACAATGATTCTGTCTGCACAATTCCTATGGTAATGGAAATTTCTCAGTTGCACTACATGTAGTCTGGACAGTGCCTCTCTAAACTGGTAGACATCTTTGAAGCATAATTTCAACATGAACTGCTGCTCAGGATTCTTCCTAGTCTCATCATACCAGACCCTCTTCTTTGCTTTCTTGGCTCTGCTTTTCCTCCCTTTAGGCTGAATAAATGGCAGTGGTTCAAACCCATCATCTTCTTCTTCCTTTAGAAACCCTAGGTCCACCTCTTCATCAGATGGTGCCCAATCTGGCACTACTTCCATTTCAACCTGAGAATGAGATCTCAGTGTAGGCCCCTGCTTCTTCACTTTCTTCTTCACATGATCCTCTCTTGCACACTCCTCAGTTTCAACTGCACAATCATATATGTCCTCTACATCTGTGTCTCCTTCACAGTGGGTCAGTGGATCATTCTGCAATCTTTTTTTCTCTGCTACTAGTGCTTTCACCTCCTCAGCCTCTTTTCTTCTCATCTCATCTGCCTTCACTCTGTCATATTGGCATGGATAAGCCCAACCATCACTGCTGTCATCTGAGCCCTCTCCTATTTCTTCTTCCATGTCTTCATCAACACCATCACTGTTCTGCCAACCTGAGAATGGAATGTGCTCATCAAGCTGAGTGTTCCTGAGCTCACAGTTCACACTGTCCTGTGTCATAAACTGCAAAGGTTCTTCCACATCTGGGTCAAGATCAATGTGAGATTGTTGTTTCCTATGAATTCTCTGCTTCTTCTTCACAGGAGACAGAACTAAAGATCTGCTCTTCCTCTTGTCCCTCATGACTGTTAGAACTAATTTCTTGTTGGTCTCATATTTTCTCAGCATTTCTTCTACCTTGTAATTGCTGTCAACTAACTCTAGGCCATCCAATCCTTCACCTTCTTCTTTAACATAATACAATGAATCACACATTCCATAGCCTTCATACTCCATGATAGACAACAAATTCAGATATGTAATGTCTGCACGTTCAATTCTTTTCTGGACAAATTTCACTCCGTCGAACTGAATATAAAGATCCCACTGCTCTATCCTAATTTCATAAGAGGACGCCCAGTCAAAATCAACCAAGAACTCACCGAAACCCTAATCCCCAATACTATAGGCAGAGGTGAAATTTCTTACCCTAAGCCGTTGTAGAGATAGTGGTTCATCGGGTCGTTGAAGGAATGCCTACCACCGGCCGTCCAAGCCTGTTGCGACTCCGGTGGAGGAGGGGGAAGTGCCGGCACCAGCCGCCGTTGCTCTGCGCCGTCGGCGTTGGCAGAGAGCCAATCATCCCCACCGCCCCAGCTTCGCCTACCTCCGTCGCTCTCACGGCCTATGCCATCGAATTCGCCGGCGAACGAGCCGCTGCCGCTTCCTCCGCCGCTTCCGCCGCCGCCAGTCGCCATTTCTCTGTGGGCGCGGGAGGAAGATGGTCTGGCTCAAGACAAACCGGTACCCAGCCTAAACCTAGCCCTAACGGCCGACCGTGTCCGTCCGTCCACTTAAGCCACGTATCACCTGACATGCGGGCCCCACCTGCCAGAAACCTGCTTAACTCGCTAACAAGACCAATTCAGTGCTCTCCGTCGCATACCAGCCTGAAAACTGGTGGTTAAGTGTCGCCTGACTCAAAAATGGTACTAACCTGTCAAATACGCCTCAAATGTGGTGGTTCTGCGTCATTTACTCTGCTAGCTGCCTTCCCTGCCATGTCCTTGACACCCAAGCGCAACGCACAGGAAGTAAGCAACCTGCGCGACTCGTTGAGGTTTGCGGTGATTGCCGCCAGTTGCTCCTCCATGGTTGCTCCCGCCTCAGCCATCAACTCCACCAACTGCGGCTATGGAAAAGGCTTGGAGGGCGCCATGGCGAATTCCTTGTTGAATCCGAGCAAACCAACTCCCGGGGTTGCAAAATTGAAAGTAGATCGAGATCTAGCCCCCAATTCTGGTACCGGTGACTGGAATTTGACAGCTCTAGGACCTCGGGAATTGGGAATCGCACAAACCCTAGCCCCGCGGATCGAGACTGGAATCTGATACCAACTGTCACAACCCACCCCCTTGCCGCTATGATTGGCGACGTGAGACAAGATCAATTGTGTGGATTCAGGAATAGAGAGAGCAGCAGAGAGGGAAGAGATAGCGAGGAGAGTCTGTTCTGTTCCTTCAGTTCATCGATGTCCTCTGGTGTTGGTCTGCTGCGCCCCTTTATCCTCCCGTCTCCATGACTTGATCTGTTGGGCCAAGCCCATATCAGCAGCCCATCTCTCAGGTGTAGTATATCGGGTGTTACATCATGCTACCAAACTAGCATTTACATTCTTTAATTTAGACTAGCACAATACCCGTGCGCTGCTACGAAATTAAAAAAATACAACAACACACTAAAATAATTTTCCTAAATTTTAAAAATATACATCAAACAAGATGGTATGTTGTTTCCATTCGTACAACATAATTACCAATTCTCTCCAACTTTATTTTCATGGTACTTTTTTAGTGACGTGGGCAAACCTATGAAAACGGTATGACATGCCACCACTACAAGCTACTCTTATGTTTTTTAAATCTATTTTAGACTTTCAAAAGTCCCACTATGTGATCAACATATGAGGTGATGAATGCAATCATACCGTTCACAACCCTCGTTAGCATGCTCCTAGCAGACATTTATTTTATAGTTTGGTTAGTGGCATGGGTGGCGGCAGATGGGATGTGATTATTGAGAACAGAGCATATCATGTGAAGAGATCAGCAAGACACTACTATAAGATTGAAGCGCATGGCCGATATCCAGCGCTAGCGGGGTCAAGGATGTGGCGAGTTCGGCTGACTACCAATCTCTTGCAATGCTATTTTCCAAAAGCAGATAATATTTATTTACACTAAAATTGGTGAAGTTCTGCACCAGACACGTGCTATCATTATCCTTTCTCCTATCGTTTGACCACGGCCTATCTCTCTTATGTTCTTTTGCAAATAGAGTTGAAGCAGAACTACAAAACAGAACGATTACATTTAGGCGAAGGATAAGAATTAAGTACCTCACTATACTTCTGTACAAGAGGAATCATATTCCTCTAGTGTAGTACTCCCTCAGTCTCTAAAAGGATGTCGCAAGTTTAGTTAAATTTAAAAGTATCTATATACTAAACAGTGTTAAGATATATCCAAATTTAGACAAACTTACGATATCATTTTATGGATGGAGGGAGTATTTATCTTTGTAAGTACACCGAATGTGGAAAAACACATAAATTATTTTCTTGAATGGTGCACATATTCTGGCACTTACAAGACAACAATACTTTGTGCAGGAGTTGTGAAATCGTTGGCGCGAAATATAGGAAGACCATATCCAGGTTTGGAATTTAAGAACCTGCATGGCTGTATGCATCATAAGTGGCTCATGGCAAGTATACAAAGAATGCTTGCACAGTTAAAATAGTATAAGTCAAATGGCCCATACCAAATGGTGGAAGATTAGTATCAACAACCATACCAGATTGGATCAACTTAGCATGTACAAAAGTCTGTCAGGTCATATAGGTTTTCTGTTATAGTTCTTGGAGAGTTTTCATCACGGAAACTTGAAGCTGGAGCAGCAAGGCAGACATAATATAATACATTGAGTCAGTTTTTCTTCTCGACTACCAATTTGGGAAGCAGTCTGATTTAGGGGGCGCTAAATGAGTTAGCCACTGAAATCAGTACTGTCAGTCATATGGCAACATGTAGCAATATCTGAAAAAAGAGAGAAGCGGCATCGCGGCCAGAGAGAGCAGCTAGCACGTCGGCGCGCCGCTTGTAGACCGAGAGGGCCGGGGCAGCGCCAACGCGGTAAGATTGGGGCTAGCTCTGCTCGTTTAAGCTAGGGCATCGTTGGCTTTCATCTTTAGCAGCCTTGCCGAGGAGATTTGTTGGTAGCCCTTGGAAGAGGCTTTTGCCTCTGGAAAAAGATTCAGCCGCACTCGTAGCCTCTCCTATTATGCAAGCCTTGACATCTGCAAAGACCACTGTCGGCTCCGTTGCTAGCACACACACGCGCAGCAGCGGCAATTAGCAGCAGGCACATGGACACAACTCAATCGATCTCTCCTTGTTCTCTCTCAGTTATCTCGATTTCTCCTCCTGCTCCAACTCTCGGCAGTTGGCCTCCGCTCCACATCTTTTCCTCCAAAATCAACAGCAGTCGGCCCTCTCTCCATCTCTCCCTCCCCTCCATCAAAGTATCAAACTCGGAGCAGCGAAGTTGCGAAACCTGCTACAGCTCGGCAACCTCGATAGGAATCACGTCGCTGCTGCTCTGGCGGAGAGGGCACATGCACCGGAGCAGCCCCCTCACCAGATCGGCGGCCATTAACCCCACCGGGATACCACGATTCCTCTCCGCACCGCCCACCCGCTTCCCTCTGTACATCCCTCTCTCACCCCGGCGTGGATATGCAAAGCGGCGGCGGGAAAAAATTGAGGTGAAAAACCGGCACACCGGTAGGGGATAGCCACCGGATCGGAAACGAGAGAGATTTTGGGTGGCGGTGGAGCACCAATGGACTTCGGTGGCGGAGGAAGGAGGCCATCTCCGGTCGCGGGCGTGCTCGTTACTCCGGCGACCGAGGAGGTTCAGGGCTGGCGCTGCTCTTGGGGACCGGCAGCGGGGATCCTCCCTCTGTCCATCCCTTTCTCACCCAGCATGGATTTGCAGCCGGCGAGCGGAGAGGGGATCTCTTTTCGCATCGCCAGGTTATCTGTTGCTGTTTCTTTGTGGGCGGCCGATTTTTCTGACGTACCAAAGTGGACTGATGGTTTTTTTGACGTACAAAAATAAACCGGTGGTTTTTTTTGACCTACCACGGTTTTGTGACCATCGCGTCCTCAAGCCGTATTATTAGTTTAGATAACACAATACCAAGCAGCCTCACCGGCACCACTATGTGCTCGTCAATGCGTCATGTCTTTGATCATGACAATCAGCAGTTTAGCAGGCATCTCAAATAGAAAATACACATTAATAATTTAAAAGAAAATATTTAAAATCTATGAAAATGACAACATATACCAAGATGAATAATATTTACTACAAGAAGAATATATTGACACTGCACCTACGGCAAGTAAATAAAGTACTTACATGATATAGAATTATATGGCAAACTCATATTGAAAAGGCCGATGCATCAAAAATTCTGCAGGAATCTCTTCCTACGTAGAAATTACAGTTTGTTTCAGTTCTCCAGTATTCACTTTCCGACGATAAAAGAACTATAATGCAAAAACTATGACCGCACTTTGGTTATTAAAAGGTACACAATCAATATGCTCCTCTTTTTATATAAGATGACTCTGAACTCGTTAGACCAAGAAGAGCTTCTGAACTTTTGCATGCATAGACTGAAGATAGTTAGGCTGCTGTTTGTGCCGTTTGGAAAGGTGATGGCTGACTTCACTTGTTGCCAACTTCTGAATTACCCTGAAGATACAGTGACAAATGTATTAGTGTAGCAGGCCATAGCCTTAAACCTTGAGTTTTTTTCTGGGAATTAAAATCTTTAGCTTTGACTCAGCAGCCTTATCACCATATGTTGTCAGTTGATGTTATACCAAGTAAATGAAAGAGTAGAGCATGTTCCCTTCACAAAAGATGGTTAAAGCCAAGGGAACAAATTGCCAGCACAGGTTATACTCACTCATCAAACACATACTTAAATACAGATACTGACCCATATGTCCAGATCCCATTCGAACCAATGGCAACAATACCATCCTGCTCATAAACAAAGGAACTCATGCTTCATTATGTTACACCAAGCAAATGAAAGAGTAGAAGCTTATAAACGTTGAGCATACAACAGTAGAGAACTCCATACAAGAGTCCTGAAGTATATACTATAGTCTCCCAGCTTGGTGTAGAAACTGAACACGATCTGTCAGAGGAGGTGGGAAGGATAGGAACTTAGCAGACAAAGATGCATGGTATTGATGCTTTCCCTCCGAGGATTAACTTAGCTAGTGATCAGCATCATGTGACGATCAGTTAAAATAGATTTCAGGTCGATGCATCGGGTGTCTGACTGGTCTCTATTCTTTTCAAAAGTGGTTACGTTGTACTACTTCCCAATAATTTACATCACTGAGCATGCATAGTTCTCCTAGCACACCAATTTCGTTTGCTCAATCCTCGCTCACCAATTCATTCAAAGTATTTTCTCTTTCCCCGATTTGTTCAGTTGCCCATGGTGCCCTGGTTGTCACTAACCTGATAGTCAAATGACAAAGATAAGCAGCAGAACTTGAGAAAGAATACTTGCGGCTTGTAGGTAGGACTTGTTGAAGCCGAAGAACGTGGCGACTGAGATCGACCCTGCAGAGGTGGCAGTGGTGCTGGAGGCCGCGCCCTCAGACCCTTCTCCGCGCAAGCCCTGGGGGCGTGTCCTCCACATCTCCGGTTGGGGAAGGCAGCTGGGGAGAGGAATTAAACCTACCGGACCCAACTCTCCCGCTAGGCCACGGCGGCGACGAGCTACTGCAAGATGACGAAGGCGGCGAAAGATTCAGAGAGCAGCGGTCCCGGTTGGAAGCGGCTCCAGAGAGGTCACCTCTCTAGGGGTGGGCGTCCAGGATGACGGCGACGGCGTCAGTGTGGTCAGCTGCGCGGAGGAGACGGATTGGAGTTCGGAGCGGAGGACAGATGGAAATCGAATCGAACACGAGTGCAGTCGCGCGTTGGGAGGACTTCGATTTTTCTTGACGGACGACGGTTTTCTTAGCGATCCGGGCGATGGTTATTTTG
Organism: Dactylis glomerata; assembly: GCA_007115705.1. NCBI lineage: Eukaryota > Viridiplantae > Streptophyta > Magnoliopsida > Poales > Poaceae > Dactylis > Dactylis glomerata. The sequence continues at coordinate 14,266,186 of QXEO01000553.1, forward strand.
ACAGACGAAACTTTCACTCGGTTTTTTTACGTACCACGGTTTACGGACCATCACGTCCTCTAACAATATTATTAGTAGAGACTATCTATGCGTCAGATAGAATGGTTACTTCCACAATAACGCGGCGCATGCGTTCGCAACTATGAACCAGCAAAAGGATATTACGACTTAAAATTCTAATCAAGACCTGTTTATTTACTCTACCTAGCCGTTCTTGACATGTTCACAGCATATCCGTACCTGCCCCTCATACTACCACAGCCTTAAGGTGTATATATATATATATATAGACATGCATCCTCCTTCTCCGCAGCAAAACTAAGCATCATCAACTCCAAAATCAATCAGATGGCAACATCCTACATCCTTCTTGCGCCGGTCTCATGGCAGGACATGGCTTCTGACCCGAGTCCTCTTCAGGACTTCTGTGTCGCCGACAAGCACTCTCAAGGTACATATGTACTTACATGCTCATGTTAACCTCGACCATCTGGGTTCGAGTTCTTGGTGGATCCATGTTTTATTAATAGAACATGGAGTTTCACTGCATGTGTTTTGTTTCTCAAAATTCGATTTTGACCTTTTTGCGAGAAATTCTCTTTTGACATTCTATATGTACATCAATTCTCCGTGCAGTGCTGGTCAATGGATTTGTGTGCAAGGATCCTAAGGTCGTGAGCGCGGACGACTTCTTCATGGCAGCCAACCTCGACAAGCATAGGGACACCATGGCCAACAAGGTTGGGTCCCATGTGACCTTGATCAACGGCATGAAGATCCCTGGCCTTAACACGCTCGGCATCTCCATTGCCCGGATCGACTATGCGCCCCTAGGCGAGAACCCACCACACACACACACCCTCGTGCCACCGAGATCCTCACGGTGCTACTGTGCTAGAGGGGACGCTCTACGTTGATTTTGTGACCTCTAACCCGGAGAACAAGCTTTTCACATAGAAGCTTGAGAACGGTGACGTGTTTGTGTTCCCTGAGGGACTCATCCACTTCCAATTCAACCCTTGCGCTAACAAGCCAGCCGTGGCCATTGCCGCACTCAGTAGCCAGAATCCTGGTGCGGTCACCATTGGCAACGCAGCTCACCGGAGGACTGCTCGCCCAGCCCGTCTGCTGGGCCACTTCCGGCCTCGTCTTCATCCGGCCAGTCCTCGTCTGGACTGCCGTCGCCGGCTGTGCCTTCACCGCCCTCGCTCGGTCTGCCTCCTGTTGCACGCCGTCCACATACCAGGAGTCGCAGTGGCATTGTCAAGCCTTGTGAACGTACTGATGGTACCGTTGCTTGGTTGACTGCTTGTCTGGCACAGAGTTCAGCTGATCCTACTGTTGAACCTCGACACTTCCTCGCTGCTATGCATATTTCTCACTGGCGTGCTGCTATGGACCTGGAAATTCAAGCTCTTCGCGACAATGGCACGTGGACATTGGTTCCACCGCGCCCTGGCATTAATATTATTGACTCGAAGTGGGTTTTTAAAGTGAAGAAGCATGCAGATGGTACCATTGAGCGCTACAAGGCACGTCTTGTTGCTAAGGGCTTCAAGCAGCGTTATGGTCTTGACTATGAGGACACCTTCAGCCCAGTCGTCAAGCCAACTACTATTCGTCTCCTTCTCTCGTTAGCTGTTACACGAGGTTGGTCTCTCCGTCAGTTGGATGTTCAGAATGCCTTTCTTCATGGTGTATTGGAGGAAGAAGTTTACATGCGCCAGCCTCCTGGTTTTGTTGATAATGATCATCCTCAGCATGTCTGTCGCTTGGTTAAAGCGCTTTATGGTCTGAAGCAGGCTCCTCGTGCTTGGCATGCTCGTCTTGGTGTTGTGCTTCATGCTCATGGTTTTGTGTCCTCTACAGCTGACACATCACTGTTTCTTCTTCAGCGTCCGGAGGTGACTATGAATCTTCTGGTTTATGTTGATGATATCATTGTGATTAGCTCCTCAGATTCTGCCACTGATCGTCTCCTTGCTTCTTTGAGTTCTGCTTTTGCTGTCAAAGACTTGGGCAAGTTGCATTATTTCCTTGGTTTGGAGGTCACTCATTCTGATGATAGCCTGACTCTCACTCAAAAGAAATACTCTCTTGATCTGCTTGGCCGTGCTGGTATGCTCGAGTGCAAGGCTGCCTCTACGCCTATGTCTTCCACGGATCGTCTTTCCGCACTTGATGGTGCGTTGCTCTCTTCTAATGATGCCACTGAGTATCGCAGTATCGTTGGTGCTCTTCAGCATCTCACTATTACCAGGCCAGATATCTCCTATGTTGTTAATCGTGTATGCCAGTTCGTTCAGACACCTCGGGAGCCTCACTGGTCTACTGTTAAGCGCATTCTGCGCTATGTTCGTCATACTGCAGCCTTTGGTCTGCATCTGCGCCCTGCTCCTTCTGGTACGCTCTCCGCTTTCTCTGATGCGGACTGGGCTGGCAGTCCAGAAGACATGCAATCAACGGGGGGACATGCAGTCTTCTTCGGTCCTAACTTTATCGCCTGGAATGCTCGCAAACAAGCTACAGTCTCGCGTAGTAGTACTGAAGATGAATACAAAGTTGTCGCCAATGCAACTGCTGAAATCATTTGGGTACAGTCTTTGCTTCGTGAGTTGAAAGTTCCTCAACCTCGATCACCTGTCCTTTGGTGTGACAACATCGGTGCTACATACCTTTCTTCAAATCCGGTATTTCATGCCCGCACGAAACACATCGAAGTTGATTATCATTTTGTCAGAGAGCGTGTTGCACAGAAGCTTCTGCACATCAAGTTTATCTCGTCCAAAGATCAGCTGGCGGACATCTTCACCAAACCTCTCTCACTTCCTCTCTTTGAGGGTTGTCGACGCAATCTTAACCTCTTGGATACTTCAAGGCATGGTTAAGATTGAGGGAGGGTATTAGGCATGTATTATACTAGCTTCCGTATATACTCTGTATTGTACAAACATTGTGTATTTCTATACTCTATAAATATATGACGGCCGGACCCTGATGGGTAACGAGCTGTTCCCCAACTCATTACGCATAATAGATATAATAACACCATATATGTGTGATGTTTCTCCCTTCAAATGTGAAAGCAGATGATCTTGTCTTGTTTTGTGATGATAAATTAATAATATGTGTTTTGTGGCTCAAATGTTGGAATTCAGTTCTTTACGCAATAATTGTATCTATACTACCTTGGATTATGTGTCACTTAGTTCCTCATCCAAATTAAAAAAATCAATCAAAATTATAAAACTCATGGATTTGCTTTGGTAGCAGACCATTTACATTTGATGAATAGTGAAGCAAAATTTACTAATTGAAGCAAATCTACTAACTAAAGCAAAATATACTAAGTAACAATGGTGTTAGTCATGTAGGACTAAGACAAGAATTAATGAAAAACATCTACCTTTCAGTGTCGACAAGGAAGAGTTCATAGAAGCCCCCTTTCTGTGGGCGCCTTCTAATATAAAATCCTCAAGCATGGCCTGGTGGCACGGTGCCCACTCATGTGGCACACAAGTCCTGCCAGGGCCGTCAAAGTAGTAGAGTGAGCACGCCTAGAAATGGCAGAAGCTGGTCCTATGATAGCACCACCGGTGCTCTCCAGCAGCGGTGTATTCAGGTTGCAACTAAAACTCTTCTTGTCCGAGACAATTCACAACTGCAGCTTTGTGAAACAACTCATGGGCAAAGATGAAAATATTGAAGGAGTGAAGCCTTTATATGATGATCAAATAGCCAGACCTGATGAACTGTAGAATCCTTGAATGTTTATTTTCAACCCATCGCTCTCGTCCTCAGCTATACAGCATCCAATCAGTTTGGTTTTACAGGCATACAACCACATGTCCAAATGATCACAGACACTCGTAGCTTACACATCAAGAACCATGACACTATTAATCTTAAGGTGGTGCAGTACATTTATGAAGAACGGCTATTTATTCCAACATGCTCTACCAAGAACGGTTCAGAAGGAATGATAATGTGGCGAGAGCATGCCGCTGGAGGGTGACGCTGCATGCCCGACCTTTATGTAGCTGGTGATCGAGGTGTGAGCACATGCACACCTACGGACTTCTTGGAACACCAGAAAACAGAGAGCTTGTATACTCATTTGGGCTGTAGTAGAATATCACAGATAGCAGTGCCAACAGCTACCTGAAACCATCCTGCCATATACCACATGACAAAACTTGCCATGCTAGATCAGCACACAGTAGATAGATCGCTAGCACATTTAAGCAGACCTCCAATCATCAAACTTGTCAGTGAAAATGCCATCATCAGGATGAAAATGGAAACGACAGCGTACGTGCTGCAAAGGGGGAAGAATCAGCGTCTTGATCCTTGAACATTTCGCTCGCAGGGCTCCATCAACAACAATGTTGCAACAGTTGCGCACGCAGAGGCGCTCCAAGTGAGGGCAGCCATCAACAATGGCCACCAGCTCATCCGTCGTGATATCGCTTCCGACAAGAGTAAGGTATTGCAGCTCGTGCATCATCTCTATTCCAAGAGGCCCCTCTCTCTCACCCCCATACGACCCTTGGCGCAACATGAGACGCTTCAGCTGCGCGCATGCTCTGCTGGTGACCTCATATGCGTCGCCATCAACAAATGGACATAGGGAAATGAGAAGTTCTTCGAGAAGAGGCAACTTGATTATCAGCTCGGTGAATGCTTCGTTCGAAACATTGCAATAGTCGAGGACTAAGGCTCTTAAGGGAGGGCGACCTGCAGAAAGAGGGAAAGGATATCACAATGTTGCTATGGGTTTAGCTGAATAAGGAATAAAGAAACTCATCATGTTCCTTTTTGGCAATGATCTACCTACAACTTTTGGTTTTATGCTTTCCTCTAAAATACATGGAGAGCCCGTTAAACAACAAGTACACACATATTTTCTCTGATCTCATATATACGAATTACAAGTTTTACTACATTCTCTTAGAAATTTGTGCACATACCTCATTCATATGAACTAGTTTGACTACATTCAGTTCAGTAATCAGAGAGCAGTACCCAATTAAATGGTTGTAGAACTAAGGCTGTGCACTTTTTTAGTTTGTGTGATTATTAGGACAGAATTATTGTACTGCAACAAGAGTACCTTTCCGCAATATACTTGAGAAGCTCATCGGTAACGAACTCGCTCCCCGCGAACACCTCAAGCTCCCCATTGGAGCGGCCCACGGCCGCTTTTGCCATTGCACACAAGACATCCTGGGTCTTTTTCTTCTTTCCACGCAAAACCTCATGGTGCTCCATGTCGATGTATCGCCATAAACTAGGCACTTTTGCCGCCTCAAGCCATGAGTGGCACACAAGGCCTGCACCCATGAGAATTTCGACTGCACCGAGTTTGGCAAAGACCAAAGCAAGCACGTCAAGAGGCAGCTCGGACCAGTCCCTGACAGCCTCTGGCAGCACCTCCATGTTATGGGAATGACTGCAGACAAGGGGTAATGGTACTAAGTACTAACGGACTACTCAGACTGATCAATCTAAGAACAGAAGTTGGTGATCATCTGTGGTATATACCTCAAGCGACGTCGACAAACACCCCATGTGACGCCCTTCATCGCCATTGGGAACAATGGGAAGCTTGAACCTTCCTTCTGAGACGCTAGCTGCCTAGCTCGTAAAAACTATTTTTGTTTTTACCACCAGAGTACCAGTGAAATCTAACTCCTCGGACCAACCTGTTTGGAGAAAAAAGAAATAACAAGCAACCTCAGTGAGTTGAACAGCTAGAATTTCTTATCAGTTCACCAAAATGAGAGCGACGATTGCATTAAGCATTGACATTTCAGATATATTAACAACAAACTGGAGCTGCACTGGAGAAACCGGTAACCAAATTTGGATAATTCATCAAAACGCTGCTCACTGTCACAGCAAGGCAAGGTAAAGTTAACATTTTTGCGGGTAAGAAAGCATTACCTACTTACAGCAAACGACGATGAGGCGTATCTGATCCGCTCGGTGGTCCTCTTCGCAAAAGCCGTCGGCCACCGCCGAGATAGGGTCTTGAGGACGAGCTCGAGCACACCCACGGTGACCCGTCGTGCCTCCACTAGCGAGAGACCGTTGAGTCTTATAGACCCAACGCGCGGAAAAAATTTCTTCTTTAGGTCCTCGCGAACCTTCCCGAGCGAGGTCAGATCCGGCGGCGGTGCGCCCGGGGGATGCCGGATCTGGCGCCGCCGCCGCACACACGAATAGGCTGGTCGTGGCCTCCGCGGGCGATTTGCCGGCACGTTCGGAGGAATAAGACGGCAGTAGGATCGTCGCTGGGCCACCGCCGAACTGCCGAAGGCGCCGCCCCTCGTCGTCTTCGCCTCTTCTGCCGGGAGATCGACTCGGCCTAGGGGTGCGGAGGGCGGAGGCCTGTCAGTCGGGCCACTTTCGAGCATTGCTCTCACTGAATTCTGTCTATTTCAAGAAGTTAGGGTGTGTTTGGTTGAGTGGCTATCTCTTGAGATGGCTAGGGTTAGCTATTTTTTAAGTAGGTAGCATGTGTTTGATTCACGAGAGAATTTTTTATTTGACACTACCTTTAAATTAGCTTCCTTATTTGACTTTGAAATCTTTTTTCATTCCTAAAATAACACTCTAGTGCATTTTCAGCACTAACAGTGTTAAATAGGAAGGTGGAAAGTCTCTTTTGCCCCTAAAAAATTATATAATAAAAAATATGTCCACAATCTGTACATGGATTTTCAGCACTAACAGTGGTAAATAGGACTTTTATTCCTCACCTCTTATCCTATTCTACGTTTCTTATCCTAGCCGACTGGGGTAGTCAAGGTCGTGCGGCGGAGCTACGGTTCCAGGTCGGAGCCATCAGCAACTCGCGCGACGGCCATCTCCTGACCAAAGACTCGCCCACCGGCCGTTAGAGTAGGCCCCTACCGCTGGACCGGCTCCCGCCGCCAGACCAAGGGGTGACGCTCGCCTCTAGCTCGACGCCCCCTGTGCTGGCCACCTCCAGCCCTGTGCCACACGCACCGCCCGCCTCAAGCCTGATGCAAGGAATTCTCTCTTGATTCATACTGTGGATGGTTGTGGGTAGCCAAAAGGCTCAGGTTGATTGATATTCTGCTTGACGGTAGAATCGTCTGAATTGAATTCAGGGTCATCTGTTTGGTTTATGTTGCGCAGATTATCTGTCAACCCTTCTCTTAGGTGGTGAGATTAACATAGCACAACACCATGGCGAGAAATAATTGAATTACGGCCATATAAACTAGACCCTAGCTATGTACGAATAGCAGTTATTCAGTTAATCTCTACTAGTTTAGCATGTCAGTAGCATTACATGCATTCAAATCTTAGCTACTTACGAATGATAGTTCAACATTACAGACCGGGGAACGGTTCAACAATGGCGGCCTAGGGGGTGCAAACCTTATGATTCTTGCTTCAATGTCAACCGTAGAAGATATTATTTCTATGCAACCAAATTGACTGAGCTCAGTCGTTCCTCTTGCTCTTCCAAGCCTGGGTGTCGCCCTGCTCGACACCATGTCCAGTCTCCACATCATCAGGAGTAATTTTAGCCTCGTCTGGTACATAGCCATCCTCGCCCCAGCCTAGGATCCAGTTATGCAAGATGCAACAAGCAAGAACAAGCTTTACTTGAGTGAGAAAAGTATGAGATGGTTTTTTATGAAGGATTTTGAACTTATTTTCCAATGCAACAAAAGCCCTCTCGATGATCACCCTCAGGCATGAGTGTCTAAGGTTGAACAGCTCCTCTGCATTTTGTGGTCTGTTCCTTGGAGAGAACTCGTTCAGATGATACCAGGTTTTCCTAAAGGGGGGAGGATTCCTAGCTGACAAGCGTAACCTGCATCTCCAAGGTAGAACTTACCTTTAGGGAGTTGAATGCCATCAGGACTGTTCAGGCTGTCATTTAGAGTGCTTGCATCATGGGCTGATCTTTCCCAACCAGCAAGAACATAAGTGAACTTGAGATCAAAATCCACAGCAGCTAGTACGTTCTATCTGGTGTAGTGTTTCCTGCCTCTGTATGCTGCTAATTGGGATTTCGACACTCTAGTAGTGACATGAGTACCATCAATTGCCCCAATGCAGTCCTATCATGATAAGAACAGACAACAAGTCAAGCTTATGTACATTATAGAGTTTAAAAAGATTGTGCAAATGAAAATTCTATCTCACCTTGAAGTACAGGTACCATCTCTTGTTGTGTCGTATCTTGCTTGTTGTTTTACCAGATGGAGGCTTGATCATCTCTTGCCTAAGGTCCCCAATTGCACAGAGGACTTGGTTGAAATAGCAAGATATAGTCTCTATGGATCTTCTAAAGGTGTTGTGCATAACTCTAAATCTCTAGTTATGACCGACAACATGAAGAAACATAGCAATTTGCTCTTTCACACAGGTGTGGATGCTATCCTGCATCAGTCCTCTTTCCCTAAACCTCTTGACTAGTTCATAGAATGTGGCTCTTCTCATCCTAAGCATCTGAACAGCCTCTACATCATTCTTGTTGTAGATGTAGTTAAGATTGATAATCTTTTCTTTATCTCGTTCAAGCATCGGACCATAACTCACTCATGGATACATAGCTCGCATCACTGATCTTTTGTGGAGGAGGAGGATCCAAGCATGAATCACAGCTACTAGTGCTGCTGCCTGGTGGATCAGGCTCATCCGGTCGCCCTAAGCAAATAGATCTAAAATGAGTGTCTGCTAAATCTACCGACATGGTGATGACACTAAGCAATGTGCCACTTTGTTGGGAATCCAAGTGCAGAGTGTTGTAGTAAATTTCTCCACGAGGAAACTCGGGGTTTATATCAAACTCTCGGGAAACAGTCAAAAAAGCTCCCTTCGTTCTTGTCAAACAACCTACAAAAAAAATTCCTTGCCTTGTGTCCCCAACCCCACCGAGTGATTGTCAAGCACAAGGTGTGAATGTAAGTAAATAATAATAACAATGCAATAAAATAAATTATGATGCAAATAAATAAATATGATGCGTGCAAGGTAAACTAAGCTAATATGCAACTAGAATAATGCGGTAAATATGTTTTTGTGTTTTGTATGTGAATGCAAGAAAGTAAATATGTTTTGTATTTTCGGAATTAATTAATGCTGGAAATAAAAGTGCGAGTAAAAGTGTTGGAACGGTGTTTCTTATGATTAAAATTAGACCGGGGTTCATGGGTTCACTTGTCTACTCTCTTATAAAGTTGTGGTGGCATTAAGCGCAATATAGATGACCAAAACATTGATATGATTTTTATTATGTTAACTTGATAATATTCAAATGGGCATCACATCCTAAATTAAATTAGAGAGAACGTCCAGAGGCAGCTGTGACCAATCCCGAGCGGATGGCAACGCCGTGTCTAGCTCCGGTGACAACTCCATTTGTTTGGAACGCCTGAGAGCATCTCCACTCGCCCCTCCCTAAAGGCCCCCCAAACGATTTGGGGGTGTCAGCGCAGAAAATCTCGCTCAGTCGCGCTCCCCATGCGGTTTTTCTATCCAGCGTGACACATGTTTTCATCCGACGCATCTGATCCAAACCCTGTCCACAAGGGGCGGCCGGGGGCGCCGGCTGGGCGCGTGGCTCGCCGCGTGGCCCACTATCAGCGGCACGACTGATGCTTCGTCGTCTCCACTCGTCTCGTCTCCCGCGCCCAGTAATGGCGCTGCAAATGGCAACAGGTTTGCAGCGGCACAGCGAGCCGTCGCGTCGGAGCACGCGTCGGCGGGAAATGAATGCCATGTCGCGCGCTTCCCGCTGCTTCCCACCCCTTCTCCTTCATTTTCCCGCCCACTTCCGGCTATAAATAGCTTGTCGCCTCGCCGGTAGGTTCACATCCTCCACCCGCCGGTTAAAAATGCCTCGCCGCCTCTTCAGAACCTACGCCATGCTCCCTCGCGATGGTTCTGGCACGCCACCACCACCACCACCCCCACCTCCACAGCCGCCGCAGGAGCCAGCTCCGCCGCAAGGCGAGGAGGAGGAGGACTCCGACGAGGAGGAGTTTCTCGCCCAGTTGCCGACGGACGCGGAGGCGGAGGAGGCCGCCACGGAACAGAGAGTGATCCTAGCGTCGTTCAAGACGCAGCGCCGTGACCGGTCGGCGCAGGAGCTCATGGCCGCCGAGAGGAGGGGAGCTCATGGCCGCTGAGAGGAGCTCATGGTCGGCGCAGTAACATAGGTAGTAACATGCATACCATGTAGACAAAAAATATGATGTGGCATATAATTAAGGAGGAGAGAGACAAATAGAGTAACATAATATGTTACCATCACATAGCGGTTCCCGATGCAAAATGAGTCTACAAAGCAATAAATGATAGTCTCTATGTTACCACACTTATAACACTACCCACTATGAAGGTGGTAACAAAGACTAATAGCATATGCATGTTACTAGTCTAAATTACTCCCTACTATTACTAGCCTAAGTGTCTCAAGTGGTCAATAATCAAGTGGCAACAGGAGTACTATTCTACTATTGTAGGAAATTGACATAAATATTTAATCATAGATTTAAAAGTATCAATAAGGGTTTTCCCATAACTTGAGCTCCAGTACCAAGGTTACATGCACAACGTAACCACTAACATAATTAGCCAATATCGGCAAAAGTACTTGCATCAATATCTAAGGATAAAGCAACATAAGAGCAAGAACAATAATGTAACCGGTTATCGGCTATAAGCTCATGCCATGTCACTTAGAGCTAATGCAAAAAAAGTACTCATACAAGAAGCTAGCTATAGGGTTGGCTCTACAAAATATTTAACTATTTAATTTTTAGAGTGTTGTGTTTGCATGCAAGATATAAGAGGACATGCATTGAATGTATGCAGCCGGTTTAGCGTTGGCATTAGGCTGCATGCAGGCTGCATGCCTCTTGGTTCGTGTGATGTAGCTGGCGCTAGATCAAGCGCCCACTTCTTTCTCTCTCATGCTTTCCCTCATCGCCGACTAGAATTTTGCTGATGTAGATTTGCTTGTAGCCTGCTGAGTAGGATCTATTGTACTTGCTCTAAGGCTTTTCACAATGCATTGTATCTTAGTGTGTTATCCTAGGTAGTGGCAACAACCACTACAATGCATTGTTTTTGAGGTGTTGTATCTATATTTAATGATTTTGGGTACATGCATGTCTGTGACTGGACTAGCAATGCATTTTGCCTATGATACCGTGCAAGGGTTCTATCTGAGCTAAGCTACAACACTTTCTTTCATCATTAAATTGACTGACACATCAGCATTTTGCCAAGGATATTGTGCTAAGAAACCTCTATTGTGAAAGCCCTAACATCCTGTTCAAGATTGCTTGGAGCCGACAGTATAAATCAACATTGTCAAGAACATAGCAGCCAAGAAAAAAGATTGCAATGACAATCCTCCTCACGGTAATAATAAGAAAAGGTCCAAATTGATCTGGCAAAGCAAAGCTAGATCCAAAAGAATAGACATAGAGAAATTGAATCTTCCAACACCACTATTGACGTTGGGAGGTTAAGCACACGTGGACTATCTCCGGCTATCTTCTCTACATGTTTTATTTAAGTTTTTCATATACCATGTGTAGTTCATAACTGATAAGGTTAAACAAAGTTGCGATACAAAGTTAAGTTTCACTTTTTCTTCCCTAAAATTAAGCAAAACAAGTGAACACTTGAGTTTTTTTTGTTAAGCCAACTGGTCCATAAAGCTATATCACAAACTTACTTGGTCTGGATTGTACTTGGTTAAATAGGTCACTCAAGCAAAGTGCATAGTTTTCTTTGTCAAAGCCACACTAAATAGATGCAAGGTCGAGACTTGCATCACTGACATCCACTTCATGCCATCCTTCATCGATTACACCTCCTCTTTTGGGACCCCGCATTGTCTTCCCACTTGAGGTTCAGACTACTCTTCAAACAGTTCTTCAAGTGATGGCTCTGAGCTTGCCGCTAATCCGCTATCCTCACCCTTCTCCCCAGACACCTCCATGGTCACCTCCTCATGAACCCTAGCCGGGCGAGGAAACCAAGGCTAGGTAGTCGCGCAAGGAGACCCCTTGGTCAGCCAAGAGACCTAATCAACGTAGCGGATGATGGGATGATTGCATATAGCAGTATTCAGTCATCCTCTCGCTGATGATAGCCGATCGACAGAGAGGTACAAAAATCCCAGCGCTCTAAGAGACTTGGTTAGTGTGGTCAATGAAGCAAATATGCCCTAGAGGCAATAATAATATTGTTATTATCATATTTCTTGTTCATGAAAATGTTTATATTCCATGCTAGAATTGTATTAAGCGGAAACGTTAATACTTGTGTGGTTTATGAACAACATCGTGTCCCTAGTATGCCTCTACTAGTCTAGCTCATTGATTAATGATGGTTAAGGTTTCCTAACCATAGACATGAGTTGTCAATTAATAATGAGGTCATGTCATTAGGAGGAGGATGTGATGGACAGACCCAAATTAAGCACAACAATTAGATCGTGTCAATATGTTCACAATTACGTAGCTTTTCCTATGTCAGTATCCTATTCCTTAGACTATGAGATAATGCCACTCCCTGGTACCGGAAGAGAGCTTTGAGGTCATCAAACGTCATACTATGAAAGGGTGATCATAAAGCTGACTCTCAGGTAATCAGAAAGTACTTTTTGGGTTGCATATATCGAGATTGGGATTTGTTCCTCCCATGTCGGAGAGATATACTCTGGGCCCACTCGGTAATCAATATCATACACCGTTTGCAAACACGTGATTAATGAGTTTAATCACAGGATGATATTGGATTGTGGAGCGAGTAAAGAGTACTTGCTGTGAACGATATTGAACTAGGTATGGCGATGCCGGCGATCAAATCTCGGGCAAGTAAAATATCGTGAGACAAAGGAATTTGTATACGGGATTAATTGAATCCTGACATCGTGGTTCACCGATAATGATCTCGTTGAATATATGGGAGTCAATATGGATTTCTAGATCCCACTATTCATTATTGATAGTGATCATGTCCATGCATTCTCGAACCCGTAGGGTCACACACTTAACGCTCATCAACGCTAGGGTAGTTTTGGGATTTATGGAAATTGTTTCACAGAGTTACGCAATTGTTTCGGGAAGAGGATTAATAATTTATTAATTGAATTAATAAATATTAATACATATATTTATTTACTTGAAATAAATAAGGGCTAAATGTAGTCCGTGCAAAGTTTTGCTAATGGGCCTATTTAGTAGCTCCATCTAGACAAACTACTAAAAGGAAAAGGCAAAGAAAAAAAAAGAGGAGGCTGGGCCGACCGCGGTTACTGGGCCGCTCCGCTGGGCCATTCGGTCGCGCAGCTGGCTAGGCTGCTGGCTGCCTGGGCCAGCTGGGCCGCCCACATAGGCAGGCCTCGAGCGGGCGCTCGATCGCCAGCGCCAGGAGCCGCGCTCGCTCAACCCGATCGAGCCAGGAGGCAGGCCGCCAGCGATGCCCTCGATCGCTCGCCTGGCCCTCGATCGCCCCAGGCCAGGCGCTCGCTCCAGCGCTTGGCAGAAGCGCTCGGGCAGGAGGCCAACCGCGCTATGGTCCAGCGCCAGGCTGACCGATCGATAAGATCGATGCGATCTCAAGCGTGCGTGCACTCCACGCAACCAAAGACGCCCACCGCTATAAAAGGTCACGAGGGGCAGCTCGAGCGGATGCGATTTTGATCGATAGCCGCCGCCACTTTCGTCTTTTCTATAGCTTTTCTTTACCCTAGTTTGACTATATATTTTGCCCAATCTTCTTCCACCTCGCGCGCGTAGGCGAAGCCCTGCGCGCAGATACTCTCCACCATAAGCACCACATCGTCGTGCTGCTGATCCCATCTACCACTCCACTGCACCTTGCTGGATCAAGGAGGAGGAGGAGTCGCTGTGTTGTACGTGTGCATCGCTCGGAGGCGCCGCCCGTTGTGGCGCTTGGATCGGATTGGATCGGATCGCGAGGAGGAGACGCTAGTACGACGACCACGTTCATCTAAATGTTTCCGCTATGCGATCTACAAGGGTACGTAGATCTATTCTTTCCTGCTTGTTGTTTTGCATCTCGTAGATCAGATCTTGGCTTGTTTCTGTTCGTCTTCATAGGAATTTTTTGTTTTCTATCTTGCAAAACCCATCAGTGGTATCAGAGCGAGATCTATGCGTAGATGTTTTACACGAGTAAAACGCAACAATGTTGTTGCGAGCGTTGATATTTTTAGTGCAAGCTTCTTTTCGTGTACTTCTTGATGTCGCGGCATAGTGGGATTGAAGCGGCCCAGGCCAACTTTACATGACCGCATTCATGAGACCGGCTCCGCAGTGGCCTGCTCCACACATGCGGCTGGTGGGTGTTTGTATCTTCCACTATAGTTGTCATTGGATTTACAAAAAAGACTTTGGCAACACTAATATCAACGTTGTGGCTTTGCATAGGTAAGAACCGTTCTTAAGCGTAGTTCCCATAAGCCACGTAAAATATGCAATCAACAAATTAGATGTGTCTAACTTATTTTTGCAGAAAGTGTTTGTGATATGGTATTGCCACAAGATGTGATGTGTATGATATATTTGATGTATGCAATGATCATGTTTTTTAATGTTTCACGACTTGCATGTCAATGAGTTCACAACCGGCAGGAGACATATAGTTGTCTTTATAATTTTGTAGGACCTGCGTGTCAACTTCTTATACACCATGTAATAGCTTTACTTTATCGCTAAGTAGTTAGCAATAGTCGTAGTTGCTATTCATGGTGGAGTCAATCATGGTGGAGTGATGGAGATCATGCCGGCGCGCACGATATGGAGTTCAATGCGCGAAGATTGGCTATACCATGTCACATATTGTATATGCATGTGATGCTTATCCTTTAGGCATCTTATTTTGCTTTGATCACGACGGTAGCATTATAAGATGATACCTCACACTTAATTTTAAGATAAAATGTGTTCTCCCCTCGTATGTGATGACCCACAAGTATAGGGAATCGCAACAGTCTTCGAGGGAAGTAAAACCTAAATTTATTGAATCGACACAAGGGGAGCCAAAGAATATTTATAAGCCTTAACAGATGAGTTATCAATTCAGCTGCACCTGGAAACAGACTTGTTCGCAGCGGTTTATCAGTAGCAACAGTTTTATAGTGGTGATAGTAGTGAAACAGTAACAGCAGTAGTAGAATAAAAGCAGTAATAGTAGCAATAGTAAACAGTAGGATGAAATACTATAGGCATAGGGATGGATGTACGGGCGTTGCATGGATAATATAATTCATAAAATCAGTGTGACATGGGCATTGCAGATAAATAATGATAAAGCATCCTAGTATTAACAATCATAGGCATGTGTTCCATATAGAGTCGTACGTGCTCGCAATGAGAAACTTGCACGACATCTTTTGTCCTACCAGCCTGTTGCAGCAGGGCCTCAAGGGAAACTACTGGTAATTAAGGTACTCCTTTTAATAAAGTACTAGAGCAAAGCATTAACACTCGGTGAACACATGTGATCCTCACATCATAGCCATCCCCTCCGGTTATCCCAATTTCTGTCACTTTGGGGCCTCAGGTTCCAGACAACAATATGTGTATACAACTAGTAGGTAAGACCATAAACAACAAGTATCATCATAGAAATAATAACATGTTCAGATCTGAAATCATGGCACTCGGGCCCAAAGTGACAAGCATTAAGTACAACAAGTTGCAACAATGTCATAAGCACTAATAGAAGATACTAGGCACTATGCCCTAACAATCTCATAGCAAATTACATGAATGATCTCATCCAATCCCTACCATCCCCTTCGCCTACAGCGGGAATTACTCACACATGGATGGGGGAGTCATGGATGGTTGATGGAGAGACGTCGGTGATAATGGTGATGAAGATCTCCTCCAAATCCCCGTCCCGGCAGGGTGCCAGAATAGAGTTTCTGGTTCCGAATCGCGGTTTCTGATGGCGGCGGCGTAGTGGAAGTCTATCTGGGAAAAACGCCGAACCCCCGCTATTTTCAGGTCAGAGGGTATATGTAGGTGGAAGGAGGGGTCGAGGCGACGGCCGAGGCGGCCTCACCACAGGTGGGCGCGGCCAGGGCTGGGCCGCGCCCCCTGGTGGTGAGCCCAGGCCGCTGCCCCCCTTCGTCTCTCCTTCTGGCTCTGTGGGTCTTCTGGCAAAATAGAATTTTTGCAATATTTTCCGGGATTTTTCCTAAAAGTCGTATTTCTGCACAAAAACGAGACACCAGAGCAATTCTGCTGAAAACAGCGTTAGTCCGTGTTAGTTGTATTCAAAACACACAAATTAGAGGAGAAACAATAGCAAAAGTGTTTGGGAAAGTAGATACGTTTTGGACGTATCAACTCCCCCAAGCTTAGCTATTTTCTTGTCCTCAAGCAATTCAGTTAACAACTGAGAGCGATAAAAGAAACTTTCACGAACACATTTGCTTCATATGATGTATATATACTAACTATATGATCAAGTACTCAGGCAATTCATAATAAGAAATATGCAACTAATGTTACCTCATAGTCAAGCAAACTATGAAGGAGTGCCAATGCACTAATAACAAGTAACATGAACATAAGAAGCTGCAAGATTGTAATATGCATAAATGATATGGAAGAGTGGTATCCTGCTTGCCTTTATTTGTGGAGCAAAACATAAATGCTGAGGCACCTCTGAAGTCCAAAGGAAGACTAGAAGTAAAAATATCAAAGATACAAGCATCAAAGTTATACCACAATTAACCGTGTTCTGGGATAAGCACATTACACTAAGAATAACAGCTATGCTCTCAAGAAGGTGCTTAAAAATTAGAAGATGAAGACTCAACATAAAAGTAAAAGAAAGGCCCTTCACAGAGGGAAGCAGTGATTCAACATGTGCTAGAGCTTTTCATTTGTAAAACAGAGATAAAAATTTATTTTGAGAGGTGGTTGTTTCATGTCAACGACTGGCAATGGGGACTTGCTATCTTCCATAATAAACAAGTGAGAGCGGTTCCGAGTTCTTTGAAAATTTGGTACATTGGTGCTCTTTTATAAAGCTTTGGCACTCCTTCCCACCTTTTTTTCCTTCCTCAAACCATGGCTAACCGATTTCATCGGGTGCCCACCAACTTTCACATACCATGATGAGTGCCTTTTTTCTTTCTTTTTAGAATTAGATTACAATGGTCTGACCAGCTCCCATGCAAAATTAATGACGAGCTGATGAAGCTGCCTAGTCGAGGGGTACTTAATTTAATATGGAAGATAGCAATTCTGACCATTACGTCCTCATGAGCTAAAAACAGTGGCACAAAATGAGAAGTATTTGAAAGTTTTGAAAGGTAGCACATGAAAATTTACTTGGAATGGCTTTGAAATACCATGCATAGGAATTTATAGTGGACTCTTTGGTAAACTTGGTTTTTTGGTGATTGGATGCACGAGAAGTATTCCCTCTCAGTACAAGTGAAGGCTAGCAAAAGACTGGGAAGCGACAATCGAGAGAGCAATAACTGTCATAATCATGCTTGCGACAAAACAAAATTAATATAGGCATAAAAATGATACAAGAACTCTGAGGCAAAGTAAATCATCGAGGCTTAATTGACTTTTTGTTCAGTCATATGCATGTTTGAGCATGTGCCAAGTTGATTCAAATGAAACTTTCAGAGGAGGATACCACAATAACATACCATAATATGAATAAAACAATGCATGCAAGCGTCTACATGACATGCTACAAACTATTAGTAAATTGGAACTAAACATATGAGAGCAAGAACTACAAAGCATCCATTAGATAACATATACCTTACATGAACCGACTAAGCATGTCCACATAGATGAGTATATGAACAAAAATGAAAACAAATAGAGTTCATACCAGCCTCTTACCACATCTCGGATTGTCATATGTCATCATTATTGCTTTTCACTTGTGTGGCTTGAATAATATGAAGTGAATACCAAGCTCCAATGGAGTCACGGGAGACTGAACTCTGCAACAAACTTTACAAAACCGAAGAAGAACAACAAATATTTTTGGGTTTTCGATTTTTGAAACAAGAACAGAAGGAAATAGCAAACAAAGCAAAATATTTTTGGATTTTTCAAATATCAAACCAAAAATAGCAAGTAAAGCAAACCAAAGCTAGCAAACTAAAAAGGCAAACAAAGAGAAATAACAGAAATATTTTTGGTCTTTTTGTGTTTTGGAAAGAAGAAATAAGAAGAACAAGAACAATAAAGAAGGCGAAACATGGATATACAAAGAACTGACAAAATATGATATGTAGATGAGTGAGTAGTCGGCGTACCTCCCCCCAAGCTTAGGCTTTTGGCCTAAGTGGAGATCAATCCCAGCTCGGCCATGAAGTGGCGTCCCCAAAATATGATGAAGAAGCACCTTCGTCCTGATATGAGCTCGAGGGCGCCCCGAAGTGGTACGTGGTGTAGTGATAGGCCGGCTCCTCCTCTTCCTCCTGGTCCACGACGCCATGCTGTACGTTGAAGATGAGCACCCTAAGCCGCTCGTCCAACTCCTCCTTCGTGCGTGACCATGGCATGTTATCAATACTGAACAAACTGGGTTGTGGCAAGGGCACTTCCCTTTCCTCTCCATCCGTAAATAACATTCTATAAAATAATTTCCCTGCACATGAGTTAGGAGTAACAAAATGATGGAGCTTCATGGCAGCAAGATCAAGCCTCTGTGGAGTAAACAATATATCATGAGGAGCAATAGGAAGTTCAAGAGCAGCAACAATGCGCGCAGCAATAATACCTCCATAAATAGGTCCCCTAGCGGCTAGGCAACGAGCAATAATAGCACCGAGGTTATACTTCCTACTAACATCAAGAGCGGTAGCTAGAAAAGCTAAATGATAGTTGGAGATATTGCTAGTGTTTCCTCTACCAAGTACACTAGTGGCAAGATAGTAAGTAAAATATCTCATAGCTGGGAGTTGAATGTTTCTTATCTTGCCACGCTGTGCTGTGCGGTCATCGTCGTTGGTCACTCCTCGGTAAAGCTCCAACAAATCGGTGGGCTGATTTAGCATCTTCTTTGCCGTCCCAAACATGGGAATACCTAAAATATCACAAAACCTCCCCAAAGACATGGTGATAGACTTATCATAAATCTTAAATGCAATGGAAGGATTGAAATGAGAGTTAGCGAATTTAAAACTTTCAACAAAAATCTTTATGAGAATAGCATATTGATTACTCTCATCCATCATGTATGTAGTCAATCCAACCCTGTTAACAAGGAGCAAGAAATCATCAAGAATCCCTGCATCACTCAAAAAGTTAGCACAAGGGAAGGTAGATGGATGCGTATCTCCATCGTCTCCCTCAAGGTTCGGTGACATAAGATCTTCATTGTAAGACATTCTATATTGAGCAGTGGATCTTGAAGGCCTTGATGACCTTGGTGCTTCCCTTTCAAAGACTTCTCCACAGGTGTAGTTATCCATGTCCCTTTTCTGAAATTTTTAACAAACCTCATAAAATATGATTTTGAGACAAACAAATGTAGGGAACAACTATAGGGAGTAACTAGAGGGCTAACATGCATCAAAATAACATTTCTAAGCAATAGAACAAGCATGCAAACTCATTTCACCTGTCACCTATAGAGCTAAAATACTCAAGAAATACTCTACTAAACAAAATTCTACTTGGACAATCGGAGGAGTCACATACCGGAGAACAAATGCTCCAAATCTCAGCAACAATGATGGGCTGAGCAAGGAGATCGAAAAATCGAGATGAAGAGCAGCAAGAACACGAGTTTGAGCAGGTGTGTCGTTGTTTTCGGGAGAGAGAAAGAGCTGGGTAGGAAGAGATAAGTGAGAGGCCAGGGGCCCCCCTCACCATAGGTGGGCGCGGCCAGGCTTGGGCCGCTCCCCCTGGTGGTGAGGTGGCATGGCAGGTCCCCCTGAGGTCTCCCAGGTGCCTCTCTGCCCCATTTTTGACATAAAAATTTAAAAAGAATTTTCTGGAATTTTTCGAGAAACTTTATTTTCGAGGATTTTTTAGAAAAACAATAAGAGAATAAAACTCGAGAAAACAACGGTGGAGCGATAGAAAGCAAAACTTAACCAAGTATGCAGCAGCTCTAAGATATTCTAATCATGTAACTAAACAGAGGGAACAAAAATGAATAAGTAAATATAAGTGAGGTAAAGTAAATGCGGTGAAAACGAAGTTTTGTTCATATAAAATCACTTTGTTAACAAGGTTGATCAAGTCTTGTTACCAAACTAACTTTATATGAGGCAAAACTTTGCATTTCACTATATACTTTTGTTACCTCGACCTTGATAGGCATAGTCCCAATCATAACAATTTTATATTCTTCCTTGGGCTTTCACTCTGAACAAATAATTTGACCAACTCTGATGGTCTCAACATTCTTGATTGAATTTAGAGCGTTCTTTCTATCAATCTTCTTGGGAAAATAGACCGTATACTCTTTGTCATTGACATTAAAGGTTACTTTTCCTTGATTGCAATTAATAATGGCACCTGCAGTGTTTAGAAAAGGTCTTCCAAGAATAATAGACATATTATCATCTTCAGGCATTTCCAACACAACAAAGTCAGTTAATATCAAACAACTGTTAGCAACTTGAACAGGAATATTTTCACATATACCAATAGGAATAGTAGTAGACTTAGCAGCCATCTGCAAAGATATATCAGTTGATACCAATTTTTCTAGATCAAGTCTCTTATAAAGAGAAAAAGGCATGACACTAACTCCAGCTCCCAAATCACATAAAGCAGTTCTAACATAATTATTTTTAATGGAGCAAGGAATAGTTGGTATACCTGGATCTCCAAGCTTCTCCGGAACTTTACCATCAAAAGAATAATTAGCAAGTAGAGTGAAAATTTCCTCATTAGGAATCTTCCTTTTATTAGTAACAATATCTTTCATATACTTTGCATAAGGAGGCATTCTAATAACATCAGTCAAAGGAATTTGCAAAAATAAAGGTTTCATCCATTCACAAAACCTGTT
Organism: Dactylis glomerata; assembly: GCA_007115705.1. NCBI lineage: Eukaryota > Viridiplantae > Streptophyta > Magnoliopsida > Poales > Poaceae > Dactylis > Dactylis glomerata. Next base: position 14,287,240 of record QXEO01000553.1, read on the forward strand.
GTATTCTTCTTCCTTAGTCTTGTGTTTCTTACCAGGAAAAGGCATTGGTTTCTGTACCCAAGGTTCTCTCTCATTACCATGCTTGTTGGCAATGAAGTCTTCTTTGGTGTATTTTCCATTCTTATCTATCTTTTCCGGTTCCTCTTCAACTTCTTCTTTATTGGAAGCATCACCTGGTTCAGTTTCAGCATCAGAAATAGAAACACTATTAGGATCTTTACCTGCTTTAGAGGATTCTGCAGTTGTTTTATGCTTCTTCTTCTTCTTCTTCTTGGAAGGAATATCATCTCTTGAAGTGCATTGAGAATCTTGCTCGATCCTCATAGGATGTCCTTCAGGATATAAGGGGTCTTGAGTGGTAGCACCTCCTCTTGTGCGAATTTCACACGCTTGTTTTTCTCTTGCAGCATTAACTAGCAAATCTTTTTGCACCTTGGTAAGCTGATCAATTTGAGTCTGAACCATTTGAAAATATTTAACAAGTATCTTCACATCATTGGAGGTTCTCTCCACAATATCCTGCAACTTGTTAATAGCTCTAGAATTTTCCAACAAATGATTCTACACCATTCTATTAAAATTATCTTGCTTAACAATAAAATTATCTAACTCGTCTAAGCATTGATCAGGAGGTTTAGAGTAAGGAATATCTCTATCATCAAAGCGTTGGAGAGAGTGTACCTCAATAGTAGATGAGTGAGGGATTGGCTTACATAATTCTTCTATAGGAGGTAAATTCTTCACATCTTCGGCCTTAATACCTTTCTCCTTAAGAGATTTCTTGGCTTCCTTCATAACTTCATCATTTAATTCAATCATTCCTCTCTTTTTCGGCGTAGGCTCTGTAGATGGCGTAGGTGTTGGTGCTGGTGTTGGCTCAACTAGAGTCCAATCATCATGATTCCGGCCTATTTTAGCCATTAATTCTTCAGCTTCAGCCGAAGTTCTTCCCCTGAAAACACAACCAGCACAACTATCCAAATATGACTTAGATTCATCAGTTAGTCCATTATAAAATATATCAAGGAGTTCATTTTTAGGCAATGGCTCTTTAGGCAAAGCTCTAATTAAAGAACAAAACCTTGTCCAAGATTCAGGCAGTATCTCTCCTTTTCCCTGTTCAAAATCAAAGATTTTCTGCACAGCAGCATGTTGAGCACTAGCAGGAAAATATTTCTGAAAGAAAGCATTAACCAAAGCAATAGGACTATGAATAGATCCAGGAGACAAGCTATTAAACCAAGTTTTAGCTGCATCTTTCAATGAGAAAGGAAAAATCTTAGCAACAAAGTAAGTGCGAAGCTTAATATCATCAGAAAACAAATTACTCAAAGTAGAAAGCTCATTCATGTGCTCCATAGCACTTTCATTCTCAGCACCACAAAAAGGCTCTTTCTCAACAATAGATATGTAAGATAAATCTAAAGAGAAATCATAATCCTTGTCTCTAATATCTATGGGAGAAGCAGCAAACTTAGGATCAGGAGACAATTTATATCTAACAGCACGTCTCGCTAGAAGTTCCTTAACAACTTTAGCATCACGAGTAGCACGAGCTTCAGCAATAAAATCATCATCAAGCTCAATATAAGCATCATCAAAATCATCACTAGGACATTCCCTAGACTCAGGTGAACTAACAGGTGCAACAGTGGTGTTTCCCATCTTAGCTCTAGCAATTGTAGCATCTAAAAAGGAACCTAGTGAGCCACTCTCATCAAGCACAGTAGAAGCATCATCTAAATTATCAGTGGCATTTTCAAACTCAGCAGAAATAGTAGTAGTAGTGTATGCGTGTGGTGGTGTAAGCAACTTACTCATAACAGATGGTGAATCAAGAGCAACAGAGGTGTTCAAAGTCGTACCTCTTCTTGTAGTGGATGGCAATATAGGAACTTTTCCATCATGAGGTTTACCCATGATGAAAGGATTGCAGTGAACAATATGAATTCCAAGTAAACTTACAAATAAAGCTATGCTCCCCGACAACGGCGCCAAAAAATAGTCTTGATGACCCACAAGTACAGGGGATCGCAACAGTCTTCGAGGGAAGTAAAACCCAAATTTATTGATTCGACACAAGGGGAGCCAAAGAATATTTATAAGGCTTATCAGATGAGTTGTCAATTCAGCTGCACCTGGAAACAGACTTGTTCGCAGCGATTTATCAGTAGCAACAGTTTTATAGTGGTGATAGTAGTGAAACAGTAATAGCAGTAGTAGAATAAAAGCAGTAATAGTAGCAATAGTAAACAGTAGGATGAAATACTATAGGCATAGGGATGGATGTACGGGCGTTGTATGGATAAGATAATTCATGAAATCAGTGAGATATGGGCATTGCAGATAAATAATGATAAAGCATCCTAGTACTAACAATCATAGGCATGTGTTCCGTATATAGTCGTACGTACTCGCAATGAGAAACTTGCATGACATCTTTTGTCCTACCAGCCTATTGCAGCAGGGCGTCAAGGGAAACTACTGGTAATTAAGGTACTCCTTTTAATAGAGTACCGGAGCAAAGCATTAACACTCGGTGAACACATGTGATCCTCACATCATAGCCATCCCCTCCGGTTATCCTAATTTCTGTCACTTTGGGGCCTCGGGTTCCGGACAACAATATGTGTATACAACTTGTAGGTAAGACCATAAACAACAAGTATCATCATAGAAATAATAACATGTTTAGATCTGAAATCATGGCACTCGGGCCCAAAGTGACAAGCATTAAGCACAACAAGTTGCAACAATGCCATAAGCACTAATAGAAGATACTAGGCACTATGCCCTAACAATCTCATAGCAAATTACATGAATGATCTCATCCAATCCCTACCATCCCCTTCGCCTACAGCGGGAATTACTCACAAATGGATGGGGGAGTCATGGATGGTTGATGGAGAGACATCGGTGATGATGGTGATGAAGATCTCCTCCAAATCCCTGTCCCGGCAGGGTGCCAGAATAGAGTTTCTGGTTCCGAATCGCGGTTTCTGATGGCGGCGGCGTAGCGGAAGTCTATCTGGGAAAAACGCCGAACCACCACTGTTTTCAGGTCAGAGGGTATATGTAGGCGGAAGGAGAGGTCGAGGCGACGGCCGAGGCGGCCTCACCACAGGTGGGCGCGGCCAGGGCTGGGCCGCGCCCCCTGGTGGTGAGCCCAGGCCGCTGCCCCCCTTCGTCTCTCCTTCTGGCTCCGTGGGTCTTCTGGCAAAATAGAATTTTTGCAATATTTTCCGGGATTTTTCCTGAAAGTCGGATTTCTGCACAAAAACGAGACACCAGAGCAATTCTACTCAAAACAGCGTTAGTCCGTGTTAGTTGTATTCAAAACACACAAATTAGAGGAGAAACAATAGCAAAAGTGTTCGAGAAAGTAGATACGTTTTGGACGTATCAGTATGCGCCGTTGTGAAAGATCGTCATTTTGAAGCATCACGTGATGATTGGGTGCTATAAACTCTATGTTCACATACAACGGGTGTAAGCCAGACTTGCACATGCGAAAATACGTGGGTTAAAATTGACGAGCCTAGCATGTACAGACATGGCCTCGGAACACATGGACCGAAAGGTCAAGCATGAGTCATATGGATGATATGATCAACATGTTGATGTTCACCATTAAAACTACATCATCTCACGTGATGATCGGTCTTGGTGTAGTGAATTTGGATCATGTTTCACTAAACAACTTTGAGGGATGTTGAATTTAGTGGGATTTCATTAGTAATTTGATTAACTTGAACTAATTATCATGAACTTAATCTTAGTGTATTTGCATAAGTTGTTGTAGTTTTTGGCAACCGTTTTCCATCGGCACTTAGTTTAATTGAGTTAATGAAACTATAGAATTCTGGATAATCACTTTTTGAACTAGTGCCGTTTAGTTAAAGTGTCAAGATGAAATATTAAGTCTTATTGCAATTTTAGCAAACCTCACTTGCTCCATGCGATTTAATAAGTTGTATTAATCAGAGAGCAACGATTCAAGTTTAGTATCAAAAGATCAATATTTGCCTTCATGACAAACTGATCTTGAAAATTGTTTGAGAATCAAAGTGATCTTGAAGCTGAAAGAAATGTTTCAGAAACAAACAAGCGATGAAAGATATTTGATATCCAAAACTTTGATTGTTTGCAAAATGATTAAGTATAATTTAGTAAAAGAACATATGCTCATATTGTATGAATATATGCGAGGATTGAAGACGCTAGGTGTCCCGATCACCCAAAAGTTTGGGAACTAATATTATACTTGCATTCGTCCTTAAGAGCTATAGTAGTTTCATCATGAAAGTTGTCATGATAAGATGGATGAAAAGGTATCGGCTAAATTGTTTTGCTATACCAAAAGAATGCTAAAGAATGGAATCTAGAAGAACGCCAATTATATGATGATGGCAATCCACCTCAAAAGTGCAAAATCCAAGGCCATTAGTATTTGACTGACATCCTTTGGACTATGTGTCAAATGATTGACGCCACTTGATGTTGATAGATTCTTCTAAATGGAGAGGAAATGCTAAATAGTATCTGCAAAATATTTGGTAGAAAAGGAAAAGACTGGAAATGTCCAGCTCGGGTATATAAATGATATACATGTTATATATGTTTTCTTTGCTCGTTAACAATGTAATTCTTGGGTATTGGATACTGGATTGTTATAGTTGTCTTTTCTAGCAACAATGATGAAATAAAACTGCCAATATAATTTGTGGATTATGCTTTATAGACTACCGCTTTTCACTGAATAGAGTGCCATCATAATCTGCTGAAATGACACCATACAAGTTATAGTTGTCTTTTCTTAAATTTTGGTATGCGCGGCATATATAAAATGTTTACAACCAAAGTCGGATTAGTAAGTCTTTGTAGGTTATCCCAAAGAATGTCAATGGGTATTCCTTCTACTATGAACCCAAATACATAGTGATTGTCGCTAAAAGAAGTGAATTTCTTATGAAGGAGTTTTCTCGCGAAAGGTTTAATTGGGAGGAAAATAGAACTTGATGAGGTTATTGAACCTGAGCAAGATGAGCAAAGTAGCGCTGCACCGAAAAATGTTCTGGAAGCGGCAACTGCATTCATGGCTTCCGCACCTACAATATGTTGTAGTACCGGACATCAAAGTTCCTATTTAACCAAGTTGGTCGTAATCAAATAGCAAGATTTGAGGATGAGATATTATTAGATAATAGTAACCGACAATATACAAAGAAGCGATGATAGGCCCTGACTTCGTCATATGGATTATTCTAGCAACAATTACATATTGAGATATGATAGTTGAATAAATGAAACAACGTTCCTCTACCGGAATGCACACCAAGGACATGTACCTGACACGACCTAATGGGTTTATTGATTCAAAGGTTGCTAGATATGTATGCAAACTTCAATGGTAGAAGTAAGCATAGCATAGTTGGAATCTTCATTATGATGAAAATATTAAAGTGTTAATTTCATCAAGATATTTGAAGATGCTTATATTTACAAGAAAGTAAGTGGGAGCACTCAGACATATTTCTAATACTTTATGTGGACGATATATCGTTTATTGGAAATAATGTGTTTTTCTTGATATGTTAAGTTTTCATTAAAATTAGATTTCTAATGAAAGACTTAGGTAAAACTAGAAAGTTGAGCATCAATTTCTATAGATTGAGGCTTTAATATAGTTTTTGCCAGAGTACATAGATGAAATATTGAATCTGTTCAATATGGAACCAATAAGAACGGTTCTTGTTGCATGGAAGAGGTTGAAGCAAGAATCAATTGTTTTGACACTTGATGAGTGAGACCACAAGAATGATTTATCAATCTTGTATACCATGATATGTACATCTAGATATGTCCAATGCTCTAAAAGGTTATGAGCATTCATATGATGATCGTTGGACAATAGTAAGAATATTCTTATGTACTTTTGAAGAACTAAGAATATGTTCTATATGCAGAAGTGACAAATGGTTCATTGTAATGTGTTACATTGGCTTTGTCATATATACAGGTATAATTTAATTTCAATTTTATGCTATTTGTTTTTGAGTTATAAGGTGGCACAATAAGATGGAAGAAAGTTCCATGATGACTTGGATTAATTTCAAAGTTAACCATTGTGACAGATACTACAACGAGGGCTAAGTATATAATCGCTCTAGAAGCGGCAAGAGAACTAGGTGTAGTTCCAAGTGTGCTAGTACCATGTAGTTCTATTGTACGACAATAGTGACAACATAGTCTCGGTAAAGAAACAAATGTCTCACCAGAAGACCAAGTTTATACGATGCCATCTCATAGAAGATGAGTAATGCGTGCTGACGCAAAAGATATGCAAATACAAACGGACCTGAATGTGTTAGACCCGTAGAAGGTTTACCACGTGCAACGCGTATGAATAACACCGGAATGCCATAGGTGTTAAAGGCGTAAGTATTGACTAGATTATTGACTCTAGTGCAAGTGGGAAACTGAAGGAAATATGCCCTAGAGGCAATAATAATATTGTTATTATCATATTTCTTGTTCATGACAATGTTTATATTCCATGCTAGAATTGTATTAAGCAGAAACGTTAATACATGTGTGGTTTATGAACAACACCGTGTCCCTAGTATGCCTCTACTAGTCTAGCTCATTGATTAATGATGGTTAAGGTTTCCTAACCATAGACATGAGTTGTCGATTAATAATGAGGTCATGTCATTAGGAGAATGATGTGATGGACAGACCCAAATTAAGCATAGCAATTAGATTGTGTCAATGTGTTCACAATTGTGTAGCTTTTCCTATGCCAGAATCCTATTCCTTAGACCATGAGATAATGCCACTCCCTGGTACCGGAAGAGAGCTTTGAGGTCATCAAACGTCACACTATGAAAGGGTGATCATAAAGGTGACTCTCAAGTAATCGGAAAGTACTTGTTGGGTGATACGTCTCAAACGTATCTATAATTTTTGATGCTCCATGCTTGTTTTACACCATTTGCTTCATGTTTTGTTTACACTTTGTGGTGTTTTTATGCGATTTCTAGAACTAACCTACTAATGAGATGCCACAGTGCCAGTTCCCTGTTTTCTGCTGTTTTGTGTTTCAGAAAAGCTACACAGGAAATATTCTCGGAATTAGACAAACTGAAGACCGAAACTCCTATTTTTCCTGGATGAAGGACGAGGACCGAAAGAGAGCCGGAGGGGGGCCAGAGGGCAGGCTCATCATGAGGGGGCGCGCCCCCCTCCTGGCCGCGCCTAGGGGTGGTGAGGCCCCACTGATGGCCCTCTGATGCCGCCTCTCCGCCTATTTAAAGCCCCTCGAAGTCCAAACCCTAAATCAATCGGCGTTTTTCCCAGAACAGTTCCGCAGCGCCGCCGCCGTTGAAGACAAATTTCGGGGGACAGAAGTCTCTATTCCGGCACCCTGCCGGGATAGGAAGTGCCCTAGAGCCGTCTCCATCGATCTCCATCGCCGTCTCCGCCATCTCCATCGACCTCATCGCCATCTCCACCAACCTTGCTGTCTCCTATGTTGAGGAGGGAGTAGTTCTCCCCCAGGGCTGAGGGCTCTACCGGTAGCTATGTGGTTCACCTCTCTCTCCTATGATGTGATCTTTATGTGATCGTGAGCTTTGTATCTTGTTGGACTGGTAGATGTTATTATTCAGATGTTATGCTACTCCCGTGCTTTATTATTGTAATCTCCGGAGATACCTTGTATCATGGTGTGAAGGTGACTAGTGTGCGCATCATGTGTGTCTTTTTGGTTAATGTCTCTATGAATTGTTGGTGTTTGTTGGAACCATCTAGTGTGTTCATGGTGATAGTGTGGGACAATCTAGTTTTGGGAAATGCGGACTTTGAGGAGTGCTTCATAGCCCTACGCATGATTAGTGTTTGTTTTCCATTGGAGAATTGTTTAGAGTGGCATAGTGAAGTTAGTATCTATTGGTTCAATTATGTTACTTTGTTGAGAGTGTCACTAGTGAAAGTATGATCCCTAGGCCTTGTTTCCAAGCATTGAATACCGTTTACATTCAGTTTTGTTACATGTTTGCTCGCAGCGATATTTATTTCAGATTATATTTACTACTCATAATCATCACTACTACTTGTATTTCACTATCTCTTCGCCAAACTAGTGCACCTATATATCTGACAAGTGTATTGGGTGTGTTGGGGATACAAGAGACTTTCTGTATCGTAATTGCAGGGTTGCTTGAGAGGGATAGCTTTGACCTCTTCCTCCCTGAGTTCGATAAACCTTGGGTGATCCACTTAAGGGAAACTTGCTGCTGTTCTACAAACCTCTGCACTTGGAGGCCCAACACTGTCTACAAGGATAGAAGCGTGCGTAGACATCATTGGGTTGCATGTATCGAGATTGGGATTTGTCCCTCCCATGTCGGAGAGATATACTCTAGGCCCACTCGGTAATCAATATCATACTCCATTTGCAAACACGTGATTAATGAGTTTAATCACAGGGTGATATTGGATTGCGGAATGAGTAAAGAGTACTTGCTGTGAACGAGATTGAACTAGGTATGACGATGCCAGCAATCAAATCTCGGGCAAGTAAAATATCGTGAGACAAAGGAATTTGTATACGGGATTAATTGAATCCTGACATCGTGGTTCACCGATAATGATCTCGTTGAATATATGGGAGTCAATATGGATTTCCAGATCCCGCTATTGATTATTGATAGTGATCATGTCCAGGCATTCTCGAACCCGTAGGGTCACACACTTAACGCTCATTGATGCTAGGGTAGTTTCAGGATTTATGGAAATTGTTTCAGAGAGTTGCGGAATTGTTCCGAGAAGAGGATTAATGATTTATTAATTGAATTAATAAATATTAATACATATATTTATTTACTGGAAATAAATAAGGGCTAAATGTAGTCCGTGCAAAGTTTTTCTAATGGGCCTATTTAGTAGCTCCATCTAGACAAACTACTAAAAGGAAAAGGTAAAGAAAAAAAGAAAAAAAAAGAGATGAGGCTGGCCGACCGCACCAGCCCACTCGGTTGCTGGGCCGCTCCGCTGGGCCATCCGGTCGCGCAGCTGGCTAGGCCGCTGGCTACCTGGGCCGGCTGGGCCGCCCACATAGGCAGGCCTCGAGCGGGCGCTCGATCGCCAGCGCCAGGAGCCGCGCTCGCTCGACCCGACCGAGCCAGGAGGCAGGCCGCCAGCGATGCCCTCGATCGCTCGCCTGGCCCTCGGTCGCCCTAGGCCGGGCGCTCGCTCTAGTGCTTGGAAGAAGCGCTTGGGCAGGAGGCCGACCGTGCTATGGACCAGCACCAGGCTGATCGTTCGATAAGATCGATGCGATCTCAAGCGTGCGTGCACTCCACACAACCGAAGACGCCCGCCGCTATAAAAGGTCACGAGGGGCAGCTCGAGCGGATGTGATTTTGATCATAGCTGCCCCCACTTTCATCTTTTCTGTAGCTTTTCTTTGCCCTAGTTTGACTAGATATTTTGCCTAATCTTCTTCCACCTCGCGCGCGTAGGCGAAGCCCTACCCATAGATACTCTCCACCATAAGCACCACGCCGTCGTGCTACTGATCCCATCTACCACTCCACCGCACCTTGCTAGACCGAGGAGGAGGAGTCGTCGATGTGCTGTAAGTGTGCATCGCTCGGAGGCGCCGCCCGTTGAGGCACTAGGATCAGATCGGATCGCGAGGAGGAGACGCTAGTACGACTACGCCGACCACGTTCATCTGAATGTTTCCGCTGTGTGATCTACAAGGGTACGTAGATCTATTCTTTCCCGCTCGTTGTTTTGCATCTCGTAGATCAGATCTTGGCTTGTTTCTGTTCGTCTTCGTATGAAATTTGTTGTTTTCTATCCTGCGAAACCCATCAGACAATGTGTCTATGAGGCCTCATACTAGGGCGCGTATGGTAGCCTGCTGCCTTTTGGGGCTCGCTGGCACCAGACCCAGTTGGGCATGACCGGTAGAAACGAGCTATGGGCCAGGTTTAGCATTTTGTTTGGTGGCCCGCATCGCACCAATAGGCACACTGGTGCAGTTTTGTTTGGTGGTCTGCATTTCTATTTTCTGTCACAACAGATGCAAAGTGTAGCTGTTTGGTTACCTTTATGTAGCCAATTGAAGCACACTAAAGTGAGATCTGCTTACTGATACATCTCAAACGTATCTATAATTTTTGATGCTCCATGCTTGTTTTTACACCATTTGCCTTGTGTTTCGTTACACTTCATGGCATTTTTATGCGATTTCCGGAACTAACCTATTGACAAGATGCCACAGTGCCAGTTCCATGTTTTCTGCTGTTTTTGTGTTTCAGAAAAGCTACACAGGAAATATTCTCGGAATTGGACGAAACAAGTTTGGAAACTCCTATTTTTCCTGGACGAAGGACGAGAACCAAACGGGAGCCAGAGAAGGGCCAGAGGATGCCCACACCATAGGGGGGCGCGGCCCAGCCCCTGGCCGCGCCCACCCATGGTGAGGTGCCCTGGTCCACCTCTGACGATGCTCCTTCGCCTATAAGAAGCCTCCCAACGAAAACCCTAAATCAATCGGCGTTTTTCCCAGAACAGTTCCGCAGCTCCGCCGCTGTCGAAGACAAATTTTGGGGGACAGAAGTCTCTGTTCCGGCACCCTGCCGGGATGGGGAAGTGCCCCCAGAGCCATCTCCATCGGTCTCCATCGCCGTCTCTGCCGTCTCCATCGACCTCACCGCCATCTCCATCAACCTTGTTGTCTCCTATGATGAGGAGGGAGTAGTTCTCCCCCGGGGCTGAGGGCTCTACCGGTAGCTATGTGGTTCACCTCTCTCTCCCATGACGTGATCTTTATGTGATCGTGAGCTTTGTATCTAGTTGAATTGGTAGATGTTATTATTCAGATATTATGCTACTCCTATGCTTTATTATTGTACTCTCCGGAGATACCTCGTATCATGGTGTAAAGGTGACTAGTGTGTGCATCATGTGTATCTTTTTGGTTAATGTCTCTATGAAATATTGGTGTTTGTTAGAACCATCTAGTGCGTTCACGGTTGATGCTACCGGGTTGATGAAGTAAATAACCGGCCAGTTGGGAACCCCAAGAGGAAGGTGTGATGAATATAGCAGCAAGATTTTCCCTCAATTAAGAAACCAAGGTTTGTCGTTCAGGAGAAGAGCAGACAATGATGACTGAAGGTGATGCTTGATAGCCTAGTGACACTCCAACAAGGGCGCCGTTTCACGATAAAACGAGTTAGCGCGTCTTCAGCTAGCAGCAACGTGGAACCTGCACACAACACAACCAAATACTTTGTTCCCAACTTGCGATGAGGTTGTCAATCTCACCGGTTTGCTTGAAACAAACATTATGAGCGTATCGAGTGGAAAACAGTAGAAGTATGCGAGTAAAGTAAACAGTGCGAGTAAAGTAAACAGGTGATAGCAATATGATGGAAATAGGACCGGGGTCCACAGTTCACTAGTGGTGTCTCTCCAAAAGATAAATAACACATGCTGGGTAAACAAATTACAGTTGGGCAATTGATAGAATAAATACAACCTTAGAGGTTTCTGTCACTCCCCCAGGTTAAATAGAGGCATGAACCCACTATCGAGCATAAATACCCCCTCTTGGAGTCACTAGCAACTACTCGGCCAAGATAGCTACTAACAACGGAGAGCATGCAAGATCATAAACAACATAGAGATAACAAAAGATATATTTCAGTACAGCAACTCAATCATAACACCAATATTCATCGGATCCCAACAAACCAAACATGTAGAATTACATAACGATGATCTCAATCATGTAGGGAAGCTCATGAGATCTAAACATGAAGCACATGGTGGAGAAGACAACCATCTAGCTACTGCTATGGACCCATAGTCCAAGGTAGACTACTCACTCATCGCTCCGGAGGCAAGCATGGCGATGAAGAAGACCTCCGGTGGCGATTCCCCTCTCCGGCAGGGTGCCGGGAAGAGCTTCTGGACCCTCCCAATCTCGGGTCGACGACGGCGGCGGATCGCGATGTGTTTCTGGAAAATTGATCGGGTACTTAGGTTTTTCCCGTCGGGGGGTCTTTATAGGCGAAGGGGCGATGTCAGAGGTGGGGCCAGGTGCCCTCACACCATGGCGGCGCGGCCCAGCCCCTGGCCGCGCCAGCCTGGTGTGTGGGGCCCCTGTGGCCCCCCTCCTACTCTCCTTCGGATCTCTAGAAGCTCCCGGATAAAATAAGACTTTAGGAACTTGTTTCGTCCAATTCCGAGAATATTTCCTGTGTATCACTTCTGAAACACAAAAACAACAGAAAACAGGGAACTGGCACTGTGGCGACTTGTTAGTAGGTTAGTTCTGGAAAATGCATAAAAGTGCCACGAAGTGTAACGAAACAGTAGGCAAATGGTGTAAAAACAAGCATGGAGCATCAAAAATTATAGATACGTTGGAGACGTATCAAGCATACCCAAGCATAACTCCAGCTCGTCCTCGAGTAGGTAAGTGATAACAAAAGAATAATTTTTGAGGTGACATGCACCTACACAATCTTGATCATATATATAAGCATTTGTGAGCTGGGATCATAAGAACTTAAAATATGGGCATGAAGATATAATCTTGACAATAAGAACTTAGCAACCATGTTGTAAACATAAAAATGAACACAAACAAAAGATCATGAAAATGAAACAATGAAAGTCAAATGTGTGTTCAAATCATAAGGAAAAACATACAAATGGTTTTCAGCTTGTCCTTCATAGAGAGCAAAACATAAATGCATAGGACACCTTCAAGTTTAAGAGGGCGACTAGATACAAATAATTTAAGAACAAGTGAAACCAACAATATGAATCAATCAATGAAAACTTTGGGACAATGCACATTATACTAAGAATGACAACTATGCTCTCTTATGATACATAAAGATAGAAGGTGGTGACTCAACATAAAAGTAAAAGAAAGGCCCTTCGCAGAGGGAAGCAGTGATTGCAAGTTTTATAACCTTCAAAAATTATGGTACTTACCGGCTTTGAGCTCTCATTGCCCCCATCATAAGCATCTTGAATGGTTAAAGTTAATGCGAGAACAATTATGATGCATATGCTTGACAAATCATAAGTTGAAAACCTCGTGTCCCGTGAATACGAGTGCCCAAACCTCATGCTACTTTACTTAGAGTCCCAAGCAAGGCTCTTGTCATTGTAAATATATGCATATCATTGAGAACCGCCAATGGGGTACCTCTGTGCCTGATGACATGGAACAAGCCCACATCAAAATGACTGGACAAGCAGACAATGAACACCTCGACATCTCTTTTATTTGCCATTTATTTAGCTTTTTATTGTGAGATGCGTCGTCGAATGTTCACCATGGGTATGCTGCAAATTTCAACCATGAATTATGCATGGCTTAGATTAGCGGCCCGGCGTTTCCCTAACACATATACAAACTCCATGATCCCCACAAGATTCCCAATTCATTTCACACCGTGGGCATCCATAAACAAAAGATCACGATATCAACTCAAATAAGAAGTGCAATGTTGAAAGCTTGCCCATGACTGCATGGCTGGGCTAGTCTCCAACTTACAACTTGCAAGCATAACAACTCAACATAAGAGACCACAATGTCAAAATTTTAAGAACAGGAAAAAGTAAAGTGTGCCTTCCGGTTCGTGAGAGCTTTACTGACCGAATTTCGCATAACACTGGTAAGAGTTTAATTTGAAGAGAAAATAAAAGCAAGTCAAATTTACTTGGAATAGCAAATTGCTAGTAGGTATGTATGGTGGAAACTTTGGCAAACTTTGGCTTTTAGGAGTTGGATGCACGAGTAGAGCTCATACTCAGTACAAGGCGAGGGCTAGCAAAAGACTGGGAGCGACCAACTAAGAGAGCAATAATGGCCATAATCATGCAAAGCGACAAAGCGACATTAAAAGAAGCATAAGATGGCATCAAAAGTCAAAAACTAAATGATCATAGAGGCTATTGGCGACTTTGTAAGAGTCTAACATGTGTGAGCATGCGCCAAGTCAACCCAAATAAAGCATCAAGGAGAAAACCAAAATAATGCTTCCATACAATAAAAACAACGCATGATTTTTTTCAAAGGCTCATTAAGCAATCTCAGTTATTTGAGACAAGTCATGCTACAGCAAAACCACTAAGCATACTATTAAAAAGACATCAAGCATGACATGAAAAAAGCCTAAGCCGCAGTCTACACAAGCTCCTTCTTGTACCACTATTTTGCATAAAGCTTTTTTCTCTTTTCCAACACCATTTGAAATTTTTAAAGATGCCTCTTTTGATGAAAACCAATAAAGATCAGAGGCAAAAATACACCTTGATGAAGAGATATGACAAGGTCTGAATGCAAATCAAGGCAAAAACGAAAACCAAAAGCAGTAGCAGAAAAAGAAGAACACCTGGTGAAATTGTAAGAATGAAAAACGGAGTGTTCTTGGCAAATGAAAATGAGTACATCTCCTCCAAAGGAAATTTGTTGGGGTCCAACCATTTATTATAGCAAACAAAACAAACTAACAAAGAAAAACTAAAACAACTGACGCTCCAAGAAAAACACATCGTGCATGAAGCAATAAAAATATAGTGTCTTGAAAGGTGACCTGATTTTTGCCGATGAAGAAGGGGTGCCTCGGGGGCATCCCCAAGCTTTGACGCTTGTACTTCTTGGATATTTCTTGGGGTGATTCATGGGCATCCCCAATCTTGAGCTTTTGTCCATTCTTCAACTCATCTCATCATTCTCCAATCCCTACACTTGAAAACTTCCTTCATACAAAACTAAACACAAATCTATTAGCAACATTAGTGTAGCATAACATATAATCAACCTCTTTTTGCTTCAGGTTTCAACTCAAAACCACCACATATATAGCAAATACTACTGTAGCAACTTCCCCAAAAGTTCGGTGATCAAAAGAACTCAAAAGAAAGCGATAAAGCGGCAAACACAAATATTGGCAGAAATCTGTCAAAACAGAACAGCTGACAAAGGTCCAATTTTTGAGGGGTTTTCTGTTGCTCAAATCAAAAAGTGTTAAACTAACGAAAGTTTGGATATAACCTGGGGTATATGCACAAGAAATTGCAGGTCCAAAAGATATACAGAGAATTTATACGAATTTTTACGGGGCAGCACCAAAAACAGTTTCAGGACAGCAACATCCCCAAATCTTTACCTCACTCGAATTAGAGGGTTCTCTTGGCACAACAATAAAATAAACAAGATAAGGAGCGTTCATTACAGTAGTAATGACTTCCAAGACTCAAATAAAAGAAAAAGTACTGAAAATAAAACATTGGGTTATCTCCCAAGAGTGCTTTTCTTTAACGCCTTTGAGCTAGGCCCAGAAAATTGCGAATCAAGTAATATCAAGTGATGAAGCATCAAGCTCATAATTTGCTCTAAGAGTAGAGTCAAAAAGTAATTTCTTTCTTTTCCTAGGGAAGTGTTCCATACCTTTCTTGAGTGGGAATTGATACTTGATAGTGCCTTCCCTCATATCAATGATGGCACCTACAGTTCGAAGAAAGGGTCTTCCCAAAATAATAGGACATGAAGCATGGCATTCAACGTCCATAACAAGAAAATCAACGGGAACAAGGTTATTGTTAACCACAATAAGAACATTATTAATCCTTCCCAAAGGTTTCTTCTTAGCAACATCAGCAATAGGAACATCATAATAACATTTTTCAAGCGGTGGTAAATCAAGCATGTCATAAATCTTTCTAGGCATGATAGAAATACTAGCACCTAGATCACATAAAGCATGGCAATCAAAACCATTAACATGCATATCAACGATCGGTTCCCAACCATCTTCTAACTTCTTGGGAACGGAAGCTTTTTGCTTCAACTTTTCATCCCTAATTTTCATGAGAGCATTGGTAATATGCTTAGTAAAAGCAACATTTAAAGAACTAGCATTGGGAGTCAAAGCAAGCTTTTGCAAGAACAAAATAAATTCAGATATACTGCAGCCATCAACATCAAAATCATTAAAAGAAGTAGAGCTATCATCTCCTACACTCCGAAAATTTTTAGCACTCTTTTGAGAAAAAGTTTTGGCAGTTTTAGACTTTTTAACACAAGGAGTGGGAGTTTTCTCTACACCAATCAAAGTAAGAGGATTGCTAGCATTAGGAGCAACATCATTAGAGGTAGTAATGGTACATACCTTCATCTCTCTAGCCATCTCATCTTCTCTTTCCCACCTGGCATGCAATTCCGCTAACAATCTAATATTTTCATCAATGCCAACTTGAATAGCATTAGCGGTAGCAAAAACATTGCTCTCTTTCACATCATTAGGACAACACTTTTAATTTCAGAAGTTCAACATCATGAGCAAGGCTATCAACTTTAGAAGCAAGAATATCAATTTTGCCTAACTTTTCCTCAACAGACTTGTTAAAAGCAGTTTGCTTACCGATGAAGTCCTTGAGCATTACCTCAAGCTCGGAGGGCGCGGCCCTAGTGTTGTTGTAGGAATTACCATAAGAGTTACCATAACCATTACCATTGGTAGAAGGATACGGCCTATAATTGTTACTAGCAAAATTGTTCCTATAAGCATTGTTGTTAAAATTATTGTTTCTAATGAAATTCACATCAACATGCTCTTCTTGAGCAACCAAAGAGGCTAAAGGAACATTATTAGGATCAACATGAGTCCTATCATTAGCAAGCATAGCCATAATTGTATCAATCTTATCATTCAAGGAAGAGGTTTCCTCAACAGAATTTACCTTCTTACCTTGTGGAGCTCTCTTGGTGTGCCATTCGGAATAATTTACCATCATATTGTCAAGTAGCTTTGTTGCGGAGCCCAAGGTAAGGGACATAAAAGTGCCTCCAGCAGCTGAATCAAGTAGGTTCCTCGAAGAAAAATTCAATCCTGCATAAAAAGTTTGGACAATCATCCAAGTAGTCAGTCCATGAGTGGGACAATTCTTTATCATAGATTTCATTCTTTCCCAAGCTTGAGCAACATGTTCATTATCAAACTGAGTAAACTTCATAATATTGCTACGCAGAGATATAATCTTAGCAGGAGGATAGTATCTACCAATAAAAGCATCCTTACACTTAGCCCATGAATCAATACTATTCTTAGTCAAAGACATCAACCAATCTTTAGCTTTTCCTCTCAAAGAAAAAGGAAACAACTTGAGCTTAATAATATCACTTTCTACATCCTTATATTTCTGCATCTCACATAGCTCAACAAAATTGTTGAGATGAGCTGCAGCATCTTCAGTACTAGCACCAGAGAATTGCTCTTTCATAACAAGGTTCAACAAAGCAGGCTTAATCTCATAAAAGTTTGCAGCAGGAGCAGGTGGTGCAATAGGAGTGCAGATAAAATCACTATTGTTCGTGCTAGTAAAGTCACACAACTTGGTGTTTTCAGGATTGGCCATTTCAACAAAACTAAAGTAAACAAGTAAAAACAACTACCAAGGATTCTAATTTTTTTGGGTTTTTGATAAAAACGATGCAGGTAAAATAGATAAAGTAAAGCAAAACAATAATAAAGTAAAGGATGTGCGTGCGAAAACTCCCCTTGCAGAAGTCTTCCACTCTTCCCCGGCAACAGCGCCAGAAAAGATCTTGATGCTACCGGGTTGATGAAGTAAATAACCGGCCAGTTGGGAACCCCAAGAGGAAGGTGTGATGAATATAGCAGCAAGATTTTCCCTCAGTTAAGAAACCAAGGTTTGTCGTTCAGGAGAAGAGCAGACAATGACGACTGAAGGTGATGCTTGATAGCCTAGTGACACTCCAACAAGGGCGCCGTTTCACGATAAAACGAGTTAGCGCGTCTTCAGCTAGCAGCAACGTGGAACCTGCACACAACACAACCAAATACTTTGTTCCCAACTTGCGATGAGGTTGTCAATCTCACCGGTTTGCTTGAAACAAAGATTATGAGCGTATCGAGTGGAAAACAGTAGAAGTATGCGAGTAAAGTAAACAGTGCGAGTAAAGTAAACAGGTGATAGCAATATGATGGAAATAGGACCGGGGTCCACAGTTCACTAGTGGTGTCTCTCCAAAAGATAAATAACACATGCTGGGTAAACAAATTACAGTTGGGCAATTGATAGAATAAAGATAAACGTGATATGTCAAGAAGATCACTATGAGATTTACTCTGGGCATTACAACAAAATACATAGACCGCCATCCAACTGCATCTATGACTAATAATCCACTTGTGGCAAATCAATCCGAGAACTCCACAAGTATTAAGTTGCGAACAACAGATAATTGCATTAAGCAAAGTGTGTAATGTAAACAAAGCATATGCCCTTGAGCATATGAATGTTGTTTTCTCCCTAGTAGCAACGGCACATCTACAACCTTAGAGGTTTCTGTCACTCCCCCAGGTTAAATAGAGGCATGAACCCACTATCGAGCATAAATACCCCCTCTTGGAGTCACTAGCAACTACTCGGCCAAGATAGCTACTAACAACGGAGAGCATGCAAGATCATAAACAACATAGAGATAACAAAAGATATATTTCAGTACAGCAACTCAATCATAACACCAATATTCATCGGATCCCAACAAACCAAACATGTAGAATTACATAACGGTGATCTCAACCATGTAGGGCAGCTCATGTGATCTAAACATGAAGCACATGGTGGAGAAGACAACCATCTAGCTACTGCTATGGACCCATAGTCCAAGGTAGACTACTCACTCATCGCTCCTGGAGGCAAGCATGGCGATAAAGAAGACCTCCGGTGGCGATTCCCCTCTCCGGCAGGGTGCCAGGAAGAGCTTCTGGACCCTCCCGATCTCAGGTCAACGACGGCGGCGGATCGCGATGTGTTTCTAGAAAATTGATCGGGTGCTTAGGTTTTTCCCGTCGGGGGGTCTTTATAGGCGAAGGGGCGATGTCAGAGGTGGGGCCAGGTGCCCTCACACCATGGTGGCGCGGCCCTGGCCCTGGCCGCACCAGCCTGGTGTGTGGGGCCCTTGTGGCCCCCCCTCCTACTCTCCTTCGGATCTCTGGAAGCTCCCGGATAAAATAAGACTTCAGGAACTTGTTTCGTCCAATTCCGAGAATATTTCCTGTGTATCACTTCTGAAACACAAAAATAGCAGAAAACGGGGAACTGGCACTGTGGCGACTTGTTAGTATGTTAGTTCCAGAAAATGCATAAAAGTGCCACGAAGTGTAACGAAATTGTAGGCAAATGGTGTAAAAACAAGCATGGAGCATCAAAAATTATAGATACGTTGGAGACGTATCAACAGTGATAGTGTGGGACAATCTAGTTTGGGTACATACGGACTTTGAGGAGTGCTTCATAGCCCTATGCATGATTAGTGTTTGTTTTCCATTGGAGAACTGTTTTGAGTTGCATATTGATGATAGTATCTATTGGTTCAATTATGTTATATTTGTTGGGAGTGTGTCCACTAGTGAAAGTATGGTCCCTAGGCCTTGTTTCCAAGCATTGCACACCGTTTCCTTTCAGTTTTGTTACATGTTTGCTTGCAGCGATATTTATTTTAGATTACATTTACTACTTATAATCATCACTACTACTTGTATTTCACTATCTCTTCGCCGAACTAGTGCACATATACATCTGACAAGTGTATTGGGTGTGTTGGGGACACAAGAGACTTTCTGTATCGTAATTGCAGGGTTGTTTGAGAGGGATAGCTTTGACCTCTTCCTCCCTGAGTTTGATAAACCTTGGGTGATCCACTTAAGGGAAACTTGCTGCTGCTCTACAAACCTCTGCACTTGGAGGCCCAACACTGTCTACAAGAACAGACGCGTGCGTAGACATCAAGCTCTTTTCTGGCGCCGTTGCCGGGGAGGTAAGGTAAAAGGTACTCACATCCTTTGGTTACTAAGTCTTTTAGTTGCTGGTGAGTGCTCGAAGTTATTTCCTTTAGATTCTGCGATTATATCTTTTTGTTTCTTGTTTTTATTTTCACTAGTTAGGCTTAATGGAAAGTAAAGAGTTCTTTAGTCTTTTTCCTGAGTTTAGATTTGAAGAGAAAATTGAAAAACCTTTGGAGCTTATTTTGCATAGCAATGTTATTAGTACGAATGCTTTGAATACTGTTACGGCTAATGCTATAGAAAAGTCTAAGCTTGGGGAAGCTAGTTTTGTTAAGCATGATATTTTTAGTTCCCCAGCTTTAGTGGAGAAAGTTTGTTCTGATGATATTTTATCTCTCATATGTGATGTTTCTAATGATGCTTGTGCTCCTCATCCTTTTAAAATACCTACGAAGATTGTTGAACGTGCTATGGATAACTGCTATTTAGGAGATGGAACTGTCCATCCTGGTGATCATTTGCTTTTTATACATGAATTATACGAGTTGTTCCAGTGTGCAGGTATTTCAATGAACCAAGTTAAGAAGAAGCTATTCTCTCTATCACTGAAAGGCAGAGCTGCGGAATGGTATAAAACACTAAAGGATGGCCGACCTATTGATTGGGAGGAAATTGTACCTCTCTTTTATTCTAAATTCTATCCTTCTAGTCAGGTTTATAAAGATAGAAATTACATTTATAATTTTCATCCGCATGAGGGAGAAAGCATTGCCTAAGCGTGGGGAAGATTAAAGTTACTAGTGCACAAATGTCCTATTCATGATCTTCCCCGTAATATTGTTATTAATAATTTTTATGCAAGGCTTTCAGGATATTACAAGGACTATCTAGATGCATGCTTTGATGGGTCTTTCACAAGCAAGGATGTTGACACCAAGTGGGACCTGCTTGAAACAATTCAAAACAATATTGAAGGTTGGGACAGCGACAAAGGTAAAGGATCAGGTATGAATTACGAGTTTGATTGCATTAAGTCTTTCACTGAAACTACTAATTTTCAAGAGCTTAGTGCTAAATATGGTCTTGATCCTCAAATTATGGTTGATTGCTTTAAAGCCTTTGCTTCCCATATGAATGTTCCTAAAGGAAATGGGGACGTGTATCATGAACCTTTTAAGGACACTTGCATAGAAAGTGATATTGTTACTGATGATTGCAATAAACATGCTCGAACCTCTGAAAGTCCTATTTCCTATAAGCATGTTAATTTTTGTGGAGTACATAGACCTTGTGAACAGAGTTACAACAAGGAAGATTATTGCATCACCCACAGGAATGAAGAAACCAATACGTGGCTCAGGGATCTAGACGAGCTTGGTGAAAGGGTTTGTAAGCTTTATCCTTTTCTTTGTGAACTTTGCAATAAAACGGGTCACTTTAATTTTCAATGCCCAATTAATCGAACGAGTACCGCAGATTTGTATTGTGATGAT
The DNA here is from genome assembly GCA_007115705.1 of Dactylis glomerata. Lineage (NCBI taxonomy): Eukaryota > Viridiplantae > Streptophyta > Magnoliopsida > Poales > Poaceae > Dactylis > Dactylis glomerata. The sequence continues at coordinate 14,308,589 of QXEO01000553.1, forward strand.
AAGATTACTCTCAATCAGCATGATGAGCTTACTTTGTTTTTGAATTGTTAAGAGATATCTAGAAAGATTTTTTGGTTGATATGAGAGATATTGATATTAATAGCACCCTTCGTGGTTGTCGTCTCTATTGTGCTAAAGATTGTCTCGCAAATACTTACTTACAAGATCTTATAAAACATGATGTTTTGCCAAGCTATGACAGGACTAATAGATGTTTCGATCTTATTAATAGAGAGGAGGAATCCTCCAAAGTTTCTTCTGTTATTTCTGTCAGCAAACCAGATTATGTGGAGAAGATGCCTTTCCCTCCTAAAGGATATGTGGAGAAGATGCCCTTCAAGTCTCTCCCTCTAAAAGGAGAGAGTAAGAAGAGTATGAAGAAGAAGAAGAAGAGAAGCAAAAGGCGAGAGGACACGGTACCTTCCCCTAAGCGCTATGATCCTGCTATAGATTATGATAATTCTGATTGGGATGATGTTCCCATGCCGGTTACCTATGTTAGTGATCATGATTGGGAAAAGCACTCTACTTTTGATATTGAAAATCTTTTTGGTACCAATTCTAAGGTTAATAATTGTTGTGCCATTAGTACTATCCATGTTCCTTCTTATGATGATATGTTTGATGAATATGCTTTGCGAAATAGCTGTTCTCTAGCTTGTGATGATACTAAACCTCTAGTTTATGATGGTTATGATGATGAGTATAATATTTTTAGTTCACCTACTTTTGTGGAGAAAATTAGTTATGATTACAATATGCCTCCTATTTTTGATGATTATGGTGATGAGAACAATTATTCTGTTGAATCTGCTCCTACTGCGATTGTTCATGTGGGGAGTATTAATCCTTTTATGCATGTGGCTCATGATAGGGATGCTTTATGTGATAGTTATATTGTTAGTTCTATTCATGATGCTACTGAAAGTTATTATGAGAGAGGGAAACATGGTTTGATGGATCTCAACAATATTGAATTTCCCCTCTTTATGTTGCAATTCTTGAAGTTATACTTGTTTTGCCTTCCTATGCTTTTTGCTTTGCGCTTTCAAGACTTGTCTCTTTACAAGACTATTTTTCATAGGAAGTGGTTCAGATTTAAATGTGTTTCATATTTGCTTTTTGATGCTCTCTCTTGCTTCAAGTTCTTATATAGCGCCTTTGCCTTAAGCTCTTTTATGGCGCCTACATAAGCATCTTTGCAAATTACTGCGCCTAGCTCAAAGGCGTTAAAGAAAAGCACTCTTGGGAGATAACCCAAGGTTTTACTTTCAGTACTTTTTATTTTATTTGAGTCTTGGAAGTTATACTACTGTAATAACCTCTCCTTATCCTTTTTATTTCATTTTTGTGCCAAGAGAAGCCTCTAATTTGAGTGAGGTAAGATTTGGGGATGTTGCTGTCCTGAAACAGTTTTCGGTGCTGCACCGTAAAATTTGTCAAAATTCTTTGTATATCTTTTGGACCTGCAATTTCTTGTGCATATGCCCCAGGTTATATCCAAACTTTCATTAGTTTAACACTTTTTTATTTGAGCAACAGAAAACCCTCTAAAAATTCAACCTTTGTCAGCTGTTCTATTTTGAGAGATTTCTGCCAATATTTGTGTTTGCCGCTTTATCGCTTTCTTTTTTAGTTCTTTTGATCACGGAACTTTTGGGGAAGTTGCTACAGTAGTATATGCTTTATATGTGGTGGTTTTGAGGTGAAACCTGAACCAAAAGGGTTGATTTACTATCATACTTATGCTAACGTTGCTAATAGAATTGTGTTTAGTTTTGTATGAAGGAAGTTTTCAAGTGTAGGGATTGGAGAATGATGAGATGAGATGAAGAATGGACAAAAGCTCAAGCTTGGGGATGCACATGTCACCCTAAGAAATATCCAAGAAGTACAAGCGTCAAAGCTTGGGGATGCCCCCGAGGCACCCCCTTCTTCATCGGAAAAAATCAAGTCACCTTTCAAAACACTATATTTTTATTGCTTCATGCATTATGCGTTTTTCTTGGAGCGTCAGTTGTTTTGGTTTCAGTTTTTCTTTCGTTTTGTTTGCTGCAATAAACAGTTTGATCACATCATGTTGTTTTGGAGAGAGACTTATTCCGTTTTTCATTGCCAAGAACACTCTAGTTTTCACTCTTATCGTTCAACGAGTGTTCTCTTTTTCTGTTACTGCTTTTAGCTTTTGTTTTTCGCCTTGATTTGTGTTCAGATCTTGTTATATCTTTATATCAAGGTGTATTTGGACCACTGGTCTATTTTGGTTTTCATCAAAAGAGTTGTTTCAAAAAAGTTCGAATGGTGTTGGAAAAGAGAAAAAGCTTTATGCAAAAAAGTGGTACAAAAAGGAGTTTGCGTAGACTGCGGCTTAGGCTTTTGCATGTATTGCTTGATGTATTTTTGATAGTAAGCTTAGTGGTTTTTCTGTAGCATGACTTGTCTCAAATGATTGAGATTGCTTAATGAGCCTTTGAAAAAATCATGCATTGTTTTTATTATGTGGAAGCATTATTTTGGTTTTCTCCTTTGATGCTTTATTTGGGTTGACTTGGTGCATGCTCACACATGTTGGACTCATACAAAGTCGCCATTGCCTCTATGATCATTTAGTTTTTGACTTTTTATGCCATCTTATGCTTCTTTTAATGTCGCTTTGTCGCTTTGCATGATTATGGCCGTTATTGCTCTCTTAGTTGGTCGCTCCCAGTCTTTTGCTAGCCCTCATTTTGTACCGAGTATGAGCTCTACTCGTGCATCCAACTCCTAAAAACCAAGTTGTTCCAAAGTGTCCACCATACATACCTATTAGCAATTTGCTATTCCAAAGTACATTTGACTTGCTTTTATCTATCCTTCAAATTAAACTCTTTTTGGTGTTATGCGAAAATTGGTCAGTAAAGCTCTCACGAACCTGATGGCACACTTTACTTTTCTCGTTTTAAAATTTTGACATTGTGGCTCTCTTATGTTGAGTTGTTATGCTTGCAAGTTGTAAGTTGGAAATTAGCCCAGCCATGCCATCATGGGGCAAGCTTTCAATATTGCACTATCTTTCATTTGAGTTGATATCGTGATCTTTTGTTTATGGATACTCGCAGTGTGAAATAAATTGGGAATCTTGTGGGATCATGGAGTTTGTATACGTGTTAGAGAAACGCCTGGGCCGCTAATCTAAGCCATGCATAATTCATGGTGGAAATTTACAGCATGCCCATAGTGAACATTCGACGACGCATCTCACAATAAAAAGCTATACCAATGGTAAATAAAAGAGATGCCGAGGTGTCCATTGTCTGTTTGTCCTGTCATTTTGATGTGGGCTTGTTCCATGTCGGGCACGGAGGTACCCCATTGGCTGTTCTCGATGATACATGTATACTTATAATGACAAGAGCTTGCTTGGGACTCTAAGTAAAGTAGCATGAGGTTTGGGTATTCGTATTTCACGGGACACGAGGTTTTCAACTTATGATTTGTCAAGCATGTGCAGCATAAGTGTTCTCGCATTAACTTTAACCATTCAAGATGCTTATGATGGGGGCAATGAGAGCTCAAAGCCGGTAAGTACCATAATTTTTGAAGGTTTATAAAACTTGCAATCACTGCTTCCCTCCGCGAATAGCCTTTCTTTTACTTTTATGTTGAGTCACCACCTTCTATCTTTATGCACCATTAAGAGAGCATAGTTGTCATTCTGAGTATAATGTGCATTATCCCAAAGTTTTCATTGATTGATTCATATTGTTGGTTTCACTTGTTCTTAAATTACTTGTATCTAGTCGCCCTCTTAAACTTGAAGGTGTCCTATGCATTTATGTTTTGCTCTCTCATGAAGGACAAGCTGAAAATCATTTGTATGTTTTTCCTTATGATTTGAACACACGTTTGACTTTCATTGTTTCATTTTCATGATCTTTTGTTTGTGTTGTTTTTATGCTATAACATGGTTGCTAAGTTTCTATTATCAAGATTATATCTTTCATGCCCATGTTTTAAGTTCTTTGATCTCAGCACTCAATGCTCTACCTCGTTGATCAAATTGTGATGGTGCATGTCACCTCAAAAATTATTCTTTTGTTATCACTTACCTACTCGAGGACGAGCAGGAGTTAAGCTTGGGGATGCTGATACATCTCAAATGTATCTATAATTTTTTATGCTCCATGCTTGTTTTTACACCATTTGCCTTGTGTTTCGTTACACTTCGTGGCGTTTTTATGCGATTTCCGGAACTAACCTATTGACAAGATGCCACAGTGCCAGTTCCCTGTTTTCTGCTGTTTTTGTGTTTCAGAAAAGCTACACAGGAAATATTCTCGGAATTGGACGAAACAAGTTCAGAAACTCCTATTTTTCCCGGACGAAGGACGAGGACCAAACGGGAGCCAGAGAAGGGCCAGAGGCTGCCCACACCATAGGGGGGCACGGCCTAGCCCCTGGCCGCGCCCACCCATGGTGAGGCCGCCCTGGTCCACCTCTGACGATGCCCCTTCGCCTATAAGAAGCCTCCCGATGGAAAACCCTAAATCAATCGGCGTTTTTCCCAGAACAGTTCTGCAGCTCCGCCGCCGTCAAAGACAAATTTCGGGGGACAGAAGTCTCTGTTCCAGCACCCTGCCGGGACGGGGAAGTGCCCTCGGAGCCATCTCCATCGTTCTCCATCGTCGTCTCCGCCGTCTCCATCGACCTCACCGCCATCTCCATCAACCTTGCTGTCTCCTATGATGATGAGGGAGTAGTTCTCCCCCGGGGCTGAGGGCTCTACCGGTAGCTATGTGGTTCACCTCTCTCTCCCATGATGTGATCTTTATGTGATCGTGAGCTTTGTATCTAGTTGAATTGGTAGATGTTATTATTCAGATATTATGCTACTCCTATGCTTTATTATTGTACTCTCCGGAGATACCTCGTATCATGGTGTAAAGGTGACTAGTGTGTGCATCATATGTATCTTTTTGGTTAATGTCTCTATGAAATGTTGGTGTTTGTTGTAACCATCTAGTGCGGTCACGGTGATAGTGTGGGACAATCTAGTTTGGGTACATACGGACTTTGAGGAGTGCTTCGTAGCCCTACGCATGATTAGTGTTCGTTTTCCATTGGAGAACTGTTTTGAGTTGCATATTGATGATAGTATCTATTGGTTCAATTATGTTATATTTGTTGGGAGTGTGTCCACTAGTGAAAGTATTGTCCCTAGGCCTTGTTTGCAAGCATTGCACACCGTTTCCTTTCAGTTTTGTTACATGTTTGCTTGCAGCGATATTTATTTTAGATTACATTTACTACTTATAATCATCACTACTACTTGTATTTCACTATCTCTTCGCCGAACTAGTGCACCTATACATCTAACAAGTGTATTGGGTGTGTTGGGGACACAAGGGACTTTCTGTATCGTAATTGCAGGGTTGTTTGAGAGGGATAGCTTTGACCTCTTCCTCCCTGAGTTCGATAAACCTTGGGTGATCCACTTAAGGGAAACTTGCTGCTGCTCTACAAACCTCTGCACTTGGAGGCCCAACACTATCTACAAGAACAGACGCGTGCGTAGACATCACTTACCTCTTTCAAACTAGGTGTGGTTACCATAGCAGTACAAGATCAATCACATCAATAGTAGATCAGCACAAACAGAGAACTTATTTAGGGTACTACCAGGTCCATTCCATGCAACCTAATTAGTACTAATGCCTAGGGTTTAGCCTACCCCTGGCACAAAATATGGGTTCAGATCGTACATTGTACAGTTAAACAAGTTCCATACATGCAAAAGATCAAATGACATGATCGTCAGTATCCATGGAGGTAACACTCGAAATGTACTTTGGTAGACTTGGTGTTGAGGAACCTCATCACCTTGAAGCCAACATCATGGAAGTTGAAGACCAGAGTGTCACCGATGGTCAACTTGATCTTCTTGGCAAAGAGAGGCTAGCCCCTTCCCAGCACCAGGTGGTCACCTACCACTCGAGGTGCATACAAACCCCACATTGGCATGTGATCTTCAATGGCATTATGATCTCATGCTTCCTGGTGATGGCAAGGTGCCTCGTTATAAGTGGCTCCATGGCGTGCGGCAGGGCGCACGCCTCCATGTCTTTGCCGCGAATCTAGATGAAGAACCAGCTTTGCTACTCCTCCGGTGGGTCACAAATGGCCAAGCTGGAGAGGATTCCATGGAGACTTGAAGTTCTTGTCATTGACGGTGCACACAAAGTCGTCGAGCTCCGGGATCATGGGCTTTTGCTAAAAAAAATAGATGACATCCTCACTTCCCGACATATAGGAGGGATGTAATTTGCCATCAGCGAGTCCTGATACATCTCAAACGTATCCATAATTTTTGATGCTCCATGCTTGTTTTTACGCCATTTGCTTAGTGTTTCATTACACTTCGTGGCATTTTTATGCATTTTCCGGAACTAACCTATTAACGAGATGCCACAGTGCCAGTTCCCTGTTTTCTGCTATTTTTGTGTTTCAGAAAAGTTACACGGGAAATATTCTCGGAATTGGACGAAACAAAAGCCGAACATCCGGAAATTTACCGAAGCTTCCAGAGAACCGAAGAGGAGACAGAGAAGGGCCACAGGGCGGCCACACCACCAGGGGGCGGCCTGCCCCTGGCCCGCGCCCACCTGTGGTGAGGGCCCCCTGGTCCACCTCTGCGCCGCCCCTTCGCCTATAAAGACCCCCCGATGGGAAAAACCTAAAGACCCGATCACTTTTCCAAAATACATTGCGATCCGCCGCCGCCGTCGACTTGAGATCGGGAGGGTCCAGAAGCTCTTCCCGGCACCCTGTCGGAGAGGGGAATCGCCACCGGAGGTCTTCTTCATCGCCATGCTTGCCTCCGGCGCGATGACTGAGTAGTCTACCTTGGACTAAGGGTCCATAGCAGTAGCTAGATGGTTGTCTTCTCCACCATGTGCTTCATGTTTAGATCTCGTGAGCTTCCTTACATGATCGAGATCACCGTTATGTAATTCTATATGTTATGTTTGTTGGGATCCGATGAATATTGGTGTTATGATTGAGTTGATGTGCTGAATATTATCTTATGTTATCTCTATGTTGTTTATGATCTTGCATGCTCTCCATTGTTAGTAGCTATCTTAGCCGAGTAGTTGCTAGTGACTCCAAGAGGGGGTATTTATACTCGATAGTGGGTTCATGCCTCTATTTAATCTGGGGGAGTGACAGAAACCTCTAAGGTTGTAGATATGCTGTTGCCACTAGGGAGAAAACAACATTCATATGCTCAAGGGCATATGCTTTGTTTACATTACACACTTTGTTTAATGCAGTTATCTGTTGTTCGCAACTTAATACTTGTGGAGTTCTCAGATTGATTCGCCACATGTGGATTATTAGTCATAGATGCAGTTGGATGACGGTCTATGTATCTTGTTGTAATGCCCAGAGTAAATCTCATAGTGATCCTCTCTACATATGCACGTTGTCTTTATTCTATCAATTGCCCAACTGTAATTTGTTTACCCAGCATGTGTTATTTTATCTTATGGAGAGACACCACTAGTGAACTGTGGACCCCGGTCCTATTTCCATTATATTTCTATCACCTGTTTACTTTACTCGCACTGTTTACTTTACTTGCATACTATTATTGCTTTCCACTCGATACGCTCATACCTTTGTTTATAGCAAACCGGTGAGATTGACAACCTCATCGTAAGTTGGGAGCAAAGTATTTGGTTGTGTTGTGTGCAGGTTCCACGTTGCTACTAGTTGAAGACACGCTAACACGTTATCGTTAACGGCGCCCTTGTTGGAGTGTCACTAGGCTAGCAAGCATCACCTTCTAGAGTTTGGATTTTTCCTGGACTGACAAACCTTGGTTTCTTACTGAGGGAAAATTTGCTACTGTGCTCATCATACCTTCCTCTTGGGGTTCCCAACTGGACGGTGAAATTACATCAACACCGTGCCGCATCAAGCTAATTTTCTGGCGCCGTTGCCGGGGAAAAAGAAGACTTCTGCAAGGAGAGTTTCGCACGCACATCCTTTACTTTGTTTTAAGTTTTGCTTTTACTTTATTTTTACTTGCATCGTTTTATCAAAAACACACAAAAATTAGTTTCCCTTATAGTTGTTACTTTATTATTTTTAGTTTATTATGTTGTTCCCTAAGTATGTTTTGGAGGACCTCTCAGTAGATAGTGGTTCAATTATGGGATTTCTATTTTCGTGCCCTCGAGTCCTTAGTTGTACTCAGTTTTCCCCAGCTCCTTAGTTTTTCCTCAGTTTTGTCCAAGCCCTTGTCTGAAACCCTCACAAGTGCTGTAACGGCCGGTTGCCCGATGGGTCAACAACTTTGACCGTTATCTGCTGACTAGTGGGGCCTCGTAGAGCCCGCAAAGACACGTCAGACCATCTGTTGATTACATAATTTGGCTCTAGATATTTATGGGCCAAATTAATTTAGATGGGTCTAGATAAATTGTTGGTTGACATATAATTTTAGACTTGCTGTTTAGTTCAAAATACAGGCTTGGTTGGAGTCCAATGCAGATGTCACAGCGGCAGAATCAGGTGCGACAAGATTTTTAATCAAGAGAGATATGGAGTATTTCATGGACTAGCGCTACATCCTGGATGGATTCAGAAATACACAGAGCTGAAATGCAGAGATTTTACATGATACCTAGGACAAGACCTAGCTGGACTCATAGATATTTTGGAGCTATACCGTCGCTGTCAGCTCCCTGAGACAAGTCTTGATTAGACTCAAATGTCACGGTGAAGCATGAGGTTGAGAGACTACACAGAAAATATTATATGGTATCACAATTATCTAATCTAATTAGCATTGTGGCCGGAATACTTTATTCTTTATGGGCCCAACATTAGTTATACATGACCTTGTCTGAAGCCTGTTACGTATTGCCTTTACAATTAGGCAGGCGTCGATCGGTAACCGAATCAAGGAAAGGAAAGACAATTCGGTTTAGCTTTTAAAGTTTAATTCCTGTACGGCAAGTCTACGCAAAGTCCTACGCCCATATAAAGGGGTTTGGCCGATTGAGGGAATCCAATCAATCGATCTACTCAGAAATACAATATACTTTTTTACATCTAGTTTTTTTATTCTTTTTCTACCGCCATGCCCTAGCAGCCCTAGGGTTTGGTTCAATCTTTACCGTTTTGCGCTGAAAAGCGGTCGTCTCTCCTCCACGAAAGCGAGGGGATCTTTGTTGCTTTGCTCGGAAAGCATCCGTTCGTCGTCACGAAAGCACGGCTATTATCCTGGTGTTGCGCGGCAGTTTTGCGTGCCAACACAATTGGCGACTCCGCTGGGGACGAAGCATCGAGCGGTCTCTGGCCTGTTCCTGCTACGTAGAGAGCGTCATCGACAGGCTGCAGTCTACAACGGTAATATGAATTCTCAATCTTCTTTTGTAGATGCAAATGATTCTTATGCTGAAGTTGCTAGATTCTTTGATATGAGTACTGTATCGGCTAGCCCTAATTCTTGCTATGTGCAAACGCCGATTCAAAATAATCTGCATCCTTCAACTTGTTATAATTTTAACAACTTGCAGCACGTTTATTCAAATTCTCATGCATCGGCAGCCCCAGAAGTTCATATGCCGATGAACAACGTGACGAATTTAGTTAACCAATATGAAACACCTAATGTTACAAATTTTAATAACATACAAAATAATATTTCACCCTTTTATTCATCGGTAAATAACTTGCAATTTATTGCTTCACCTTCGCACATGCCGATGGACCGCACGCCTGGCTATGGTAATACTAGCTATTTGGCCAATTATTCTGAACCATCATATATTACACCTTATGTTACTAACTTTTCAGCACAGTATGCAACTTCAGATATTCATAATTCGGCTACACACCTTCACACTGCTTGCAGCCGAATAAGTGAGAATTCAGTAGGAGCTCATGTGGCTTCATCTAATACTATAGCATGTGATACATTCCCTAAAAAACTACAGAATTGCGGTAATACCCAAGTGTCATTGCCGAAAAATATTGAGAGATCCGAGGGGCGATCATCAAAGGAGTGGGCTGAAGATCTTGCAAAAGAGGTTCTCGAAGCCATAGCTATTCAAGCCGACCAGCGGAAAAAAGTTGACTCGGTCAGTACGGCTAATTCGGATAAGGTCGGATTGGACAATTCATATGCCAAGTTAAATCAACAAAAGATGATTGCCATGTCTTCCACGACCGACTTAGTTCGAGCTGAATTAAATTTGGGTAAAGCTAAGTCGGACACACACACCGAGTTTGTCAAGCCGGTAGATACAAGCTTCATCGAGCAAAAACATGGTGAATGTGAAACAATGGTGCTTGATTTTTCTAGATGTAAGGGAGCTTTCATGTTGCCCTATGAATTCCGTGCTAAAGAAATTGATGATCATCCACTAGAAGAAAATATGGCCGAACCTTCTTCGGTTGAAAAAGAGCATGAAATTGAAGAAGCACAAAATCCAGAAAATAAGGAAGACAAGAAGCTGGAAAATCATCAAGAGGTGGAGCAAGATATTGTTCAGTTCGTCCAACGACCACACTCTCCCAACGTGATCGATTTTGACAACAAGAAAATACTTATTCGGTCAGATCAGTCCGAATCTACCAATGGGAAAAATGTTGTCATTGATATTAATGCTGCACCGAGGATGATCAAATCGAAAAATTCAGAAGTAGGAGTGCATAAAGTCCATGAAAGAAAGAGAAAAACTGCTCCAAAGCTAAAGCCGACTGTTAAACAATTGTTGGACAAATACACTTCACGCAAGGCCAACAACGTGTTTAGTCGGCTTGGAGATACTAAGCGTCTTGGGTCCCCTTCTCGACCCAGGGGGCATGCATGCTGGCAAGAAAATTTGTATATGAAACGACCTTATTTTCCGGTGGTGCCGACATATTGTGGTTATTCACCTCCTATGTATCTTCAGTATCCTCCGTGGGGCTTCGATCGATCAGCATCATATCATACAAGGCCAGCCGGTTATTTCCAACCGAGGCAGATTCCAACAGAGCACATACACAGAGGAGTAATGCATGAAAAGAGAGCTCGGTTTAATCAAGCAGTCAGACCACGTGATGATATTGTTATTTATGGCAATGATGACAAGTTGATCTCTGGAAGTTTGAATCCACGTAGAAGAAAAAATGCACCTGGCACGGTTTATAGAGGTGCTCAAAAATTTAAGTGGGTGCCGATCAATCGTGCAAGTCATGCAGAAGCACATGATGGAACTGAGCATGGCTACACCAAAACTAATGCAGAAAAACGTACTCGCTTACATGTTGATCTAGAGCCTAGTGTGCAGATGTGTCAAAAGGCAGTTATACCGGCTAGTATTAAAAAGTCAGCTAATGCATCATCCGATGTATTCACGAGATGCAGAGTTATAGCCGGTGGTACAACATCTCATGGTTTGAAGATTGGTGAATACAAATCAGCTGAAGGTGTTGGATGCAGTCCAAAAGTTGACGCAGTTGCTTGTGGTTCAGTTCAAACAAAATCTGTCGGTACAGATGAGAAATGTGCAAATAATACACTCGCTGCATCGTCTAGTACAAGTGCAAGTCAGAAGTCTGAATCGGCCAACATACATGCCATTTCAGCTAGGAGAGGCATCAGCTCAGGGACGTCTATGCGTTTGCGGCCAGCCGTTTTCAAAAACAATACTAGTGCACCAACACAACGTGGGGAATCAAGCAATAGGGATAGCCAGAAAGGTAAATCAGGTAGCGTATCTGATCAAAAGAGAGTGTTCTCGGCCAAGCAAATAATATTTTCTCCACGAACAGCAGTATGCCAGTATAGGCCGAGAAACTCGGGGGGCACCAGAATTAAGTCAGTTGCACCGGGTACTAAATCAGGACCTCAGTGGTGCCCGACGGGACTCACACATACACAGAAACGACGGGTGCAGCGACTGCGAGAATCGAAAATCAAAGAAGATATAACTTTGAAGAAGCGTGATGAATTGTTCAGTCGAGATAGACCTATGGTGCCTCCGAACATGACTTGGAGGGAGAAGCGCATCACTACGGAGGAAAATATAAATGCAGATGACATGGTTGCTGATGGAATTTCAAAAAAATTAGGAGATTCACCTATTGATATGGATATTGATAAAGGCGGATAATTTGAGCTGGGGCATCGGTTGAGTTGCAATACGGTGAGATACTATTTTTGACTGATGCTATTGATAAGTGGTCGCAAAGACGTGATGAAGATTATCGTTCCGGAAAGAGCGATATGCATGAAAGAAGATGACGGGAAGGAGTACGTCATTGCATACTTAAATCGTCATTTGCTCGACACCGAGACTCGGTACGTGTTTATTGCAAAGTTGTTCTTGTCTTTATATTATACATGTACTAAATTTCGGCTTTATCTACTTTTTAGTATATGTGTGAAAACTTGCTAGCCGACAATTTAAATATATGTTACAACAATCGATTCTTAGTGATAGAATTGCATGAAAATAGAGTATCACTTTGCATATAAATCGCTCATGCTATTAGGGGTATTGCCGATTTTATTATTTTAATTTTACCCAACAATCTTGCTTATAAAACATCGGTCAGCTTAGAATATCTTTGTACGAATAGCCAAGCTGAGTATAGTTTGGTTTACAAAATTTAGTAGACATGGGTGTGAAGGACGTTTTTTCTGAATATTCGCTTGTGGTAGTACAACAAATTAAAGGCGAATTCCACTGTTTTCATAGTTCACTAAATAGCTACTTCGACCGATATTTGGACATGATTAAGTATTTGCATATTTTTACGAACAACCTTATACCTACAGATACAAATTCTAAATTTAATTGTTTAGCGCATCAAGCATCTGGTTATAACATTAGCAAAGGAAAATTCTTCACTTAGAAAAACCGATGCTTGGTGCTGTTGAAAGTGACCGAACTGGGGGGGGAGGGTGTTAGTTCGGTACATGGTGTAGCTGGTTCTAGTTCAGTTTAGCAATTAGCACTACATGTGAAGAAGGTTCAGTGCACAGTGCAGTGGTGCAGTTTAGCATCTAATAGTACATGGCAATCATGTTCGGTACATGAGCCGCAAATAATCGAATCATAAGTATTTTAGAACCAGCTGATTGGAGAGTACCTCTGATAAGTTATTAAAAGGATCCAAGTCTGATAGAGATAGGACCATTCGGCAATAATCTTTCATACGCTTTGATGAATAAGTGAATTGTATCGCCGAATGGTTGATAGCTTATTTTAAATTGCTTGGATTCTGATCAGTCTAAATTAGCTATGGTGAAGTGAATGAAGCAATGCACAGAGCACATAAGTCGGCTCATGGGATACGTTGGTTGTTTTAAAAAAGCGAGTTTTTATTGGTCGAATTTGTTACAAAATAGTTTTTGGCACTAAAAGGATTGTGTCCTATTGGGACTAAAGATATAAAATTCGGCAAATGGTCGCCGAGTTGGGAAGGCCGACATAGAGGTGTAGAGATTGTTCTTGAAAATTCATATTTTGTACAATCTTTATAGGGAGAAAAGTAGTGCGAAGCTCTCTAGATGAAAAATACTTGAAAAAAATATTATCATAGTATGTGGTAAGAAGCTTAATGATACAATGTCTGATATATTATCTGAAATATCGCCCTATAGGCAATTTTGGCCGATATATTATTCATATCACCCTAAGAAAATTTGCCGATGTGTCCTATGAACATCGCCATTAGCAGAACAGAATTTTTGCTGATGTTTTTATTGGACATCGCCCTAAGTAACTTATTTGGCCGGGGAAGTGATCATCATCGTCCAAAGGAATTGCACATGTGCTTTTGGTCAATTCAATCGCACCAAAAATAGGGGGGCATGTGTTGATTACATAATTTGGCTCTAGATATTTATGGGCCAAATTAATTTAGATGGGTCTAGATAAATTGTTGGTTGACATATAATTTTAGACTTGCTGTTTAGTTCAAAATACAGGCTTGGTTGCAGTCCAATGCAGATGTCACAGCGGCAGAATCAGGTGCGACAAGATTTTTAATCAAGAGAGATATGGAGTATTTCATGGACTAGCGCTACATCCTGGATGGATTCAGAAATACACAGAGCTGAAATGCAGAGATTTTACATGATACCTAGGACAAGACCTAGCTGGACTCAGAGATATTTGGAGCTATGTCACGGTGAAGCATGAGGTTGAGAGACTACACAGAAAATATTATATGGTATCACAATTATATAATCTAATTAGCATTGTGGCCGGAATACTTTATTCTTTATGGGCCCAACATTAGTTATACGTGACCTTGTCTGAAGCCTATTACGTACTGCCTTTACAATTAGGCAGGCGTCGATCGGTGACCGAATCAAGAAAAGGAAAGACAATTCGGTTTAGCTTTTAAAGTTTAATTCCTGTACGGCAAGTCTACGCAAAGTCCTGCGCCCATATAAAGGGGTTTGGCCGATTGAAGGAATCCAATCAATCTATCTACTCAGAAATACAATCTACTTTTTTTACGTCTAGTTTCTTTATTGTTTTTCTACCGCCATGCCCTAGCAGCCCTAGGGTTTGGTTCAATCTTTACCGTTTTGCGCTGAAAAGCGGTCGTCTCTCCTCCACGAAAGCGAGGGGATCTTTGTTGCTTTGCTCGGAAAGCATCCATTCGTCGTCACGAAAGCACGGCTATTATCCTGGTGTTGCGCGGCAGTTTTGCGTGCCAACACCATCCATCTTTGTTTGACCGTAAGCATCGCCGTATCCCTGACCAAAACGCGGACGAGTGGGGCTTCGGTATATTGAATGACAAGTGGGGCCATGACGCTGATACAAGGGGCAATACACGGGTAGGATTAGATTTTTAAACGGAGCTCTACAGCAATGGCACGGAGGAGGTGGCCTGCGGGGTGCCGAGATAAGATCGACGTCCACAAAGAACTGCATGAGGCGAGACCAGACGCATTAGATAGATATAAACTAGACGCGTTTAACCATGCAAAGAAGAGAAGAAATGGTCGAGGACATCGACGACGACCTCAACAGTTTGACTGACGGTGTCGGACACGAACGCGAGCAATGTAGAGAAAACTAGTGTCTCTCCTTTCTGGCGTATATAGATGGGTGCTAGGGGAGTGTGGTGGCGAAGGGAAAGACCTCACGGTGGTCTGTGGCGTCTAGCATAGCGGGGCGGCGTGGCCGTTCCCATAGCGGCATGCATGTTCGGCATTGGCATCAGCATGTACGTTCGTCATTGGCCTCGGCGGTATCTCTGGTGTATCAGTGATCGAATGAGGGGACGGGATTGAGGGTGCATCCCAACGGTGACCTGCAGTGGCGGCGAGCATGCATAGCCGTTCTGACCATGCCGATATCGGCATCGGCATCGTTTGGAGGCTGTGGTGCTCGAATCATGGTGGAAATTGCGATATTATTTTTACATGCATAATATATAGAAAATAGCTAGATCTCTAAATCGATGCATATGAAGCTACATATATATTCTTGGTCATAATCCCCTTATCTAAAGGGGATGGATGTATGGCTTCACGTCGTTGTCGCTTTCATCATCAGTATCTTCGTCGTCCGTGTAGTAGTACTTCCTGCATATTGTTCCGTCGAACACCTTCACTGTGAGCACATCATCGCCTTCATATTTGAAGTGTATGATGCAGCCGAAATCCACACCGTGCGCGATGGCAAAATTCTCCCAGCCCTTGTCGAGGTACATCCGGCCTTGTCCGTCAAATAGGACCTCCACGGTCCAGAGACGAGGACCGCAGTCAGCTGCTCGCAGATACACCTTAACGGGCTCCTGGCCATCAAGATAGTCTGCAAACTTTTTTGGGAGTGCCTACAAAGAGATCGAGCGCCGATCGTTTAAAATTAAAGGTTTTTTAGAACATGCACATAATTAATCACATGCATCATATATGTGGGAACGCGTACGTACCTTCTTGGCCAAAGGGTCTTCATAGATGACGATTAAGAACTCCTCTATGATCAATGGCAGTGTTGACGGTGGTGGTGGCAATGATGATGATCCACCACCCCTGCCGCCCCTTCCCCTTCCCCTTCCCCTTCCCCTTCCCCTTCCGGTCGGCGTCCAAGACGTGGAAGCCATGGCAATGGATCAAGTGTATGTGAACGAAGAAGAGAGAGGCAGAACCTATTGACATGAGGGATGGCCATTGTGGGGGTTTATAAGGGAGAGATGACCGTTGTGGGGTTTACACCATAAATTAAGGTAGAGATGACCGTTGTGGGGTTTACACAATAAATTAAGGAGGAGATGACCGTTGTGGGGGTTTATATCTCAACAAAAAAGTAATGCCTAAAAGAAATGGAAATTCGTGATAGTTTATCATTTTACCGTGAAAAGTAATGCCTACAAGAAATGGAAATTCGTGATAGTTTATCATTTTACCGTGAAAAGTAATGCCTACAAGAAATGGAAATTCGTGATAGTTTATCATTTTACCGTGAAAAGTAATGCCTAAAAGAAATGGAAATTCGTGATAGTTTATCATTTTTTCGTGAAAAGTAATGCCTACAAGAAATGGAAATTCGTGATAGTTTATCATTTTACCGTGAAAAGTAATGCCTAAAAGAAATGGAAATTCGTGATAGTTTATCATTTTACCATGAAAAGTAATGCCTACAAGAAATTCGTGATTACCAAACTTGTTGAATCTGGTGGCAAACTCGTTATTTAGCATACATAGAGGGGTAGTAGTTTGCCACCGACAGATAGAGAGAGGGTGGCCATGATGAGAGAGAAAGAGGGGTTATCCTGCCCGTTAGATCATAGGATCGATGGTAGGTGGACACGATCCGTGTGACAACAGCTCGACCAATCAGGCCAAGTTTGGGCTTCTGTGAGAAGGGAGAGGGTAAAACTGAGTAGTATCAAGGATCCAAGGGCAAATAAATAGTAAACAGGCTAAGGAATTCAAATAAGAGATTTAGAAAAAGAAAAACACATGTTTTGTACAATGAAACCCAGGTTGGCCTACCTCAAAGTATTAGCAATTCAAATATACATGAGTGTGAAAATTATGGCCTCATTCAGACAAACTATGTTTTGGGTATAGATATTTTGAGAAGGGGTTTGAGTGAAAAGCCATGAACCTTCATAGCTACTAGTGATTTGAGAAGTGGCCATTTGTGTTAAAACTTGATTTACATATGATTGTTATGATTTCCTACGTGGCAGGTCGCGTAACAAGACTCCATGAGTAGGAGGCACTATGATTTTATTTTTTTGAATTTTTTTGCGCATGAAATGACTCAATTAGATAGCTTAATCCTATTTGTTGACTCTCTGTTGACCAGCCACTTGAGAGTAAAACTGAGTATATTGCACTAGCCAGTATTAGTACTCGAGGGGAAAACTAAGTACATATATTTTTCCAGTGTAAGACTCGAGGGTAGAACTGCGTACACGTAATGGTGCAGCCGTGCAGTACCACGGACTCGTGTTGAGACCAAACGTCTAGTTTTTTTGAGAAACTGCTGAGGCGAACTGTCACTTTGACTGTACAGAGCCCCTCTCTCCCTCCCTCTGCACACAGTCTTATTCTCACTCATGCACGCAACCACGCCTCTCACGTCCCATCACCTTCTCCAAATCGAAGAAAAAAACCCCAACTGCCCTACACGCGCTCCCCTGCCGGCGATGGAGAAGAAGAATGCACCGGCGGCCGTCGCCCCCGAGCCCATCGCCTCCGAGCCCATCGCCTCCGAACCCATCGCATCCGAGCCTGTCGCCACCGAACCCGTCGCATCCGAGGCCGTCGCCGCCGAGCCCGTCGCCTCCGAGGGCAGCGCATCCAAGCGCGGCGCCTCCGTGAACTGGGCCTCTCTTCAGAGTGACGGACCACTTCACAAGATCGGCGACTGCTTACTGGCGAACAAGGAGTACGTGGGCAC
Source organism: Dactylis glomerata (assembly GCA_007115705.1). Classification (NCBI taxonomy): domain Eukaryota; kingdom Viridiplantae; phylum Streptophyta; class Magnoliopsida; order Poales; family Poaceae; genus Dactylis; species Dactylis glomerata. The sequence goes on from QXEO01000553.1 coordinate 14,326,510, forward strand.
CTACTCTGCTTTGAGGCAAGTCTGTAGAAATTGGCGCTCAGATTTACCTGAGCCCGATGTGCACCTGCACGAATGGATCATGGTAGAACACGCCCTTCCACGCGCCGCTGAGTTCTCCTTCCTCAACCTCCACACATCCCGCTACGTCACCATCGATCTAACGGAAGTTCATGCAAGGTTCAAATTCCTCCATATCTGTAGAGTTAATCTATTTTTATTTTCAATCGTAAACATCTTAGTGCTGAATGTTATCTTCATCAATATATTTTAGATACTACTTCGTCGGCTTTTGCCGTGGCATCATCGTGCTTGCCCAGAAGAACCAGCCGCACAAGATACGGCTTCTGAACCCACTCACAAAGACATTGGATACTATGTTTGAGACGCAGATGCCATCTGTTATTGTGGAGTCAGTCGCTGTAATGAAGTCCCCGACTATGGTCTTCATTTCCACAGGTTACCCCATGGAAATTGCTTGGGTCGATGAGAGCACTCCAACTAAGGATATAGATGAAGATTGGAGAGAAGAAAGATTTTCGATCGAGCACCATCCTCTGCGTTGTATTACCCCGTTCAATGGTGAATTGTATGCAATAGCTGTGAATAGTTTTGAGGTCGGAAAATTAGTGTGCACCAACAATGTCCAGTTGGAGCAGCGCGCGAGCACTGTCAACATGGAGACACTATTTTCATTTCCAGAACTTGGAAATAATTCCAAGTTCTACCTTGTGAAGTCGGATGGTGATCTGCTGCTTGTGTTGTTGGGCGGCAGCATTGACAACAGGCATTTGAAGGAAGGTCAACCATTGGTGTACCGTGTGGACACTGAGAGCCGCTCTCTCCATGCCATCAGTAACATTGGCAGTCGTGCCTTCTTCGTCAATTATATCCGGTGTATCTCCGTCGACACCAGAGTGCACTGTAACGACCCGGAAAATCCCCTTTATTTGAATTGCTTGTTATTTTCTTTTTCGCATCATCGTGATGTCATGCATCATCATGCATATCTCACCTTGCATGTTTTATCAAACCAAATTATTTTGTTAAGCCTATTTTAATTTCACTTGTATGGTTTTAATATAAACCCTCCTCTCCTTTCTTATTTGAATTGAAACATTGAAACAAAAACTACCCTATTTGCAAACTTGGAATTATTTTAAATCAAAATCATGTTTTGAAACCTGATTGCAAATCTTTCCGAACCCCTCTTTTCCTCCATCATCTTGGTCCCAATAGCATGCTGCAAGAAATAGAAGAAGAAGAGAGGAAATCAGAAGAAAAAAAAAACGCAGCCAAGCTTTGTCCGTTGGCCCACTCCTTTGTCCCGAAGGACCACTCCAGCCTAGCCCAGCTTCCTCTCCACCTTGTCGTCTTCTTCGTTGTACGGCATGACATCCAGCACCTCCACGTCGCAGTCCTGATCGATGGGACGGACGAGACCTCCCCTCCTGAAAACTACCCCTCCTGCTAGCCATGCAACCCTAGCCCTAATCTCTGTTCCCCTGCAGTGCCGCCGTTCTCTCTGCTCGCATAAACCGAAGGTGTTCCTGCTACTGCTCCTCCACTCCGACGCTCCGATACCTCGATGATGGCGACATACAGCAATCCCCCCGGACGCAAGTCCGATGGTTTGGTCCTCTATAGCAAGCGCGTCTCTTCTTCCCGGTGAGCCCCGGTCTCGTTCCCCCTCCCCTCCATCTGTTTCATGCATCTTCTCTGTAGCTCTACTGATCCGCTCTCCGCTCCCGTGCTCGTTTCTGCCAAGGACGCCTCCGACCGTCTCTGCATCCTCGAGTTCACCTGAGCGTGGGAATTGAACCGCTACGTCGCCCTCGTCTTCTTCCCTGAAGGATCCAGAGCCGAGACTATTTGGAGCGACGCCAAGTTCTTCTTCCCGGCGCCGTCCATGCTCGCCGTCGTCGTCAGCCTTGCAGCGGCGCGCCTCGCCTTGCCTTCTAGAGCGCCGCCTCTGCCTAGCCTCCCGTCGCCCTCTTGTCCATCACCGAACGTGTCGGCCCTTCTCCTACCTCGCGCATCCGCGCCTCCTCTGCTCGGTGCCCTCCACGAGCTCGACCTTGCAGTGCTCCCTCCGTCGAACTCAGCAAACGAGATTCAGTTTCCTCAGGTAAAGGAGTTCGTTTTCACAGCTATAAAAGCTTCCGCTTCCTCTTATGTTCAAATCCGTTCAGTAGTCCTGCTGGTCTGTTCCTTGCTCGTTTCCCTTGAGGTCCTGGGATCGAATCCCATCCGGCGCAAGCCAACCTTTTTGATTCTTTATCCAAACTGACAGGTAGGCCCCGCCCGTCAGCCTCATCCGGCGCCACCTCAGCAGCTCCTTCCAGTCAGCAGTCCAGTCAGCTACCCCGGGACCAACTATCAGCCTCTCCGGCTAGTTTCCTGTGGGTGAGAAAAGCCCCAGCCTTAACTCTGTTTTTCTGAAAATTACTGCAAGTATTTGAATCTTGCATAAATCATATTTTGCAAACCGTAACTCAGAATAAAAAGTATTTTATATGAAAGTTTATCAAAAAAATGCATAGAATCTGAATATGCCATCCATACTACTGTTTTCTTCTTGCATCATGTCGTGACGTGGTATTTTGTATCTCACTTAATACATAACATATGGAGTAATTGGGATATGCCAAATATGGTCTCCCCACTTCATTTAATTTTGTGTAGCTCACCCATACCTTGTTTTGCCATGTTAAACAACATTTAAATTGTCGCGTAGTAAAACAACTTGAACCATATATTGTGTGTCGGGATTCCGATTCCGCTTAATTTGGATAAGTTGCATCGCATCATAATTGCCATGTCATGCATGCCTTCACCTTCTCATGCCGATTCTTTTGCCGTAGTAGTAAGTGTTGCATCCGTTGTTTGTTGTAGCGATTTGCTTCTTACCGGATAGGACGCTTCATGGTGATGTGAGCAACGACAAGTTCTTCGACAATGTTTTACAGGCGAGCCCTTTTCTCTCTACCCATTTACACTTTTGCTCTCGCTAGCTCTATATTCTAGCCTTGTGTCGCGATGCTTTTGTTCGAGTCACGTGTGCTATCCACTTGTTATCCAAAGCAAAGCCATAGAACCTTTCATACATCCTATTAACCGTGTGCTTGTTGTTTGAGTTGGCCTTGCGAGTCGTAGGCATGTTTAGGTTGTTTCAAGTGGTTTTATCTTATTTGGGTTGGGAAATTTATCACATGCTCTACTTTATGGATATATGTTGTTGGAGATACTCATGGCTTACTTTATTGTTAATACTTAAAATTGATTTAAGCAGAGGCATCGGTGAGTCATTTTGCCAGTTTTACGACGGCTCACTTGTGTCCCCTAGGACCCCGAGATCGCATGAACTGTTCTGAGACTGAGCGCTCTAACCAAACGTGGGTACGTTTACGGGCCTCCCCTTGACACTGCCGGAATCTACATACTTGTCCAGTGGCTACAACTAGTTTGAGGTTTTCCATTTGTTTCTTGTCGGGCGTGCAGCTTGTCTCTTATGGTGCGAATTACTTTGGGGAAGCCGTGTGTGCCTTGTAACCCCTTGTTCTGCACGTCCGTCTAGGCGTGGTACGCATTGTTAAGTGGTCATCCCCTAGTGGGCTCCGATCCATCTTAACCGTTCACGCATCAGCTAAGTCCATCTCAGAGATTCGGCTAGACTCTCGAGCGGGGTAAACTTAGTCAGGTGGCTTCCTAGACTTGTTTGTAGTGAAGGAGAGTGTGAGTCGTGACCTCCTGCCGGCACACCATCGGAAGTGTGCTTCATCATGTGGCATTAAGGGGTGATCGTGCGTTTGGGTACATTTGGGCACCCCTGCAGGGTTAAATCTTTTCGAAAAGCCGTGTCCGCGGTTATGGACGGCTTGGAGCTGTACTACTCGATCATAGAACAACTTGCACTTGCTATTTCAATACTAATAAACTTGTATAGTAAGTTAGCACAACTACAACAATAAACCTGCAATAAAACTTGGTAACCGTGTGAGTACCTTTGGTACTTGCTTCTTCGTTTGGTCACGAGGAGGTGATTCATCGGCTGGGTTATGTTTGGTGTTAGTTTCTAGTTGGTTACTTTTATGCGCTCTCTTATCTTATTCTATTTAGACGGAGTTTGTAGTATGTCTCTGTAGTATACTTCTTTTGTTGCCGCTAAGTCCACCATATAGCTTGTAGGCGAGCACAGCTGAATTCCAGTCTCGCGAGTACGTGCCTCGGTACTCACCCTCGTTTTGTTTTCTTTTTCTCTTTCTCCCTCCTTGTTCGGCAACCTTTGGCCCGACGATTTTGACAGGTATGGGAGCGACGATGTTAGCAAGGTTACCCTTCCGGCTTGGCCTGGGCAGGGTTTGGACGCCATCATTTATCTTCAGGCCTCTTAGGCCCATTTGTATTCTTGTCCATACTCGGACGCTATTTCACTTTATGTATGATTTGGATCTTTGTATTGTATATTTGGATTCTTGACTCGTGGAGTCTTCGTGGTTATTATATATTCTTTTGTGGGTTCCATCGTGAACTTGTATAACTGTTGCTACCTTGATTCCACCCGCATCACGTGCATGTTGCGACATGCACGAGGCGCTTGGTGGTGCATTTCCAAAGCGACATCATATAGATTGTGGCTTGATCGCTATAATCTGCAAGGTGCCGGTTTTGGGGCGTTACATGCACCCAACACTTCGACCTGGCTATATCTACTATGTGGATTTGGGTTATATTAGAGAGTACTTTGATGATAGAAAGGCCTAGGATGAGTGGCCACGACGTGTGGATAGATTAGGATACTACGGTCTGAGAAATGAACAAAGGCCATACCATTTGGAGGATGTATTGGCTGCACACTACAGACGGAAGGAGTTCAATGAATATTTTCTTCATCTCATGGAATATAGGGACGACGAAATATATGAGGAATGAAGAACAGATTCATTCATCCTGGGGTATCCTAATCTTCATGTTGGCCATACATTGCGTCTTGTATTATTTTCAGCTTAGTTTATCATGAACATTAACATCGTTATTGGCTGCTTTTGGCTGGTGTATGCAGTTTATGTATTATACTTAGTTTTCTGGATTTATTATGCTGCTGTGAATTTATCCTATACTAGCTTCTAGATTTGCTACTAGATTTGTTACCATATTGGGCAAAAAACAAGGGCCAAAAGGCAACAATCATTGAAGAAAGACAGAAATAGAAGCTTCTCTAGATTTGATACTAATTTGGTGAAAAGAGAGAGAACTATTACAGAGAGAGAGGGAAAAAAGGCGCTCTGAAAAGGCACTCTGAAAAATACCAATTTGGGCCGAGAGAGACAGAACTGAGCTCTCACGTACAACCAAACGCGGTCTCGTCCTGTCTCACGCGGTCCCTTTCTACCAGCCCCACGCAACGCGGCCCCACACGACGCGGCCCCACACGTCAGCACGGAACGGTCAACTAAACGGGAATCCTTTCGTCCAAGCTCTTTCTGAGGGTTTCAGACAAGGGCTTGGGAAAAACTGAGGAAAAACTAAGGAGCTGGGAAAAACTGAGTACAACTAAGGACCTGAGGGCACGAAAATAGAAATCTCTTTAATTATTGGAAAAATTAACATTGAGGAGTTCTTTAATCATATTAGTATGCATAAAGATGTCGAGGAAAAGACTTTGGCTGAGCTTGCTCCTAGTTATGAAGTTGCTTCTGCTTTTTTAATTCACATGTTGGAAGCTAGGTTTGCTAGCCTTAATCCTTTTATGCAATACATGTTTCTTAAGCTTCATGATATTGAAGACCCCGAAAAGAAAGCTTTTATCTTGGAAACTTTACACATAGAATTTAGAGATGTTGCCATTGAGGCTAGGGAAGTTTTTAAGAAATTTAATAAGCTTGGCTCGCCTGTAGAGGTTGTTGGTACACCCAATGAAGATTTTAGAGTGCCAATACCTTGTAAACTTGTAGGAATTCATGATGCTTTGGAAAAGAATTTTAGTTGGATTTGTCCTGAAAATCCTTTTAATGAAAGTAGTGTACCAAAGTGTGATCATAAAGGATCTTCAAAAACTCATTTGGACACAATTCAATTTATTGTTGAAAAGACTCCTACAATTGATCTTAATGCCTCTTTTGATAATACTTGATTCGCACTTTCTGCGCCTAGCTCAAAGGCGTTAAAGAAAAGCACTCTTGGGAGATAACCTAATTTTTTTAATTTAAGTTCTTTTTCTTTTATTTGAGTCTTGTAAGTTATTACTACTGTAATAACCTGTCCTTATCATTTTTATTTCGTTTTTGTGCCAAGAGAAGCCTCTAATTTGAGTGAGGTAAGATTTGGGGATGTTGCTGTCCTGAAACAGTTTTCGGTGTTGCACCGTAAAAATTCGTGAACATTCTCTGTAAATCTTTTGGACCTTCGATTTCTTGTGCATATGCCCCAGGTTATATCCAAACTTTTATTAGTTGAACACTTTTTGATTTAAGCAACAAAAAACCCTCTGAAAATTCGACCTTTGTCAGCTGTTCTGTTTTGACAGATTTTTGCCAATATTTGTGTTTGCCGCTTTATCGCTTTCTTTTTGAGTTCTTTTGATCACGGAACTTTTGGGGAAGTTGCTACAGTAGTATATACTTTATATGTGGTGGTTTTGAGTTGAGACCTGAAGCAAAAAGGGTTGATTCATTGTTATGCTTACACTAATGTTGCTAATAGAATTGTGTTTAGTTTTGTATGAAGGAAGTTTTCAAGTGTAGGGATCGGAGAATGATGAGATGAGTTGAAGAATGGACAAAAGCTCAAGCTTGGGGACGCCCATGTCACCCCAAGAAATATCAAAGAGGTACAAGCGTCAAAGCTTGGGGATGCCCCCGAGGCACCCCTTCTTCATCGGCAAAAATCAGGTCACCTTTCAACACACTATATTTTTATTGCTTCATGCATTTTGCGTTTTTCTGGGAGCGTCAGTTGTTTTTAGTTTTCAGTTTTGTTTAGTTTTGTTTTCTGCAATAAATGGTTGGACCCCAACAAATTCCTTTTGGAGAAGTTGCCTTATTTTTCATTTGCCAAGAACACTCCATTTTTCACTCTTATCGTTTCAACGAGTGTTCTCTTTTTCTGCTACTGCGTTTAGTTTTCGATTTTCGCCTTGATTTGTGTTCAGATCTTGTTATATCTTTGCATCAAGGTGTATTTTTTCCTCTGGTCCATGTTGGTTTTCATCAAAAGAGTTGTTTATAAAAAGTTCGAATGGTGTTGGAAAAGAGAAAAAGCTTTATGCAAAAAAGTGGTACAAGAAGGAGCTTGTGTAGACTGCGGCCTAGGCTTTTGCATGTCGTGCTTGATGTCTTTTTGATAGTATGCTTAGTGGTTTTGCTGTAGCATGACTTGTCTCAAATGACTGAGATTGCTTAATGAGCCTTTGAAAAAAATCATGCGTTGTTTTAATTATTTGGAAGCATTATTTTGGTTTTCTCCTTGTTGCTTTATTTGGGTTGACTTGGCGCATGCTCACACATGTTAGACTCATACAAAGTCACCATTGCCTCTATGATCATTTAGTTTTTGACTTTTGATGCCATCTTATGCTTCTTTTAATGTTGCTTTGTCGCTTTGCATGATTATGGTCGTTATTGCTCTCTTAGTTGGTCGCTCCCAGTCTTTTGCTAGCCCTCATTTTGTACTGAGTATGAGCTCTACTCGTGCATCCAACTCCTAAAAACCAAGTTGTTCCAATGTGTCCACCATACATACCTATTAGAAATTTGCTATTCCAAGTACATTTGACTTGCTTTTATCTATCCTTCAAATTAAACTCTTTTTGGTGTTATGCGAAAATTGGTCAGTAAAGCTCTCACGAACCTGATGGCACACTTTACTTTTCTCGTTTTAAAATTTTGACATTGTGGCTCTCTTATGTTGAGTTGTTATGCTTGCAAGTTGTAAGTTGGAAATTAGCCCAGCCATGCCGTCATGGGGCAAGCTTTCAACATTGCACTATCTTTCATTTGAGTTGATATCGTGATCTTTTGTTTATGGATACTCGCAATGTGAAATAAGTTGGGAATCTTGCGGGATCATGGAGTTTTTATATGTGTTAGGGAAACGCCTGGGCCGCTAATCTAAGCTATGCATCATTCATGGTGGAAATTTACAGCATGCCCATAGTGGACATTCGACGACGAATCTCACAATAAAAAGCTATACCAATGGTAAATAAAAGAGATGTCAAGGTGTTCATTGTCTGTTTGTCTTGTCATTTTGATGTGGGCTTGTTCCACGTCATCGGGGACGGACGTACCCCATTGGCGGTTCTTGATGATACACATATATTTACAATGACAAGAGCTTTCTTGGGACTCTAAGTCGAGTAGCATGAGGTTTGGGTATTCGTACTTCACGGGACACGAGGTTTTCAACTTATGATTTGTCAAGCATATGCTTCATAAGTGTATTCGCATTAACTCTAACCATTCAAGATGCCTATGATGGGGGCAATGAGAGCTCAAAGCTAGTAAGTACCATAATTTTTGAAGGTTTATAAAACTTGCAATCACTGCTTCCCTCTGCGAAGGGCCTTTCTTTTACTTTTATGTTGAGTCACCACCTTCTATCTTTATGCACCGTCTAAGAGAGCATAGTTGTCATTCTGAGTATAATGTGCATTGTCCCAAAGTTTTCATTGATTGATTCATGATGTTGGTTTCACTTGTTCTCAAATTATTTGTATCTAGTTGCCCTCTTAAACTTGAAGGTGTCCTATGCATTTATGTTTTGCTCTCTCATGAAGGACAAGCTGAAAACCATTTGTATGTTTTTCCATATGATTTGAACACAGGTTTGACTTTCATTGTTTCATTTCCATGATCTTTTGTTTGTGTTCTTTTTCATGTTATAATATGGTTGCTAAGTTTCTTCTATCAAGATTATATCTTTCATGCCCATGTTTTCAGTTCTTTTGATCCCAGCGCACAACGCTTACATATGTGGTCAAGATTGTGTAGGTGCATGTCACCTCAAAAATTATTTCTTTTGTTATCACTTACCTACTCGAGGAAGAGCAGGAGTTAAGCTTAGGGATGCTGATACGTCTCAAACGTATCCATAATTTTTGATGCTCCATGCTTGTTTTTACACCATTTGCTTAGTGTTTCATTACACTTCGTGGCATTTTTATGCATTTTCCGGAACTAACATATTAACGAGATGCCACAGTGCCAGTTCCCTGTTTTCTGCTGTTTTTGTGTTTCAGAAAAGTTACACAGGAAATATTCTCAGAATTGGATGAAACAAAAGCCGAACATCCAGAAATTTACCGAAGCTTCCAGAGAACCGAAGAGGAGACGGAGAAGGGCCACAGGGCGGCCACACCACCAGGGGGTGCGGCCTGCCCCTGGCCCGCGCCCACCTGTGGTGAGGGCCCCCTGGTCCACCTCTGGTGCTGCCCCTTCGCCTATAAAGACCCCCCGACGGGAAAAACCTAAAGACCCGATCACTTTTCCAGAATACATCGTGATCCGCCACCGCCGTCGACCCGAGATCGGGAGGGCCCAGAAGCTCTTTCCGGCAGCCTGCCGGAGAGGGGAATCGCCACCGGAGGTCTTCTTCATCGCTATGCTTGCCTCCGGCGTGATGAGTGAGTAGTCTACCTTGGACTAAGGGTCCATAGTAGTAGCTAGATGGTTGTGTTCTCCACCATGTGCTTCATGTTTAGATCTCGTGAGCTACCTTACATGATCGAGATCACCGTTATGTAATTCTACATGTTGTGTTTGTTGGGATCTGATGAATATTGGTGTTATGATTGAGTTGATGTGCTGAATATTATCTTATGTTATCTCTATGTTGCTTATGATCTTGCATGCTCTCCGTTGTTAGTAGCTATCTTGGCTGAGTAGTTGCTAGTGACTCCAAGAGGGGGTATTTATGCTCGATAGTGGGTTCATGCCTCTATTTAATCTGGGGGAGTGACAGAAACCTCTAAGGTTGTAGATGTGCTGTTGCCACTAGGGAGAAAACAACATTCATATGCTCAAGGGCATATGCTTTGTTTACATTACACACTTTGCTTAATGCAGTTATCTGTTGTTCGCAACTTAATACTTGTGGAGTTCTCGAATTGATTCGCCACAAGTGGATTATTAGTCATAGATGCAGTTGGATGGCGGTCTATGTATCTTGTTGTAAAGCCTAGAGTAAATCTCATAGTGATCGTCTCGACATATGCACGTTGTCTTTATTCTATCAATTGCCCAACTGTAATTTGTTTACCCAGCATGTGTTATTTTATCTTATGGAGAGACACCACTAGTGAACTATGGACCCCGGTCCTATTTCCATTATATTGCTATCACCTATTTACTTTACTCGCACTGTTTACTTTACTCGCATACTGATACGTCACAAACGTATCTATAATTTTTGATGCTCCATGCTTGTTTTTACACCATTTGCCTATTGTTTCGTTACACTTAGTGGCATTTTTATACATTTTCCGGAACTAACCTATTAACGAAGTGCCACAGTGCCAGTTTGCTGTTTTCTGCTGTTTTTGTGTTTCAGAAGTGATACACAGGAAATATTCTCGAAATTGGACGAAACAAGTTCCTGAAGTCATATTTCACGGGGAAGCTTCCAGACATCCGAAGACCTGACGGAGTGGGGCCACGTGGGCCCCAGACACAGGGGCGGCGCGGCCACCCCCCTGGCCGCGCCAGCCCCGTGTGAGGGGGCGTGGTCCCTCCTCTGACATCGCCCCTTCGCCTATATATACCCCCTGACGAGAAAAACCTAAGGGCCCGATCAGTTTTCCAGAATACATCGCGATCCGCCGCCGCCGTCGACCCGAAGATCGGGAGGGTCCAGAAGCTCTTCCCGCCACCCTGCCGGAGAGGGGAATCGCCACCGGAGGTCTTCTTCATCGCCATGCTTGCCTCCGGAGCGATGAGTGAGTAGTCTACCTTGGACTATGGGTCCATAGCAGTAGCTAGATGGTTGTCTTCTCCACCATGTGCTTCATGTTTAGATCTCATGAGCTGCCCTACATGATTGAGATCACCGTTATGTAATTCTATGATGTTGGTTTGTTGGGATCCGATGAATATTGGTGTTTATGATTAAGTTGTTGTACTGAATTATATCTTTTGTTATCTCTATGTTGTTTATGATCTTGCATGCTCTCCGTTGTTAGTAGCTATCTTGGCCGAGTAGTTGCTAGTGACTCCAAGAGGGGGTATTTATGCTCGATAGTGGGTTCATGCCTCTATTTCACCTGGGGGAGTGACAGAAACCTCTAAGGTGGTAGATGTGTTGTTGCTACTAGGGAGAAAACAACATTCATATGCTCAAGGGCATATGCTTTGTTTACATTACACACTTTGCTTAATGCAATTATCTGTTGTTCGCAACTTAATACTTCTAGGGTGTTCGGATGATATCCCCGGGGGTAGATTATTAGTCATAGATGCAGTTGGATGGCGGTCTATGTATTTTGTTGTAATGCCCAGAGTAAATCTCATAGTGATCTTCTTGACATATCACGTTATCTTTATTCTATCAATTGCCCAACTGTAATTTGTTTACCCAGCATGTTATTTTATCTATGGAGAGACACCACTAGTGAACTGTGGACCCCGGTCCTATTTTAATCATATTGCAATCACCTGTTTACTTTTCCCGCACTGTTTACTTTACTCGCATTTTACTACTGTTTTCCACTCGATACACTCATAACCTTTGTTTCAAGCAAACCGGTGAGATTGACAACCTCATCGCAAGTTGGGGACAAAGTATTTGTTTGTGTGTGTGCAGGTTCCACAAACACCTTCAGTCGTCATCGTCTCTCTTCTCCTGATCGATAAACCTTGGTTTCTTAACTGAGGGAAAACTAGCCGCTACACTCATCATACCTTCCTCTTGGGGTTCCCAATGGGCTGGTCATCACCACGCACAAGGACTTACTGCTCCCACGTCAACTAAACGCCACAGTCTTTTCTGGCGCCATCACACGAGTAGCAGCTTCTTTTCTGGCGCCGTTGCCGGGGAAGAGAGAAGACTTCTGCGAGGGGAGTTCTTCGCACACACATTCTTTACTTTGTTAATTGTTTTGTTTTGCTTTACTTTATTTTATTTTACCTGCATTGCTTTTTATATCAAAAACCCAAAAAAATTAGAATCCTTGGTAGTTGTTATTTCTTTGCTTTTAGTTTATCATGTCTAGTTTAGTTGCTACTACTATGTCCCCCGAGGACATGATCTTTACCTTTAAGCAGAAAGATGAGGAAAGCTTTAAAGAAGCTTGGTCTAGAATTTATGATTGGCATGGAAAAACTGAACCTAAAATGGCTTTGAGTTTGCTTCTTAGTAGTTTTTACTTTGGACTTTCTCTTCGTTATAGATATGCTTTGGATGCTACTTCTGAAGGAGATTTCCTTCATTGTGATGGAGATCAAGCCTTCAATACTATAAAAAAGTTGATTACAATTTATAGCATGCCAACCTATCTTGATTCCTCTCTTGTGTGCATTTTTAATAGACTTAATACTCTTGAGACTCACACTGCTAGTTTGAATTCTTGTTACAATACTTTGCGCCAGCACTTTGATTATGTGCCTATAAATTCTGAGCCTTCGAGTTGGTATCCTACAATAAAAATCACCATTAGTGGTGAAACTTTTCATGCTCGTTGTGATATTATGTCTGAATTTTGTCTCATGCCAAAGGATGTTTATGAATCTTTGAGCCTTTGGAAGCTTTCTGAGGGAGGAGAAGAAATTTTTCTTACTAACAATGCCACCATATCTCCCCTTGGAATAGCTGAAGGAGTCTTTACAAAAATCCTAGGAAGAATGATATCTACTGATTATCTTGTTATTGAATGTGTAGGAAAAGGACAAATCACACTTGGAAGATCCATTCTGAAGCTCCTTGGCGCCGTTATCGATGTGGGAAAAGGCAATATAACATTTACTACTCCACCTTGCAATAACCATGTCTTTCCTAGAGTCAAGAGCAAAGGTAAGAAAGGGAGACGTAAGGCACGTGCTGATCCTAGCACTTCATCACTTGATAATACTTGATTCGCACTTTTCTGCGCCTAGCTCAAAGGCGTTAAAGAAAAGCACTCTTGGGAGATAACCCATTGTTTACTTTTCAGTACTTTTTCTTTTATTTGAGTCTTGGAAGTCATTACTACTGTAATGACTGCTCCTTATCTTGTTTATTTCGTTTTTGTGCCAAGAGAAGCCTCTAATTTGAGTAAGGTAAAGATTTGGGGTTATTGCTGTCCTGAAACTGTTTTCGGTGCTGCACCGTAAAAATTCGTAAAAATTATCTGTTTATCTTTTGGACCTGCGATTTCTTTTGCATATGCCCCAGGTTATATCCAAACTTTTCTTAGTTGAACACTTTTTGATTTGAGCAACGGAAAATCCCTCAAAAATTCGTCCTTTGTCAGCTGTCCAGTTTTGACAGATTTCTGCCAATATTTGTTTTTGCCACTTTATCGCTTTCTTTTGAGTTCTTTTTGATCATGGAACTCTTGTGGAAGTTGCTAAAGTAGTATATACTTTATATGTGGTGGTTTTGGGTTGAAACCTGAAGCTAAAAGAGGTTGAATATATTTTATGCTTACACTAATGTTGCTAATAGAATTGTGTTTAGTTTTGTATGAAGGAAGTTTTCAAGTGTAGGGATTGGAGAATGATGAGATGAGTTGAAGAATGGACAAAAGCTCAAGCTTGGGGATGCCCATGCATCACCCCAAGAAATATCCAAGAAGTACAAGCGTCAAAGCTTGGGGATGCCCCCGAGGCACCCCTTCTTCATCGACAAAAATCAGGTCACCTTTCAAAACACTATATTTTTATTGCTTCATGCACTATGTGTTTTTCTTGGAGCGTCAGTTGTTTTAGTTTTCTTAGTTTGTTTAGTTTGTTTGTTTGCTGCAATAAATGGTTGGACCCCAACAAATTTCCTTTGGAGGAGATGTACTCGTTTTCATTTGCAAAGAACGCTCTAGTTTTCACTCTTATTAAAAATCGAGCGTTCTACTTTTTCTGCTACTGCTTTTGGTTTTCGTTTTCGCCTTGACATGCATTCAGATCTTGTCATATCTTTTTATCAAGGTGTATTTTTGCCTCTGATCTTCATTGGTTTTCATCAAAAGAGGTGTTTATAAAAATTTCAAATGGTGTTGGAAAAGAGAAAAAGCTTTGTGCAAAATAGTGGTACAAGAAGGAGCTTGTGTAGACTGCGGCTTAGGCTTTTTCATGTCATGCTTGATGTCTTTTTGATAGTATGCTTAGTGGTTTTTCTGTAGCATGACTTGTCTCAAATAACTGAGATTGCTTAATGAGCCTTTGAAAAAAATCATACGTTGTTTTTATTGTATGGAAGCATTATTTTGGTTTTCTCCTTGATGCTTTATTTGGGTTGACTTGGCGCATGCTCACACATGTTAGACTCTTACAAAGTCGCCAATAGCCTTCATGATCATTTAGTTTTTGACTTTTGATGCCATCGTATGCTTCTTTTAATGTCGCTTTGTCGCTTTGCATGATTATGGCCATTATTGCTCTCTTAGTTGGTCGCTCCCAGTCTTTTGCTAGCCCTCGCCTTGTACTGAGTATGAGCTCTACTCGTGCATCCAACTCCTAAAAGCCAAAGTTTTCCAAAGTGTCCACCATATATACCTACTAGCAATTTGCTATTCCAAGTAAATTTGACTTGCTTTTATATTCTCTTCAAATTAAACTCTTACCAGTGTTATGCGAAATTCGGTCAGTAAAGCTCTCACGAACCGGAAGGCATACTTTACTTTTTCCTGTTCTTAAAAATTTGACATTGTGGTCTTTTATGCTGAGTTGTTATGCTTGCAAGTTGTAAGTTGGATTCTAGCCCAGCCATGCTGTCATGGGGCAAGCTTTCAACATTGCACTTCTTTTTGAGTTGATATCGTGATCTTTTGTTTATGGATGCCCGCTGTGTGAAATGAATTGGGAATCTTGTGAGGATCATGGAGTTTTTATATGTGTTAGGGAAACGCCGGGCCGCCAATCTAAGCCATGCATAATTCATGGTGGAAATTTGCAGCATACCCATGGTGAACATTCGACGACGCATCTCACAATAAAAAGCTAAACAATATAGCAAATAAAAGAGATGTCGAGGTGTTCATTGTCTGCTTGTCCTGTCATTTTGGTGTGGGCTTGTTCCATGTCATCGGGCACGGAGGTACCCCATTGGCGGTTCTCAATGATATGCATATACTTACAATGACAAGAGCCTTGCTTGGGACTCTAAGTAAATTAGCATGGTTTGGGTACTCGTATTCACGGGACACTGAGGTTTTCAACTTATGATTTGTCAAGCATATGCATCATAACTGTTCTCGCATTAACTTTAACCATTCAAGATGCTTATGATGGGGGCAATGAGAGCTCAAAGCCGGTAAGTACCATAATTTTTGAAGGTTATAAAACTTGCAATCACTGCTTCCCTCTGCGAAGGGCCTTTCTTTTACTTTTATGTTGAGTCACCACCTTCTTTCTTTATGCACCATTAAGAGAGCATAGTTGTCATTCTTAGTGTGATATGCATTGTCCCAAAGTTCATTGATTGACTCATATTGTTGGTTTCACTTGTTCTTAAATTATTTGTATCTAGTCGCCCTCTTAAACTTTGAGGTGTCCTATGCATTTATGTTTTGCTCTCTTTGAAGGACAAGCTGAAAACCATTTGTATGTTTTTCCTTATGATTTGAACACACGTTTGACTTTCATTGTTTCATTATCATGATCTTTTGTTTGTGTTCATTTGCATGTTTACAACATGGTTGCTAAGTTCTTATTGTCATGATTATATTTTCATGCCCATGTTTTAAGTTCTATTGATCCCAGCTCACCAATGCTTACATATATGATCAAGATTGTGTAGGTGCATGTCACCTCAAAAATTATTCTTTGTTATCACTTACCTACTCGAGGACGAGCAGGAGTTAAGCTTGGGGATGCTTGATACGTCTCAAACGTATCTATAATTTTTGATGCTCCATGCTTGTTTTTACACCATTTGCCTATTGTTTCGTTACACTTAGTGGCATTTTTATACATTTTCTGGAACTAACCTATTAACGAAGTGCCACAGTGCCAGTTTCCTGTTTTCTGCTGTTTTTGTGTTTCAGAAGTGATACACAGGAAATATTCTCGGAATTGGACGAAACAAGTTCCTGAAGTCATATTTCACGGGGAAGCTTCCAGACATCCGAAGACCTGACGGAGTGGGGCCACGTGGGCCCCAGACACAGGGGCGGCACGGCCACCCCCCTGGCCGCGCCAGCCCCGTGTGAGGGGGCGTGGTCCCTCCTCTGACATCGCCCCTTCGCCTATATATACCCCCTGACGAGAAAAACCTAAGGGCCCGATCAGTTTTCCAGAATACATCGCGATCCGCCGCCGCCGTCGACCCGAAGATCGGGAGGGTCCAGAAGCTCTTCCCGGCACCCTGCCGGAGAGGGGAATCGCCACCGGAGGTCTTCTTCATCGCCATGCTTGCCTCCGGAGCGATGAGTGAGTAGTCTACCTTGGACTATGGGTCCATAGCAGTAGCTAGATGGTTGTCTTCTCCACCATGTGCTTCATGTTTAGATCTCATGAGCTGCCCTACATGATTGAGATCACCGTTATGTAATTCTATGATGTTGGTTTGTTGGGATCCGATGAATATTGGTGTTTATGATTAAGTTGCTGTACTGAATTATATCTTTTGTTATCTCTATGTTGTTTATGATCTTGCATGCTCTCCGTTGTTAGTAGCTATCTTGGCCGAGTAGTTGCTAGTGACTCCAAGAGGGGGTATTTATGCTCGATAGTGGGTTCATGCCTCTATTTCACCTGGGGGAGTGACAGAAACCTCTAAGGTGGTAGATGTGCTGTTGCTACTAGGGAGAAAACAACATTCATATGCTCAAGGGCATATGCTTTGTTTACATTACACACTTTGCTTAATGCAATTATCTGTTGTTCGCAACTTAATACTTCTAGGGTGTTCGGATGATATCCCCGGGGGTGGATTATTAGTCATAGATGCAGTTGGATGGCGGTCTATGTATTTTGTTGTAATGCCCAGAGTAAATCTCATAGTGATCTTCTTGACATATCACGTTATCTTTATTCTATCAATTGCCCAACTGTAATTTGTTTACCCAGCATGTTATTTTATCTATGGAGAGACACCACTAGTGAACTGTGGACCCCGGTCCTATTTTAATCATATTGCAATCACCTGTTTACTTTTCCCGCACTGTTTACTTTACTCGCATTTTACTACTGTTTTCCACTCGATACACTCATAACCTTTGTTTCAAGCAAACCGGTGAGAATGACAACCTCATCGCAAGTTGGGGACAAAGTATTTGTTTGTGTGTGTGCAGGTTCCACAAACACCTTCAGTCGTCATCGTCTCTCTTCTCCTGATCGATAAACCTTGGTTTCTTAACTGAGGGAAAACTAGCCGCTACACTCATCATACCTTCCTCTTGGGGTTCCCAACGGGCTGGTCATCACCACGCACAAGGACTTACTGCTCCCACGTCAACTAAACGCCACAGTCTTTTCTGGCGCCATCACACGAGTAGCACATACTATTATTGCTTTCCACTCGATACGCTCATACCTTTGTTTATAGCAAACCAGTGAGATTGACAACCTCATCGTAAGTTGGGAACAAAGTATTTGGTTGTGTTGTGTGCAGGTTCCACATTGCTACTAGTTGAAGACGCGCTAACACGTTATCGTTAATGGCGCCCTTGTTGGAGTGTCACTAGGCTAGCAAGCATCACCTTCTGGAGTTTGGCTTTTTCCTGGACTGACAAACCTTGGTTTCTTACTGAGGGAAAATTTGCTAATGTGCTCATCATACCTTCCTCTTGGGGTTCCCAACTGGACGGTGAAATTACATCAACACCGTGCCGCATCAAGTCCCAGGAAGGCTTCACATCCTTTCCATAAGTGGACTGGACCAATTGGATCACAACAAAAATAAAATGGCATGACGCTCCATGAAAATGGTCAACACGTTCCATAACAATGCTCAACGCAAGCCATGGCAGTGCTCACCATGCGTCGTGGCCTAAATAGGAATCACAGCAAGACAAGAAACATCTAAACATGTGAATATATGCTACATTGAGTCAATTTTGACAGACCTACACATCCACAAAAAATCCTAACCCCAAAAGTACAAAAGGGGACGAGGACCAAAGAACATACTGATTTCTCACAGGACCCATTGGGAAACCCCAAGAGAAAGGTATGATGATCGAGCACTGCACCAAGTTTTCCCTCAGTATGAAACCAAAGTTTAATCGACCAGTAGGAGAAAGAAATCACTTCTGAAGGTTGATGCTAGCTGACTTTTGGCAAGGCGCACTACCGGCGTCAGCAACAATGTGGAACCTGCACACAACACAACCAAACTACTTTGCCCCAACTTACAGTGAGGTTATCAATCTCACTGGTTTTGCTGAAAACAAAGGATTAGACGTATAGTGTGGAAAGAGATGTTTGTTTGCAGTGAATGAAATAAAATAGTACTTGCAGAAAGAAAATAGTGTTTGCAGTAGATGTTATTATCAATGTAGAAGAATGGACCAGGGTCCACTGTTCACTAGAGGTGTCTCTCC
Organism: Dactylis glomerata; assembly: GCA_007115705.1. NCBI lineage: Eukaryota > Viridiplantae > Streptophyta > Magnoliopsida > Poales > Poaceae > Dactylis > Dactylis glomerata. Next base: position 14,345,174 of record QXEO01000553.1, read on the forward strand.
ATAAAGATCAATAACATGCTGGGTGAACAAATTACAGCTGGGCAATTGACAAATAGAGAATGCATAACAATGCATGTACATGACATGAAGATCACTATGAGATTCATTTGGGCATTACAACATGATACATAGACCGCAATCCAACTGCATCTATGACTAATAATCCACCTTTAGGATATCATCCGAACAACCTTTGGGTATTAAATGGCAAGCAACAGATTATTGCATTAAGCAAAGTGTGTAATGTAAACAATACAATTATCCTTGAACAAAATATTGTTGTTTTCTCCCTAGTAGAAACAACACATCTACAACCTTAGAAGTTATTGTCACTCTCCCAGATTACTAGAGGCATGAACCCACTATCGAGCATAAATACTCCCTCTTGGAGTCACAAGCATCTATTTGGCCAAAGCATCTACTAGCAACAGAGGGCATGCAAGATCACAAATAACATAGACATGATAGATCAATAATCAACTTGACATAGTACTCAATATTCATTGGATTCCAACAAACACAATATGTAGCATTACAATAAGATGATCTTGATCATGTTAGACAGCTCACAAGATCTAAACATGGTGGCGCAAATAGGAGAAGACAACCATCTAGCTACTGCTATGGACCCATAGTCCAAAGATGAACTACTCACACTTCACTCCGAAGGCAGATCACAAGATCTAAACATGGTTGCTCTTCTTCATCTCTCCTTCGGACTCCGTGAACGTGTCAGGAAAATAGGCACTTTGGCTTTTGTTTTGTCCAATTCCGAGAATATTTCCTTCAGTAATAATCTGGAATAGAAAAATAGCAGAAAATAGGAACTGTCACTGTGGCATCTTGTTAATAGGTTAGTTCCAGAAAATGCATAAAAATGCCACGAAGTGTAAACAAAACATAAAGCAATTGGTGTAAAACAAGCATGGAGCATCAAAAATTATAGATATGTTTGCAACGTATCAGTATCCCCAAGCTTAACTCCTTCTCGTCCTCGAGTAGGTAAGTGATAACAAAAATAATTTTTGAGGTGACATGCAGCCAACACAATCTTGATCAAGTTATTGTAAAAGCATTGCAAGCTGAGATCAAAGTACTCTAAACATGGGCATAAAAGATATAATTCTAACAATAGAACTTAGCAACCATGTTACAACATGAAAAGCAACACAAACTAAAGATCATGAATAATAATGCATTGAAAGTTATTTGTTTGTTTTGAGCATAGAGAAAGCATAGCAAAGTGGTATTCAGCTTGTCCTTCATGGAATAGCAAAACATAAATGCATAGGACACCTTAAAAGTTCAAAGGGCGACTAGATACAAATAATTTGAGAACAAGCAATACCATAGTCATGAATCAATCAATAATAAATTTTGGGACTATGCACATTATACTCAGAATGACAACTATCCTCTCTTAATTGGTGCATAAGGATAGAAGATGAAGACTCAACATAAAAGTAAAAAAGAAAGGTCCTTCGCAGAGAGAAGTAGGGATTAACAAGTTTTATAAAGCTTCCAAAAATTATGGTACTTATTAGGTTTGAGCTCTCATTGCCCCTATCATAAGCATCTTGAAAGGTTAAAGTTAATGTGACGGCAAATATGAGTTATATGCTTGACAAATCACAAGTTGACAATCTCATGTCCCCTGAATACGAGTACCTAAACCTCATGCTACTCAAGTTAGGTGCCAAATAAGTTTTTGTCATTGTAAGCATACATGTATCATCGAGAACGCCAATGGGGTACCTCCTGCCCTATGATATGGAAGTTTTCCCATATAAAATGACAAGACAAACAGACAATGAACACCTCGACATCTCTTTTATTTACCATTGGGTATAGCTTTTTCTTATGAGATGCATCGTCGAATGCCCACTATGGTTATGCTATAAATTTCCACCATGAATGATGCATGGCTTAGATTAGCGGCCCAGACATTTCTCTAACACATATACAAACTCTACGAGCTTACAAGTTTCCAACTTATTTCACAACGCTAGGCATTGATACGTATCTATAATTTTTGATGCACCATGCTTGTTTTACACCAATTGCTTTGTGTTTTGTTTACACTTCGTGGCATTTTTATGCATTTTCCGGAACTAACCTATTAACGAGATGCCACAGTGACAGTTCCCTGTTTTCTGCTATTTTTGTGTTTCAGAAAAGTTACACACGAAATATTCTCGGAATTGGACGAAACAAAAGCCAAAGTTCCTATTTAGCTGACATGAAGACAAAGTCCATAGGAGAGACGGAGACGGACCAAGGGGCAGCCGCACCATAAGGTGGCGTGCGCCACCCCTGGCCACGCCACCAGGTGGTGTGACCGCCTGGTCCACCTCCTGACATCGCCCCTCCGCCTATAAATTCCCTTCGACGGGAAAACCCTAAGGGACGAACACTTTTCCAGAAAACATACTACAAGCCGCCGTCGTCGTCGTTGATACATCTCAAACGTATCTATAATTTTTGATGCTCCATGCTTGTTCTTACACCATTTGCTTTGTGTTTTGTTACACTTCGTGGCGTTTTTATGCATTTTTCGGAACTAACTTATTAACAAGATGCCACAGTGCCAGTTCCCTGTTTTCTGCTGTTTTTGTGTTTCAGAAAAGTTACACAGGAAAAATTCTCAGAATTGGACGAAACAAAAGCTGAACCTCCTATTTTTACCGAAGCTTCACGAAGACCGAAGATGAGATGGTGGGGGGCCAGGGGCCAGCCTCACCACCAGGGGGCGCGGCCCAGCCCCTGGCCATGCCCACCTGTGGTGAGACCACCTGGTCCCACTTCTGACGCTGCCCCATCGCCTATAAAGTCCCCTCGACGGGAAAAACCTAGAGGACGGATCGCTTTTCCTCGAAACATACTGCAAGCCGCCACCGTCGTCGAAGCGAGATCGGGAGGATCTAGGAGCTCTTCCCGGCACCCTACCGGAGGCCTTCTCCACCACCATGGTCGCCTCCGGAGTGATGTGTGAGTAGTCTACCTTGGACTACGGGTCCATAGCAGTAGCTAGATGGTTGTCTTCTCCACCATGTGCTTCATGTTTAGATCTTGTGAGCTGCCCTACATGATCAAGATCATCTTTATGTAATCATACATAGTGTGTTTGTTGGAATCCGATGAGTATTGGTACTATGTCAATTTGATGTGCTGAATTATATATTTTATGTTATCTCTATGTTGTTTATGATCTTGCATGCTTTCCGTTGCTAGTAGCTATCTTGGCCAAGTAGATGCTAGGAACTCCAAGAGGGAGTATTTATGCTCGATATTTGGGTTCATGCCTCTATTTAATCTGGGGGAGTGATAGAAACCTCTAAGGTTGAAGATGTGCTATTGCCACTAGGGAGAAAACAACATTCTTATGTCCAAGGACATTTGCTTTGTTTACATTATGCACTTTGCTTAATGCAATTATCTGTTGTTCGCAACTTAATACTCAAGGGGTCCTCAGATGATTCCCCGCGAGTGGATTATTAGTCATAGATGCAGTTGGATGGCGGTCTATGTATTTTGTCGTAATGCCCAGAGTGAACCTCATAGTGATCCTCGTGATGTACGTATGTTATCTTTACTCTATCAATTGCCCAGCTGTAATTTGTTTACCCAGCATATTATTATTTATCTTATGGAGAGACACCGCTAGTGAACTGTGGACCCCGGTCCAATTTCCTTTACATTGTTACACCGTTTAACTTTACTCGCACTGTTTACTTTTACTTGCATACTATTATCCTTTTACCACTCGATATGCTCAATCCTTTGTTTACAGCAAACCGGTGAGGTTGACAACCTCATCGTAAGTTGGGAGCAAAGTACTTGTTTGTGTTGTGTGAAGGTTTCACGTTGCTGCTGGGTGAAGACACACCAACAATATTCCTGGTGCCATTGTCCGGAGTGTCATGAAGCTAGCAAGCATCACCTTCTTAAGTTTGGTTCTTTCTCCTACTGGTTCGATAAACCTTGGTTTCATAACTGAGGGAAGACTTGCTGCTGTGCTCATCACACCTTCTCTTGGGGTTCCCAACTGGTCGTTCATCTATATCAACACCGCACCATCAACAAGTTTTCTGGCACCGTTGCTGGGGAGGAAGAAGACTTCTACAAGGGGAGTCTCTCACGCACAATCTTTTACTTTGTTTTTGTTTTGCTTTACTTTATTTTTACTTGCATCTTTTTATCAAAAATACAAAAAAATCAGTTTCCTTTATAGTTGCTTTTACTTGCTTGCTTTTAGTTTTGCTAGAATGGGTACTCCTAAAAACACCAAGTTGTGCGACTTTACTAGCACCAAAAACAATGATTTTATCTACACTCCTGTTGCGCCACCTGCTCATGAGGCAAATTTTTATGAGATCAAACCTGCTTTGTTGAATCTTGTTATGAAAGAGCAATTTTCTGGTGCCAGTTCTGATGCTGCTGCAGCTCATCTCAACAATTTTGTTGAGCTATGTGAGATGCAAAAGTATAAGGATGTAGATGGTAATATTATTAAGCTTAAGTTGTTTCCTTTCTCTTTAAGAGGAAGAGCTAAGGATTGGTTGCTATCTTTGCCTAGAAATAGTATTGATTCTTGGGATAAGTGTAAGGATGCTTTTATTGCAAAATACTATCCTCCTGCTAAGATTATAGCTCTGCGTAGTGATATTATGAAGTTTAGACAGTTTGATAATGAACATGTTGCTCAAGCTTGGGAAATAATGAAATCTATGATAAAGAATTGCCCTACTCATGGACTGACTACTTGGATGATTGTCCAAACTTTTTATGCAGGACTGAAATTTTCTTCAAGAAATCTATTGGATTCAGCTGCTAGGGGCACTTTTATGTCCCTTACCTTAGGCGCCGCAACAAATCTTCTTGACAACATGATGGTGAATTATTCTGAATGGCACACCGAGAGAGCTCCACAAGGTAAGAAGGTAAATTCTGTTGAGGAAACCTCTTCCTTGAGTGATAAGATTTATACCATTATGGCTATGCTTTCTAATGATAGAACTCATGTTGATCCTAATAATGTTCCTTTGGCCTCTTTGGTTGCCCAAGAAGAAGCATGTTGATGTAAACTTCATTAGAAATAATAATTTCAACAACAGTGCTTATAGGAACAATTTTGCTAGCAACAATTATAGGCCATTTCCTTCTAATGGTGATAATAGCTATCTTGGTAGACCTAAAATGCCTAGTGAAGAAATAATTTTAGAAGTTGAAAGGGCTACTAAGAATTTTATGCAGATGCAATATGAGAAAAACAAGGTGTCTACCAAGACCATGGAGGAGCAATCTGCCTTGTTGAAGACCATTAGTCATCAACTTGATAATTTGAACAGGGCTATTCCTGAGTTGCAAGCTAAGGTTTCTAAAGCTGAAACCGATATTTCATCTTTGTCTGATGCGCAATCCTCCTTTATTAATAGAATGTCTGCTAAACCTGATCCTTTTGCTGCTACTAATGCCATTCAAGTTAGAATTGATGAAAATGTTAAGATGTTAGCAGAATTGCATGCCAGGTGGGAAAGAGAAGATGAGATGGCTAGAAAGATGAAGGTATGTACTATTACTACCTCTAATGATGTTGTTCCAAATGCTAGCAATCCTCTTACTTTGATTGGTGTAGAGAAAACTCCAACTCCTTGTGCGGAAAAGCCCGAAACTGCAAAAACTTTTTCTACAAAAAGTGCTAAAAAAATTCGGAGTATGGGAGATGATAGCTCTATTTCTTTTAATGATTTTATGTTGATGGCTGCAATATATCTGAAGTTATTTTGTTCTTGCAAAAGCTTGCTTTGAGTCCTAATGCTAGTTCTATTAACATTGCTTTTACAAATCATATTACAAATGCTCTCATGAAAATTAGGGAGGAAAAGTTGAAACAAAAGGCTTCTATTCCCAAGAAGTTAGAAGATGGTTGGGAGCCCATCATTGATATGCATGTTAATGGTTTTGATTGCCATGCTTTATGTGATCTAGGTGCTAGTATTTCTGTTATGCCTAGAAAGATTTATGATATGCTTGGTTTACCACCGCTTGAAAAGTGTTATTTTGATTTTCCTCTTGCTGATGTTGCTAAGAAGAAACCTTTGGGAAGAATTAATGATGTTCTTATTATGGTTAACAATAACCTTGTTCCCGTTGATTTTCTTGTTATGGATGTTGCATGCAATGCTTCATGTCCTATTATTTTGGAAAGACCTTTTCTTTGAACTGTAGGTGCCATAATTCATATGAAGGAAGGAACCATCAAATATCAATTCCAACTCAATAAAGGTATAGAACACTTCCCTAGAAGGAGGAAGAAATTACTTTTTGACTGAGCAAATTATGAACTTGATGCTTCATTGCTTGATATTACTTGAATTCCACTTTCTACGCCTAGCTCAAAGGCGTTAAAGAAAAGCACTCTTGGGAGATAACCCAATGTTTTCTTTTCAGTACTTTTTATTTTATTTGAGTCTTGGAAGTTATTACTACTGTAATAACCGCTCCTTATCCTTTTTATTTCGTTGTTGTGCCAAGAAGAACCTGTAATTTGAGGGAGGTAAGATTTGGGGAAGTTGCTGTCCTGAAACAGATTTCGGTGCTGCACCATAAAAATTCGTGAAAATTCTCAGAATATCTTTTTACCTGCGATTTCTTGTGCATATGCCCCAGGTTATATCCAAACTTTCATTAGTTTTGCACTTTTCGATTTGAGCAACAGAAGGTCCTCGAAAAATTCGACCTTTGTCAGCTGTTTTGTTTTGACAGATTTTTGCCACTATTTGTGTTTGCCTCTCGATCGCTTTCTTTTTGAGTTCTTTTGATCACGAAACTTTTGGGGAAGTTGCTACAGTAGTATATGGTTTATATGCGGTGTTTTTGAGTTGAAACCTGAACCAAAAAGGGTCGATTTACTATTATGTTTATGCTAACGTTGCTAATAGAATTGTGTGAAGTTTTGTATGAAGGAAGTTTTCAAGTGTAGGGATTGGAGAATGATGAGATGTGATGCGGAATGGACAAAAGCTCAAGCTTGGGGATGCCCATGTCACCCCAAGAAATATCCAAGAGGTACAAGCGTTAAAGCTTGGGGATGCCCCTGAGGCACCCCTTCTTCATCGGCAAAAATCAGGTCACCCTTCAACACACTATATTTTTATTGCTTCATGCACTATGCATTTTTCTTGGAGCGTCTTTACTTTTGCTTTCAGTTTTATTTTGTTTTGTTTGCTGCAATAAATGGTTGGACCCCAACAAATTTCTTTTGGAGGAGATTTACTTGCTTTTCATTTGCCAAGAACACTCCGTTTTTCACTCTTATCGTTCAACGAGTGTTCTCTTTTTCTAGAACTGCGTTTAGCTTTCATTTTTCGCCTTGATTTTTGTTCAGATCTTGTTTTATCTTTGCATCAAGGTGTATTTGGACCTCTGGTCTATGTTGGTTTTCATCAAAAGAGTTGCCTCAAAAAGGTTTGAATGGTGTTGGAAAAGAGAAAAAGTTTCATGCAAAAAAGTGGTACAAAAAGGAGCTTGTTTAGACTGCGGCTTAGACTTTTTCATGCCATACTTGATGTCGTTTTGATAGTATGCTTAGTTATTTTTGCTGTAGCATGACTTTTCTCAAATGACTGAGATTATTTAATGAGCCTTTGAAAAAATCATGCGTTGTTTTTATTATACGAAAGCATTTATTTGGTTTTCTCCTTGATGCTTTATTTGGGTTGACTTGGCGCATGCTTACAACATGTTAGACTCTTACAAAGTTGCCATAAGCCTCTATGATCATTTGGTTTTTGACTTATGATGCCATTTTATGCTTCTCTTAATGATATTTTGTCGCTATGCATGATTATGACTGTTATTGCTCTCTTAGTTGGTCGCTCCCAGTCTTTTGCTAGCCCTTATTTTGTACTGAGTATGAGCTCTACTCGTGCATCCAACTCCCAAAAACCAAGTTATTCCAATGTGTCCACCATACATACCTATTAGCAATTTGCTATTCCAAAGTACATTTGACTTGCTTTTATCCATCCTTCGAATTAAACTCTTTTGTTGTTATGCGAAAATTAGTCAGTAAAGCTCCCACGAACCTGATGGCACACTTTACTTTTCTCGCTTTTAAAATTTTGACATTGTGACTCTTTTATGTTGACGTTATGCTTGCAAGTTGTAAGTTGGAAATTAGCCAAATCATGCCGTCATGGGGTAAGCTTTCAACACTGCACTTCTTATTTGAGTTGATATCGTGATCTTTTGTTTATGGATACTCGTGATGTGAAACACGTTGGAAATCTTGCGGGATCATGGAGTTTGTATATGTGTTAGAGAAACGCTTGGGCCGCTAATCTAAGCCATGCATCATTCATGGTGGAAATTTACAGCATGCTCATAGTGGACATTCGACGACGCATCTCAAAATAAAAAGCTATACCAATGGTAAATAAAAGAGATGCCGAGGTGTTCATTGTCTGTTTGTCCTGTCATTTTGATGTGGGCTTGTTCCATGTCATCGGGCAAGGAGGTACCCGTTGGCGTTTCTCAATGATACGTGTATACTTACAATGACAAGAGCTAGCTTGGGACCCTAAGTCGAGTAGCATGAGGTTTGGGTATTCATACTTCACGGGACACGAGGTTTTCAACTTATGATTTGTTAAGCATATGCTCATAAACGTTCTTGCATTTACTTTAACCATTCAAGATGCCTATGATGGGGGAAATGAGAGCTCAAAGCTAGTAAGTACAATAATTTTTGAAGGTTTATAAAACTTGCAATCACTGCTTCCCTCTGCGAAGGGCCTTCCTTTTACTTTTATGTTGAGTCACCACCTTCTACCTTTATGCACCATCTAAGAGAGCATAGTTGCCATTCTGAGTTTAATGTGCATTATCCCAAAGTTATCATTGATTGATTCATGACTATGGTTTTATTTGTTCTTAAATTATTTGTATCTGGTCGCCCTCTTAAACTTGAAGGTGTCCTATGCATTTATGTTTTGCAATTCTATGAAGGACAAGCTGAAAACCATTTGCTATGTTTTCCATATGATTTGAACACACATTTGACTTTCAATGTTTCATTTTTCATGATCTTTCGTTTGTGTTTCTTTTCATGTTATAACATGGTTGCTAAGTTTTTATTGTCAAGATTATGTCTCTTATGCCCATGTTTTAAGTTCTTTGATCCCAGCACTCAATGCTTACTTAGATGATCAAGATTGTGATGGTGCATGTCACCTCAAAAATTATTCTTTTGTTATCACTTACCTACTCGAGGACGAGCAGGAGTTAAGCTTGGGGATGCTTGATATGTCTCAAACGTATCTATAATTTTTGATGCTCGATGCTTGTGCTTACACCATTTGCTTTGTGTTTTGTTACACTTCGTGGCATTTTTATGCATTTCTCGGAACTAACCTATTAACAAGATGCCACAGTGCCAGTTCCCTATTTTCTGCTATTTTTGTGTTTCAGAAAAGTTACACAGGAAATATTCTCGGAATTGGACGAAACAAAAGCCGAACCTTCTATTTTTACCGAAGCTTCGCGAAGACCGAAGATGAGACAGAGGGGGGCCAGGGGCCAGCCTCACCACCAGGGGGCGCGGCCCAACCCCTGGCCGCGCCCACCTATGGTGAGACCACCTGGTCCCACTTCTGACGCTGCCCCTTCGCCTATAAAGTCCCCTCGATGGGAAAACCTAGAGGACGGATCGCTTTTCCTCGAAACATACTGCAAGCCGCCGCCGTTGTCGAAGCAAGATCGGGAGGATCCAGGAGCTCTTCCCGGCACCTTGCCGGAGAGGGGAATCCCTGCCGGAGGCCTTCTCTACCACCATGGTCGCCTCCTGAGTGATGTGTGAGTAGTCTACCTTAGGACTATGGGTCCATAGCCGTAGCTAGATGGTTGTCTTCTCCACCATGTGCTTCATGTTTAGATCTTGTGAGCTGCCCTACATGATCAAGATCATCTTTATGTAATCATACATGTTGTGTTTATTGGGATCCGATGAGTATTGGTACTATGTCAAGTTGATGTGCTGAATTATATATTTTATGTTATGTCTATGTTGTTTATGATCTTGCATGCTTTCCGTTGCTAGTAGCTATCTTGGCCAAGTAGATGCTAGTAACTCCAAGAGGGAGTATTTATGCTCGATAGTTAGGTTCATGCCTCTATTTAATCTGGGGGAGTGACAGAAACATCTAAGGTTGTAGATGTGCTGTTGCCACTAGGGAGAAAACAACATTCTTGTGTCCAAGGACATTTGCTTTGTTTACATTACGCACTTTAATTAATGCAATTATCTATTGCTCGCAACTTAATACTCAAGGGGTCCTCGGATGATTCCCCGCGAGTGGATTATTAGTCATAGATGCAGTTGGATGGCGGTCTATGTATTTTGTCATAATGCCCAGAGTGAACCTTATAGTGATCCTCGTGATGTATGTACGTTATCTTTACTCTATCAATTCCCCAGTTGTAATTTGTTTACCCAGCATGTTATTATTTATCTTATGGAGAGACACCGCTAGTGAACTATGGACCCCGGTCCAATTTCCTTTACATTGTTACACCGTTTTACTTTACTCGCACTGTTTACTTTTACTTGCATACTATTATCCTTTTACCACTCGATACGCTCAATCCTTTGTTTACAGCAAACCGGTGAGATTGACAACCTTATTGTAAGTTGGGAGTGATGACCCACAAGTATAGGGGATCGCAACAGTCTTCGAGGGAAGTAACACCCAAAATTATTGATCCGACACAAGGGGAGGCAAAGAATATTTATAAGCCTTAATAGATGAGTTGTCAATTCAGCTGCACCTGGAAACAGACTTGCTCGAAGTGGTTTATCAGTACCAACAGTTTTATAGTGGTGATAGTAGTAAAATAGTAGCACCAATAATAAAGTAAAGACGGTAATAATAGTAATAGTAAACAGTAAGATGAAATACTGTAGGCATAGGGATGGATGAACGGGCGTTGCATGGATAAGATAATTCATGAAATCAGTAAGACATGGGCAATTGCAGATAAATAATGATAAAGTATCCTAGTACTAAACAATCATAGGCATGTGTTCCGTATATAGTCGTACGTGCTTGCAATGAGAAACTTGCACGACATCTTTTGTCCTACCAGCTTGTTTGCAGCAGGGCCTCAAGGGAATCTATTGGTAATTAAGGTACTCTTTTTAATAAAGTACCGGAGCAAAGCATTAACACTTGGTGAACACATGTGATCCTTGATTGCTATTGATGGCGCGGTTAATAACCGGCCAGTTGGGAAACCCCAAGAGAAGGTTTGATGAATATAGCAGCAAGTTTTTCCCTCAGTAAGAAACCAAGGTTATCAATCCAGTAGGAAAAAGCCAAACTCAAGAAGGTGATGATTTCTAGCTTCGCGATAGCTCTAGACAATTTATAGGGCGCCTCGTCCAAGCTTTGCTTTGCCAGCTGCAACGCAGAACCTGCACACAACACAACCAAATACTTTGTTCCCAACTTACGATGAGGTTGTCAATCTCACCGGTTTGCTTGAAACAAAGGGTATGAGCGTACCGAGTGGAAAGCAATAGTAGTATGCGAGTAAAGTAAACAGTGCGAGTAAATTAAATAGGTGATAGCAATATAATGGAAATATGACCGGGGTCCACAGTTCACTAGTGGTGTCTCTCCATAAGATGAAATAACACATGTAGGGTAAACAAATTACAGTTGGGCAATTGATAGAATAAAGACAACGTGAATATGTCGAGAAGATCACTATGAGATTTACTCTGGGCATTACAACAAGATACATAGAACGCCATCCAACTGCATCTATGACTAATAATCCACTTGTGGCGAATCAATCCGAGAACTCCACAAGTATTAAGTTGCGAACAACAGATAACTGCATTAAGCAAAGTGTGTAATGTAAACAAAGCATATGCCCTTGAGCATATGAATGTTGTTTTCTCCCTAGTGGCAACAACACATCTACAACCTTAGAGGTTTCTGTCTCTCCCCCAGATTAAATAGAGGCATGAACCCAACTATCGAGCATAAATACCCCCTCTTGGAGTCACTAGTATCTACTCGGCCAAGATAGCTACTAACAACGGAGAGCATGCAAGATCATAAACAACATATAGATAACATAAGATAATGTTCAGCACATCAACTCAATCATAACACCAATATTCATCGGATCCCAACAAACACAACATGTAGAATTACATAACGGTGATCTCGATTATGTAAGGCAGCTCACGAGATCTAAACATGAAGCACATGGTGGAGAAGACAACCATCTAGCTACTGCTATGGACCCATGGTCCAAGGTAGACTACTCACTCATCATGCCGAAGGCAAGCATGGCGATGAAGAAGACCTCCGGTGGCGATTCCCCTCTCCGGCAGGGTGCCGGGAAGAGCTTCTGGACCCTCCCGATCTCGGGTCGACGATGGCCGCGGATCGCGATGTATTCTGGAAAAATGATCGGGTGTTTAGGTATTTCCCGTCGGGGGGTCTTTATAGGCGAAGGGGCATCGTCAGAAGTGGACCGAGGCGGCAACACACATACGGGGCGCGGCCTAGTCCTGGGCTGCGCTGCCCTGTTGTGTGGGCCCCTCGTGGCCCCACTCCGTCTCCTCTTCGGTTCTCTGGAAGCTTCGGTGAATTTCTGGATGTTTGGTTTTTGTTTCGTCCAATTCCGAGAATATTTCCTGTGTAACTTTTCTGAAACACAAAAATAGCAGAAAACAGGGAACTGGCATTGTGGCATCTTGTTAATAGGTTAGTTCCGGAAAATGCATAAAAATGCCACGAAGTGTAACGAAACACTAAGCAAATGGTGTAAAAACAAGCATGGAGCATCAAAAATTATAGATACGTTAGAGACGTATCTGCATCCCCAAGCTTAACTCCTGCTCGTCCTCGAGTAGGTAAGTGATAACAAAGAAATAATTTTTGAGGTGACATGCACCTACACAATCTTGATCATCTATGTAAGCGTTGTGCGCTGGGATCAAAAGAACTTAAAACATGGGCATGAAAGACATAATCTTGATAGAAGCAACTTAGCAACCATGTTATAACATGAAAAAGAACACAAATGAAAGATCATGAAAATGAAACAATGAAAGTCAAACGTGTGTTCAAATCATATAGAAAAACATACAAATGGTTTTCAGCTTGTCCTTCATGAGAGAGCAAAACATAAATGCATAGGACACCTTCAAGTTTAAGAGGGCGACTAGATACAAATAATTTAAGAACAAGTGAAACCAACATCATGAATCAATCAATGAAAACTTTGGGACTATGCACATTATACTCAGAATGACAACTATGCTCTCTTAGACGGTGCAAAAAGATAGAAGGTGGTGACTCAACATAAAAAGTAAAAGAAAGGCCCTTCACGGAGGGAAGCAGTGATTGCAAGTTTTATAAACCTTCAAAAATTATGGTACTTACTAGCTTTGAGCTCTCATTGCCCCCATCATAAGCATCTTGAATGGTTAAAGTTAATGCGAATACACTTATGATGCATATGCTTGACAAATAATAAGTTGAAAACCTCGTGTCCCGTGAAGTACGAATACCCAAACCTCATGCTACTTTACTTAGAGTCCCAAGCAAGCTCTTGTCATTGTAAGTATACACGTATCATCGAGAACCGCCAACGGGGTACCTCCGTGCCCGATGACATGGAACAAGCCCACATCAAAATGACAGGACAAACAGACAATGAACACCTCGGCATCTCTTTTATTTACCATTGGTATTGCTTTTTATTGTGAGATGCGTCGTCGAATGTTCACTATGGGCATGCTGTAAATTTCCACCATGAATTATGCATGGCTTAGATTAGCGGCCCAGGTGTTTCTCTAACACGTATACAAACTCCATGATCCCGCAAGATTCCCAATTCATTTCACATCGCGAGTATCCATAAACAAAAGATCACGATATCAACTTAAATGAAAAATAGTGCAATGTTGAAAGCTTGCCCCATGACGGCATGGCTAGGCTAATTTCCAACTTACAACTTGCAAGCATAACAACTCAACATAAGAGAGTCACAATATCAAAATTTTAAAACGAGAAAAGTAAAGTGTGCCATCAGGTTCGTGAGAGCTTTACTGACCAATTTTCGCATAACACCAAAAGAGTTTAATTTGAAGGATAGATAAAAGCAAGTCAAATATACTTGGAATAGCAAATTGCTAATAGGTATGTATGGTGGACACATTGGAACAACTTGGTTTTTAGGAGTTGGATGCACGAGTAGAGCTCATACTCAGTATAAAATGAGGGCTAGCAAAAGACTGGGAGCGACCAACTAAGAGAGCAATAACGGCCATAATCATGCATAGCGACAAAGCGACATTAAAAGAAGCATAAGATGGCATCAAAAGTCAAAAACTAAATGATCGTAGAGGCTTATGGCGACTTTGTATGAGTCAAACATGTGTGAGCATGCGCCAAGTCAACCCAAATAAAGCATCAAAGGAGAAAACCAAAATAATGCTTCCAAATAATTAAAACTACGCATGATTTTTTCAAAGGCTCATTAAGCAATCTCAGTCATTTGAGACAAGTCATGCTATATCAAAACCACTAATCATACTATCAAAAAGACATCAAGCACGACATGCAAAAGCCTAGGCCGCAGTCTACACAAGCTCCTTTTTGTACCACTTTTTTGCATAAAGCTTTTTCTCTTTTCCATCACCATTCGAACTTTTTTGAAACAACTCTTTTGATGAAAACCAACATGGACCAGAGGTAAAAATACACCTTGATGCAAAGATATAACAAGATCTGAACAAAAATCAAGGCGAAAATCGAAAGCTAAACGCAGTTCTAGAAAAAGAGAACACTCGTTGAAACGATAAGATGTGAAAAACCGAGTGTTCTTGGCAAATGAAAAGCAAGGCAACTTCTCCAAAAGAAATTTGTTGGGGTCCAACCATTATTGCAGCAAAAAAAACTAGATAACACTGAAAACTAAAAACAACTGACGCTCCAAAAAAATGCATAATGCATGAAGCAATAAAAATATAGTGTGTTGAAAGGTGACCTGATTTTTGCCGATAAAGAAGGGGTGCCTCGGGGGCATCCCTAAGCTTTGACGCTTGTACTTCCTGGATATTTCTTGGGGTGACATGGGCATCCCCAAGCTTGAGCTTTTGTCCATTCTTCAACTCATCTCATCATTCTCCAATCCCTACACTTGAAAACTTCCTTCATACAAAACTAAACACAATTCTATTAGCAACATTAGTGTAAGCATAGCAAAGAATCAACCCTTTTTGCTTCAGGTTTCAACTCCAAACCACCACATATAAAGCATATACTACTGTATCAACTTCCTCAAAAGTTCCGTGATCAAAAGAACTCAAAAAGAGAGCGATAAAGCGGCAAACATAAATATTGGCAGAAATCTGTCAAAATAGAACAGCTGACAAATGTCGAATTTTTAGAGGGTTTTTTGTTGCTCAAATAAAAAAGTATATAACTAATGAAAGTTTGGATATAACCTGGGTCATATGCACAAGAAATCGCAGGTTCAAAAGATATTCTGAGAATTTTCACGAATTTGTACGGTGCAGCACCGAAAACTGTTTCAGGACAACAACATCCCAAAATCTTACCTCGCTCAATTAGAGGCTTCTCTTGGCACAAAAACGAAATAAAAAGGATAAGGAGAAGTTATTACAGTAGTAATAACTTCCAAGACTCAAATAAAAGAAAAATTACTGAAAGTAAAATATTGGGTTATCTCCCAAGAGTGCTTTTCTTTAACGCCTTTGAGCTAGGCGCAGAAAGTGCGAATCAAGTAATATCAAGTGATGAAGCATCAAGATCATAATTTGCTCTAAGAATAGAGTCAAAAAGCAATGTTTTTCTCTTCCTAGGGAAGTGTTCCATACCTTTCTTGAGTGGGAATTGATATTTGATGGTGCCTTCCCTCATATCAATGATGGCACCTACAGTTCGAAGAAAGGGTCTTCCCAAAATAATAGGACATGAAGCATTGCATTCAACATCCATGACAAGAAAATCAACAGGAATAAGGTTATTGTTAACCATAATAATAACATCATTAATCCTTCCCAAAGGTTTCTTCTTAGCAACATCAGCAATAGGAACATCATAATAGCACTTTTCAAGCGGTGATAAATCAAGCATGTCATAAATTTTTCTAGGCATAATAGAAATACTAGCACCTAGATCACATAAAGCATGGCAATCAAAACCATTAACATGCATATCAATGATGGGTTCCCAACCATCTTCTAACTTCTTGGGAATAGAAGTTTTTTGCTTCAACTTTTCATCCCTAATTTTCATGAGAGCATTGGTAATATGCTTAGTAAAAGCAACATTTATAGGACTAGCATTAGGAGTCAAAGCAAGCTTTTGCAAGAACAAAATAACTTCAGATATATTGCAGCCATCAACATCAAAATCATTAAAGGAAATAGAGCTATCATCTCCTACACTCCGAAAAATTTCAGCACTCTTTTGAGAAAAAGTTTTAGCAGTTTTAAGCTTTTTAACACTAGGAGTAGGAGTTTTCTCTACACCAATCAAAGTAAGAGGATTGCTGGCATTAGGAATAACATCATTAGAGGTAGTAATGGTACATACCTTCATCTTTCTAGCCATCTCATCTTCTCTTTCCCACCTGGCATGCAATTCTGCTAGCATCCTAACATTTTCATCAATTCTAACTTGGATAGCATTAGCAGTAGCAAAAGGATTATTCTCTTTCACATCATTAGGCAACACTTTTAATTTCAGAAGTTCAACATCATGAGCAAGGCTATCAACTTTAGAAGTAAGAATATCAATTTTTCCTAACTTTTCCTCAACAGACTTGTTAAAAGCATTTTGCTTACCGATGAAGTCCTTGAGCATTACCTCAAGCTCGGAGGGCGCGGCCCTAGTGTTGTTGGAGGAGTTACCATAAGAGTTACCATAACCATTACCATTGATAGAAGGATACGGCCTATAATTGTTACTAGCAAAATTGTTCCTATAAGCATTGTTGTTGAAATTATTATTTCTAATGAAGTTTACATCAACATGCTCTTCTTGAGCAACCAAAGAGGCTACAGGAACATTATTAGGATCTACATGAGTCCTATCATTAGAAAACATAAGCATAATAGCATCAATCTTATCACTTAAGGAAGATGTTTCCTCAACAGAATTTACCTTCTTACCTTGTGGAGCTCTCTCGGTGTGCCATTCAGAGTAATTTGCCATCATATTATCGAGAAGCTTCATTGCGGCGCCCAAGGTAAGGGACATAAAAGTGCCTCCAGCAGCTGAATCCAATAGATTTCTTGAAGAAAAATTCAGTCCTGCATAAAAAGTATGGACAATCATCCAAGTAGTCAGTCCATGAGTGGGGAAATTCTTTATCATAGATTTCATTCTTTCCCAAGCTTGAGCAACATGTTCATTATAAAACTGGCTAAACTTCATAATATTGCTATGCAAAGCTATAATCTTAGCAGGAGGATAGTACCTACCAATAAAAGCATCCTTACACTTAGCCCATGAATCAATACTATTTTTAGGCAAAGATAGCAACCAATCCTTAGCTTTTCCTCTTAAAGAAAAAGGAAACAACTTAAGCTTAATAATATCACTTTCTACATCCTTATATTTATGCATAACACATAGCTCAACAAAATTGTTGAGATGAGCTATAGCATCATCAGTACTAGCACCAGAAAATTGCTCTTTCATAGCAAGGTTCAACAAAGCAGGCTTAATCTCATAAAAATTTGCAGCAGGAGCAAGTGGCGCAATAGGAGTGCAGATAAAATCACTATTATTAGTGCTAGTAAAATCACACAACTTGGTGTTCTCATGAGTAGCCATTCTAGCAAAGCTAAAAGCAGACAAGTAAAAACAACTATAAGGAAACTAATTTTTTGTATTTTTGATAAAATGATGCAAGTAAAAATAAAGTAAAGCAAAACTTAAAACAAAGTAAAGGATGTGCATGCGAAACTTCCCTTGCAGAAGTCTTCTTTTTCCCCGGCAACGGCGCCAGAAAATGTCTTGATTGCTATTGATGGCGCGGTAAATAACCGGCCAGTTGGGAAACCCCAAGAGAAGGTTTGATGAATATAGCAGCAAGTTTTTCTCTCAGTAAGAAACCAAGGTTATCAATCCAGTAGGAAAAAGCCAATCTCAAGAAGGTGATGCTTGCTAGCTTCGCGACAGCTCCGGACAATTTATAGGGCGCCTCGTCCAAGCTTTGCTTTGCCAGCTGCAACGCGGAACCTGCACACAACACAACCAAATACTTTGTTCCCAACTTACAATGAGGTTGTCAATCTCACCGGTTTGCTTGAAACAAAGGGTATGAGCGTATCGAGTGGAAAGCAATAGTAGTATGCGAGTAAAGTAAACAGTGCGAGTAAAGTAAATAGGTGATAGCAATATAATGGAAATAGGACCGGGGTCCATATTTCACTAGTGATGTCTCTCCATAAGATAAAATAACACATGCTGGGTAAACAAATTATAGTTGGGCAATTGATAGAATAAAGACAACGTGAATATGTCGAGAAGATCACTATGAGATTTACTCTGGGCATTACAACAAGATACATAGACCGCCATCCAACTGCATCTATGCCTAATAATCCACTTGTGGCAAATAAATTCGAGAACTCCACAAGTATTAAGTTGCGAACAACAGATAACTGCATTAAGCAAAGTGTGTAATGTAAACAAAGCATATGCCCTTGAGCATATGAATGTTGTTTTCTCCCTAGTGGCAACAGCACATCTACAACCTTAGAGTTTTCTGTCAGTCCCCCAGATTAAATAGAGGCATGAACCCAACTATCGAGCATAAATACCCCCTCTTAGAGTCACTAGTATCTACTTGGCCAAGATAGCTACTAACAACGGAGAGCATGCAAGATCATAAACAACATAGAGATAACATAAGATAATATTCAGCACATCAACTCAATCATAACACCAATATTCATCGGATCCCAACAAACACAACATGTAGAATTACATAACGGTGATCTCGATCATGTAAGGCAGCTCACGAGATCTAAACATGAAGCACATGGTGGAGAAGACAACCATCTAGCTACTGCTATGGACCCATGGTCCAAGGTAGACTACTCACTCATCGCTCCGGAGGCAAGCATGGCGATGAAGAAGACCTCCGGTGGCGATTCCCCTCTCCGGCAGGGTGCCTAGAAGAGCTTCTGGACCCTCCCGATCTCGGGTCGACGACGGTGGCGGATCACGATGTACTCTGGAAAAGTGATCGGGTGTTTAGGTATTTCCCGTCGGGGGTCTTTATAGGCGAAGGGGCATCGTCAGAAGTGGACCGAGGCGCCGCGCCGCCCTGTTGTGTGGGCCCCTCGTGGCCCCACTCCGCCTCCTCTTCGGTTCTCTGGAAGCTTTGGTGAATTTCTGGATGTTTGGCTTTTGTTTCGTCCAATTCCGAGAATATTTCCTATGTAACTTTTCTGAAACACAAAAACAGCAGAAAACAGGGAACTGGCACTGTGGCATCTTGTTAATAGGTTAGTTCCGGAAAATGCATAAAAATGCCACGAAGTGTAACGAAACACTAAGCAAATGGTGTAAAAACAAGCATGGAGCATCAAAAATTATAGATACGTTTGAGACGTATCAATCCTCACATCATAGCCATCCCCTCCGGTTATCCCAATTTCTATCACTTTGGGGCCTCGGGTTCCGGACAATGATATGTGTATACAACTTGCAGGTAAGATCATAAACAACAAGTATCAACATAAAACAATAACAAGTTCAGATCTGAGATCATGGCACTCGGGCCGAAAGTGACAAGCATTAAGCACAACAAGTTGCAACAATGTCATAAGCACTAATAATAGATACTAGGCACTATGCCCTAACAATCTCATAGCAAATTACATGAATGATCTCATCCAATCCCTACCATCCCCTTCGCCTACAGCGGGAATTACTCACACATGCATGGGGGAGTCATGGATGGTTGATGGAGAGACGTCGGTGATGATGGTGATGAAGATGTCCTCCAAATCCCCATCCCGGCAGGGTGCCAGAACGGAGTTTCTGGTTCCGAATCGCGGTTTCTGATGGTGGCAGCGCAGCGGAAGTCTATCTGGGAAAAACGCTGAATCCCCGCTCCTTTCAGGTCAGAGGGTATATGTAGGCGGAAGGAGGGGTCGAGGCGATGGCCGAGGTGGCCTCACCACAGGTGGGCGCGGCCAGGCCTGGGCCGCACCCCCTGGTGGTGAGCCTGGCTCCCAGCCCCTCTCCGTCTCGTCTTCTGGCTCCGTGGGTCTTCTGGTAAAATAGGAATTTTGCAGTATTTTCTTGGATTTTTCCTGAAAGTCGGATTTCTGCACAAAAACAAGACACCATGGCAATTCTGCTGAAAACAACGTTAGTCCGTGTTAGTTGTATTCAAAACACACAAATTAGAGGAGAAACGATAGCAAAAGTGTTCGGGAAAGTAGATACGTTTTGGACGTATCAACTCCCCCAAGCTTAGCTATTTGCTTGTCCTCAAGCAATTCAGTTAACAACTGAGAGCGATAAAAGAAACTTTTATGAACACATTTGCTTCATAAGATGTATATATGCTCACTATACGATCAAGTACTTAGGCAATTCATAATAAGAAATATGCAACTATTGTTACCTCATAGTCAAGCAAGCTATGAAAGAGTGCTAATGTACTAATAACAAGCAACATGAACATAAGAAGTTACAAGATTGTAATGTTCATAAAATGATATAGAAGAGTGGTATCCCGCTTGCCTTTATTTGTGGAGCAAAACATAAATACTGAGGCACCTCTGAAGTCCAAGGGAAGACTAGAAGTAAAAATATCAAAGATACAAGCATCAAAGTTATACCACAATTAACCGTGTTCTAGGACAAGCACATTACACTAAGAATAACAGCTATGCTCTCAAGAAAGTGCTTAAAGTTAGAAGATGAAGACTCAACATAAAAGTAAAAGAAGGGCCCTTCGCAGAGGGAAGCAGTGATTTAACATGTGCTAGAGCTTTTCATTTATAAAATAGAGATAAAAATTTATTTTGAGAGGTGGTTGTTTCATGTCAACGACTGGCAATGGGGACTTGCTATCTTCCATACTAAACAAGTGAGAGCGGTTCCGAGTTCTTTCAAAATTTGGCACATTGGTGCTCTTTTATAAAGCTTTGGCACTCCTCCCCACCTTTTTTCCTTTCTCAAACCATGGCTAGCCGATTCCATCGGGTGCCCACCAACTTTCACATACCATGGAGGAGTGCCTTTTTCTTTCTCTTCTTTTTTAGATTTAGATTACAATGGTCTGACCAGCTCCCTTGCAAAATTAATGATGAGCAGATGAAGCTGCCTAGTCGAGGAGTACTTAATTTAATATGGAAGATAGCAATTCCGACCACTACATCCCCATGAGCTAAAAACAGTGGCACAAAATGAGAAGTATTTGAAAGTTTTGAAAGGTAGCACATGAAAATTTACTTGGAATGGCTTGCAAATACCATGCATAGGAATTTATAGTGGACTCTTTGGGATTACTTGGTTTTCAGGAGTTGGATGCACGAAAAGTATTCCCTCTCAGTACAAGTGAAGGCTAGCAAAAGACTGGGAAGCGACAATCGAGAGAGCAATAACTGTCATAATCATGCTTGCGACAAAACAAAATTAATATAGGCATAAAAATGATACAAGAACTCTGAGGCAAAGTAAATCATAGAGGCTTAATTGACTTTTTGTTCAGTCATATGCATGCTTGAGCATGTGCCAAGTCGATTCAAATGAAACTTTCAGAGGAGGATACCACAATGTAATACCATATTATGAATGAAACAATGCAAGCAAGCATCTACATGACATGCTACAAATTATTTGTAAATTGGAACTAATCATATGAGAGCAAGAACTACAAAGCATCCATTAGATAACATATACCTTACATGAACCGACTAAGCATGTCCACATAGATGAGTATATGTACAAAAATGAAAACAAATAGAGTTCATATCAGCCTCTTACCACATCTCGAGTTGTCATATGTCGTCATTATTGCCTTTCACTTGTGTGGCTTGAATAATATGAAGTGAATTCCAAGCTCCAATCGAGTCACGGGAGACTGAACTCTGCAACAAACTTTACAAAACTGAAGAAGAACAACAAATATTTTTGGGTTTCCGATTTTTGAAACAAGAACAGAAGGAAATAGCAAACAAAGCAAAATATTTTTGGGTTTTTCAAATACCAAACCAAAAACAGGAAGTAAAGCAAACCAAAGCTAGAAAACTAAAAAGGCAAACAAAGAGAAACAACGGAAATATTCTTGGTCTTTTTGTGTTTTGGAAAGCAGTAATAAGAACAAGAACAACAAAGAAAGCGAAACATGGATATACAAAGTACCGACAAAATATGATATATAGATGAGTGAATCGTCGGCATACCTTCCCCAAGCTTAGGCTTTTGGCCTAAGTGGAGATCAATCCTAGCTCGGCCATGAAGTGGCGTCTCCAAAATATGACAAAGAAGCACCTTCGTCCTGATATGAGCTTGAGGGTGCCCCGGTGTGGTACGCGGCGTAGTGATCGGCCGGCGCCTCCTCTTCCTCCTGGTCCACAGCGCCATGCTGTACGTGGAAGCCGAGCAACCCAAGCTACTCGTCCAACTCCTCCTTCGAGCGCGACCATGGCCTCCTATGAATACTGAACAAACTGGGCTGCGGCAAGGGAACTTCCCTTTCCTCTCCATCAGTGAATAACATTCTATAAACTAATTTCCCTGCACATGAGTTAGCAGTAACAAAGTGATGGAGCTTCATGGTAGCAAGATTGAGCCTCTGTGGAGCCAACAATATATCATGAGGAGCAACAGAAAGTCCTAGAGCAGCAACAATGCGCGCATCAATAATACCTCCATAAATAGGTCCCCTAGCGGCTAGGCGATGAGCAATAAGAGTACCGAGGTTATAATTTTTGCTAACATCAAGCGCAGTAGCTAGAAAGGCTAAATGATAGTTAGAGATATTGCTAGTGTTCCCCCTACCAAGATGTAACAACTCAGAAAATTGTAATCCACTTTCTATTAATTAAGGTGCCAAATTTTGGACCAAGATAAAACTTTTTATCTGTTATTGCATGCATACATGTATTTTCTATTATATGTATTCTATGATTTCATGTGTGTTATTTTTGGTTGTGCAATAGTTAGTCAATTCTAACTTAACCAATAGAAGCAATTGAGACAAAGTATAAGAACCAAAGAAACCAGAAATAAAAATAAGAAAGAAAAAGAGAAGAATAAGATGATCTAGAAAATCTTATTGACTACCCTACTTTGAGCCTTTAGAATAAGAAATCTGTAACTCAACCTGGTGTTTGGCCAGTTAGTTGAGCTTAACCAAGTCACACACTAACTCAACCAAAAGGTTGTTACCCAAAATTCAAATCAGAACATCACTCAAACTTCTGTCAAACTTTGAATCTGAATCAGTGACCAAACTTCAAATTCAAAATAAGATTTCTGCAAAACTTAACATTTCTGTGTAACAAAAATATGACTGGAAACCTTGGCCAATATGTTGATCACCCAAAGTGGAAAATTTCAAAAATTCGAATTTGAATTTCTGGCGGGCAATTCGTCGAACACCTGGAGGATGAAAATCGAGCAAATCTTGATCACTGTGAGCTGCACTGTTCTTCCTCGCTCAAACCCTGTCGCCATGCTGCTGGACACCTCCGCGGTCGAGCCCAGCTCCCTCTGCACCGACCCGAGCCGTGAGAAGTGGAGGGAAGGAGAAGAACGCGCCCAGGACCCCCCTCTCTGTCTCACCTCTTCCTGCACGACGCCGACCACCCTGCCCTCGCCAGCACCGACCCACAGCATGCCGCAGCCAAGACCGAAACCCCCCCAGCACGCCCCCAAGACCGCCGTGCCTGGCGTGGCCTTTGCACCCTGCCAGGGCCCCCGAGCCGGCGAGCGTCTGGACACCCTCTCCCCCGACGCTCAGGCCTTTATAAACCCCCGCCGATCAAACGAGGAGACGCACACCACTCCCGGCTACCGCCCAGACACCATCTCTCCCTCCCTCTCGCTCTGGTTCATCAACGCCTGCATCGCCGGCGAGGTTCTGGACGCGAGCCGCGCCACCTCGTTGGACTGCCGCTGGACGAACGGACGCTGGAGCTGGAGGAGGAGTGCTGCCGGATCTTTTTCCGCACGTCGCCGACGAGTTCTGCTTCCTCTACGAGCCTCGCCATCGCCGTCGTCTTCCTCGCCGTGCGCAGGTGAGCTTCGACCCTGGCCGATGAACACGAAGCTTGGGAGCCGTTAGATCTAGATCGATCGATAGCATACCGGTCCGGAGAAGTTAAGTGACCTGACCAGTGGGACCCCCCTGTCAGGTCCAGTTTTATTTCTTTCCCGCCGTTCGAAACGTTTTCTGGGCTGGCCCGTTCGGGTTCTGTTCAGTTTCGGCCCGTTCGTTTAGAATTCGGTCCGTTCGATTTTATTTATTTCCCGCTCGTTTTCGAATTAATTCAAATATGATTCAGATCTGTTTTTCAAACTTAAATTCCAAGAGATTTACAAATCCATTTCTAGCAAATGAATATGCGTTGGAAAGCTTATAAAATGCTCTACACTGTAGAACTGATTAGAATTCCATTTGAGCTAGGAATTTAAATCAATAGGAATAGTGTGACCATAGCTTTATTAATCCTAGAAAAATTCTATAGAATTGTTTAAACCTCCTAAAATTATGAAAATAGGTTTGTGAACTCACTAATCAACTCCCCTACTGTTTAGTCAACCTTAATCAACTCAAACCTAATTAGTGATATCAATTAGACCCTAACCCAATTCTAGTTAGTCGCATAAAATGATAGATCTCTATCTTACACTTAGAATTAATTTTTGCCCTCAATACTAATTCACATAATTAGTCAATCATCACTTAAACTAGCCCTAATACCCTTAGTTCAAACCCATACTCAAGAAGTAAACCACACATGGCATCTGGTAGAGAAATTAACTTGCACACTAAAGGCAAACTTGGAAGAAAACTTGCAACACAATTCAAATAAATCCCACCATGAAGATTATTGTTTGAAAACACGCTTGTGTGTGTGAAGTGATGTAGCATTGTATGGTGATTGTGTGTTCTGTGTTTATTCGTTATTAGACGCTAGTGTTGCCGAGGAGGATATTGAAGGGGAATATTATCAAGAAGAAGAAGAATACCCCGGACACTTTGCCAACCAAGGCAAGCCATCTTTTGAATCATACTCCAAATGCCTAGCTTTACTATTGCATTCTACTTGTTTAAAGTAAATTGCATGATTGAATTGCTAGAGTAGAATGATAGAAGTATAGTGATATCTTGCTTAGCAAGAGCATCAAGCTGAGTTTATCCAACCATAGCTTAGTGGTATCATCACCCAATATAGTTGCTTAGTCGCTAATAAAATTGAGACCATCTCTAAGTGGAACCCCACTTGAACTTGGTGATTTGAGTTTGAAAACTTGAAATGAAGATTCTCCTACATAATGGTTTTAGGAAGGAAAATAACATTGACTAAGAACTATGGAATGTATTTGCTAAATGATACTAAGTGATGTACCATGTGAGCCAACCATTACCGTACGACCACATTACCCCTAAATGGGAAGGGGCTTAGTCCGTAGCTTGTTTACCCTAGTACGGGAGGCCTTGCATCAAACCTTATGGAAGTGCACCGTGCGCGGTTACTTCTGAACCAAGTGGAGATTCCACCCATCCGGCATCCCGGAGCGGGCAAAACTAGAGGCGCCGGAACGGGGATTTCCGTATCCCGGGCTCTAGGGAAGGATCCTGTACTAGAGTGAGCAAGTGAAAGAATTTGTTTGATTATCTGAACCCCGCATACTTTGTGTATGACGATCCGTGGATTTCTCCCGGCAGATGTATCGAATCTTGTGGGTAAAGTGTACCCCTCTGCAGAGGTTTTCAAACTATTCGAATAGCCGCGTCCTCGGTTATGGACAGTTGGCAAACTGTACTTGACTTTTGTCAAGAAGGATAATAACCTATGATGAACTTGGTGAATGACATGACTTGACTTGACATTGATATTGCCACACTTGAAGTTCCCTTAGATTAACTTAGAGAACTAAACTTCTTTTCTACCAATGAACGTTCTTGGGAAATAAAACTAGCTTTTGCAAACTAAACTTAGTGCTTAGTCCACCATATCAACCTTGCATATCTACTCAACACTTCATTTATAAGATGGTTTGCGAGTGCATCCAATGTACTCACGGCTGTGTCCCTGGCTATCAACTTGGCCAGACTATGGGGAAGAGTATCCGGAGGAAGGGTATGAAGAAGAATACCAGAACTAAGATCTTCTACTGAGACGCCATTGCATGTAGGGTGAAGGCATGGACCCGAAGACGTTATTTCCGCTGTTATATTGTATTGTAATGTGAACTTGGTCTCTATGACCATTGTATTTGAATCACCGTATTGTAATGTCTATGGAACTGGTTACCAACTACGTTATGTATATCACAACAATGATTCTGAGATTGTGGTGGAATGCATAACGGGCACTTCGAATTTGTGATAAATTCGGGGTCGTCACACAAGAATACTAGTGGCAAGATAGTAAGTAAAATATCTAATAGCTGGGAGTTGAATGTTTCTTATCTTGCCACGCTGTGCTATGCGGTCATCATCATTAGTTACTCCTCGATAGAGCTCCAACCAATCAGTGGGTTGTTGCAGCATCTTCTTGGCCGTCCCAAACATGGGAATACCTAAAATACCACAAAACCTCTCCAAAGACATGGTGATAGACTTATCATAAATCTTAAATGCAATGGAAGGCTTAAAATGAGAGTTAGTGAATTTAAAGCTTTCAACGAAAATTTCGTGAGCAAAGCATATTGATTACTCTCATCTGTCATATATGTAATCAATCCAACCCTGTTAACAAGGAGTAAGAAATCCTCAAGAATCCCTGCATCACTCAAAAAGTTAGCACAAGGGAAGGTGGATGGATGCGCATCTCCATCATCCCCCTCATCGCCAATGTTTGGTGACATAAGATCTTCATTGTAGGATGTCCTATATTGAGCAGTAGATCTTGAAGGCCTTGATGACCTTGGTGCTTCTCTTTCAAAGACTTCTCCATAGGTTTAGTTGTCCATTTCCTTTTCTGAAATTTTTGACAAACCTCATAAAAATGATTTTGAGACAAACAAGTGCAGGAAACTACTATAGGGAGTTACTAGAGGGCAAACATGCATCAAAATAACATTTCTAAGCAATAGAACAAGCAAGCAAACTCATTTCACCTGTCACCTATAGAGCTAAAATACTCAAGAAATACTCCAGTAAACAAAATTCTACTTGGACAATCGAAGGAGTCACATACTGGAGAACAATTGCTCCAAATCTCAGCATCAAAGATGGGCTGAGCAAGGAGATCGAAAAATCGCGATTGAGAGCAGCAAGAACACGGGTTTGAGCTGGGGTGTTGAGATATTTCGGGAGAGAGAAAGAAGTGAGGATGCCAGGGGCCCCCCTCACCATAGGTGGGCGCGGTCAGGCTTGGGCCGCACCCCCTAGTGGTGAGGTGGCATGGTGGGTCCCCCTGAGGTCTCCCAGGTGCCTCTCTGCCCCATTTTTGACATAAAAATTTAAAAAGATTTTTCTGGAATTTTTCGAGAAACTTTATTTTTGAGGATTTTTCAGAAATTGACAAGAGAATAAAAACTCGGGAAAACGCAGATGGAATAATAGCAAGCAAATCAAAACCAAGTATACAGTATCTCTAAGATACTCTAATCATGCAACTAACAAAGGGACCAAAAATGGTGCAAGTAAATATGAGTGAGGTAAAGTAAATGCGGTGAAAACGAAGTTTCATTCATATAAAATCACTTTGTTAATAAGGTTGATCAAGTCTTGTTACCAAACCAATTTATATGAGGCAAAATTTTGCATTTCACTATATGCTTATGTTACCTCGAGCTTGATAGGCATAGTCCCAATCATGACAATTTTATATTCTTCCTTGGGCTTTCGCTCTGAACAAATAATCTGACCAACTCTGATGGTCTCAACATTCTTGATTGAATTTAGAGAATTCTTTCTATCAATCTTCATGGGAAAATAGACCGTGTACTCTTTGTCATTGACACTAAAAGTTACTTTTCCTTGATTGCAATTAATAACCACACCTGCAGTATTTAGAAAAGGTCTCCCAAGAATAATAGACATATTATCATCTTCAGGCATTTCCAACACAAAAAAGTCAGTTAATATCAAACAACTATTAGCAACTTGAACAAGAACATTTTCACATATACCAATAGGAATAGTAGTAGACTTATCAGCCATTTGCAAAGATATATCAGTTGATACCAATTTTTCTAGATCAAGTCTCTTATAAATAGAAAAAGGCATGACACTAACTCCGGCTCCCAAATCACATAAAGCAGTTCTAACATAGTTATTTTTAATGGAGCAAGGAATAGTTGGTATACCTGGATCTCCAAGTTTCTCTGGAACTTTACCATCAAAATAATAATTAGCAAGTAAAGTGGAAATTTCCTCATTAGGAATCTTCCTTTTGTTAGTAACAATATCTTTCATATACTTTGAATAAGGAGGCATTTTAATAGCATCAGTCAAAGGAATTTGCAGAAATAAAGGTTTCATCCATTCACAAAACCTGTTGTAGTGTTCTTCTTCCTTAGATTTGTGTTTCTTACCAGGAAAAGGCATTGATTTCTGCACCCAAGGTTCTCTCTCATTACCATGCTTGTTGGCAATGAAGTCTTCCTTAGTGTACTTTGCATTCTTGGCAAGCTTTTCTGGTTCCTCTTCAACTTCTTCTTTATCGGAAGCATCACCTGGTTCAGTTTCAACATCAGAAATAGAAACACTATTAGGATCTTTACCTGTTTCAGAAGATTCTGCAACTGTTTTATGCTTCTTCTTCTTCTTCTTCTTGGAAGGAATATCATCTCCTAAAGTGCGTTGAGAATCTTGCTCGATCCTCTTAGGATGTCCTTCAGGATATAAGGGGTCTTGAGTGGTAGAACCTCCTCTTGTGCGTATTTCACACGCTTGTTTTTCTCCCGAAACATTAACTAGCAAATCTTTTTGCACCTTGGTAAGCTGATCAATTTGAGTCTGAACCATTTGAAAATGTTTAACAAGCATCTTTACATCATTGGAGGTTCTCTCCACAATATCCTGCAACTTGTTAATAGCTCTAGAATTTTCCAACAAATGATTCTGCACCCTTCTATTAAAATTATCTTGCTTAACAATAAAATTATCAAACTCATCTAAGCATTGATCAGGAGGTTTAGAGTAAGGAATATCTCTATCATCAAAACGTTGGAGAGAATGTACCTCAATAGTAGATGAGTGAGGGATTGGCTTACATAATTCTTCTATAGGAGGTAAATTCTTCACATCTTTGGATTTAATACCTTTCTCCTTAAGAGATTTCTTGGCTTCCCTCATAACTTCATCATTTAATTCAATCATTCCTCTCTTCTTTGGTGTTGGCTCTGGTGTTAGCGCTGGTGTTGGTTCAACTAGAGTCCAATCATCATGATTCCAGATTATTTTAGCCATTAATTCTTCAGCTTTAGCCGGGGTTCTTTCCCTGAAAACACAACCAGCACAACTATCCAGATATGTCTTAGATTCATCAGTTAGTCCATTATAAAATATATCAAGGAGTTCATTTTTAGGCAATGGCTCTTTAGGCAATGCTCTAATTAAAGAGCAAAACCTTGCCCAAGATTCGGGCAATATCTCTCCTTTTCCCTGTTCAAAGTCAAAGATTTTCTGCACAGCAGCATGTTGAGCACTAGCGGGAAAATATTTCTGAAAGAAAGCATTAACCAAAGCAATAGGACTATCAATAGATCCTAGAGACAAATTATTAAACCAAGTTTTAGCTGCATCTTTCAACGAAAAAGGAAAAATCTTAGCAACAAAGTAGGTGCGAAGCTTAATATCATCAGAAAACAAATTACTCAAAGTAGAGAGCTCATTCATATGTCCCATAGCACTTTCATTTTCAGTACCACAAAAAGGTTCTTTCTCAACAATAGATATGTAAGATAAATCTAAAGAGAAATCATAATCCTTATCTCTAATATTTATGGGAGAAGCAGCAAACTTAGCATCAGGAGATAATTTATATCTAACAACACGTCTTGCTAGAAGTTCTTTAACAGCATTAGCATCACGAGTGGCATGAGCTTCAACAATAAAATCATCGCGAAGCTCAATATAAGTGTCATCAAAATCATCACTAGGACATTCCCTAGACTCAGGTGAACTAACAGTGTAACAGCCGTGTTTCCCATTTGCTTAGTTCTAGCAATTGTAGCATCTAAAAAGGAACCTAGTGAACCACTCTCATCAAGCACAGTAGAAGCATCATCAAAATTATCAGTGGCATTTTCAAACTTAGCAGAAGTAGTAGCAGTAGCATGTGCATGTGGTGGTGTAAGCAACTTACTCATAACAGATGGTGAATCAAGAGCAACAGAGGTGTTCAGAGTTGTACCTCTTATTGTAGTGGATGGCAATATAGGAACTTTTCCATCACGTGGTTTACCCATGATGAATGGATTGCAGTGAACAATATGAATTCCAAGTGAACTTACAAATAAAGCTATGCTCCCCGGCAATGGCGCCAGAAATAGTCTTGATGACCCACAAGTATAGGGGATCGCAACAGTCTTCGAGGGAAGTAAAACACAAATTTATTGATTCAATACAAGGGGAGCCAAAGAATATTTATAAGCCTTAACAGATGAGTTGTCAATTCAGCTGCACCTGGAAACAGACTTGCTCACATCGATTTATCAGTAGCAGCAGTTTTATAGTGGTGATAGTAGTAAAATAGTAGCAACAATAATAAAGTAAAGACGGTAATAATAGTAATAGTAAACAGTAGGATGAAATACTATAGGCATAGGGATGGATGAACGAGCGTTACATGGATAAGATAATTCATGAAATCAATAAGACATGGGCAATTGCAGATAAATAATGATAAAGTATCCTAGTACTAAACAATCATAGGCATGTGTTCCGTATATAGTCGTACGTGCTTTCAATGAGAAACTTGCACGACATCTTTTGTCCTACCAGCCTGTTTGCAGCAGGGCCTCAAGGGAATCTACTGGTAATTAAGGTACTCCTTTTAATAAAGTACCGGAGCAAAGCATTAACACTCTGTGAACACATGTGATCCTCACATCATAGCCATCCCCTCCGGTTATCCCAATTTCTGCCACTTTGGGGCCTCGAGTTCCGGACAACGATATGTGTATACAACTTGCAGGTAAGATCATAAACAACAAGTATCATCATAAAACAATAACAAGTTCAGATCTGAGATCATGGCACTCAGGCCCAAAGTGACAAGCATTAAGCACACCAAGTTGCAATAATGTCATAAGCACTAATAATAGATACTAGGCACTATGCCCTAACAATCTCATAGCAAATTACATGAATGATCTCATCCAATCCCTACCATCCCCTTCACCTATAGTGGGAATTACTCACACATGGATGGGGGAGTCATGGATGGTTGATGGAGAGACGTCGGTGATGATGGTGATGAAGATCTCCTCCAAATCCCCGCCCCGATAGTGTGACAAAACGGAGTTTCTGGTTCCGAATCGCAGTTTCTGATGGTGGCGGCGCAGCGGAAGTCTATCTAGGAAAAACGCTGAACCCCCGCTCCTTTCAGGTCAGAGGGTATATGTAGGCGGAAGGAGGGGTCAAGGCGATGGCCGAGGTGGCTTCACCACAGGTGGGCGCGGTCAGGCCTGGGCCGCGCCCCCTGGTGGTGAGCCTGGCTCCCAGCCCCTCTCCGTCTTGTCTTCTGGCTCCATGGGTCTTCTGGTAAAATAGGAATTTTGCAGTATTTTTCAGGTTTTTTCCTGAAAGTCGGATTTCTGCACAAAAACAAGACACCAGGGCAATTCTGCTGAAAACAGCGTTACTCCATGTTAGTTGTATTCAAAACACACAAATTAGAGGAGAAACGATAGCAAAAGTGTTCGGGAAAGTAGATACGTTTTGGATGTATTAGGGAGCAAAGTACTTGTTTGTGTTGTGTGCAGGTTTCACGTTGCTGCTGGGTGAAGACACACCAACAATATTCCTAGCGCCATTGTCCGGAGTGTCACGAAGCTAGCAAGCATCACCTTCTTAAGCTTGGTTCTTTCTCCTACTGGTTCGATAAACCTTGGTTTCATAACTAAGGGAAGACTTGCTGCTGTGCTCATCACACCTTCTCTTGGGGTTCCCAACTGGTCGGTCATCTACATCAACACCGCACCATCAGTCGTCCCGAGAGGGAGGGTCCAGAAGCTCTTCCCGGCACCCTACAGGAGAGGGGAATCATGAGCGGAGGCCTTCTTCATCACCATGCCAGCCTTCAAAGTGATGCGTGAGTAGTCTACCTTGGACTACGGGTCCATAGCAGTGGCTAGATGGTTGTATTCTCCTCCATGTGCTTCATGCTTAGATCTTGTGAGCTGCCTATCATGATCAAGATCATCGTTATGTAATTCTACGTGTTGTGTTTGTTGGGGTCTAATGAATATTGAGTACTATGTCAAGTTGATTATTGATTTATCATGTCTATGTTATTTATGATCTTGCATGCTCTCCGTTGCTAGTAGATATCTTGGACGAGTAGATGCTAGTGACTCCAAGAGGTAGTATTTATGCTCGATAGTGGGTTCATGCCTCTAGTAATCTGGGAGAGTGACAATAACTCCTAAGGTTGTAGATGTGTTGTTGCTACTAGGGAGAAAACAACAATCTCTTGTTCAAGGACATTTGTATTGTTTACATTACACACTTTGCTTAAGGCGATAATCTATTGCTTGCAACTTAATACCAAACGGTTGTTCGGATGATATCCGGTGGGTGGATTATTAGTCATAGATGCAGTTGGATTACGGTCTATGTATTATGTTGTAATGCCCAAGTGAATCTCATTGTGATCCTCATGACATATACATGCATTGCTTTGCATTCTTTATTTTGTCAATTGCCCAATTGTAATTTGTTTACCTAGCATGTTATTTATCTTTATGGAGAGACACCTCTAGTGAACTGTGGACCCTGGTCCATTCTTTAACATATACTACTTTCTACTACAAGCACTGTTTACTTTCCGCAATTATTATTTACTTACTGCAAACAAACATCATTTTCCACACGATACGTTTAATCCTTTGTTATCAGCAAACCGGTGAGATTGAGAACCTCACTGCAAGTTGGGGCAAAGTATCTTGGTTGTGTTGTGTGTAGGTTCCATGTTGCAGCTGGCGCAGACACCGCGCCATCAAAGGCATCTTCTGGCACCATTGCCAAAGTCAGCTGATGGCGCCGGTGGATATATAGATCACTGACCAGTTGGGAACCCCAAGAGGAAGGTATGGTGAGCACAGTAGCAGTTTTCCCTCAGTAAGAAACCAAGGTTTATCGAACCAGTAGGAGAAAGCCAAACTTGAGAAGGTGATGCTTGCTAGCTTAGTGACACTCCAACAAGGGCGCCGTTAACGATAACTTGTTAGCGCGTCTTCAACTAGTAGCAACGCGGAACCTACACACAACACAACCAAATACTTTGCTCCCAACTTACGATGAGGTTGTCAATCTCATCGGTTTGCTGTAAACAAAGGTATGAGCGTATCGAGTGGAAAGCAATAGTAGTATGCGAGAAAGTAAACAATGCGAGTAATAGTAAACAGGTGATAGCAATATAAAAGAAATTGGACCGGGGTCCACAGTTCACTAGTGGTATCTCTCCATAAAATAAATAACAACATGTTGGGTAAACAAATTACAGTTGGGCAATTGATAGAATAAAGATAACGTGCATATGTCGCGAGGATCACTATGAGATTTACTCTGGGCATTACAACAAAATACATAGACCGCCATCCAACTGCATCTATGACTAATAATCCACCCACGGGGATATCGTCCGAACACCCCATGAGTATTAAGTTGCGAACAACAGATAACTACAGTAAGCAAAGTGTGTAATGTAAACAAAGCATATGCCCTTGGACATAAGAATGTTGTTTTCTCCCTAGTGTCAACAACACATCTACAACCTTAGAGGTTTCTGTCACTCCCCCAGATTAAATAGAGGCATGAACCCAACTATCGAGCATAAATACCCCCTCTTGGAGTCACTAGTATCTACTTGGCCAAGATAGCTAGTAACAACGGAGAGCATGCAAGATCATAAACAACATAGAGATAACATAAGATATATGATTCAGCACATCAACTCAACATAACACCAATATTCATCGGATCCCAACAAACACAACATGTAGAATTACATAACGGTGATCTCGATCATGTAAGGCAGCTCACGAGATCTAAACATGAAGCACATGGTGGAGAAGACAACCAACTAGCTACTGCTATGGACCCATAGTCCAAGGTAGACTACTCACTCATCGCGCTGAAGGCAAGCATGGCGATGAAGAAGACCTCCGGTGGCGATTCCCCTCTCCGGCAGGGTGCCGGAAAGAGCTTCTGGACCCTCCTGATCTCGGGTCGATGGCGGCGGCGGATCGCGATTTATTCTGGAAAAGTGATCGGGTGTTTAGGTTTTTCCCGTCGGGGGGTCTTTATAGGCGAAGGGGCAGCGTCAGAGGTGGAGCAGGTGGGGCTCACCATAGGGCGGCGCAGCCAGGCCCTGGGCCGCGCCCCCTGGTGGTGAGACCACCCTCTGGCTCGCCTCTGTCTCCTCTTTGGTGTTCTGGAAGCTTTGTTTAATATCTAGACGTTCGGCTTTTGTTTCGTCCAATTCCGAGAATATTTCATGTGTAACTTTTCTGAAACACAAAAACAGCAGAAAACAGGGAACTGGAACTGTGGCATCTTTTTAATAGGTTAGTTCCGGAAAATGCATAAAAACGCCACGAAGTGTAACGAAACACTAAGCAAATGGTGTTAAAACAAGCATGGAGCATCAAAAATTATAGATACGTTTGAGATGTATCAGCATCCCCAAGCTTAACTCCTGCTCGTCCTCGAGTAGGTAAGTGATAACAAAAGAAATAATTTTTGAGGTGACATGCACCTACACAATCTTGATCATCTATGTAAAGCATTGAGTGCTGGGATCAAAAGAACTTAAAACATGGGCATGAAAGATATAATCTTGATAGAAGAAACTTAGCAACCATGTTATAACATGAAAAAGAACACAAATGAAAGATCATGAAAATGAAACAATGAAATTCAAACGTGTGTTCAAATCATATGGAAAAACATACAAATGATTTTCAGGTTGTCCTTCATGAGAGAGCAAAACATAAATGCATAGGACACCTTCAATTTTAAGAGGGCGACTAGATACAAGTAATTTAAGAACAAGTGAAACCAAAATTATGAATCAATCAATGAAAACTTTGGGACAATGCACATTATACTTAGAATGACAACTATGCTCTCTTAGATGGTGCATAAAGATAGAAGGTGGTGACTCAACATAAAAGTAAAAGAAAGGCCCTTCGCAGAGGGAAGCAGTGATTGCAAGTTTTATAAACCTTCAAAAATTATGGTACTTACTAGCTTTGAGCTCTCATTGCCCCCATCATAGGAATCTTGAATGGTTAAAGTTAATGCGAATACAATTATGATGCATATGCTTGACAAATCATAAGTTGTTAAAACCTCGTGTCCCGTGAAATACGAATACCCAAACCTCATGCTACTTGACTTAGAGTCAAAAGCAAGCTCTTGTCATTGTAAGTATACACGTATCATCGAGAACCGCCAACGGGGTACCTCCATGCCCGATGACATGGAACAATCCCACATCAAAATGACAGGACAAACAGACAATGAACACCTCGGCATCTCTTTTATTTACCATTGGTATAGCTTTTTATTGTGAGATGCGTCGTCAAATGTTCACTATGGGCATGCTGTTAATTTCCACCATGAATTATGCATGGCTTAGATTAGCGGCCCAGGCGTTTCTCTAACACATATACAAACTCCATGATCCCGCAAGATTCCCAACTTATTTCACATCGCGAGTATCCATAAACAAAAGATCACGATATCAACTCAAATAAGAAGTGCAATGTTGAAAGCTTGCCCCATGACGGCATGGCTGGGCTAATTTCCAACTTACAACTTGCAAGCATAACAACTCAACATAAGAGAGCCACAATGTCAAATTTTTAAGAACGAGAAAAGTAAAGTGTGCCATCAGGTTCGTGAGAGCTTTACTGACCAATTTTCGCATAACACCAAAAAGAGTTTAATTTGAAGGATAGATAAAAGCAAGTCAAATGTACTTTGGAATAGCAAATTGCTAATAGGTATGTATGGTGGACACATTGGAACAACTTGGTTTTTTAGGAGTTGGATGCACGAGTAGAGCTCATACTCAATACAAAATGAGGGCTAGCAAAAGACTAAGAGCGACCAACTAAGAGAGCAATAACGGCCATAATTATGCAAAGCGACAAAGCAACATTAAAAGAAGCATAAGATGGCATCAAAAGTCAAAAACTAAATGATCATAGAGGCTTATGGCGACTTTGTATAAGTCTAACATGTGTAAGCATTGGCCAAGTCAACCCAAATAAAGCATCAAAGAAGAAAACCAAAATAATGCTTCCAAATAATAAAAACAATGCATGATTTTTTCAAAGGCTCATTAAGCAGTCTCAGTCATTTCAGAAAAGTCATGCTACAGAAAAACCACTAAGCATACTATCAAAACGACATCAAGCATGACATGCAAAAGTCTAGGCCGCAGTCTACACAAGCTCCTTTTTGTACCACTTTTTTGCATAAATTTTTTCTCTTTTCCAACACCATTCGAACCTTTTTGAAACAACTATTTTGATGAAAACAAACATGGACTAGAGGTCAAAATACACCTTGATGCAAATATATAACAAGATCTGAACACAAATCAAGGCAAAAAACGAAAGCTAAACGCAGTAGCAGAAAAAGAGAACACTCGTTGAACGATAAGAGTGAAAAATAGAGTGTTCTTGGCAAATGAAAAGCAAGGCAACTTCTCCAAAAGGAATTTGTTGGGGTCCAACCATTTATTGCAGCAAACAAAACTAAACAAAACTGAAAACTAAAACAACTGACATTCCAAGAAAAATGCATAGTGCATGAAGCAATAAAAATATAGTGTGTTGAAGGGTGACCTGA
Source organism: Dactylis glomerata (assembly GCA_007115705.1). Classification (NCBI taxonomy): domain Eukaryota; kingdom Viridiplantae; phylum Streptophyta; class Magnoliopsida; order Poales; family Poaceae; genus Dactylis; species Dactylis glomerata. Next base: position 14,382,473 of record QXEO01000553.1, read on the forward strand.
TTTTTGCCGATGAAGAAGGGGTGCCTCGGGGGCATCCCCAAGCTTTGACGCTTGTACCTCTTGGATATTTCTTGGGGTGCGTGGGCATACCCAAGCTTGAGCTTTTGTCCATTCTTCAACTCATCTCATCATTCTCCAATCCCTACACTTGAAAACTTCCTTCATACAAAACTAAACACAATTCTATTAGCAACATTAGTGTAAGCATAATAATGAATCAACCCCTTTTTGCTTCAGGTTTTAACTCAAAACCACCACATATAAAGCATATACTACTGTAGCAACTTCCTCAAAAGTTCCGTGATCAAAAGAACTCAAAAAGAAAGCGATAAAGAGGCAAACACAAATAGTGGCAGAAATCTGTCAAAACAGAACAGCTGACAAAGGTTGAATTTTTAGAGGGTTTTATGTTGCTCAAATAAAAAAGTGTATAACTAATGAAAGTTTGGATATAACCTGGGGCATATGCACAAGAAATCGCAGGTCAAAAAGATATACAGAGAATTTTCACGAATTTTTACGGTGCAGCACTGAAATCTGTTTCTGGACAGCAACATCCCCAAATCTTACCTCACTCAAATTAGAGGCTTCTCTTGGCACAACAACGAAATAAAAATGATAAGGAGAGGTTATTACAGTAGTAATAACTTCCAAGACTCAAATAAAAGAAAAATTACTGAAAATAAAACAATGGGTTATCTCCCAAGAGTGCTTTTCTTTAACGCCTTTGAGCTAGGCGCAGAAAGTGCAAATCAAGTAATATCGAAAGAGGCATTAAGATCAATTGTAGAAGTCTTTTCAACAATAAATTGAATTGTGTCCAAATGAGTTTTTGAGGATCCCTTGTGATCAAGCTTTGGTACACTACTTTCATCAAAAATACTTTTAGGACAAATCCAATTAAAATTCTTTTGCAAAGCATCATGAATTCCTACAAGTTTACAAGGTATAGGTACTCTGAAATCTTCATTGGTTGTACCAATAATCTCTACATGCGAACCAAGCTTATTAAAATGCTTAAAGACTTTTCTAGCTTCAATGGCAACATCTCTAAATTCTCTACGCAAAGTTTCCAAGATAAAAGCCTTCTTTTTGGGGTCTTCAATATCATGAAGCTTAAGAAACATGTGTTGCATAAAAGGATTAAGGCTAGCAAACCTAGCTTCCAACATGTGAACTAAATAAGCAGAAGCAACTTCATAACTAGGAGCAAGCTCAACCAAAGATTTTTCCTCAACATCTTTATGCATACTAATATGATTAAAGAACTCCTCAATATTACTTTTCCCAATAATAGAGCCACTACCTACTGAGAGGTCCTCCAAAACATACTTAGGGAACAACATAATGAACTAAAAGTAATAAAGTAACAACTATAAAGGAAACTAATTTTTTTGTGCTTTTGATAAAATGATGCAAGTAAAAATAAAGTAAAAGCAAAACAATAAACAAAGTAAAGGATGTGCGTGCGAAACTCCCCTTGCAGAAGTCTTCTTCTTCCCTGGCAACGGCGCCAGAAAATAGCTTGATGGCACCGGTGGATATATAGATCACCGACCAGTTGGGAACCCCAAGAGGAAGGTATGATAAACAAAGGTATGAGCGTATCGAGTGGAAAGCAATAGTAATATGCGAGAAAGTAAACAATGCGAGTAATAGTAAACAGGTGATAGCAATATAAAAGAAATTGGACCGGGGTCCACAGTTCACTAGTGGTGTCTCTCCATAAAATAAATAACAACATGCTGGGTAAACAAATTACAGTTGGGCAATTGATAGAATAAAGATATCATGCATATGTCGCGAGGATCACTATGAGATTTACTCTGGGCATTACAACAAAATACATAGACCGCCATCCAACTGCATGTATGACTAATAATCCACCCACGGGGATATCGTCCGAACACCCCATGAGTATTAAGTTGCGAACAACAGATAACTGCATTAAGCAAAGTGTGTAATGTAAACAAAGCATATGCCCTTGGACATAAGAATGTTGTTTTCTCCCTAGTGGCAACAGCACATCTACCACCTTAGAGGTTTCTGTCACTCCCCCAGATTAAATAGAGGCATGAACCCAGCTATCGAGCATAAATACCCCCTCTTGGAGTCACTAGTATCTACTTGGCCAAGATACTAACAACGGAGAGCATGTAAGATCATAAACAACATAGAGATAACATAAGATATATGATTCAGCACATCAACTCAACATAACACCAATATTCATCGGATCCCAACAAACACAATATGTAGAATTACATAACGGTGATCTCAATCATGTAAGGCAGCTCACGAGATCTAAACATGAAGCACATGGTGGAGAAGACAACCATCTAGCTACTGCTATGGATCCATAGTCCAAGGTAGACTACTCACTCATCGCGTCGGAGGCAAGCATGGCGATGAAGAAGACCTCCGGTGGCGATTCCCCTCTCCGGCAGGGTGCCGGGAAGAGCTTCTGGACCCTCCCGATCTCTGGTCGACGACGGTGGTGGATCGCAATGTGTTTTTGGAAAATTGATCGGGTACTTAGGTTTTTCCCGTCGGGGGGTATTTATAGGCGAAGGGGCAGCGTCAGAGGTGGACCAGGTGGGGCTCACCATAGGGCGGCGCGGCCAAGCCCTGGGCTGCGCCCCCTGGTGGTGAGACCACCCTCTGGCTCGGCTCCATCTCCTCTTCGGTGTTCTGGAAGCTTCGTTTAATATCTGGACGTTCGGCTTTTGTTTCGTCCAATTCCGAGAATATTTCCTGTGTAACTTTTCTGAAACACGAAAACAGCAGAAAAAAGGGAACTAGCACTGTGGCATCTTGTTAATAGGTTAGTTCCTAGAAAGGGGAAAAAACGCCACGAAGTGTAACAAAACACTAAGCAAATGGTGTAAAAACAAGCATGGAGCATCAAAAATTATAGATACGTTTGCGACGTATCATCAGCTAGCAACAACCTTCGGGAGTGATTTCTTTCTCCTACTGGTCGATTAAACCTTGGTATCATAACTGAGGGAAGATTTACTGCTGTACTCATCATACATTCCTCTTGGGGTTTGCGAACTGGTCCTGTGAGACATCAGGAATCCATAAACAAAAGATCATGATCAGGCAATGTTGAAAACGTGCCCCATGAAAGCATGGCTGTGCTAACTCTCAACTCACAATTTGCAAGCCTATAATCTTCATCAGATAGTCACAATGGTCAAGTTTATTACTCTGTGGAGATTTGCACATGACTGTCTCCCAACTGGTCAGCAATTTCTGCGACGCCATATCCCGGCTTCCCCATTGTGTATTCATTGTTCTGCTGAGGAGAGCGTGGAGCATGTCATGTTGTTCTGTCCTTTTGCGAGGGAGGTGTGGGACGATGTGAAGAAGGATTTTGACATTCCTCTGAATCGTAAGTTCTTCTCTTCACCAAAAACATGGCTTATGGAGTTCATGTCCAAGTGCACTGCTGTACAAGCTACGGTGTTGGCTGTTTCTTTCTGGCATATTTGGGACACACGAAACAAGATCCGAGAAGAAGGCAGCAGGGGATCCCCTGGTGGTGTTGCTGCGCCGATCAAAGCCTATGTTGATTTCACTTTGACGCATCTGTCATCAACGGACTCCAACCACAGTCGTGAGACCGGCCGAGTTGTTTCATGGTCTCCGCCGCCGGAAGGTTTGCTCTGTATGAATGTTGATGCAGCTCTCTTTGCTTCTTCCCAATGTATGGGAGTTGGGGCTGTTATTCGGGATCACCGGGGGACATTCGTTGCTGTAGCTGGTAACAGTTTTCCGCAGGTGGTGAGCCCAGAGTTAGCTGAAGCTACTGCTATCAGGTTTGCTCTCTCTTGGGCAAACGAGGAAGGACTGGACAATCTCTTCATTGCGTATGACTGCCTCTCCGTCGTCCAACGTCTTAATTCATCCGAGAGAGATCGGTTGGCATGTGGTGTTGTGATTCAAGATATTAGAGCTCCGATGGCTAGTTTTAATAAGTGTTCGATTTCTTATGTTAGTCGTGTGCAGAACTATGTTGCTCATCATTTAGCTCGGTCTATGGAGCTTGCTTGTAAGTCGGTGTGGCATGGTGTGCCCCCGGATTGTATCCGGAAAACAATTTGTATTGACTCTGTGTTTCTGTGATCAATAAAGTGCACACGTTCTCTCTCAAAAAAATGGTCAAGTTTATTAAGTGCAAGAATGTAAAATGTGCCATCAAGTTTGTGAGAGCTTTACTAACTAATTTTCTCATAACAAGTTTAATTTAGAAGATAAATAAAAACATGATGAATATACTTGGAATAGCAATAATGCTAACAGGTAGATATGGTGGACACATAGGCAAACTTTGGTTTTTTGGGAGTTGGATGCACGAGTAGAGCTCATACTCAGTACAAGTGAAGGATAGCAAGAGACTGGGAGCGACCAACTAAGAGAGCAATAACGGCCATAATCATGCATAGCGACAAAACATTATTAATCAAAGCATAAAGTAATATTACAAGTGAAAAACTAAATGATCATAGAGGCTTGAGGTGACTGGTTCATAGTCATAACATGGTGTAAGTATGCGCCAAGTCAACCCAAATAAAGCATCAAAGGAGAATACCATAATATTATGCTTTTATATGATAAAAACAACACATGATTCTTTCAATGGCACATTAAACACTCTTAGTCATTTGAGACAAGTGATACGTTGCAAACGTATATATAATTTTTGATGCTCCATGCTTGTTTTACACCAATTGCTTTGTGTTTTGTTTACACTTCGTGGAATTTTTATGCATTTTTCGGAACTAACCTATTAACAAGATGCCACAGTGCTAGTTCTTGTTTTCTGCTATTTTTGTGTTTCAGAAAAGTTACACAGGAAATATTCTCGAAATTGGATGAAACGAAAGCCAAAGTTCCTATTTACCTGACACGAAGACGGAGTCCAAAGGAGAGACGGAGAGGAGCCAGGAAGCAGGCACAACATAGGGTGGCACGGGCCACCCCCTAGACGCGCCACCAGGTGGTGTGGGCCCCAGGTCCACCCCCTGACATCGCCCTTCCGCCTATAAATTCCCTTCGTCGGGAAAACCCTAAAGGACCGATCACTTTTCCATGAAACATACTGCAAGCCATCGCCGTCGTCGACCCAAGATCAGGAGGGTCCAGAAGCTCTTCCCGGCACCCTGCCGGAGAGGGGAATCATCACCGGAGGCCTTCTTCATCACCATGCCAGCCTCCGGAGTGATGTGTGAGTAGTCCACCACTAGACCTTGGGTCCATAGCAGTAGCTAGATGGTTGTCTTCTCCTCCATGCGCCTCATGTGTAGATCTTGTGAGCTTCCTATCATGATCAAGATCATCTTTGTGTAATTCTACATGTTGTGTTTGTTGGGATCCGATGAATATTGAGTACTATGTCAAGTTGATTGTTAATTTATCATGTCTATGTTATTTCTAATCTTGCATGCTCTCCGTTGCTAGTAGATATCTTGGCCGAGTAGATGCTAGTGACTCCAAGAGGGAGTATTTATGCTTGATAGTGGGTTCATGCCTCTAGTAATCTGGGAGAGGGACAATAACTTCTAAGGTTGTAGATGTGTTGTTGCTACTAGGGAGAAAACAACAATCTTTTGTTCAAGGACATTTGTATTGTTTACATTACACACTTTGCTTAAGGCGATAATCTGTTGCTTGCTACTTAATACCCAAGGGTTGTTCGGATAATATCCTGTGGGTGGATTATTAGTCATAGATATAGTTGGATTACGGTCTATGTATTATGTTCTAATGCCCAAGTGAATCTCATAGTGATCTTCATGACATGTTGATGGCGTGTAAGTAACAGCCCGTTGGGAACCCCAAGAGGAAGGTATGATGAGCACAACAGCAAGTCTTCCCTCAGTTATGAAACCAAGGTTTATCGAACTAGTAGGAGAAAGCCAAACTTCAGAAGGTGATGCTTGCTAGCTTTGCGACACTCCGGACAATGGCGCCAGAAAAATTGCTGGTGCGTAGTTGACGTAGGAGCTTCTTCACTTAGCAGCAACGTGGAACCTGCACACAACACAATCAAGTACTTTGCTCCCAACTTACGATGAGGTTGTCAATCTCACCGGTTTGCTGTAAACAAAGGATTGAGCGTATCGAGTGGTAAAAGAGTAATAGTATGTGAGTAAAAGTAAACAGTGCGAGTAAAAGTAAAGCGGTATAGCAATGTAAAGGAAATTGGACCAGGGTCCACAGTTCACTAGTGGTGTCTCTCCATAAGATAAATAACAACATGCTGGGTAAACAAATTACAGTTGGGCAATTGATAGAATAAATATAAAGTACATATGTCATGAGGATCACTATGAGATTCACTCTGGGCATTACGACAAAATACATAGACTGTAATCCAACTGCATCTATGACTAATAATCCACCCTTCGAATGTCGTCCAAGCAAACATTGGGTATTAAGTTGCGAACAACGGATAACTGCATTAAGCAAAGTGCGTAAAGTAAACAAAGCAAATGTCCTTGGACACAAGAATGTTGTTTTCTCCCTAGTGGCAACAGCACATCTACAACCTTAGAGGTTTCTGTCACTCCCCCAGATTACTAGAGGCATGAACCCAACTATCGAGCATAAATACTCCCTCTTAGAGTCACTAGCATCTACTCGGCCATGATATCTACTAGCAACGGAGAGCATGCAAGATCATAAACAACATAGAGATAACATAAGATATATAATTCAACACATCAACTTGACATAGTATCAATACTCATCGGATCCCAACAAACACAACATGTAGAATTACATAAAGATTTGATCATGTAGGGCAGCTCACAAGATCTAAATATGAAGCACATGGTGGAGGAGACAACCATCTAGCTACTGCTATGGACCCGTAGTCCAAGGTAGACTACTCACACATCACTCCGGAGGCGACCATGGTGGTGGAGAAGGCCTCCGGCAGGGATTCCCCTCTCCGGCAGGTTGCCAAGAAGAGCTCCTGGATCCTCCCGATCTCGCTTCGACGACGGTGGCGGTTTGCAGTATGTTTCAAGGAAAAGCGATCCATCCTTTAGGTTTTTCCAATCGAGGGGAATTTATAGGCAAAAGGGCAGCGTCAGGAGGTGGGCCAGGTGGCCTCACCACCTGGTGGCGCGGCCAGGGGCTGGGCCGCGCCACCCCATGGTGTGGCTGGACCCTGGCCCCCCTCCGTCTCATCTTCGGTCTTCGCGAAGCTTCGGTAAAAATAGGAGGTTGGGCTTCTGTTTTGTCCAATTCCAAGAATATTTCCTGTGTAGCTTTTCTGAAACACAAAAACAGCAGAAAACAGGGAACTAGCACTGTGGCATCTCGTTAGTAGGTTAGTTTCGGAAAATGCATAAAAATGCCACGAAGTGTAACAAAAAACAAAGCAAATGGTGTATAAACAAGCATGGAGCATAAAAAATTATAGATACGTTTGAGACGTATCAAGCATCCCCAAGCTTAACTCATGCTCGTCCTCGAGTAGGTAAGTGATAACAAAAGAACAATTTTTGAGGTGACATGCACCATCGCAATCTTGATCATCTATGTAAAGCATTGAGTGCTGGGATCAAAGAACTTAAAACATAGGGCATGAAAGACATAATCTTGACAATAAAAACTTAGCAACCATGTTATAACATGAAAAGAAACACAAACGAAAGATGACGAATAATGAAACAATGAAAGTCAAACGTGTGTTAAAATCATATGGAAAAACATATCAAGTGGTTTTCAGCTTGTCCTTCATGGAATAGCAACATAAATGCATAGGACACCTTCAAGTTTAAGAGGGCGACTAGATACAAATAATTTAAGAACAAGCAAAACCATAATCATGAATCAATCAATGATAAACTTTGGGACTATGCACATTAAACTCAGAATGGCAACTATGCTCTCTTAGACGGTGCATAAAGGTAGAAGGTAGAGACTCAACATAAAAGTAAAAGAAAGGCCCTTCGCAGAGGGAAGCAGAGATTGCAAGTTTTATAAATCTTCAAAAATTATGGTACTTACTAGCTTTGAGCTCTCATTGCCCCCATCATAGGCATCTTGAATGGTTAAAGTTAATGCGAGTACAATTACGAAGCATATGCTTAACAAATCATAAGTTGAAAACCTTGTGTCCCGTGAAGTACGAATACCCAAACCTCATGCTACTCGACTTAGGTCCCAAGCAAGCTCTTGTCATTGTAAGCATGCACATATCATCGAGAACCGCCAACGGGGTACCTCCTGCCCGATGATATGGAACAAGCCCACATCAAAATGACAAGACAAACAGATAATGAACACCTCGACATCTCTTTTATTTACCATTGGTATAGCTTTTTATTGTGAGATGCGTTGTCGAATGTCCAGTATGGGAATGCTGTAAATTTCCACCATGAATGATGCATGGCTTAGATTAGCGGCCCAGGTGTTTCTCTAACTCATATACAAACTCCATGATCCCGCAAGATTCCCAACTTATTTCACATCGCGAGTATCTATAAACAAAAGATTACGATATCAACTCAAATGAGAGAAAGTGCAATGTTGAAAGCTTGCCCCATGACGGCATGGCTGGGCTAATTTCCAACTTATAACTTGCAAGCATAACATCAATATAAGAGAGCCACAATGTCAAAATTATAAAGCGAGAAAAGTAAAGTGTGCCGTCGGGTTCGTGAGAGCTTTACTGACTAATTTTCACATAACACAAAAACAGCAGAAAACAGGGAACTGGCACTGTGGCATCTCGTTAGTAGGTTAGTTCCGGAAAATGCATAAAAACGCCATGAAGTGTAACAAAACAAAAAGCAAATGGTGTATAAACAAGCATGGAGCATCAAAAATTATAGATACGTTTGAGACGTATCACATGTACATGCATTGCTATGCATTCTTTATTTTGTCAATTGCCCAACTGTAATTTGTTTACCCAACATGTTATTTATCTTTGGGATTCCTATTTTCGTGCCCTCGGGTCCTTAGTTGTACTCAGTTTTCCCCAGCTCCTTAGTTTTTCCTCAGTTTTGTCCAAGCCCTTGTTTGAAACCCTCACAAGTGCTGGAACGGCTGGTTGCCCGATGGGTCAACAACTTTGACTGTTATCTGCTGACTAGTGGGGCCACGTAGAGCCCGCAAAGACACGTCAGACCATCCATCTTTATTTGACCATAAGCATCGCCGTATCCCTAACCAAAACGCGGACGAGTGGGGCTTCGGTATATCGAATGACAAGTGGGGCCATGACGCTGATACAAGGGGCAATACACGGGTAGGATTAGATTTTTAAACGGAGCTCTACAGCGATGGCACGGAGGAGGTGGCCTGCGGGGTGCCGAGATGAGATCGACGTCCACAAAGAACTGCATGAGGTGAGACCTAGACGCATTAGATAGATATAAACTAGACGCGTTTAACCATGCAAAGAAGAGAAGAAATGGTTGCTGCTTGCGGTATGGTTGATGTGAATCACCGTCTAGTTGGGAACCCCAAGAGGAAGGTATGATGAATATAGTAGCAAGGTTTTCCCTCAGTAAGAAACCAAGGTTTATCGATCCGAAGGGGAAGAAGCCAAACGACTGAAGGTGATGCTTGCTAGCTTGCGACAGCTCCGGACAATTTATAAGGCCCCTCGTCCAGTGCTTTGCTTTGCCAGCTGCAACGCGGAACCTGCACACAACACAACCAAATACTTTGCTCCCAACTTACGATGAGGTTGTCAATCTCACCGGTTTGCTTGAAACAAAGGGTATGAGCGTATCGAGGGGAAAGTGATGATAGTATGCGAGTAAAGTAAACAGTGCGAGTAAAGTAAACAGGTGATAGCAATATAATGGAAATAGGACCGGGGTCCACAGTTCACTAGTGGTGTCTCTCCATAAGATAAAATAACACATGCTGGGTAAACAAATTACAGTTGGGCAATTGATAGAATAAAGACAACGTGCATGTCGAGAGGATCACTATGAGATTTACTCTGGGCATTACAACAAGATACATAGACCGCCATCCAACTGCATCTATGACTAATAATTCACTTGTGGCGAATCAATCCGAGAACTCCACAAGTATTAAGTTGCGAACAACAGATAATTGCATTAAGAAAAGTGTGTAATGTAAACAAAGCATATGCCCTCGAGCATATGAATGTTGTTTTCCCCCTAGTAGCAATAGCACATCTACAACCTTAGAGGTTTCTGTCACTCCCCCAGATTAAATAGAGGCATGAACCCACTATCGAGCATAAATACCCCCTCTTGGAGTCACTAGCAACTACTCGGCCAAGATAGCTACTAACAACGGAGAGCATGCAAGATCATAAACAACATAGAGATAACATAAGATAAAATTCAGTACATCAACTCAATCATAACACCAATATTCATCGGATCCCAACAAACACAACATGTAGAATTACATAAAGGTAGTCTCGATCATGTAAAGCAGCTCACGAGATCTAAACATGAAGCACATGGTGGAGAAGACAACCATCTAGCTACTGCTATGGACCCATAGTCCAAGGTAGCTTACTCACTCATCGCGCCGGAGGCAAGCATGGCGATGAAGAAGACCTCCGGTGGCGATTCTCCTCTCTGGCAGGGTGCCGGAAAGAGCTTCTGGACCCTCCCGATCTTCGGGTCAACGGCGGCGGCGGATCGCGATGTGTTCTAGAAAAGTGATCAGGTGTTTAGGTTTTTCCCGTCGGGGGGTCTTTATAGGCGAAGGGGCGGCGTCAGAAGTGACCCTGGTGGGGCTCACCATAGGGGGGCGCGGGCCAGCCCCAGGCCACGCCCCTGGTGGTGTGGCCCACCAGTGGCTCCTCTCCGTCTCTCCTTCGGTGTTCTGGAAGCTCCGTGAAATGTTTGGACGTCTGGCTTTGGTTTCGTCCAATTCCGAGAATATTTCCTGTGTAACTTTTCTGAAACACAAAAACAGCAGAAAACAGGGAACTGGCACTGTGGCATCTCGTTAATAGGTTAGTTCCGGAAAATGCATAAAAATGCCATGAAGTGTAACGAAACACTAAGCAAATGGTGTAAAAACAAGCATGGAGCATCAAAAATTATGGATACGTTGGAGACGTATCAGCATCCCCAAGCTTAACTCCTGCTCGTCCTCGAGTAGGTAAGTGATAACAAAAGAAATAATTTTTGAGGTGACATGCACCTACACAATCTTGACCATATATGTAAGCGTTGTGCGCTGGGATCAAAAGAACTTAAAACATGGGCATGAAATACATAATCTTGATAGAAGAAACTTAGCAACCATGTTATAACATGAAAATGAACACAAACAAAAGATCATGAAAATGAAACAATGAAAGTCAAATGTGTGTTCAAATCATAAGGAAAAACATACAAATGGTTTTCAACTCGTCCTTAATGAGAGAGCAAAACATAAATGCATAGGACACCTTCAAGTTTAAGAGGGCGACTAGATTCAAGTAATTTGAGAACAAGTGAAACCAACAATATGAATCAATCAATGAAAACTTTGGGACAATGCACATTATACTCAGAATGACAACTATGCTCTCTTAATGGTGCATAAAGATAGAAGGTGGAGACTCAACATAAAAGTAAAAGAAAGGCCCTTCGCGGAGGGAAGCAGTGATTGCAAGTTTTATAAACCTTCAAAAATTATGGTACTTACCGGCTTTGAGCTCTCATTGCCCCCATCATAAGCATCTTGAATGGTTAAAGTTAATGCGAGAACACTTATGCTGCATATGCTTGACAAATCATAAGTTGAAAACCTCGTGTCCCGTGAATACGAATACCCAAACCTCATGCTACTCGACTTAGAGTCCCAAGCAAGCTCTTGTCATTGTAAATATATGTGTATCATCGAGAACCGCCAACGGGGTACCTCCGTGCCCGATGACATGGAACAAGCCCATATCAAAATGATAGGACAAACAGACAATGAACACCTCGGCATCTCTTTTATTTACCATTGGTATAGCTTTTTATTGCGAGATGCGTCGTCGAATGTTCACTATGGGCATGCTGTAAATTTCCACCTTGAATTATGCATGGCTTATATTCGCGGCCCAGGCATTTCCCTAACATATATAAAAACTCCATGATCCCGCAAGATTCCCAACTTATTTCACATCGCGAGTATCCATAAACAAAAGATCACGATATCAACTCAAATGAAAGACAGTGCAATGTTGAAAGCTTGCCCCATGACGGCATGGCTGGGCTAATTCCCAACTTACAACTTGCAAGCATAACAACTCAACATAAGAGACCACAATGTCAAAATTTTAAAGCGAGAAAAGTAAATTGTGCCATCCGGTTCGTGAGAGCTTTACTGACCAATTTTTGCATAACACCAAAAAGAGTTTAATTTGAAGGATAGATAAAAGCGATTCAAATTTACTTTGGAATAGCAAATTGCTAATAGGTATGTATGGTGGACACTTTGGAACAACTTGGTTTTTAGGAGTTGGATGCACGAGTAGAGCTCATACTCAGTACAAAGTGAGGGCTAGCAAAAGACTGGGAGCGACCAACTAAGAGAGCAATAATGGCCATAATCATGCAAAGCGACATTAAAAGAAGCATAAGATGGCATCAAAAGTCAAAAACTAAATGATCATAGAGGCAATGGCGACTTTGTATGAGTCTAACATGTGTGAGCATGCGCCAAGTCAACCCAAATAAAGCATCAAGGAGAAAACCAAAATAATTCTTCCAAATAATTAAAACAACGCATGATTTTTTTCAAAGGCTCATTAAGCAATCTCAGTTATTTGAGACAAGTCATGCTACAGAAAAACCACTAAGCATGCTATCAAAAATACATCAAGCACGACATGCAAAAGCCTAGGCTGCAGTCTACACAAGCTCCTTCTTGTACCACTTTTTTTTTGCATAAAGCTTTTTCTCTTTTCCAAAACCATTCAAACTTTTTATAGCCAACTCTTTTGATGAAAACCAATATAGAACAGAGGCAAAAATACACCTTGATAAAAAGATATAACAAGATCTGAACACAAATCAAGGCGAAAAATGAAAGCTAAACGCAGTTCTAGAAAAAGAGAACACTCGTTGAAAAGAATAGAGTGAAAAACGGAGTGTTGTTGGCAAATGAAAAGCGAGTACATCTCCTCCAAAAGAAATTTGTTGGGGTCCAACCATTTATTGCAGCAAACAAAACTAAACAAAACTGAAAACTAAAAACAACTGACGCTCCAAGAAAAACGCATAATGCATGAAGCAATAAAAATATAGCGTATTGAAAGGTGACCTGATTTTTGCCGATGAAGAAGGGGTGCCTCGGGGGCATCCCAAGCTTTGATGCTTGTACTTCTTGGATATTTCTTGGGGTGCTGGGCATCCCCAAGCTTGAGCTTTTGTCCATTCTTCAAATCATCTCATCATTCTCCAATCCCTACACTTGAAAACTTCCTTTATACAAAACTAAACACAAATCTATTAGCAACATTAGTGCAAGCATAACATAGAATCAACGCTTTTTTGCTTCAGGTTTCAACTCAAAACTACCACATATAAAGTATTAACTACTGTAGCAACTTCCCCAAAAGTTCCGTGATCAAAAGAACTCAAAAAGAAAGCGATAAAGCGGCAAACACAAATATTGGCAGAAATCTGTCAAAACAGAACAGCTGACAAAGGTCGAATTTTTAAAGAGTTTTCTGTTGCTCAAATCAAAAAGTGTTCAACTAATGAAAGTTTGGATATAACCTGGGGCATATGCACAAGAAATCGCAGGTCCAAAAGATATACAGAGAATTTTCACGAATTTTTACAGTGCAGCACCGAAAACTATTTTAGGACAGCAACATCCCCAAATCTTACCTCGCTCAAATTAGAGGCTTCTCTTGGCACAAAAACGAAATAAAAATGATAAGGAGAGGTTACTACAGTAGTAATAACTTCCAAGACTCAAATAAAAGAAAAAGAACTGAATGTAAAAATATTGGGTTATCTCCCAAGAGTGCTTTTCTTTAACGCCTTTGAGCTCGGCGCAGAAAGTGCGAATCAAGTAATATCAAGTGATTCAACTGTTTCCTCAAGCTCACCACTTACCACACTAGGCACTTTAGAGGTTCCCAAAGATGATTCAACCTGCAAATCACTCTTAGTTGAACTAAAAGTCTTACCAATCTTAAAAACATGCTGCGGTTTAGGCACAGACACCTTGGGAACATACATAAATTTTTGCTCTTTTCCACCAAAAGCTTTCTCCTTCTTAAACTTAAGAGAAGAGAAAATTGAACTTAAAGTTTCCATGGACTCCTCTAGTTTTCCAATCCTAAGGTTTTGACTATCAAGAGTAGTGCTAGCCTCTAAAACGGTGATTCTCTTACCGACACTTTCTATCAATTCATTAATGCGGCTAGCATTATCAAGGATATTTGGCAAACTTTTTTCTTAAGGGCTAAGCTTTTCTAAAACTTACTCCAAAGTGAGCTCAGTTTTAACAATATGAATAGGTGGTACTCCCACTAAACTTTCAATTAAAGTGCATGCTTCAAGAGCGGGAGTACCCAGGAAATTACCTCCTGCAAGAGTATCAAGAACGTACCTATACCAACTAGTTATACCAACATAAAAGTTTCTAAGGAGGATCATGGTAGAATGCTTCTTTGTACACCTATGATGAGAATTGCTAATACGGTACCAAGCATCTTTCAAGCTTTCTCCCCCTTGTTGCTTAAAAGTACGAACTTCAACTTCAGGATTACTCATTCTAACAAGACTAAAAGCAACTATAAAGGATACTAATTTTTTTGTGTTTTCGATAAAATGATGCAAGTAAAAATAAAGTAAAAGCAAAACTTAAAACAAAGTAAAGGATGTGCGTGTGAAAACTCCCCTTGCAGAAGTCTTCTTTTTCCTCCCCGGCAACGGCGCCAGAAAAATTCTTACTGCTTGCGGTACGGTTGATGTGAATCACCGTCCAGTTGGGAACCCCAAGAGGAAGGTATGATGATTATAGTAGCAAGGTTTTCCCTCAGTAAGAAACCAAGGTTTATCGATCCGAAGGGGAAGAAGCCAAAGGACTGAAGGTGATGCTTGCTAGCTTGCGACAGCTCCGGACAATTTATAAGGCGCCTCGTCCAGTGCTTTGCTTTGCCAGCTGCAACGCGGAACCTGCACACAACATAACCAAATACTTTGCTCCCAACTTACGATGAGGTTGTCAATCTCACCGGTTTGCTTGAAACAAAGGGTATGAGCGTATCGAGTGGAAAGTGATGATAATATGCGAGTAAAGTAAACAGTGCGAGTAAAGTAAACAGGTGATAGCAATATATAATGGAAATAGGACCGTGGTCCACAGTTCACTAGTGGTGTCTCTCCATAAGATAAAATAACACATGCTGGGTAAACAAATTACAGTTGGGCAATTGATAGAATAAAGACAACGTGCATGTCGAGAGGATCACTATGAGATTTACCTGGGCATTACAACAAGATACATAGACCGCCATCCAACTGCATCTATGACTAATAATCCACTTGTGGCAAATCAATCCGAGAACTCCATAAGTATTAAGTTGCGAATAACAGATAATTGCATAAAGCAAAGTGTGTAATGTAAACAAAGCATATGCCCTCGAGCATATGAATGTTGTTTTCCCCTAGTAGCAACAGCACATCTACAACCTTAGAGGTTTCTGTCACTCCCCCAGATTAAATAGAGGCATGAACCCACTATCGAGCATAAATACCCCCTCTTGGAGTCACTAGCAACTACTCGGCCAAGATAGCTACTAACAACGGAGAGCATGCAAGATCATAAACAACATAGAGATAACATAAGATAAAATTTAGTACATCAACTCAATCATAACACCAATATTCATCGGATCCCAACAAACACAACATGTAGAATTACATAAAGGTAGTCTCGATCATGTAAAGCAGCTCACGAGATCTAAACATGAAGCACATGGTGGAGAAGACAACCATCTAGCTACTGCTATGGACCCATAGTCCAAGGTAGACTACTCACTCATCGGGCCGGAGGCAAGCATGGCAATGAAGAAGACCTCCGGTGGCGATTCCCCTCTCCGGCAGGGTGCCGGGAAGAGCTTCTGGACCCTCCCGATCTTTAGGTCGACGGCGGCGGCGGATCACGATGTGTTCTGGAAAAGTGATTGGGTGTTTAGGTTTTTCCCATCGGGGGTCTTTATAGGCGAAGGGGCGGTGTCAGAAGTGGCCCTGGTGGGGCTCACCATAGGGGGGCGCGGGTAGGGGTGAAAATGGAGCGGATACGAACGGATAGTAGTGAAACCGTATTCGTTACCATATTTTTTTCGGATTCGGAATCGGAGCGGATAGTGTGCGAATACGAATACGGAATCGGAGTCTATCGGTAACGAATATGGACCGAATATGGAACGAATACGGTTCGGTTGTGGATAAACATTTGTCAGATCTCTCGTTGATAATAAAGTAAAATTAGCTTGTAAATTTTTCTACATACATAAATATATATTCATATAAAACTAGCTTGTGCCTTGCATAATGGTATTTGTGTACCATAAGAAAAAATGTATGACTCTCTTTTATTTTCTCTCCCCAATCACGTACTCAACAACTCATTGCCGGATATTTTGTCGGATATTGTCCGGATATAACCGTGAAATGTGGTATATCTTCGGATACGGTCGGATATTAGTAAAACAATATCCTTTTCCGTATCCGTCAATCACTAGCCGTATCCGTGACCATATCCGGCAACTATCCGACCGAATCCGTTTTTGCCTTCTGTAAGCCTTCGGTCGGTCGGTCGGTCGGAAATAATCCGTTCCATTTTCACCCCAAGGCGCGGGCCAGCCCCAGGCCGCGCCCCCTGGTGGTGTGGCCCACCAGTGGCTCCTCTCCGTCTCTCGTTCGGTGTTCTGGAAGCTCCGTGAAATATCTGGACGTCTGGCTTTGGATATATCCAATTCCAAGAATATTTCCTGTGTAACTTTTCTGAAACACAAAAACAGCAGAAAACAGGGAACTGGCACTGTGGCATCTCGTTAATAGGTTAGTTCCGGAAAATGCAAAAAAATGCCACAAAGTGTAACGAAACACTAAGCAAATGGTGTAAAAACAAGCATGGAGCATTAAAAATTATGGATACGTTGGAGACGTATCAATGGTCGAGGACATCGACGATGACCTCAACACTTTGACTGACGGTGTCGGACATGAACGCGAGCAATGTAGAGAAAACTAGTGTCTCTCCTTTCTGGCGTGTATAGATGGGTGCTAGGGGAGTGTGGTGGCGAAGGGAAAGACCTCGTGGTGGTCTGTGGCGTCCAGCATAGCGGGGCGGCATGGCCGTGCCCATAGCGGCGTGCATGTTCGGCATTGGCATCAGCATGTACGTTCGTCATTGGCCTCGGCGGTATCTCTGGTGTGTCAGTGATCGAATGAGGGGACCGGATTGAGGGTGCATCCCGACAGTGACCTAGCAGTGGCGGCGAGCATAGCCGTTCTGACCATGCCGATATCGGCATCGGCATCGTTTGGAGGCTGTGGTGCTCGAATCATGGTGGAAATTGCGGTATTATTTTTACATGCATAATATATAGAAAATAGCTAGATCTCTAAATCGATGCATATGAAGCTACATATATATTCTTGGTCATAATCCCCTTATCTAAAGGGGATGGATGCATGGCTTCACGTCGTTGTCGCTTTCATCGTCAGTATCTTCGTCGTCCGTGTAGTAGTACTTCCTGCACGGTGTTCCATTGAACACCTTCACTATGAGCACATCATCGCCTTCATATTTGAAGTGTAGGAAGCAGCCGAAATCCACACCATGAGCGATGGCAAAATTCTCCCAGCCCTTGTCGAGGTACATCCAGCCTTGTCCGTCAAATAGGACCTCCACGGTCTAGAGATGAGGACCGCAGTCAGCTGCTTGCAGATACACCTTAGCGGGCTCCTGGCCGTCAAGATAGTCCGCAAACTTTTGTGGGAGTGCCTGCAAAGAGATCGAGCACCGATCGTTTGAAATTAAAGGTTTTTTAGAACATGCACATAATTAATCACATGCATCATATATGTGGGAACGCATACGTACCTTCTTGGCCAAAGGGTCTTCATAGATGACGATGAAGAACTCCTCTATGATCAATGGCAGTGTTGACGGTGGTGGTGGCAATGATGATGATCCACCACCCCGGCCGCCCCTTCCCCTTCCCCTTCCCCTTCCCCTTCCGGTCGGCGTCCGAGACGTGGAAGCCATGGCAATGGATCAAGTGTATGTGAACGAAGAAGAGAGAGGCAGAACCTATTGACATGAGGGATGGCCGTTGTGGGGATTTATAAGGGAGAGATGACCATTGTGGGGTTTACACCATAAATTAAGGTAGAGATGACCGTTGTGGGGTTTACACAATAAATTAAGGAGGAGATGACCGTTGTGGGGGTTTATATCTCAACAAAAAAGTAATGCCTAAAAGAAATGGAAATTCGTGATAGTTTATCATTTTACCATGAAAAGTAATGCCTAAAAGAAATGGAAATTCGTGATAGTTTATCATTTTACCGTGAAAATTAATGCCCACAAGAAGTGGAAATTCATGATAGTTTATCATTTTACCGTGAAAAGTAATGCCTAAAAGAAATGGAAATTCGTGATAGTTTATCATTTTACCGTGAAAAGTAATGCCTACAAGAAATGGAAATTCGTGATAGTTTATCATTTTACCGTGAAAAGTAATGCCTAAAAGAAATGGAAATTCGTGATAGTTTATCATTTTATCGTGAAAAGTAATGCCTACAAGAAATTCGTGATTACCAAACTTGTTGAATCCGGTGGCAAACTCGTTATTTAGCATACATAGAGGGGTAGTAGTTTGCCACCGACAGATAGAGAGAGGGTGGCCATGATGAGAGAGAAAGAGGGGTTATCCTGCCTGTTAGATCATATGATCGACGGTAGATGGGCACGATCTGTGTGACAACAGCTCGACCAATCAGGCCAAGTTTGGGCTTCTGTGAGAAGGGAGAGGGTAAAACTGAGTAGTATCTAGGATCCAAGGGCAAGTAAATAGTAAACAGGCTAAGGAATTCAAATAAAAGATTTAGAAAAAGAAAAACACATGTTTTGTATAATGAAACCCAGGTTGGCCTACCTCAAAGTATTAGAAATTCAAATATACATGAGTGTGAAAATTATGGCCTCATTCAGACAAACTATGTTTTGGGTATAGATGTTTTGAGAAGGGGTTTGAGTGGAAAGCCATGAACCTTCATGGCTACTAGTGATTTGAGAAGTGGTCATTTGTGTTAAAACTTGATTTATATATGATTGTTATGATTTCCTACGTGGCAGGTCGCGTAACAAGACTCCATGAGTAGGAGGCACTATGATTTTTTTTTTTTGAATTTTTTTGCGCATGAAATGACTCAATTAGATAGCTTAATCCCATTTGTTGACTCTCTGTTGACCAGCCACTTGAGGGTAAAACTGAGTATATTGCACTAGCCAGTATTAGTACTCGAGGGGAAAACTGAGTACATATATTTTTCCAGTGTAAGACTCAAGGGTAGAACTGAGTACACGTAATGGTGCAGACGTGCAGTACCACGGACGCATGTTGAGACCAAACGTCTAGTTTTTTTGAGAAACTGCTGAGATGAACCGTCACTTTACCTGTACAGAGCCCCTCTCTCTCTCCCTCTGCATACAGTCTCATTCTCACTCACGCACGCAACCACGCCTCTCACGTCCCATCACCTTCTCCAAATCGAAGGAAAAAACCCCAACCGCCCTACGCGCGCTCCCCTGCCGGCGATGGAGAAAAAGAATGTGTCGGTGGCCGTCGTCCTCGAGCCCGTCGCCTCCAAGCCCGTCGCCTTCGAGCCCATCGCCTCCGAGCCCGTCGCATCCGAGCCCGTCGCCGCCGAGCCCGTCGCATCCGAGGCCGTCGCCGCCGAGCCCGTCGCCTCTGAGGGCGGCGCATCCAAGCGCGGCGCCTCCGTGAACTGGGCCTCTCTTAAGGGTGATGGACCACTTCACAAGATCGGCGACTGCTTACTGGCGAACGAGGAGTACGTGGACACCTACTCTGCTTTGAGGCAAGTTTGTAGAAATTGGCGCTCAGATTTACCTGAGCCCGACGTGCACCTGCATGAATAGATCATGGTAGAACACGCCCTTCCACGCGCCGCTGAGTTCTCCTTCCTCCACCTCCGCACATCCCGCTATGTCACCATCGATTTAACGGAAGTTCATGCAAGGTTCAAATTCCTCCATATCTATAGAGTTAATCTATTTTTATTTTCAATCGTAAACATCTTAGTGCTGAATGTTATCTTTATCAATATATTTTAGATACTACTTCGTCGGCTTTTGCCGTGGCATCATCATGCTTGCCCAGAAGAACCAGCCGCACAAGATACGGCTTCTGAACCCACTCACAAGGACATCAAACACTATGTTTGAGGCGCAGATGCCATCTGTTATTGTGGAGTCAGTCGCTGTAATGAAGTCCCCGGCTATGGTCTTTGTTTCCACAGGTTGCCCCATGGAAATTGCTTGGGTCGATGAGAGCACTCCAACTAAGGATATAGATGAAGATTGGGGAGAAGGAAGATTTTCGATCGAGCACCATTCTCTGCGTTGCATTACCCCGTTCAATGGTGAATTGTATGCAATAGATGTGAATGAGTTCGGAACATTAGTGTGCACCAACAATGTCTAGTTGGAGCAGCGCGCGAGCACTGTCAACATGGAGACACTATTTTCATTTCCAAAACTTGGAAATGATTCCAAGTTCTACCTTGTGAAGTCGGATGGTGATCTGCTGCTTGTGTTGTTGGGCGGCAGCAGTGGCAATAGGCATTTGGAGGAAGGTCAACCATTGGTGTACCGTGTGGACACTGAGAGCCGCTCTCTCCATGCCGTCAGTAACATTGGCAGTCGTGCCTTCTTCGTCAATTATATCCGGTGTATCTCCGTCGACACCAGAGTGCACCCGACACTTCGACCTGGCTGCATCCACTACGTGGATTTGGGTTATATCAGAGAGTACTTTGATGATAGAAAGGCCTGGGATGAGTGGCCACGACGTGTGGATAGATTAGGATACTATGGTCTGAGAAATGAACAAAGGCCATACCGTTTGGAGGATGTATTGGCTGCACACTGCAGACAGAAGGAGTTCAGTGAATATTTCCTTCATCTCATGGAATGTAGCGACGACGAAATATTTGATGAATGAAGAACAGATTCATTCATCCCGAGGTATCCTAATCTTCATGTTGGCCATACATTGCGTCTTGTATTATTTTCAGCTTAGTTTGTCGTGAACATTAACATTGTTATTGGCTGCTTTTGGCTGCTGTATGCAGTTTATGTATTATACTTAGTTTTCTGAATTTATTATGCTGTTATGAATTTATCCTATACTAGCTTCTAGATTTGCTACTAGATTTGTTACCATATTGGGCAAAAAACGAGGGCCAAAAGGCAACAATCATTGAAGAAAGACAGAAATAGAAGCTTCTCTAGATTTGATACTAATTTGGTGAAAAGAGAGAGAACTGTTACAGAGAGAGAGAGAGGGGAAAAGGCGATCTGAAAGATGCCAATTTGGGCCGAGAGAGACAGAACCGAGCTCTCACATACAACCAAACGCGGTCTCGTCCTGTCCCACGCGGTCCCTTTCTACCAGCCCCACGCGACGCGGCCCCACACGACACGGCCCCACATGTCAGCACGGAACGGTCAACTAAATGGAAATCCTCCCGTCCGAGCTCCTTCTGAGGGTTTCAGACAAGGGCTTGAGGAAAACTGAGTACAACTAAGGACCTGAGGGCACGAAAATAGAAATCCCTTTATCTTTATAGAGAGACACCTCTAGTGAACTATGGACCCCGGTCCATTCTTTTACATTTATATTACCATCTACTGCAAGGACTGTTTACTTTCTACTAGCATTATTTATTTTACCACAAACAAACACCTTTTTCCACACCAGTGAGATTGACAACCTCACTGCAAGTTGGGGCAAAGTATTTTGGTTGTGTTGTGTGCAGGTTCCACGTTGCTACTGGTGCCGAAGCCATGCACCAGACCTTCTCTGGCGCCGTTTCCAAAGTCAGCTAGCAACAACCTTTGGAAGTGATTTCTTTCTCCTACTGGTCGATTAAACCTTGATATCATAACTGAGGGAAAACTTCTTGTTGTGCTCATCATACCTTCCTCTTGGGGTTTCCCAACTGGTCCTGTGAGACATCAACAAGTCATGCTACAACAATAACTACTAAGCATATAATCAAAATAATATCTAGCATGACATGCTAAAGTCTAAGCCACAGTCTAAACAAGCTTCCTTTTGCACCACTGTAAGCATAAATATTTTACTCTTCTCCAACACCAATCAACTTATTTAAAACAACTCTCAGAGATAATAATCAACAAAGACCAGAGAGCTAAACACACCTAACTAAAAAGAACTAACAAGTTCTGAACAAAATAAGGGTGAAAACAAAAGCAAAACACAGTACTAGCAAAAGAGAACACTCACAGAACAATAAGAGTGAAAACTAGAGTGTTCTAGGCAATGAAAACGGAGTGTGTCTTCTCCAAAAGAAGTATGCTGTGATCCAACCATTTATTACAACAAAAAAAGCAAAAGAAAACTAAAAACAAAAATAAAGACGCTCCAAGAACAAAACATAGCATATGAAGCAATAAAAATATAGTATCTTGAAAGATGACCTGATATTTTTGTTGATGAAGAAGGGGGTGCCTTGGGCATCCCCAAGCTTTGACACTTGTATTTCTTGGATATTTCTTGGGGTGACATGGGCATCCCCAAGCTTGACCTTTTGCCCATCCTTCATCTCATCACATCATTCTCCTTTCCCTACACTTGAAAACTTCCTTCATACAAAACTTCACACAATTCTCATTAGCAACATTAGTGTATGCAAGATAGTAGATCCACTTTTGGTTCAGTTTCAACTCAAGTAAAACATCCATTAAAACATTAGCTACTGTAGCAACTTCTTTTAAAAGCTCTTCTGATCAAAAGAACTAAAAAAGAAAGAGATTAAGAGGCAAATGCAAATAGTGGCAGAAATCTGTCAAAACAGAATAGTGCTCTTCTTTTAAATGCAAATGCAAAACAGAATATTGGTTCATAGATTTTTTCGAAAATCTTCTGTTGCTCAAATCGAAAAGTGCAAAGCTAACGAAAGTTAGATAACAACCTAGGGCATGCACACAAAAAATTGCAGATCAAAATACTATTCTGAGATTTTTCACAATTTTTTTATAGTGAAGCACAGAAATCTGTTTTGGGACAGCAACTTCCCCAAATCTTACCTTCTTCCTATTAGAGGCTATTCTTGGCACAAAAATGAAATCAAAAGGATAAGGAGAGGTTGTTACAGAGGTAAAAACTTCCAAGACTCAACAAAACAAAAATTATAGAAATAACACATGGGTTATCTCCCAAGAGTGCTTTTCTTTAATGCCTTTTAGCTAGGCACAGAAAGCAAAAAATCAAGTATTTTCAAGTGATGAAGCATCAAGATCATAATTTGTTCTAATGATAGAATCAAAAGGTAGCTTCTTTCTCTTTCTAGGAAAGTGTTTCGTACCTTTCTTGAGTGGGAATTGATATCTAATAGTACCTTCTTTCATATCAATAATAGCACCAACAGTTCTAAGAAAAGGTCTTCCCAAAATAATAGGACAAGAAGCATTGCATTCAATATCCACAACAAAGAAATCAATGAGAACAAGGTTATTGTTAACCATAATAAGAACATCATTAATCCTCCCCAAAGGTTTCTTCTTAGCAATATCAGCAAGATGAACATCCAAATAATAGTTTTCTAAAGGTGGTAAACCAAGCATATCATAAATTTTCCTAGGCATAATAGAGATACTAGCACCAAGGTCACATAAAGCATTACAATCAAAATCATTCACTTTCATCTTAATGATGGGCTCCCAACCATCTTCTAACTTCCTAGGGATAGAAACTTCTTGTTTTAATTTCTCTTCTCTAATTTGCATGAGAGCATTTGTAATATGTTTTGTAAAAGCCATATTCATAGCACTAGCATTAGGAATTCTAGCAAGATTTTGTAGGAACATAATTACTTCAGAGATATTGCAACCATCAAGATCAAAATCATTATTATCAAAGGTAGTAGGACCATTGTCTCCCATACTTTGAAAAATTTCAGCACTTTTATTGGAAATAGTTTCAGTGGTTTTAGTCAATTTTGTAGAAGGAGTGGGGACTTTTCCTACACCAATTATTTTATCATTAATAGTAGGAGGTTTGCTATCATTTGAAACTTCAGCATTACTAGTGGTGGTAATGGTACAAACTTTAGTCATATTATTCTTTCTAGCAATTTCATCCTCTCTTTCCCACCTAGCATTCAATTCAGCTAACATCCTAACATTGTCATCAATTCTAACTTGAATGGCATTCAAAGTCTTGCTTTCTTTAACATCATGAGGCATAACCTTTAATTTCATAAGTTCAACATCAAGAGAAAGGCTAACAAATTTATAAGCAAGAACATCAATTTTACCAAACTTTTCATCAACAGATTTATTAAAAGCAGTTTGTTTACTAATAAAGTCCTTAAGCATGACTTCAAGATCAGAGGGCGCACTTCTATTGTTATTGTAGGAATTACCATAAGAGTTACCATAACCATTATTGAGAAGGATATGGCCTATAATTGTTACTACCAAAATTATTCCTATAAGCATTATTGTTGAAATTATTATTTTTAATGAAGTTCACATCAACATGCTCTTATTGAGCAAACAAAGAGGCTAAAGGAACATTATTTGGATCAATATGAGTTTTACCATTAACAAGCATAGACATAATGGTATCAATCTTATCACTCAAGGAAGAGGTTTCTTCAACAGAATTTATCTTCTTACCTTGTGGAGCTCTCTCAGTGTGCCATTCAGAATAATTTATCATCATAACATCAAGGAGCTTTGCTGCAGCACCCAAAGTGATGGACATAAAAGTACCTCCAGCAGCTGAATCCAGAAGGTTTCTTGAAGAAAAATTCAGTCCTGCATAAAAGGTTTGGATGATCATCCAAGTAGTCAGTCCATGAGTGGGACAATTCATTACCAAAGATTTCATTCATTCCCAAGCTTGAGCAACATGTTCATTATCAAATTGTTTAAATTTCATTATGTCACTTCTCAAGGGTATAATCTTAGCGGGAGGATAATATTTTCTAATGAAAGCATCTTTGCATTTACCCCAAGAATCAATACTATTTCTAGGCAAAGATAGCAACCAATCTTTATCTCTTCCTCTCAAAGAGAAAGGAAACAATTTAAGCTTAATAATATCTCCATCTACATCTTTATATTTTTTGCATCTCACAGAGTTTAACAAAAATTATTAAGGTGAGCAGCAGCATCATCAATACTAACACCAAAAAATTGCTCTTTCATAACAAGATTTAACAAAGCCGGTTTAATTTCATAGAAAGTTGCTTCAGGAGCAGGTGGCGCAATAGGTGTGCAAATGAAATCATTGTTGTTTGTGCTAGTAAAGTCACACAACTAGTGTTCTCAGGATTACTCATTTTAGCAAGACTAAAATAGACCAACAAAAATAACAACTATAGTAGGAACTAATTTTTTTGTATTTTTGATAAAAGAAGCAAACAAAACAAAGCAAAGAAACTACGCAAAACAATAACAAAGTAAAGAGATTGGAAGTGAGAGACTCCCCTTGCAGAAATCCTCTTTCTCCTCGGCAACGGCGCCAGAAAACAGTCCTGATGTCTCACAGGACCTGTTGGGAAACCCCAAGAGGAAGGTATGATGAGCACATCAGCAAGTTTTCCCTCAGTATGAAACCAAAGTTTAATCGACCAGTAGGAGAAAGAAATCACTTCTGAAGGTTGATGCTAGCTGACTTTCGGCAGGGCGCACTACCGGCGTGAGCAAACAACATGAAACCTGCATACAACACAACCAAACTACTTTGCCCCAACTTATAGTGAGGTTGTCAATCTCACTGGTTTTGCTGAAAACAAAGGATTAGACGTATAGTGTGGAAAGAGATGTTTGTTTGCAGCGAATGAAATAAAATAGTACTTACAGAAAGAAAATAGTGTTTGCAGTAGATGGTATTATCAATGTAAAAGAATGGACCAGGGTCCATCGTTCACTAGAGGTGTCTCTCCATAAAAATAAATAACATGCTGGGTGAACATATTACAGCTGGGCAATTGACGAATAGAGAATGCATAACAATGCATGTACATGACATGAAGATCACTATGAGATTCATTTGGGCATTACAACATAATACATAGACCATAATCCAACTGCATCTATAACTAATAATCCACCTTAAGGATATCATCCGAACAACCTTTGGGTATTAAGTTGCAAGCAACAGATTATTGCATTAAGCAAAGTGTGTAATGTAAACAATATAATTATCATTGAACAAAATATTGTTGTTTTCTCCCTATTAGCAACAGCACATCTATAACCTTAGAAGTTATTGTCACTCTCCCAGATTACTAGAGGCATGAACCGACTACCAAGCATAAATACTCCCTCTTGGAGTCACAAGCATCTACTTGGCCAATGCATCTACTAGCAACGGAGAGCATGCAAGATCACAAATAACATAGAAATGATAGATCAATAATCAACTTGACATAGTACTCAATATTCATTGGATCCCAACAAACACAACATGTAGCATTAAAATAAGATGATCTTGATCATGTTAGGCAGCTCACAAGATCTAAACATGGTGGCGCAAATAGGAGAATACAACCATCTAGCTACTGCTATGGACCAATAGTCCAAAGATGAACTACTCACACATCACTCCGGAGGCAGGCATGGTGATGAAGAAGGCCTCTGGTGATGATTCCCCTCTCCGGCAGGGTGTCAGGAAGAGCTTCAGAACCCTCCCGAATTAGGGTCGATGGTGGCGGCGGCTACAGAACTTTTCATGGATGGAGGTTCGGGCCTTTAGGGTTTTCCCGATGATGTGAATTTATAGGTAGAAGGGTGAGGTTGGTGGGTGCCTGCGGGGCCCACACCATGGGGCGGCGCGGCCAAAAGGGGGGGGGGGTTGCGCCACCACCAGGTGTGGCCGGCTCATTGCCCATCTTTGTCTCTCCTTCGGACTTCGTGAACGTGTCAGGAAAATAGGCACTTTGGCTTTTGTTTCGTCCAATTCTGAGAATATTTCCTTCAGTAATAATCTAGAATAGAAAAACAGCAGAAAATAGGAACTGGCATTGTGGCATCTTGTTAATAGGTTAGTTCTAGAAAATGCATAAAAATGCCACGAAGTGTAAACAAAACATAAAGCAATTGGTGTAAAACAAGCATGAGGCATCAAAAATTATAGATACGTTTGCAACGTATCACATACCTCAGCACATATTGCTGATAATCCCCAAGTGCAGGGTATCGGTGTAGCACCTCTCAATCTAGAAGTATTGGGTATCGAACCACAAGAGCAAGAAGGTAAAGCAATATATTCTCTAAAACTAGAGTGCCACAATTCTCGTTATCTATTCACTGCATAAAATAAAGAAACAAGTGAGATTGATTTGAGGATTGCAAGCAACAAAGTAATAAAGCAAGGAAAATAAGAGATGCCCCAAGCCCCCAATCCTCAACAATGGATAGGACATGATTAAGGTTGTGCTCTTGTGGTAAAAATGGACCCTAGGTTTATGGGTTCTCTTGATATCCTCTCTCCCTCTCTTTCTCCCTCATCAGGTGTAATCATTGATAAACAAGTGCACAATTGGCATGCTATTATGGTAACCTTCATATGGGTACCATTTCCGAAGACATGGAGTTGAGAATGATGTACCTTAAAGGGTGCTTTGTCATCTAGCATCCATTCTTGTCACTTGGCCCCAAGTACATGTTCCCCTTAGCCCCTAGATGTGTAGATACAAAAGGATGCAGGTTTAGCTATTGTTGTCACTTAGATGTTCCATTTCTCTTACTCAGATACATCTAGAAGCACCACACACATCTACATACATCATACTTCTTTATAAAAAACACAAACAAAAACATCCATGCAAAGTACCATTATTTGTGCGCAAGGTTAATGCATCTCTCTTATCTACCTACACAAAGTGTTGTCAACACCTTGTGACATGGGCAAACAAGGCATTATAAAAACAGTCTTAACTAGAGCTAAATACATCATGATGTGGTTCCAAAGTATGACAAGCTATAAAGGTTCCAACACAATGGTAAATGCATAACAAGATTCTTCTCATACCACAATATTCAAAGGAGTTACATCGGTGTCCATAATCATGTAGGGCAAATCATATGAATTTAAATAATCAAGTACATGGAGAGAGATTGATACAACATACTACCACAAACCCCAAGTCTAGGGGTGGACTACTCCCGTCTCATGGTGGAGAGCGCTGAGGATGTGTTGGTGAACGAGGAGAGGCAGCCGGAGGCGATTCTAGCGGCGGTTCCCCCTCTAATCTTCTTTCGGTGGCAGCATGTAGCCCCTCTATTTATGTGTTTTCGATCTCCACCTTTGTTTGTCATGAAAATAAATAACCCAAAGGCATATATAGATGGTTTTATCTCAAAACAAAGAGAACGGCAGTGGAATCGATGATATCCAAGGTTGAGGCTCTAGATCAATGGTATCACACGGTCCACCTTGTTAGGCCTTCCATTTTCAGCTCATTGAGCCCTCAGGTCATACTTTATCTCATTGGATGCATATACAAATTGTATAACCAGACCGTTTGACCTTGCTCCATTTCGAGTCCCTTAGCTCCCTGAAAGTTAAAAACACCAACAGAAGGTTTTTCTGCTAGAAAACGTTAGAACCGAAATAAAGGGGACTTTGTGGAAAATCCCAGAAATCAATATAAAACATGTGGGAAACATCATATATCATGTTAATATCAAGAAATATGACCTAATAATCTAAAAACATCATGGATGCATTTTACATGCATCAGTTGCGCCTGATGAAGATGCTCATGATGCGCCTAATGAAGATGCCACAGCCGCGACAACTTCCATCGCTCGTGGTCCAGGGCTGACGCCTGATCCTATGGACATTCCACCGATGGCTATGGCCGATTCGATGATGACTACACTGGCGGACATCGTAAAGCGTGACACTAGATGATAGCCTATCATGGTATTCACTACAGATGCCAAGAGGGGTGGCTTATTGGAGGGAAAAAGCATTGGCGACAATAGCATCCGGAGGTTGGATTAGGCACAAGCACACAGTGATGTACCCAAGTTCGGGGCCCTCACGGTGGAGGTCAGACTGCTACTCCTCCATGTGTGGACTATATGAGGAAACTTCTGTGGAGCTACAATGGTGCTCCTCAAGCTGTATGGCCTCATGACGCTAGCTCTAAGTCTAAGGGAGAAGAGAGCTCCCATCTCAGTGTGTCCCATATGTGAGGGCTCCCAGCCTCTTATACAAGTGAGTCCAGGGAGAAAGAGATGCGAGGAAACTAAGGACAACCCCTTGGTGTCATCTAGAGCGCCACTATTCATCAATAGTGGCAGCCTATGACATAGGTCAACTTGTACCATCTTGTACTGTAGCCATGTGGGCTTGTCCTTTCTTTGTCTGTATCTGCTTGTCTCTGAAATATCCTTGTGAAAATATTTGGGGGCTAGGACTATCGAGCAGCCGGCCAACCACTTGGAGGCTACAGCCAGCCAAGCCGCCGGAGCAGCTGGCCAAACACTTGAAGGTTGCAGCCGGCAAAGCCACTTGAAGTAGCCGACCAAGCATCTGGAGGCTGTAGCCATCCAAGCCACCTAGAGCGGCCGACCAAACATCTAGAGGCTACAACCAGCTATCCAAGCCACCAGGAGCAGCCTCCAGCCATCTCGAGGCTGTAGCCGGCTAAGCCACATGTAGCAGCCGGCCAGCCATCTTGAAGTAGCAGCCAGCCAAGCCACATGGAGTAGTCGGCCAACCATCTGGAGGTTGTAGACAGCCAAGGCTGGGGGAAGTCAAGGTTGCGCTTTTGTCGATGATGATGCTGTCGTTTTCGGGTACTTTGGGGGGTACCGTGGGTAATCCCCATGGCATAGCCCGACGGGGGTGCCATCGCATCGCTGCTGCCAGCCACCATCGCTTGGAACCTTCAACATGCATGACCGTTGGTGGGGGGACCAAACCGAGCACTCTAGATGGCCATGGATGGAGGCGGCGACTCGAGGCCACTGATTACGCCGTGCTCCACTAATGACCTCGCAACCATCATGGCCGCGGCTTCTCGCAAAGGGCGACGCACGACGGATGATTGACATATGACACGATGGCAGTGTCGACCCGCATATCCGCGTTCCACACCCCGGCCACCTCGTACTCCCAGATGGCCCGCACGGTCGCATGCACACACTAAAGAGAATCCAACATTGGACAACTTCTCAGGGGCGGTGGGGGAGGAGGAGGCAACAAATCCATCGGCGGTTCCGCCTGATGGGACGTGGAGAGACAAAGGAGAGTGAAAGGGCGATGGCTGGAGTGGGGGAGTAGGGACTGGAAGTCGATAAGCGTCTCATGCCCTTCTCCATGCATAAAAAGGAGAGCATCGATTTGTGTATGCTTGCGCTCCACTGGGCCAGGCGACAAATCCATCGGTGGTTCCGCCTGATGGGACGTGGAGAGAAGAAGGAGAGTGAAAGAAGAGTGTGAAAGGGGCGGTGGTTGGAGTGGGGGAGTGGGGACTGAAAGTCAATAGAGCGTCACCTGCCCCTCTCCACGTGTAAAAAGGAGAGCAACAGTTTATGTATGATTGCAGCTATAAGCCTTTTCCTACTAGTGGAAACGGTCGATTCGCATCTTTCTAGCAGACCTGGCCAGAAAGTGCTTTGTGAATCGTGCTGGCCTAGCCCAGAGGCTAATGCAGGCTATCAAACTTGAGACACTTGCACCTAGGGGGCCTGGTCTAGACTTTTGCGGGCTACCAAAGGCGCCGCTAAGAAAGTCTAGGCTTATAAATGCATGGTCGAGTACCCGTTCAGCCCAACAAACCCACTAGCCTCGTTATGTCCAGCTACTCCATCATTGGCGCACCTGGTTGGAGCGTACATGGCGCCACCACACCTAGGCGTTGGTGTTTGGCCACCCCAATTCTGAGTTTCCTTTTTTTCCTCTAAGCTTTTTCCTTTCTACTTTTTTCAAACTTTGAATTTTTTATAAATCGACATTTCGAGATCTGAACACATTTGTAGGGTCAATGTTTTTTTCAAATTTGAATTTTTTTAAAACTGGAATTTGTTATAATTAGAAACAAAAACAATTGGGAAACAACTTAAAATCAGAACAAATTTCATATCGAATAAATTTTAAATCAGAACAAATTTCAAAATCGGAACATTTCTAAAATCGAACGAATTTAAAAATCTAACAAAAAAAGTAAAACTGAAGAAATTTGAAAATCTGAACAATTTTTTTCAAAATCTGAACGTTTTTTTGAATCAGCACAAAATTCGAAATCGTAAAAAATGCTGCAAAAGAAAAACCAAAAAAGAAAAAAAGAAAAACGGAGAAATAAATGGAAAATGGGCCGACAAGCCAGCCCATACCGCGCTCCATCTTCCTCTTCCTCTACTCGCTCCCATCCCACCATGCTCTTTCCTCGCAAGCTTCTCCCATGGCCGCGCCCCAGATGGTCACGAGGCCAGGATCTAGCCCGCCGCCTCTTCCGTGTCTCCTACCTGTCCGAACCGGACGACGACGATCCCCCGTTCACGCGAATCCCCAGCAATCCGCCTCGAGCTTCGGCGCCGCCACAGCCGCCGAAGCCCAAGGCCCAGACCACCAAGATCGTCCCCGACGAGCCGGCGCGCTCCGACCTGCCATTCGACTTCCGGTACTCCTACTCGGAGACTGACCCGTCCTGGAGGCCCATCGGGTTCCGCGAGCCTACCCGGTTTTCGCCCTTCGGCCCCGGCCGCCTTGACCGGCCCTGGGACGGCGTCGCCGCCGCCGCCGAGCGCGTCGACGGGGAAATCGGGAGCGGTGATGCCCGTGAGAGTACTAGGGATGAGGTGCTTGGCGAAGCGCTGTCGGAGGCAGAGGTGGCGGAGCTCGTGGAGAGGTACCGACACAGTGACTGCTCCCGGCAGATCAATTTGGGTAAGTTTGTGCTACTTCAGCGTCCAAATGGCGATTCTTTCTCATGATTACAGTTCTCCAAGCTTTTGCTTTATAACTCCTTATCTATTTTACACCTTTTGTGAGATTGACGAGGGAATGATAACAAGTATAATGTATATCATTGAATTGTGCCAAATTCTTGAGAAAAGGGACAAATTTAGATCAGTGAATTTATAGTAGTGTAGTACATATGAAGTGGCATTGTGCAATTTCTATGAGCTGTTATATATGAATGTTTGATCAATCGTTTAGCTCAGGAAAAGTTACGTTTATCTTTAAAGCCAGTCCCTTGTTCCAGCTATGAGCTATCAATATGATGTTTTATGTTCTCAGGGAAAGGTGGTGTAACACATAATATGCTCGATGACATCCATAACCACTGGAGACGTGCAGAAGCTGTTAGAATCAAATGTCTTGGGGTGGCAACTCTGGACATGGATAATATATGCTTCCATCTTGAGGTCATAATGTTTTACCACATGCTTGATAAAATTGGGATTTACATGCTTGAGAAAATCGGGAATTGTGCTCTCCTCTTCTGTTCTATTTGATTCTGAATCAAGTTCTGATGTGAGTGCACCATTTTGTAGGATAAAACAGGCGGGAAAATCATATACCGTAGCATAAATATCCTTATCCTATATCGTGGTCGGAACTATGATCCTAAACAACGGCCTGTCATACCATTGATGTTGTGGAAGCCATTGGCTCCTATTTATCCTAGAGTTGTCCAAAATGTTGCTCAAGGGTTGACTTTTGAGGAAACCAAAGAAATGAGAAATAGAGGACTGAATTCGCCACCACTTATGAAATTGAGTAAGTTGAAAATTTTCTACTCCCTCCGACCGAAATTACCTTTCACAAATACGGATGTATCTAGACACATTTTAATGCTAGATACATCCGTATTTGTGAAAGGTAATATGGGTCGGAGGGAGTAGCAAGAGCATTCTGAATCATATAAGCTTATACTGCCACCCCACTGTGTTGCCAGTGTATCATTTTTTCGTTGTTGTGATGTTTCTATCTTGTGCAGCTAGGAATGGTGTTTATGTTAATGTTGTTGATAGAGTGAGAGAGGCCTTTAAGACTTCCGAAGTTGTGAGACTGGATTGCTCTCACACTGGCACTAGTGATTGCAAGAAAATTGGTGTAAAGCTGAGGGTATGTTGTTTATGTTCTTATGTGTTATGATGATTTGATCGCATTAGGTCCTGCATTCATATAAGAGAACAATGAAACCTGAAAAGAAAACTTCAACGAAACGACTGTACTGGTAATTAAGCTTGGAATTGAGTTATAGCGCAACCTCCTTCAGTTTGCACTTGCTCATCATGGATGCAGCTAAAGTCTATTATGCCTTAGAACTTTATTGCAAAAGATATTTCGTTTGCAACACATCAATCAAAACAGTGGGAGAAGTTACGATAGGAGCCAGATACTCCTTTATCTCTCTTGCAAACATATCAGTGTAGGTCTTAATGTTTATTTAACTTTGGTCTTCTTTCTTTGATTCCATAGGATTTGGTTCCGTGTGTTCCTATACTGTTTAAAGATGAGCAAATTATCCTCTGGAGAGGGAACCTGGATCAAGAGGACTCTATTTCAGCTAATTCTGTTTCTCAACCACAGTGAGGCCAAGTGTATGTAATCTGTAACCCTAATCATTAAAGCTGCTAGCTGAAGCAGGCCTGCTGCTTCAATAACTTTTATCTGTTCCATGAGGTTTGACCGCTGAAGAATACCCAGAACTGCAGCGTTCAACAAATGATCTAATTGCTCATCTGCATATCTAGTTGCTGTTTGAAGTAATTCGCCTCGACGGCGGACCACCCGACAGGAAAGTGATGCTCTTTTGGGGGGAAGATCAAGATGTCTAAGATATGCAGAAGCAATGTCCTTGCTTGGAAGCCATTCCTGTGGTACGGTCAGTGGTTCCATCTGAGTGATTCAGACTGGTCTCAACTTCAGTCTTGCGTCTTCTGGGCTTTTTCCTCCACTGTTTTCAAAGTGACGGCTTGCTCTTATTGCTTCAGTTGTCCGGTTCTGTACAAACTGAATACTACACATCCATGACTTTTGATCGACAGCAGATGACCTGAGCCTCAAGCCCAGCAGATGATCTGAGCCTCAAGCTTTCTATTAATGTTGTACACACATTCAGTGGATTATGAATTAATGTTGAGATATATTTCGGGCTATTATGAATATATGAGTAGACATGCTTATATCATCCAGGCTCGCGCACGTCCGCATCCACTTGCATCTTGATTCTCAGCCGCTGGCTCACTCTGCATTTTCTGGCATGTGGACAAGAGAAGACTGGATATCCTAAGAACATGCCACCAAAAAAAAACATATACATCGCGAAAAAACTTCGCGTGGAGGGACTGAAGAGCGTAGGAAATTTCCCTCCAGTATAACAAATTTCTTCTCTTTACATACACCACAATATTTGCATCCAATCCAGCGAGAACAGTGTGCACTCAACATCAACCTAAATATACATAAATTTCAATTTTCTTTCCATCTAACTAAACTCTTGATCCTTTTAATCCCAAGAATGAAGAATTTCTATACCAATTCATCCTCCGTATATCTTAGAATCGGATGTCAGTCAGAACCAGTGATCGCTGTATGTTAATTACGAGCTGCCATTACCGGTCGTGGCCTCGCCGGTGTCCTCCCTCCAGGCAGCGTCCGTTTCGTCCCATGAGCGCGGGCGGATGCCGGTGCGGAGGAAGATGACCATCTCCAGCGCCTCGAACACCCTGCTCCTGTCCAGCACCCCGTTCCACATGCCGCTAACGATGCAGTAGTTGGTGCTGTAGGGCTGCCGGTGGTGCGCGGCGTGCTGCGCGCGCGACACAAGCACGCCGGCGGCCTGCAGCGCCTCGACGCCGGGCGGCAGCCGCCGGCGCTTCTCGTGAGCCCACGAGTGGAACTGCTGGCTCAGCACCACGCACGCCGCGAAGGTGCCGGCGAAGGCGTGCGCTGCGGCGGGCGCGTGGGCGGCCGTCACCGCGGCGTCCACGGCGGGGAGCGCGAACGCGATGGCGCGCGCCAGCGCGTGCAGGTTGTTGCAGGTCTCCCGGCGCGTGATGGTGGAGGGGTGGCGGTGGTGGCCCTGGAAGGCGGCGATCTGCGCGCCGACGAGCGGCGTGGAGGCGTCGCCGTAATTGTCGACGAGCCAGTGGTAGACGCCAGTGGCGAGGTCGGCGAGGGAGTAGGCGGCCAGCGCGGCGGCGATCGGCTCGACGTAGGAGCCGGAGTCGGCGGCAAGGGAGGCGGACGCGGACATGGAGGAGAGGACGGCGGCCGAGCCGGCCAGCGTCCACGCGCGCTGCGGCCACGTCGACCGCAGCTCCTCCGGGTCGGCGCGGGACGGTGGCGCGGATATGGCCGGCGTCGTCGGCGTGGCTGCCTGGCACGGCGGTGGCGCCCGGCGGAGCGGCGGGAGGCTGCAGCGGGGGGTCATTGCGTACATGGTGCAACAATGGGACAAGGCTAATTCCTTGTAAACAAAAAATTGGACAATGCTGCTAGCTAGCTTTATATTACGAGAGAAAGCGCGCGCACATGAACATGATAACAGGTGGTGAGTCAACAATGGCGATTTAGTGGACAGCAATTCAATGGAGCTCTCTTCCTCTCCCCTCATCTCATCTCACTGTCTCTCAAATCGCTTTCTCTGTTAGAAAGTGCAGGGGTATGGTTGTTTACTTGCATCATGTACTCATGTATGTGGTGTGATGAAGAACTACGTGGGGAGAGGGAAGGCACAAGGAAGAGCACGGCTACTCGGCAACCCAAGCCGTGGTGTTTAAATGTCTCAAATGAAGGTACGGGTGCAACATTGCATTCACCTTTCTTTTTTTGTGAAGATTCGGTGCACATGGGCACGAGAAATCCCATTTTTTGAAAAAATAAATAAATAATCATACTTTTGAGCTTTGGAAAAATTTGATAAAATATCTGCATGTAGCCAACTATTTATCCCACATACGTGTAAAAAATCATGTTCAAATACTTTATAGTTTTGAGCTACACAAATGACAAACATCTAGATCTGAGTATGTATATTTTCAATTCCACAAATTTTATTAGATTTTTTTATTTTTGAGTAACCCACAATATACAGAATTTTGTAATAAAAATTTGTGTGCTTGTAAGTTACATCATTGACTATGTACAAATTTATTTTCATATTTTTTAAAACTAAAACCTATGAGTTTTATTTTTAAAAAAATTAAAGTGTTCACTAGAGCTCGGGAGCCAAAAACACTTCCCGTCTATCTTCGTGTTGTCTAATGTCAAGTTGTCTTTCTTTCTACCTTTTTTTCTTAAGCTTCTATATTGTACCGTCTTTTTTAAAAAAACTTGGCAAAAGGGTTGCCATTAGAGAAAAATTTATGTGCGGATGTCGCATGCTACTCAACTCCGTGCGGCGGTCCATTCTCATGTGATTTTTCCCTATAAGAAAGAGTAGTTAATCTGCCACCTTAAGATTGTATCATCATATTAATTGCTAAATTTAAAAATTTAAAATAATTTATCTCATGAAAATTTAATCTGATTAGTGATTCATTTTCACCGCTGAGTTCGCCTCGACGAGGGCTTTAAAACTAGACCTCTTTTTATTATGTTTGATAATTTTTTTTGTAATGCCCATGAAATTGAATTCTCTGTGAAGATGCGGAGTACCAACGGCTAGATGGTAAGACCCCGTGCACCTTAACTATAGCGTCACAGTGACAACCTTGATCGAATGTGTAGGATAGGTGGGAGGTGGTGACGATCAGCAAGTACACGCAAGTGGATCTTTCACTGTCTCATACGGTCACACACCCTCTTACTTAGTCCTTCTGATCCCCTTTCCAGCTCCTCTCCGACGAAGCCCAAATCAGGTCGAGTGATGTACTTTTGGGGGTGAAGAACAAAACAATTTCTAAGATATGCAGCAGCTATTTCCTTGCTTGGAAGTGATTGATGTGGTAATACACAGTGGTTCTTCCATCTGCTGGATTTAGACAGGTCTCAGCTTCAGTTTTGCGTCTTCTGGGCTTTATCCTCCGCTGTTTTAATTGACAGCTTGCTCTTATTTCTTCAGCTGTCCTGTCTGGAACTGGAGTCAATGCAAGACACTGGGTCTGTACAAACTAAGTGCTAGATATGCATCCGTGTGTTCTGAACCGACAACAGATGATCTAAGCCTCAAGCTTTTTATTGATGTTGCAGACACATTGAATTGACGATGAATTAGATTTCAGATATGTTCGGACTATTATAAATAGCATCCAAGCACTTTTTAGCACTTGGGTTACAAATATATGGGTAGGCTTTTTTTTTGTAATAATGTTGCAAATAGTGGATCATCTCAGCCGCTGGCTCACTTTGCATTTTCTGGCATGTGGACAAGTAAACGCTGAATATGCTAAGAACATGTTACGAGAACAAAAACATATCCACCCCAAGAAATTGTGGGAAAAAATTCTCGTGGAGAGATTGAAAACAGTGGACAAACTGATTGAAAACATAGAAAACATCAAATTTCCATTATAACAAATTTATTCACTTCACATACACCACAAGATTTGCATCCAATGCTATAAGAACAGCGTCCGTTCAACATCAACCAAGGTCTACATAAAAATTTGAATTTGTTTCCATCTAACTAAACTTTGTTACTTGCATCCGTTTTATTCTCAAGGACATCCTTCTGTATATCTTAGGACCGTACTTATGTACTACTCCCTCTAATTGAATTGTACTAAGTTAGCATAAAATCATTGGCACTTATTTTTTGATCAGAGGGAGTAGTACATACCATCGCTTCGAACCAATAGTTACTTTTTTTTATGAAAAATATATTCTTAAACCACCTAGGGACGACTATACGATTATGAGCCAAAGGCGATCACCGTCCTTGTCCCTTGATCACCATAATCGGCCAAAGCTTATCGTAGAAGAGCTTGTTGCAGTAGACAAACAAAAACTCATAGTTCTAAGACACTTAAGAGCCAGCACACTAGAGCACCAACCATCTACAAAGATTTGTAAATTGTAAGAGACAAACTTACAATCACAACAACAAACAACATCAACGAACAAGACAATCGACTGGATACGAGGTGATTCGCCGGATGCACAATTTGACCTGCTCCGAAGCGTGTCAAGGGCGGGAATACCTTATCCTGACTTAATGTAGCCGCCGCGTTCGATCACTATAGGTTAATTACGAGCTGTCATTACCGGCGGTGGCTGCTATGGCCTCGCCGGTGTCCTCCCTCCAGGCGGCGTCCGTTTCGTCCCATGAGCGCGGGCGGACGCCGGTCCGGAGGAAGATGACCTTCTCCATCGCCTCGAACACCCTGTGCCTGTCCAGCAGCCCGTTCCACATGCCGCTGACAATGCAGTAGTTGGTGCTGTAGGGCCGGCGGTGGTGCGCGGCGTGCTGCGAGCGTGACACGAGCACGCCGGCGGCCTGCAGCGCCTCGACGCCGGGCGGCAGCAGCCGGCGCTTCTCGTGCGCCCACGAGTGGAACTGCTGGCTCAGCACCAGGCACGCCGCGAAGGTGCCGACAAAGGCGTGCGCGGCGGCGGGCGCGTGGGCGGCCGTCACCGCGGCCTCCACGACGGGGAGCGCGAACGCGATGGCACGGGCCAGCGCGTGCAGGTTGTTGCAGGGCTCCCGGCGCGTGATGGTGGTGGGGTGGCGGTGGTGGCCCTGGAAGGCGGCGATCTGCGGGCCGACGAGGGGCGTGGAGGCGTCGCCGTAGTTGTCAATGAGCCAGTGGCAGACCCCCGTGGTGAGGTCGGCGAGGGAATAGGCGGCGAACGCGGCGGCGATCGGCTTGGCGTAGGAGCCGGAGTCGGCCGCGAGGGAGGCGGACACGATCAGGGAGGAGAGGATGGCGGCCGAGCCGGCCAGCGTCCACGCGCGCTGCGGCCACGTCTACCGCAGCTCGTCCGGCGTTGGCGTGGCTGTCCGGCACGGCGCTGCCGCCCGGCGGAGCGGTGGGACGTTGCAGCGAGGGGTCAGTGTGCAGATGGTGCAACAAGGGAGGAAGGCTAATTCCTTGTGAACAAAAAATTGGGCAATGCTGCTTGCTAGCTTGTGCAATGCTGCTAGCTTTATAGTGGAAACACACTATATTTTGCGTGTTGCATAAGCCAGCCTGTTTTATCATGTCCACGACTCGCCTTCCGGCCAGGCGTTCCACGTCTTCCTCCTCTCTCGTGGCTGGGTAATAGAGGAAGCAAAGGAAGGCAGATAAATCAAGGGTTAATTGGATCTATGCCATTGTAACTTTCACACTTTGGAAAAATGCCATTACAAAAACTCAACTTGCAACTATGCCACTCTAACTTTTCAATACCTCTACCTATGCCATTATGATCATTACCCAGCAATATACTTACATTATACTGCATATACATACACCTGTACGCATGTGTGGACGCGTGAAAGAAAAAACAAACTGAAGTGCTCTCCCTAAAAAAAAAGAAACTGAAGCGCTGAGATCGTTGACTCGTACCCGTGCCCGACTCGACTCAGAACTCACCCCGCTCAGAATCGCCCCGCTCAGAACTCGCGGCCCGGACGAACCCTAGCAGCGGCGGCCGAAGAAGGAGCTGGCGACACTGTGTCCGCCGGCGCCCGTGGCTGGAGGCGACCGCGCTGGGGGCGACGCGACCCTCTCTCTGGACGCATCGGCTGGAGGCCACCTCTCTCTGGATGCATCGGCTGGAGGCGACCGCGGCGGGAAGCGACTACGGAAATGCTGCTGAAATTTTCTGTACATGGTTCTACTAGTTGCTGGACAGACCTTAATATGTCTGTTTTGGGGTCCATTTGCGCCCAGAATTGGCTCATATTTAAACAGTAGACTCATGTTGATGTATTTGATTTTCTGTATTTTTTTTAGATTTTTTTGAGAAGTTTAAATTTCGGCCAAAATTTGACTAGTTTAATGTAAAATATTTATTTAAGGGTCCAAATCTGCCCAGAATTGGCTCATATTTGAATAGTAGACTCATATTGGTGTTTTTGATTTTATAATTTTTTTTAGATTTTTCTGGGAAGTTAAATTTTTTGACCAAAATTTGAATTTTTTGAATTTTTTGATGCCAGATTGACCAGAAACTGCTGCCAAAAGTTTGATTCAGGGTTAGTATGGTAATTAGAGCAGTTCACACAGAAATACATGTATTTTTGGAATAGTTATGTCCTTAAATAATCACAATGGCATAAGTAGAGGTATTGAGAAGTTGTAGTGGCATTTCTCCAAGTTAGATTTTTGTAATGGCATTTTTCCAATGTGTGAAAGTTGCAATGGCATAGATCCAATTAACTCATAAATCAATGGGAGAGGAGTCGAGAGATGCAGTCTCAATATTGTTATAAAACGTGATAGGCAATAACAAAGAATAAGAAGAAATTACACCATAAAGACACAAAATTTTAACGTAAAAAACCTTCTCAAACAAAAAGGTAAAATCCACGGCACCAAAATCAACCCCTCCGACACTGATGATGCCAACGCCGTCGCTGACGAATTCCCATCAAGCTTGATCAACATCGACGTGGGGTGAGGGTGGCGGACGAAAAAACGATAAATAATCTTCCTCCCTCCACTGGGGCAGTGCAGGATCAATCAGAAATTAGCTTTAGCGATTTTGCTTTGAATCTTTTATCAGATCATCGCTCGAGCCTATCCTCACCACAAGTCGCCTCTCGCGCGAAGCTCACAGCTTTCAGCAACCTAATTGATGCATGATTAAAATTGTTTGATTCAGTCACGACACGATCTTGTATTGACCTCGTGCCTGCACATGTGGCTAATTTCATTACTAGTTGAAACCTCTGCCACGATATTGTATTAACATCGTGCCTGCACTGCCCATGTGGCTAATTTCATTAGTTGTAAGCAATCGCATGGCGATCCCCGTCGCTTTGTTGCACACGAATCATCAAGTCACACGATTACGGCAGTACAAGGTCCTCACAACTCACTGGAGTTGATGTCTGCATTAGTTGATCAAATAACTCTACCGCCTTGTCCACGCGGTATTATTGATCGACGACGACGCGCGTAACCCCAATCGGCAGAAGCACGTCGTAGCAGTGTAGCACTGTATCAGCTGTTGAAATATTGAGCCTTTTAGTATGTGCCTATACTAGATTTCAGAAATTTCTGAAAATCTCAAAGCCTATATGTGTAAGCCTATGTGATATGCAGCCTAAGTTTTTGGCTGCACAAAGACAAGAGGTGGGAGCTAAGTTTAATTTAGTCCAATATGGAAAGTTGGGAGAGATGTAGAATAACATATAAGGTGGGGTGTTGCACCACTTGGTAAGTGAGTGAGAAGAGAAGTGCCACACGCGTGCTCCTCCTCCTCCTCGCTCGTCTCGACACGTCACAACGCGACGTGCGCGCCGCGGTTTGCAGAATTGAGCCTCGGAGCTGAGCTTATCTTTTGCTCCCAGATTAGGTTTTTGGGAAGCGCTCTGCGCGACTGCTCGAGTTCTTCACCACGGGTCGTCTTCCATCCAAGTCGGGCGGTGCTGCCTACCGCTGTCTATTTTGACCGGTCTTCTTAAACATTGTTAATACTGCTGCGACTACATCTGCAAGCGAACGGCACATGCGGTGTACTGCTATTTGTCTGTTCATCATGTTCTGCGAGTACATGTTTAGCTGCTGCTTGTTTTCGTTCATCTTGTTGTTTAGTACATCTAGTATGTTCGAGTTACATGTGGTAGTAGCTGGTATTGCCATGTTTAATATTCTAGAATTCATCATGGAAATTATGCCTAATTATCCAACATTCCAAAAACCTAATTGTAGGCAATTTCCTGAATTATCAATGGCTGGTTTTACCGATGCACTGAGGCCGGACAAGTTTACCGGTGTGCACTTTAAGAGGTGGCAGTACAAAGCTGAGCTTTAGCTGACCATGATGAAAGTGTTCCAGATTAGTAAAGGCAAACCTGAAGGAACTATAACTGATGAGGATCAGAAAAAGTTCGAGGAAGCCAATACTATCTTTGTGGGATGCATTTTGAGCATTCTTGCTGACCGTCTGTGTGATGTGTTTATGCACATAAAAGATGGGAAGGAGCTCTGGGACGTACTGGACGCCAAGTTTGGTGCTGCAGATGCTGGCAGTGAACTGTACATCATGGAGAGCTTTCATGATTATAAGATGACTAAGGACCTTCCTGTGGTTCAACAAGCTCATGAGATACAGTGCATTGCCAAAGAGCTCGAACTTCTTAAGTGTGCCTTACCCGACAAGTTTGTGGCGGGTTGCATTATTGCTAAGTTGCCCCCTTCATGGAGGAACTTCGCCACAGCTCTCAAACACAAGAGACAGGAGAAATCAATTGAAAATCTGATAGCGTCCCTTGATGTTGAGGAGAAGGCTCGTGCTAAGGACACTAATGAGAAAGGAGATGGTCACGCTACTGCTAACTTTGTGCAGAAAGGTAAACCCTGAGGCAAGAACAAACGGAACTTCAAGCCCTCTTTTAACAAGCCTGTAACGACTACAACCTTCAAGAAGAAGAAGCCGAATAGGGACAGGAGTGATCTGACTTGTTTCACTTGCGGAGAGCCTGACCACTTTTCCAAGGACTGCCCAGATCGCACAGACCGCAGAGGGAAAAAGGCCAAGAATGTCAATGTCATGACTGCTAGCAATACTGATGGGTATGGTAATTTATTTACTGTTCTTTCGGTATTTCAATCTTCCTCTTGGTGGATTGATACGGGTGCTAACGTTCATGTGTGTGCTGACATCTCTATGTTCACTTCTTACCAGGCCGCACGGTATTCCTCCGTCCTAATGGGC
Source organism: Dactylis glomerata (assembly GCA_007115705.1). Classification (NCBI taxonomy): domain Eukaryota; kingdom Viridiplantae; phylum Streptophyta; class Magnoliopsida; order Poales; family Poaceae; genus Dactylis; species Dactylis glomerata. The sequence goes on from QXEO01000553.1 coordinate 14,425,509, forward strand.
AATGGGTCACATGCCTCTGTTCGTGGTGTTGGCACGGTAGATCTGAAGTTCACTTCGGGGAAGATCATGCAGCTAAGGAACGTGCATCATATCCCTACTATGAACAAGAATCTTGTTAGCGGTTCCCTTCTTTGCAGAGATGGGTTTAAGGTTGTTTTAGAGTCAAATAAGGTAGTCGTTTCCAAGCATGGACAATTTATTGGAAAAGGCTATGAGTGCGGAGGATTATTCCGCTTTTCACATTCAGATTTCCATAACAAATCAGTGAACCATATTTGTGGCGGTGTTAATGATGATACCAGTGTTTGGCATTCTCGTTTATGTCACATTAATTTTGGTTTGATGTCTCGGTTATCTAGCATGAGTTTAATTCCGAAATTCACTATTTTCAAAGGTTCTAAGTGCCATAGTTGTGTGCAATTGAAGCAACCTTGTAAGCCTCATACGACGGCCGAGGAGAGAAACTTGGCACCTCTAGAACTCATACATTCTAATCTATGCGAGATGAATGGTGTGTTAACAAAAGGTAAAAAGTCATATTTCATGACATTGATTGATGATGCGACTAGATTTTGCTATGTTTACTTGTTGCGAACTAAAGATGAAGCTTTAGACTACTTTAAAATTTATAAGGCCAAAGTTGAAAATCAACTAGAGAGAAAGATCAAGCGTCTTAGGCCGGATCATGGTGGAGAGTATTTTTCTAAAATCTTTGATGAATTCTGTGAGGAACACGGTATTATTCATGAGAGGACGCCTCCCTACTCGCCCCAATCTAATGGGGTGGCCGAGAGAAAAAACCGCACGCTGTCTGACTTGGTGAATTCCATGCTCGACACTGCTGGTTTATCAAAGGCATGGTGGAGGGAGGCTTTATTGACTGCATGTCATGTCCTGAATAGAGTTCCTAACATGAATAAAGAGAAAACCCCTTATGAGAAGTGGGTTGGGAGAAAGCCATCACTTTCGTATTTGCGCACTTGGGGATGCTTGGCGAAGGTCAACATTCCCATCCCAAAGAAACGCAAACTCGGACCAAAGACTGTGGATTGCATCTTTCTAGGTTATTCTCAGCGGAGCATTGGTTATAGATTTTTAGTAGTTAAATCCGAGGTACATGATATGCATGTTGACACTATAATGGAATCTCGTGATGCAATTTTTTTTAGAATATGTTTCCTAGGAAAGATATGCATAGCACTGCTAGATTTTCTTCTGAGATAATTCCTAAATCTAGTACATCTGATGATTATTTTGAGCAACCACATGAGAATTTTTTTGAGGACGTTCATGAGAAGGATGACAATGAAGCTCCTACAAGGAGCAAGAGACAAAGGACTGCAAAGTCTTTTTGTGATAATTTCATTGTGTACCTTGTAGATGATACTCCCACATCCATTGCTGAGGCATATGCATCACCAGATGTAGATGATTGAAAAGAAGCTGTCCAAAATGAGATGGACTCGATTCTTTCTAATGGAACATGGGAATTATCAGAGCGCCCCCATGGTTGTAAGCCTGTGGGCTGCAAGTGGTGAAAGTGCAAACTTTGTTTCCCTCAGATTTTGTGTGTTAGATAACAACATTAGGGATATTAAGTGTGTGCTAAGCTGTGCAGTTTTGACAGATGAAGAAATGCCAGGCCGGATATTCCGGCCAGGGGTGGCCGGATAATCCGCCCCCTCGGGGAGTGGCCGAAAAACGGCTAAGGACCTGGCGCGGCGTCACCCAGTATAGGGGGCCGGATATTCCGGCCAGGGGCCGGATAATCCGCCCCCCCCGGAGTCGACCCCAAATTCGGCTAAGGACCAGACGCGGTGTCACCCAGTATAGGGGGGCGGATAATCCGGCCAGGGGCCGGATATTCCGGCCAGCCGGATAATCCGGTCCAACTTTGGCCGGATAATCCGCCCCTCCAAGTCAGCAACGGCTACATTTTGGGAGGGGGTATAAATACCCCTCCCCTTCTTCCACCTCAAGCTGCTCGAGCTGATGAAGAAGAACACCTTATTTTGAGCCACCAAATTCGCAAGATCTCCTCCCTCAACCCACCAAAGCTCTTGATCTTTGGAGAATCGAAGGAGAAGGCCTTGATCTACATCCTCACCGAAGCGATTTGATTTCCCCTCTCATTTGCTAGAGGGCCCTTTGGTCTTGGGTTCCCTTGTGTCCCTTGACCTTGTTTGTGTGATTGATATCTTGATACTTGTTGATTGAGATCTTTGTGGTGCTTGGGAGCCTCCAATTCAGTTGTGGAGTTGTGCCCCAAGTTTTGTAAAGGCCGGTTCCGCCTTGAGGAATCCCTTAGTGGAAAGTGAGCTAGGCCTTTGTGGCGGAAGCTTGCACCGGAGAATAGGGTGAGCCTTTGTGGCGTTGGTTAGGCCTTTGTGGCAACCACACCCCTCCAACGTAGACGTACTTCCCCTAAAAAGGAAGGAACTACGGGAATTACATCCGTGTCTCCGCGTGCTCCACTCTCGGTTACCTCTATCCTTTATTGCCTTTTTATATTGTATCTTGCTTAGCTTGCTTGTTGACATATAGGTAAATTCACCTTAGTTGCATATCTAGAGAATTTACCTTTTGTGTCAAGCCTAAATTGAAAAAGAATTAAAATTTGAGTAGCACCTATTCACCCCCCCCCCTCTAGGTGCCCATACGATCCGTTCAATTGGTATCAGAGCCTCGGCTCTTATTTCGGGCTTAACCGCCTAAGAGTATGGAAACTTCACCTAGTGAGGGCTCGGGTCAAGTTTCCATGGGTGAGTTCAAATCTTTGGAATCATCCATGGCTTCCATAACATCTCAAATAAGTGAGTTGCGTGAAATGATGGCGCAACTCATGCAAGCTAAAGCTGCTAATGCTTCTCCACCTCCGGAAAAACCCGCTACTCCACAAGTGGAGAATGTGGGGATAGATGAGGAGGGTGCCGACAAAAATGGCGATGCTAAGTCTTCCACCAAGGCCGACGGGAAAGGTGAATACCCGCATTGGTATTCACCCGACCCGCCGGTTCCTCATCCTCATATTAACCATAGAGGTGATCCGCCTAAGCTTGATGCATTAAACTTTGGTCAATGGCAATATCAAATGATCTCTCATATGCGCAGTTCTTGCATCGAGCTTTGGAGGATCGTTGAGGAAGGATTCAAGGCCGTGGATCCCCACAACATGACAAGAAGAGAGACGGTCGATAGCCAACTCAATGCTACCGCTCTTCACATGATTCAAGTCGCCGTGGGATCCAAGGACTTGCCTCACATCCAACACTTCTCCACCGCCAAAGAAGCTTGGCAAGGACTCTCCGACGTCTTTGTTGGCAACGAGAGCATGAAGAAAACAAGATATATTGCCTTCTCAAATCAAGCGGAGGGTTTCTTCATGATGGATGGTGAGGATCATCAAGAGATGTATAGAAGACTCAAGGCTATTGCTACCACCTTCAAGAACCTCGGTGCTCACCATATTGATGATGAGTGGATCAAGATGAAGTACATTCTTGCTCTCACTCCATATGAGCCCGCGGATGTGAAGAGTGTTCAAGGAAAGCACAACTTCAATGAGATGACCTCCAATCAAGTGATGCAAGAGATTCAAGCCTACAAGGTTTCCGCACAAAATGCGGAAGATGCCCGTGCCCCCGTGCCATAGGAATGCAAAGAAGCTCTAATCTTGCATTGAAAGCAAGTGTGGTTGATAAAGAGGTTCCTCTTCAAGCGAATATTGAAGCAAGACTAGAGATGTGTCCCGAGGACATAAGGCATGAGTACAATGAGCACATGGCCTTCTATGGAAAAACCTTTTGGGTTGATCCACACAAGGCTAAAGAAGACAATCAAAGAAGAAGCAAGTCAAGTGGCTATCAAAGGAATGACAACAATGGTCAAAGGGTGAGGACTTGCTACAATTGCAATGATAGATTTCACTTTGTTGCCGAGTGCCCTTATGAGAAGAGAGAAGACCATGGTGGAAAGCTCATCTTCAAAAGCAAGACCAAGTCACCATCCAAGAAGCCATTTGTGAAGAAGGGTGGACCAAAGAAGAAACAACCGAAGTTTGTGTTCTTGACTCAAGAAGAGTACTCCGCAAGTGAGAGTGAAGAAGAAGAAACTACAACTAGTGAGATGGCCGCAATGGCAACCACCTCCACTTCCTCAACATCACTCTTTGAATCCCCCAATGAGGACTCTCTTGTCAAGAACGTCAAGTGCCTTATGGCCAAATCTTCCGAGGTATCACCCACATCTTTCTCTTCCTCTAAGACAAATGATGCTTCCTTGAATGATCTTGCTAGTCTTAGAGTAAAGGAAGAAATTGTTGCTTTTGATGATTATGTGTCTAGTGTAGATGGTGTTCATAAGATTCACTTTGAACGTCTATTGAGCCAATATGGTAAAACTCTTGAAAAACTAGATGAACAAATGAGGCTTGAAAGAGAATATGCTCAAGATATTGCCTCACTAACCGAGTCTCTTGAAGAAGAGCAAGAGGAACGAGCAACTCTTGAAGAGAAGCTCGATTCCATTGAGGAAGCTAATAATGAAGTGGTTTCCAAACTCACTAAAGAGCGTGATCATGCTCGTGCTAAAGTAAAAATGCTTAAAAAGGAAAAGGTTGAATTTGGTGTTGGTCATGATATACTTGTTAAGGATTTAGAAGATCTTGACAAGGCTCACAAGGCCTTGAAAAGTGAACACTCTATTCTTACCAAGTCACATGAACAACTTCAAATTCAATTGACTAAGAATAATGTGCCTAGTTCTTCTACTTCTACTTGTGATCATGCAAATGTTATTGAAGAAAATGCTAGGTTGAAAGATGAGCTTGCCAAGTCCTCCATTCCCATAGGTGAGAAAAACTTGAATGACCTTTTGAGTAAGCAAAAGGCATTTGGTGATAAAACGGGGATTGGCTATGTCTCAAAGAAGAAGAAGAAGAACAACAAGAAAAAGAAGGCCAAGCCCGCTCAAGCAAAGAAGGATCCTATTGTGAGTGGCAAAGCCACTCATGATGATCATGCGGGAATTGCTAACCCTCACTATGTTTTATTTCGTGATTATTATGGTGATGTTTATGCAAAATATGTTGGTCCACATGATGGCCTTGTTGCTTGGTCTATTTGGGTTCCAAAGACCCTTGTTGCTAACAAAAGAGGACCCATTGAAAAATGGGGACCTAAAACCAAGCAATGATCTCTTGTAGGACTATGCTTCCGGTGGATCAAAATGGGTGCTTGATAGTGGATGCACAAGTCATATGACCGGAAGCAAGGAGATTATGACGGAGATGAGGCCGAATGACAATCATATAACCGTCACTTATGGAGATATGTCACAATCCGAGATATTGGGTCTTGGCAAGGTGGTGGTCGCACCGGATATTTCCCTTGTGGACGTCATGCTTGTTGAGACCCTAGGTTATAATTTACTTTCAGTTCGTGCACTTGGTAAGATGGGCTTTGCCGTCTTCATTGATAATGATATTGTGGTACTCTTGTGGAGCAAGTCTCTAAAGGTCGCTTTCGTTGGACACATTGAAAATAACTTGTATGTGGTGGACTTTTCGGGGAAAACCACTACACGTGCAATGTGTTTATTTGGAAAGGCCGATGTGGGTTGGCTTTGGCATCGCCGTTTATCCCATGTCAATATGAGAACTTTGCAAAGCCTTCACAAGGGTGGCCACACATACTCGGACTAAAAGAGAATGTTTCTTTTGCCAAAGATCGTGTTTGCAGGGCTTGCGTTCTAGGAAAAATGCATGATTCTCCCCACCCAAGCAAGACTATCATTTCTTCCAAGAGGATCTTGGAGCTCCTTCATGTGGATCTCTTTGGTCCTCCCTCTCATGCAAGTCTTGGTGGGAAGAAATATTGTTTGGTGATTGTTGATGACTATTCAAGATATACTTGGGTCTACTTCTTCAAGCATAAGAGTGAGACTCAACAAACCGTCATCGACTTTGCCAAGGAAGTTGAACGTCAACATGGGCAAACTATTTTGGCAATTAGAAGTGACAATGGCTCGGAGTTCAAGAACTACACCTTAAATGGATTTCTCAGTGATGAGGGGATTCGTCATCAATATTCCGCTGCATATACTCCTCAACAAAATGGTGTAGCCGAAAGGAAGAACCGGACTCTTATGGATATGGCTAGGTCCATGTTGGCGGAGTTTAAGTCTCCATACAACTTTTGGGCCGAAGCTATCTCTACGGCTTGTCACTCTTCAAACCGGCTCTTCCTCCGCAAAGGCCTAAACAAGACTCCATATGAAATACTCACCGGGAGCAAGCCCAACATCTCCTACTACCGGGTTTTCGGGTGTAAGTGTTTCTTTAAAAGAAAAGGAGTTCGTTTAGGTAAATTTGATCCGAAAGCAATAGAAGGTATTTTTGTTGGTTATGGAGCCTTCATCTTCACAAGCTCAACAAGCCTCTCCCAAGGAAGCAACTAATGCACCAACCGAAGAACAAGACAATGACCTTCATGAAGAAGAAGGGGCACCACCATCCTCTCCGGTTATCTCAACCGCCCCCAATTTTTCACAAGACCAAGATCAACCTACTCATGAAGATATTGATGATCAAGGTCAAGTTGATGGTCAAGACGGGGACCAAAATGATCAAGATGATCAAGTGACTCCTCCAAGGTCTAATGAGGAGATCGAAGCCCGTCGCAAGAAAAGAGTTGAAAGGGACTTGGAACTTAAAGGTCATACCCTTGAGAGGGTTATTGGAGATTTAAGAAGCAAAGTGTCAACCCGGCGTCAATTGGCACAATTTAGCTCTCATCATGCTTATATCTCCATGGTTGAACCCAAGAAAGTATTTGAAGCTCTTGAAGATCCGGATTGGTTGGATGCTATGCATGAAGAACTCAACAACTTCAAGCGCAATAATGTATGGGTGTTAGTAGAGAATCCAAAGGAGTGCCGGAATGTGATTGGCACAAAGTGGATTTTCAAGAACAAGCAAGATGAGCATGGAATTGTTGTAAGGAACAAGGCAAGATTGGTTGCTCAAGGTTTCTCTCAAGTTGAAGGCATTGACTTTGGAGAGACTTATGCTCCCGTGGCTCGTCTTGAGTCCATCCGTATCCTTCTTGCATATGCCACTCATCATAATTTTAAGTTGCAACAAATGGATGTTAAGAGTGCATTTCTTAATGGTCCATTGAAAGAGGAAGTGTATGTTAAGCAACCCCCGGGGTTTGAGGATCTCAACTTCCCGAACCATGTCTACAAACTCCATAAGGCACTCTATGGCCTTAAACAAGCCCCACGTGCGTGGTACGAGCACCTTAGGGAGTTGTTGTTAGACCGTGGGTTTGAAGTTGGGCAAATTGATCCCACTCTTTTTACTAAGAGGGTCAATGGGGAGCTTTTCGTATGCCAACTATATGTTGATGATATTATCTTTGGCTCTACTAACAAAGCTTTTAATGATGAATTTTCAAAGCTTATGATCGATAGGTTCAAGATGTCTATGATGGGCGAAATGAAGTTCTTTCTTGGTTTTGAAATCAAGCAATTGAAAGAAGGGACTTTTATTTATCAAGCCAAATATGTCCAAGACATGCTCAAGAGGTTCAAGATGAAGGAACTAAATGGGGCCGCCACACCAATGGCCACAAAATGTCATCTTGAGCTTGATCCCAATGGTAAAGATGTGGATCAAAAGGTATACCGTTCTATGATCGGTTCTTTGCTTTACCTTTGCGCATCTAGACCCGATATTGTGTTGAGTGTAGGTGTGTGTGCAAGGTATCAAGCCGCTCCTAAAGAAAGCCACCTTATGGCGGTTAAGAGAATCTTTCGATATTTGGTTCATACCCCAACTTATGGGCTTTGGTATCCCAAAGGCTCGGATTTCTCTCTTTGTGGCTTCACGGATTCGGATTGGGCCGGTGACAAGGATGATAGGAAATCAACCTCCGAGCTTGCCAATTTCTTGGTAGGTCTTTGGTGTGTTGGTCTTCTAAAAAGCAAAATTGTATATCTCTCTCCACCGCCGAAGCCGAATACATTGCCGCCGCAAGTGGATGCACTCAATTGTTATGGATGAGGCAAACTTTGAAGGAATACGGTGTCAATTGTGACAAAGTGCCTCTTTTATGTGACAATGAAAGTGCTATCAAGATCGCCTATAATCCGGTGCAACATTCAAGAACCAAGCATATTGAGATCCGGAATCATTTCATTAGAGATCATGTTGCCCGTGGTGATATTGAGCTTGCTTATGTGAGCACCAAGGATCAACTTGCCGATATATTCACGAAGCCTCTTGATGAAGCAAGATTTGGATATTTGAGGAATGAGCTAAATATCATCGATTCAAGGAGTGTGGCTTGAACATCTTGCAAATACACCTATATTTCAATGCATGTTTGGTTTAGGTGTGGGCATGGAAATAGGGGGAGTGCGGTCCTAATTAATTGGGCTATCCCTCCCCCCATAATGCCAATAGTAATCATATCATTCTCTTAATATCATTTTATGATATATGAGCTTCAATGACGAGTAGTGGTTATGGACTCAAGATACATCTTCGCGGTCCAATGCCATAACACTCAAACATGGTGGCTTCGGCCACCGACCTCTTCTTTTCGAAGAGTTGATTCATTGCATATCTTATTTGAGGTTTTGGTGTTCTCTCTCGATGTTATTTCTTATTTTTGATATGGGAAGGCACTTGCATTGGATTTTTAGTCAATTTGCTCTTGCAATGTTAAGTGCCGAGAACCACTCCATGATTGCTCTCTCACCTAAGCCCTCCTCACTCAAGACATCTATCTATGCACACGAGTTCAAATCTTTCATCAAAACAACATCTGTTTTTGAAAATTTCGAGCTGGCCAGTTTTTGGTTCCCAGGCCGGAATATCCGCCCCCCTGGGCGGAATATCCGGGGGGGCCGGATTATCCGCCCCCTCCTGGCCGGATAATCTGGCCCAAGTGGCACCTGGGTATATAAGGGGCAGGGTTGGGCTGCCCTAGGGCAGTCCCTTCCCCACCCCTTCCAGCAGTTCCCTGCCGCCGCCGCCGCCTTCCCGTCGCCGCCGCCGGAGCTCCGGCCACCCCCTTGGCCGGATTTCGTCGGAGGTTGCTCTCCTCTTCTTCTAGAAGGCATTCACCAAGCCGTTTTCGCAATGGATGCGGGTATTGTTCTATCTCTAGGATTTTTTTTTACCCTAGCATGTTCTTGGTGTTTTAGCCTTCTAGGTGTTGTTTTCCTCTCCTATGAACTATGTTGTATGATTGTCTTCCCCGATCTATCAAATTGAAGGTTGCAGCAACTGTTAGAAAAATTTCTTGAGGGGCCGGATTATCCGCCCCCTGGGCGGAATATTCGGGTGACTGGATTATCCGCCCCCTGGCCGGATAATCCGGCCTGGGAGTGCATTTTTTATATATTGCTGCTTTCACTTTGATACTTTGGTGAAGATTGTTGTTCATACTACATAATTCATTGATCCTTTCCGTAACTCGTGTGCATCCGCTTATCCCCATGCTATCCTTGCACCTCTCTTTTTCAGGTGGTTCGAGTGTGCCGAAGCGCAAGCGTCGGTTTATTCCGGATGAACACGGAGTCTTAGTTGATGAGGTTGTAATCCGTCAGCGCCAGAGGGAGGCTGCTAGAAAGGCTGAGAAGGAGAAAGCTGCCAAGGTTGCCAAAGCTCAAGCCCGTCGTCGCAAAGGCAAAGAGCCACGTCCTAACTACAAGAGCATGCCCGAGGCCGAGTACATTCTTGTGAGGCGCAACAATTGGTATGCCACAGCAAGAGATGAAGACATTGAGGACCGTGGTTTCTGGAATGAGGAGCAGTGGGGGATTTTTCGTGATGTTTATGAGCCATTCAAGAACCCTTGTCGTCCGATGCATCCTATTGATTTTGATCACCTTCGCAGCAAGTCTTATTTTGATGAAGCACTTTCTGTGGTTGAGAAGTTGGGTTTGATGGGGTTGGCCAACATTCAGTGCCACTATAATCCCGGTCTCATCAAGCAGTTCTATGCTACCCTGGTGATCCTGCCAAATGCTCAGAAATCTATGAAGTGGATGACCGGCGAGCATGAGTGTACATCAAACTTCACTACGTTTGCCTCTCTCTTGGGGTATGCGTATGATGGAGACACTCCAGTGGGTCGCCGTATTCACAACCCGGGGACCAAGCCTGACAAAGATAAGTTGTATGATCTCTATGACTCCATAGGTGTTGTGGGCTTCATCCATGGGCTGCATCCGCTTTATGATCAGCTGGTCCGCATTTTCAGGGAGAACATTGCTCCTAGTGGTGGCAACAATGATGCCATTCGCACCTCTCTTGTTGATCTACTTGCTTTTGCTCATGAGTGTGCCACGTCGACTGACCCTGCTGAGGACTTTACCCTTGATGTGATGGATTTCATCTTCTATGAGATCAAGGATGCTATTATTCAGAGGAACACTGTGCCATATGCTCCTTTCATCATGCTTCTCATTAAGCATGTCCTTGGAGACTATGATATTCATGATGACTGTGTGGAGCACAAGGTCAAGAAGATGTATATCAAGAGAAAGGCGACATCTGCTCCTTCAGCTGCATATCCTGACACTTTCATGGCTGATGCGAGGACTAGTGCTACTGCTCGTGATCAGAGGGCTGCTGCATCTGTTGTGTCTCGGGAGGTGAGGAAGCTCAGTTGGTTTGAGCGGAATGTTCTGTGCATGAAGGTAGAGATCCACCGTGAGAACTACCAGGCCTATGTCGAGAGGAAGAGCATCCAGGACACTCAGCAGCTTATCCTTCACCGTCTCAGTGGTGCTCAGACCGCCAATCCCACTCCTACTGCTCCTGTGGCCTATAATGCCTGGAACACCGATCGCTACAACTGGGTGGATATGCAGAAGCATCTCTTTGATGCTCCAGATGCTCCCACAGGAGGTGCTCGTGCAGAGGCTGAGGAGGACTTTGAGGCTGAGGAGGACTTTGATGAGGAGGATGAAGATGCTGGAGATGACGAGGGTGATGGCGGAGATTATGATGATGTGGACACCGGCGACTTTGATGACTTGGAGGATTGATTCCTCGGGACGTGTAGCAGTCGCTCTTCTCCCTTTTTGGTGTCTTGATGCCAAAGGGGGAGAAGTAGTTCTATTAGGAGTGTTTCGGGATTTGCATGGGTGGAAACACAAGCTTGTGCGCTTATCATTCTTTGGCGCTTGTGTTTCTTCTTATTTCGTTCGTCTTAAGTTGAACTTTGTGTGTGGTTGAACTTCGTGTCGTTTATGTGCTACCGTGTGGTGTATGAGACTATGTTATATGTTCTATATGCCATGTGGATCATTATGCGTTGTTCATTTTGCTACCGTGTGGTGTATGAGACTATGTTATATGTTCTATATGCCATGTGGATCATTATGCGTTGTTCATTTTTAGCTCATGGTTATTGGTGAAATGGCTATGAAATTATTGTCCGGTATATCATATTATCATATTCGGAATTCCATAATGATTGAGTTATCTATGCAAAGGTATGTCTCCTCTAAACTTGTTGGTGAAGATGCACACATCTAGGGGGAGCCTTTTATCTTGCTCAAATATTTGTTGTTTGAAATATTCGATCTTTCTTGCAAATCCTAGTGTTGTCATCTAACACCAAAAAGGGGGAGATTGAAAGTGCAAACTTTGTTTCCCTCAGATTTTGTGTGTTAGATAACAACATTAGGGATATTAAGTGTGTGCTAAGCTGTGCAGTTTTGACAGATGAAGAAATGCCAGGCCGGATATTCCGGCCAGGGGTGGCCGGATAATCCGCCCCCTCGGGGAGTGGCCGAAAAACGGCTAAGGACCTGGCGCGACGTCACCCAGTATAGGGGGCCGGATATTCCGGCCAGGGGCCGGATAATCCGCCCCCCCGGAGTCGACCCCAAATTCGGCTAAGGACCAGACGCGGCATCACCCAGTATAGGGGGGCGGATAATCCGGCCAGGGGCCGGATATTCCGGCCAGCCGGATAATCCGGTCCAACTTTGGCCGGATAATCCGCCCCTCCAAGTCAGCAACGGCTACATTTTGGGAGGGGGTATAAATACCCCTCCCCTTCTTCCACCTCAAGCTGCTCGAGCTGATGAAGAAGAACACCTTATTTTGAGCCACCAAATTCGCAAGATCTCCTCCCTCAACCCACCAAAGCTCTTGATCTTTGGAGAATCGAAGGAGAAGGCCTTGATCTACATCCTCACCGAAGCGATTTGATTTCCCCTCTCATTTGCTAGAGGGCCCTTTGGTCTTGGGTTCCCTTGTGTCCCTTGACCTTGTTTGTGTGATTGATATCTTGATACTTGTTGATTGAGATCTTTGTGGTGCTTGGGAGCCTCCAATTCAGTTGTGGAGTTGTGCCCCAAGTTTTGTAAAGGCCGGTTCCGCCTTGAGGAATCCCTTAGTGGAAAGTGAGCTAGGCCTTTGTGGCGGAAGCTTGCACCAGAGAATAGGGTGAGCCTTTGTGGCGTTGGTTAGGCCTTTGTGGCAACCACACCCCTCCAACGTAGACGTACTTCCCCTAAAAAGGAAGGAACTACGGGAATTACATCCGTGTCTCCGCGTGCTCCACTCTCAGTTACCTCTATCCTTTATTGCCTTTTTATATTGTATCTTGCTTAGCTTGCTTGTTGACATATAGGTAAATTCACCTTAGTTGCATATCTAGAGAATTTACCTTTTGTGTCAAGCCTAAATTGAAAAAGAATTAAAATTTGAGTAGCACCTATTCACCCCCCCCCTCTAGGTGCCCATACGATCCGTTCAATTGGTATCAGAGCCTCGGCTCTTATTTCGGGCTTAACCGCCTAAGAGTATGGAAACTTCACCTAGTGAGGGCTCGGGTCAAGTTTCCATGGGTGAGTTCAAATCTTTGGAATCATCCATGGCTTCCATGACATCTCAAATAAGTGAGTTGCGTGAAATGATGGCGCAACTCATGCAAGCTAAAGCTGCTAATGCTTCTCCACCTCCGGAAAAACCCGCTACTCCACAAGTGGAGAATGTGGGGATAGATGAGGAGGGTGCCGACAAAAATGGCGATGCTAAGTCTTCCACCAAGGCCGACGGGAAAGGTGAATACCCGCATTGGTATTCACCCGACCCGCCGGTTCCTCATCCTCATATTAACCATAGAGGTGATCCGCCTAAGCTTGATGCATTAAACTTTGGTCAATGGCAATATCAAATGATCTCTCATATGCGCAGTTCTTGCATCGAGCTTTGGAGGATCGTTGAGGAAGGATTCAAGGCCGTGGATCCCCACAACATGACAAGAAGAGAGACGGTCGATAGCCAACTCAATGCTACCGCTCTTCACATGATTCAAGTCGCCGTGGGATCCAAGGACTTGCCTCACATCCAACACTTCTCCACCGCCAAAGAAGCTTGGCAAGGACTCTCCGACGTCTTTGTTGGCAACGAGAGCATGAAGAAAACAAGATATATTGCCTTCTCAAATCAAGCGGAGGGTTTCTTCATGATGGATGGTGAGGATCATCAAGAGATGTATAGAAGACTCAAGGCTATTGCTACCACCTTCAAGAACCTCGGTGCTCACCATATTGATGATGAGTGGATCAAGATGAAGTACATTCTTGCTCTCACTCCATATGAGCCCGCGGATGTGAAGAGTGTTCAAGGAAAGCACAACTTCAATGAGATGACCTCCAATCAAGTGATGCAAGAGATTCAAGCCTACAAGGTTTCCGCACAAAATGCGGAAGATGCCCGTGCCCCGTGCCATAGGAATGCAAAGAAGCTCTAATCTTGCATTGAAAGCAAGTGTGGTTGATAAAGAGGTTCCTCTTCAAGCGAATATTGAAGCAAGACTAGAGATGTGTCCCGAGGACATAAGGCATGAGTACAATGAGCACATGGCCTTCTATGGAAAAACCTTTTGGGTTGATCCACACAAGGCTAAAGAAGACAATCAAAGAAGAAGCAAGTCAAGTGGCTATCAAAGGAATGACAACAATGGTCAAAGGGTGAGGACTTGCTACAATTGCAATGATAGATTTCACTTTGTTGCCGAGTGCCCTTATGAGAAGAGAGAAGACCATGGTGGAAAGCTCATCTTCAAAAGCAAGACCAAGTCACCATCCAAGAAGCCATTTGTGAAGAAGGGTGGACCAAAGAAGAAACAACCGAAGTTTGTGTTCTTGACTCAAGAAGAGTACTCCGCAAGTGAGAGTGAAGAAGAAGAAACTACAACTAGTGAGATGGCCGCAATGGCAACCACCTCCACTTCCTCAACATCACTCTTTGAATCCCCCAATGAGGACTCTCTTGTCAAGAACGTCAAGTGCCTTATGGCCAAATCTTCGAGGTATCACCCACATCTTTCTCTTCCTCTAAGACAAATGATGCTTCCTTGAATGATCTTGCTAGTCTTAGAGTAAAGGAAGAAATTGTTGCTTTTGATGATTATGTGTCTAGTGTAGATGGTGTTCATAAGATTCACTTTGAACGTCTATTGAGCCAATATGGTAAAACTCTTGAAAAACTAGATGAACAAATGAGGCTTGAAAGAGAATATGCTCAAGATATTGCCTCACTAACCGAGTCTCTTGAAGAAGAGCAAGAGGAACGAGCAACTCTTGAAGAGAAGCTCGATTCCATTGAGGAAGCTAATAATGAAGTGGTTTCCAAACTCACTAAAGAGCGTGATCATGCTCGTGCTAAAGTAAAAATGCTTAAAAAGGAAAAGGTTGAATTTGGTGTTGGTCATGATATACTTGTTAAGGATTTAGAAGATCTTGACAAGGCTCACAAGGCCTTGAAAAGTGAACACTCTATTCTTACCAAGTCACATGAACAACTTCAAATTCAATTGACTAAGAATAATGTGCCTAGTTCTTCTACTTCTACTTGTGATCATGCAAATGTTATTGAAGAAAATGCTAGGTTGAAAGATGAGCTTGCCAAGTCCTCCATTCCCATAGGTGAGAAAAACTTGAATGACCTTTTGAGTAAGCAAAAGGCATTTGGTGATAAAACGGGGATTGGCTATGTCTCAAAGAAGAAGAAGAAGAACAACAAGAAAAAGAAGGCCAAGCCCGCTCAAGCAAAGAAGGATCCTATTGTGAGTGGCAAAGCCACTCATGATGATCATGCGGGAATTGCTAACCCTCACTATGTTTTATTTCGTGATTATTATGGTGATGTTTATGCAAAATATGTTGGTCCACATGATGGCCTTGTTGCTTGGTCTATTTGGGTTCCAAAGACCCTTGTTGCTAACAAAAGAGGACCCATTGAAAAATGGGGACCTAAAACCAAGCAATGATCTCTTGTAGGACTATGCTTCCGGTGGATCAAAATGGGTGCTTGATAGTGGATGCACAAGTCATATGACCGGAAGCAAGGAGATTATGACGGAGATGAGGCCGAATGACAATCATATAACCGTCACTTATGGAGATATGTCACAATCCGAGGTATTGGGTCTTGGCAAGGTGGTGGTCGCACCGGATATTTCCCTTGTGGACGTCATGCTTGTTGAGACCCTAGGTTATAATTTACTTTCAGTTCGTGCACTTGGTAAGATGGGCTTTGCCGTCTTCATTGATAATGATATTGTGGTACTCTTGTGGAGCAAGTCTCTAAAGGTCGCTTTCGTTGGACACATTGAAAATAACTTGTATGTGGTGGACTTTTCGGGGAAAACCACTACAAGTGCAATGTGTTTATTTGGAAAGGCCGATGTGGGTTGGCTTTGGCATCGCCGTTTATCCCATGTCAATATGAGAACTTTGCAAAGCCTTCACAAGGGTGGCCACACATACTCGGACTAAAAGAGAATGTTTCTTTTGCCAAAGATCGTGTTTGCAGGGCTTGCATTCTAGGAAAAATGCATGATTCTCCCCACCCAAGCAAGACTATCATTTCTTCCAAGAGGATCTTGGAGCTCCTTCATGTGGATCTCTTTGGTCCTCCCTCTCATGCAAGTCTTGGTGGGAAGAAATATTGTTTGGTGATTGTTGATGACTATTCAAGATATACTTGGGTCTACTTCTTCAAGCATAAGAGTGAGACTCAACAAACCGTCATCGACTTTGCCAAGGAAGTTGAACGTCAACATGGGCAAACTATTTTGGCAATTAGAAGTGACAATGGCTCGGAGTTCAAGAACTACACCTTAAATGGATTTCTCAGTGATGAGGGGATTCGTCATCAATATTCCGCTGCATATACTCCTCAACAAAATGGTGTAGCCGAAAGGAAGAACCGGACTCTTATGGATATGGCTAGGTCCATGTTGGCGGAGTTTAAGTCTCCATACAACTTTTGGGCCGAAGCTATCTCTACGGCTTGTCACTCTTCAAACCGGCTCTTCCTCCGCAAAGGCCTAAACAAGACTCCATATGAAATACTCACCGGGAGCAAGCCCAACATCTCCTACTACCGGGTTTTCGGGTGTAAGTGTTTCTTTAAAAGAAAAGGAGTTCGTTTAGGTAAATTTGATCCGAAAGCAATAGAAGGTATTTTTGTTGGTTATGGTGCCGAATCCCACACTTATAGAGTCTTCAACAAGTCCACCGGACGTGTTGAAGAATCTTGTAGTGTGGTATTCGAAGAGAATGATAGCTCCCAAGGGGGGCGAGATGTTGTTTCTTGTGATGTAGATGATGAAATACCTCGAGAAGCCATAGGAAGAATGGGCGTGGGATTTTTCCGCCCCATTGAGGGACACCTTGTGGCCGACCGGGAAGGACTATGCTCTACTCAAGTGGAGCCTTCATCTTCACAAGCTCAACAAGCCTCTCCCAAGGAAGCAACTAATGCACCAACCGAAGAACAAGACAAGGACCTTCATGAAGAAGGGGCACCACCATCCTCTCCGGTTATCTCAACCGCCCCCAATTTTTCACAAGACCAAGATCAACCTACTCATGAAGATATTGATGATCAAGGTCAAGTTGATGGTCAAGACGGGGACCAAAATGATCAAGATGATCAAGTGACTCCTCCAAGGTCTAATGAGGAGATCGAAGCCCGTCGCAAGAAAAGAGTTGAAAGGGACTTGGAACTTAAAGGTCATACCCTTGAGAGGGTTATTGGAGATTTAAGAAGCAAAGTGTCAACCCGGCGTCAATTGGCACAATTTAGCTCTCATCATGCTTATATCTCCATGGTTGAACCCAAGAAAGTATTTGAAGCTCTTGAAGATCCGGATTGGTTGGATGCTATGCATGAAGAACTCAACAACTTCAAGCGCAATAATGTATGGGTGTTAGTAGAGAATCCAAAGGAGTGCCGGAATGTGATTGGCACAAAGTGGATTTTCAAGAACAAGCAAGATGAGCATGGAATTGTTGTAAGGAACAAGGCAAGATTGGTTGCTCAAGGTTTCTCTCAAGTTGAAGGCATTGACTTTGGAGAGACTTATGCTCCCGTGGCTCGTCTTGAGTCCATCCGTATCCTTCTTGCATATGCCACTCATCATAATTTTAAGTTGCAACAAATGGATGTTAAGAGTGCATTTCTTAATGGTCCATTGAAAGAGGAAGTGTATGTTAAGCAACCCCCGGGGTTTGAGGATCTCAACTTCCCGAACCATGTCTACAAACTCCATAAGGCACTCTATGGCCTTAAACAAGCCCCACGTGCGTGGTACGAGCACCTTAGGGAGTTGTTGTTAGACCGTGGGTTTGAAGTTGGGCAAATTGATCCCACTCTTTTTACTAAGAGGGTCAATGGGGAGCTTTTCGTATGCCAACTATATGTTGATGATATTATCTTTGGCTCTACTAACAAAGCTTTTAATGATGAATTTTCAAAGCTTATGACCGATAGGTTCAAGATGTCTATGATGGGCGAAATGAAGTTCTTTCTTGGTTTTGAAATCAAGCAATTGAAAGAAGGGACTTTTATTTATCAAGCCAAATATGTCCAAGACATGCTCAAGAGGTTCAAGATGAAGGAACTAAATGGGGCCGCCACACCAATGGCCACAAAATGTCATCTTGAGCTTGATCCCAATGGTAAAGATGTGGATCAAAAGGTATACCGTTCTATGATCGGTTCTTTGCTTTACCTTTGCGCATCTAGACCCGATATTGTGTTGAGTGTAGGTGTGTGTGCAAGGTATCAAGCCGCTCCTAAAGAAAGCCACCTTATGGCGGTTAAGAGAATCTTTCGATATTTGGTTCATACCCCAACTTATGGGCTTTGGTATCCCAAAGGCTCGGATTTCTCTCTTTGTGGCTTCACGGATTCGGATTGGGCCGGTGACAAGGATGATAGGAAATCAACCTCCGGAGCTTGCCAATTTCTTGGTAGGTCTTTGGTGTGTTGGTCTTCTAAAAAGCAAAATTGTATATCTCTCTCCACCGCCGAAGCCGAATACATTGCCGCCGCAAGTGGATGCACTCAATTGTTATGGATGAGGCAAACTTTGAAGGAATACGGTGTCAATTGTGACAAAGTGCCTCTTTTATGTGACAATGAAAGTGCTATCAAGATCGCCTATAATCCGGTGCAACATTCAAGAACCAAGCATATTGAGATCCGGAATCATTTCATTAGAGATCATGTTGCCCGTGGTGATATTGAGCTTGCTTATGTGAGCACCAAGGATCAACTTGCCGATATATTCACGAAGCCTCTTGATGAAGCAAGATTTGGATATTTGAGGAATGAGCTAAATATCATCGATTCAAGGAGTGTGGCTTGAACATCTTGCAAATACACCTATATTTCAATGCATGTTTGGTTTAGGTGTGGGCATGGAAATAGGGGGAGTGCGGTCCTAATTAATTGGGCTATCCCTCCCCCCATAATGCCAATAGTAATCATATCATTCTCTTAATATCATTTTATGATATATGAGCTTCAATGACGAGTAGTGGTTATGGACTCAAGATACATCTTCGCGGTCCAATGCCATAACACTCAAACATGGTGGCTTCGGCCACCGACCTCTTCTTTTCGAAGAGTTGATTCATTGCATATCTTATTTGAGGTTTTGGTGTTCTCTCTCGATGTTATTTCTTATTTTTGATATGGGAAGGCACTTGCATTGGATTTTTAGTCAATTTGCTCTTGCAATGTTAAGTGCCGAGAACCACTCCATGATTGCTCTCTCACCTAAGCCCTCCTCACTCAAGACATCTATCTATGCACACGAGTTCAAATCTTTCATCAAAACAACATCTGTTTTTGAAAATTTCGAGCTGGCCAGTTTTTGGTTCCTAGGCCGGAATATCCGCCCCCCTGGGCGGAATATCCGGGGGGGCCGGATTATCCGCCCCCTCCTGGCCGGATAATCCGGCCCAAGTGGCACCTGGGTATATAAGGGGCAGGGTCGGGCTGCCCTAGGGCAGTCCCTTCCCCACCCCTTCCAGCAGTTCCCTGCCGCCGCCGCTGCCTTCCCGTCGCCGCCGCCGGAGCTCCGGCCACCCCCTTGGCCGGATTTCGTCGGAGGTTGCTCTCCTCTTCTTCTAGAAGGCATTCACCAAGCCGTTTTCGCAATGGATGCGGGTATTGTTCTATCTCTAGGATTTTTTTTTACCCTAGCATGTTCTTGGTGTTTTAGCCTTCTAGGTGTTGTTTTCCTCTCCTATGAACTATGTTGTATGATTGTCTTCCCCGATCTATCAAATTGAAGGTTGCAGCAACTGTTAGAAAAATTTCTTGAGGGGCCGGATTATCCGCCCCCTGGGCGGAATATCCGGGTGACTGGATTATCCGCCCCCTGGCCGGATAATCCGGCCTGGGAGTGCATTTTTTATATATTGCTGCTTTCACTTTGATACTTTGGTGAAGATTGTTGTTCATACTACATAATTCATTGATCCTTTCCGTAACTCGTGTGCATCCGCTTATCCCCATGCTATCCTTGCACCTCTCTTTTTCAGGTGGTTCGAGTGTGCCGAAGCGCAAGCGTCGGTTTATTCCGAATGAACACGGAGTCTTAGTTGATGAGGTTGTAATCCGTCAGCGCCAGAGGGAGGCTGCTAGAAAGGCTGAGAAGGAGAAAGCTGCCAAGGTTGCCAAAGCTCAAGCCCGTCGTCGCAAAGGCAAAGAGCCACGTCCTAACTACAAGAGCATGCCCGAGGCCGAGTACATTCTTGTGAGGCACAACAATTGGTATGCCACAGCAAGAGATGAAGACATTGAGGACCGTGGTTTCTGGAATGAGGAGCAGTGGGGGATTTTTCGTGATGTTTATGAGCCATTCAAGAACCCTTGTCGTCCGATGCATCCTATTGATTTTGATCACCTTCGCAGCAAGTCTTATTTTGATGAAGCACTTTCTGTGGTTGAGAAGTTGGGTTTGATGGGGTTGGCCAACATTCAGTGCCACTATAATCCCGGTCTCATCAAGCAGTTCTATGCTACCCTGGTGATCCTGCCAAATGCTCAGAAATCTATGAAGTGGATGACCGGCGAGCATGAGTGTACATCAAACTTCACTACGTTTGCCTCTCTCTTGGGGTATGCGTATGATGGAGACACTCCAGTGGGTCGCCGTATTCACAACCCGGGGACCAAGCCTGACAAAGATAAGTTGTATGATCTCTATGACTCCATAGGTGTTGTGGGCTTCATCCATGGGCTGCATCCGCTTTATGATCAGCTGGTCTGCATTTTCAGGGAGAACATTGCTCCTAGTGGTGGCAACAATGATGCCATTCGCACCTCTCTTGTTGATCTACTTGCTTTTGCTCATGAGTGTGCCACGTCGACTGACCCTGCTGAGGACTTTACCCTTGATGTGATGGATTTCATCTTCTATGAGATCAAGGATGCTATTATTCAGAGGAACACTGTGCCATATGCTCCTTTCATCATGCTTCTCATTAAGCATGTCCTTGGAGACTATGATATTCATGATGACTGTGTGGAGCACAAGGTCAAGAAGATGTATATCAAGAGAAAGGCGACATCTGCTCCTTCAGCTGCATATCCTGACACTTTCATGGCTGATGCGAGGACTAGTGCTACTGCTCGTGATCAGAGGGCTGCTGCATCTGTTGTGTCTCGGGAGGTGAGGAAGCTCAGTTGGTTTGAGCGGAATGTTCTGTGCATGAAGGTAGAGATCCACCGTGAGAACTACCAGGCCTATGTCGAGAGGAAGAGCATCCAGGACACTCAGCAGCTTATCCTTCACCGTCTCAGTGGTGCTCAGACCGCCGATCCCACTCCTACTGCTCCTGTGGCCTATAATGCCTGGAACACCGATCGCTACAACTGGGTGGATATGCAGAAGCATCTCTTTGATGCTCCAGATGCTCCCACAGGAGGTGCTCGTGCAGAGGCTGAGGAGGACTTTGAGGCTGAGGAGGACTTTGATGAGGAGGATGAAGATGCTGGAGATGATGAGGGTGATGGCGGAGATTATGATGATGTGGACACCGGCGACTTCGATGACTTGGAGGATTGATTCCTCGGGACGTGTAGCATCGCTCTTCTCCCTTTTTGGTGTCATGATGCCAAAGGGGGAGAAGTAGTTCTATTAGGAGTGTTTCAGGATTTGCATGGGTGGAAACACAAGCTTGTGCGCTTATCATTCTTTGGCGCTTGTGTTTCTTCTTATTTCGTTCGTCTTAAGTTGAACTTTGTGTGTGGTTGAACTTTGTGTCGTTTATGTGCTACCGTGTGGTGTATGAGACTATGTTATATGTTCTATATGCCATGTGGATCATTATGCGTTGTTCATTTTGCTACCGTGTGGTGTATGAGACTATGTTATATGTTCTATATGCCATGTGGATCATTATGCGTTGTTCATTTTTTAGCTCATGGTTATTGGTGAAATGGCTATGAAATTATTGTCCGGTATATCATATTATCATATTCGGAATTCCATAATGATTGAGTTATCTATGCAAAGGTATGTCTCCTCTAAACTTGTTGGTGAAGATGCACACATCTAGGGGGAGCCTTTTATCTTGCTCAAATATTTGTTGTTTGAAATATTCGATCTTTCTTGCAAATCCTAGTGTTGTCATCTAACACCAAAAAGGGGGAGATTGAAAGTGCAAACTTTGTTTCCCTCAGATTTTGTGTGTTAGATAACAACATTAGGGATATTAAGTGTGTGCTAAGCTGTGCAGTTTTGACAGATGAAGAAATGCCAGGCCGGATATTCCGGCCAGGGGTGGCCGGATAATCCGCCCCCTCGGGGAGTGGCCGAAAAACGGCTAAGGACCTGGCGCGGCGTCACCCAGTATAGGGGGCCGGATATTCCGGCCAGGGGCCGGATAATCCGCCCCCCCGGTGTCGACCCCAAATTCGGCTAAGGACCAGATGCGGCGTCACCTCGTATAGGGGGGCGGATAATCCGGCCAGGGGCCGGATATTCCGGCCAGTCGGATAATCCGGTCCAACTTTGGCCGGATAATCCGCCCCTCCAAGTCAGCAACGGCTACATTTTGCGAGGGGGTATAAATACCCCTCCCCTTCTTCCACCTCAAGCTGCTCGAGCTGATGAAGAAGAACACCTTATTTTGAGCCACCAAATTCGCAAGATCTCCTCCCTCAACCCACCAAAGCTCTTGATCTTTGGAGAATCGAAGGAGAAGGCCTTGATCTACATCCTCACCGAAGCGATTTGATTTCCCCTCTCATTTGCTAGAGGGCCCTTTGGTCTTGGGTTCCCTTGTGTCCCTTGACCTTGTTTGTGTGATTGATATCTTGATACTTGTTGATTGAGATCTTTGTGGTGCTTGGGAGCCTCCAATTCAGTTGTGGAGTTGTGCCCCAAGTTTTGTAAAGGCCGGTTCCGCCTTGAGGAATCCCTTAGTGGAAAGTGAGCTAGGCCTTTGTGGCGGAAGCTTGCACCGGAGAATAGGGTGAGCCTTTGTGGCGTTGGTTAGGCCTTTGTGGCAACCACACCCCTCCAACGTAGACGTACTTCCCCTAAAAAGGAAGGAACTACGGGAATTACATCCGTGTCTCCGCGTGCTCCACTCTCGGTTACCTCTATCCTTTATTGCCTTTTTATATTGTATCTTGCTTAGCTTGCTTGTTGACATATAGGTAAATTCACCTTAGTTGCATATCTAGAGAATTTACCTTTTGTGTCAAGCCTAAATTGAAAAAGAATTAAAATTTGAGTAGCACCTATTCACCCCCCCCCTCTAGGTGCCCATACGATCCGTTCAAGTGGGTGTTCAAGAAAAAGCTAAGGCCTGATGGTACTATTGAAAAGTACAAGGCGAGACTTGTAGTGAAAGGCAACACACAGAGAGAAGGCGAAGATTACTTTGATACCTATTCACCTATCGCTAGACTAACCACCATTCAAGTACTACTTTCCATGGCTGCCTCTTATGGTATTATCGTTTATCAAATGGACGTGAATACAACTTTCCTTAATGGAGAGTTGGAAGAGGAAATCTATATGGATCAGCCTGATGGATTTGTGGTAAAAGGTGAAGAGAGAAATGTGTGCAAGTTGCTAAAATCTTTATATGGCCCGAAACAAGCACCTAAGTGAAGGGTTTTGCAGCATAGTAAATCAAAAAATTTCCTGCGGATGCGAACGAGAAAGCCAAGATCTCATCTAGGAGATGTAATCAATGAGAGAGATAAATGAGATCTTCGTACCCTTGAAGAAATTGCACAGTGGAAACGTTCAACAGAACGTGGATGATGTAGTCGTACTAGCCTTCTCCTCCTCGCGATCCGATCCGATCCAATCCAACGCTGCAAGTGGTGACGCCCCCGAGAGATGCACATGTACGGTGCAACGATGTCTCCTCCTTCCTTGGTCCAGCAAGTATGGTGGAGAGATAAATTGGATCAGCAGCACGACGGCGTGGTGCTTATGGTGGAGAATTTCTGCAGCAGGGCTTCGCCTATGTGCAGTCGCGAGAGAGAGATGTGGAGGGCAGCAGTTGGGCTGGCAGCTAGGGTTGGGAGAAGGGAAGGCTGCGCCCCAGCCCTCCCTTATATAGGAGGCTGGGCGGCCAGCTTGGCCCCTCCATCAAGACCTAGGGCCGGCGGCCAAGGGGTAGAGTGGGGGGCAAGTTTTCCCCCTTCCCTCTAGAACATTCCCTTAGGGTTTCCCCTTGGGCTGGCCGGCTGGGCCTTAGGGGCTTGGTGCACCTGGCCCAAGTCGCCAGGACACTCCCCTTTAGGCCCACGCAGGACTCCGTCAAGTGGGCCCACAATGGCCCCACTCCAGAACCTTCTAGAACATTCCGGTACAATCCGATAAAATCTGGAACCTTTCTGGAATCCAAAAACTTCTTTCCTTTATATGAATCTTATTCTCCGGACCATTCCGAAACCTCACGTGATGTACTGGATCTCAATCGAGACTCCAAACAAAAACTCAATAACCAACTATCCATTCTATCCTAGCATCGATGCACGTTAAGTGTGTGACCCTACGGGTTCGAGCATATGCAGACATGATCTTCTATCAATAATCAATAGTGGGATCTGGAAACCCATATTGACTCCCACATATTCATCGATGATCATATCGGATGAACCATGATGCCAGGATTCAATTAATCCCGTATATGTATTCCCTTCGTCTCGCGATATTTTTACTTGCCCGAGATTCGATCGTCGGTATCCACATACCAAGTTCAATCTCATTCACAGCAAGTACTTTACTCATTCTGTAATCCAATATCACTTTGTGATTAACTCCTTAAACACATGCTTGCAAGCAGTGTTGATATCGATTACTGAGTGGGCCCAAAGTATATCTCTCCGACTTGGGAGGGACAAATTCCATCTCGATACATACAACCCAACAAGTACTTTCCGATCACCTGAGAGACACCTTTATGATCAACGTTTCATAGGATGACGTTTCATGACCTCAAAGCTCTCTTCCGGCACTAGGGAGTTGCATTATCTCATGGTCTAAGGAATACAATACTTGACATAGGAAAAAGCTTCGCAAAGATGAACACAATGACACGATCTAATTGTTGTGCTTTATATGGGTCTGTCCATCACATCATTCTCCTAATGACATGATCTCATTATTAATTGACAACTCATGTCTATGGTTAGGAAACCTTAACCATCATTAATCAATGAGCTAGTCCATAGAGGCGTACTAGGGACACGGTGTTGTTCATAAACCACACAAGTATTAAGGTTTCCGCTTAATACAATTCTAGCATGGAATATAAACATTATCATGAAAAAGAATTATAATAATAACATCTTTATTATTGCCTCTAGGGCATAATTCCAACACTAAGCAATAGCATGAGAATTTTGACAGAACTTTAACTTTTGTCGGCTTTGTCGTTAACGAGGCTGACAAGTGCGTCTACTATCGCCATGGTGGGGGCGAAGGTGTTATGTTGTGTTTGTACGTGGATGACGTTCTGATCTTTGGTACAAACATGAAAGTAATACATGAGGTCAAGTCTTTCTTGTCAAAGAGTTTTGATTTGAAAGATCTGGGAGAAGTTGATGTGATCCTGAACATCAAGTTGATTAAGAACGAGAGTGGGATTACTTTATCGCAATCTCACTATGTTGAGAAGATCTTGAGCCGGTTTGGCTTTATTAATGGCAAGTCTTCTCCAACACCTTATGATCCCAGTGTGATATTACGTAAGAATAAGAACAAACCAACAAATCAACTGAAATATTCTCAGATCATTGGTTCACTCATGTACTTAACGAGCGCGACAAGACCTGACATCTCTTTTGCTATGAGCAAGTTGAGTAGGTTCATGTCAAACTCGGGTATTGATCAGTGGCATGCACTTGAAAGGGTCATGCACTATCTATGTGGTACAATGAGTTACAGGATTCACTATTCAGGGCACCCTGCTATGCTTGAAGGATATAGTGACGCAAATTGGATCTCTGATGTAGATGATATCAAAGCCACTAGTGGGTATGTGTTTACCTTTGGAGGTGGCGCCATATCATGGAGATCATGTAGGCAAACCATATTGACGAGGTCAACTATTGAAGTAGAACTTACTGCTTTAGACATAGGCACTGTAGAGTCAGAATGGCTGCGTGAGCTCTTGATGGACTTGCCGGTGGTTGAAAAACTTGTGTCGGCCATCCTCTTGAATTGTGACAACCAAACAGTCACTGTCAAAGTGAACAATTCTAAGGATAACGCGAAGTCATCAAGACACGTCAAAAGACGTTTGAAGTCTATCAGGAAATTGCGAAACTCCGGAGTAATAACTGTTACGTATATTCAAACAGACAAAAACCTGGCAGATCCCTTTACAAAGGGACTATCACGCAATGTGATAGATAGTGCATTGATGGAGATGGGTTTGAGACCCATAGATGTTATGCCATAGTGGTAACCCAACCTTTCTGATCGGAGATCCCGTGAATTAGGACCTGGGAAAAACAAGCTAGTGGTTTAACTCAGGAGAGTATTCTGTAACCCTCTCTGTGTAAAGATGCATTACTCTCAAAATCTGTAAGGCAGGTTGGCAACATGCCTTAATGTGTTTCTGTTGGCTATGATTAGAAAATATGTTGTTCTACATAGCATTCTTGAAACAACACACCTATATGAGTCCGACTGTTAAATGTCGCAGTCTATGAGATTTGGGTGATCTCTAGTAAACTCATGAAGAGACCAAGGAGTACGACACATATGCTCCAACCCGCGGGGTAGGCTACTGGCAACCATGCACTGGTTATGACTTTGAGTGAAATCTTGACGCACCAAACTTGCAATTCAAGGCATAGTCCATTATTCAAGTTGCTGATAGACATAGCTTAAGGTTCTAGGCGGAAGTTCAACTCAACAGTCTCTACTGAAACACTGGTATATAAACAAGTAGTGAGGTTTGGCAAATCTCTAAATGGGCATTTAAGATCTGGTGGGGGATTGTTGAAATATTGAGCCTTTTAGTATGGGCCCATACTAGATTTCAGAAATTCCTAGAAATCTCAAAGCCCATGTGTGTAAGCCCATGTGACATGCAGCCCAAGTTTTTGGCTGCACAAAGGCAAGAGGTGGGAGCTAAGTTTAGTTCCACATGGAAAGTTGGGAGAGATATAGACCAACATATAAGGTGGGGTATTGCACCACTTGGTAAGTGAGAAGAGAAGTACCACACGTGCGCTCCTCCTCCTCCTCCTCCTCCTCGCTTGCTCGTCTCGACTCGGCTCGACACGACACATCACGTCATGATGCCTGCGCGCTGCGGTTTGCGGAATTTAGCTTCAGAGCCGAGCTTATCTTTTTGCTACACAGGAAAACCGAGCTTTGACCGAGTCCTTGACGGACGTGTCACAGCTAGCCGGTTCGGGTCGCTCCCGGATTGTGGGCTGCTGTAACCGACTTGGGCGTGCGACGTGGGCGTGGCCCATATTGCCTAGGGATTTTCCTCTATGCGCCTGTACATCTTTTTGAAGAATATTAGTAAGAGGCTTTGAAATCTTAGAGAAATCTTTAATAAACCTCCTATAGAAACCAACATGACCAAGAATACTATGAATACCTTTAACATCCCTGGGACAGGGCATTTTCTCAATTGCTTCAACCTTTGCTCTGTCAACTTCAATACCTCTTTTGGAGATTTTATGTCCAAGAACAATTCCTTCATTCACCATAAAGTGGCATTTCTCCCAATTTAGAACAAGATTAGTTTCTTCACACCTCTACAAAAATTTATCAAGATTGTGCAAACAATTATCAAAAGAAGTTCCATAGATGGAGAAATTGTCCATGAAAACCTCCACAGTTTCTTCACAAAAACCATGAAAAATAGCAGACATGCATATTTGAAAAGTAGGAGGAGCATTGCAGAAACCAAATGGCATATGTCTATAAGCATAAGTTCCATAAGGACAAGTAAAAGTGGTTTTCTCTTGATCTGGCAGTTTAACAACAATCTGAGAGAAACCAGAATAACCATCAAGAAAACAAAAATGAGTTTTCTTAGATAACCTCTCTAGCATTTGATCTATAAACGGTAAAGGATAATGATCCTTTTTAGTAACTTTGTTAACTTTTCTAAAATCAATGCACATCCTGTAACCAACTACTACCCTTTGAGGAATAAGCTCGTTATTCTCATTAGGCGCAACAGTGATACCTCCTTTCTTAGGAACACAATGAACAGGACTAACCCATCTACTATCAGCAATAGGATAAATAATACCAGCATCAAGGAGCTTCAATACCTCATTTCTTACCACTTCCTTCATCTTGGGAATTAAGCGGCATTGATGTTCAACAACTGGCTTTGCATCTGGCTCCATGTTAATAGCATGCTGACATATAGTAGGAGAAATCCCTTTTAAATCATCAAGAGTGTATCCCATAGCTCCTTGGTGTTTCCTCAATATTTCCAATAACCTTTCTTCTTCCGTTCCTAAAAGTTTAGAACTGATAATAACAGGATATATTTTCTTATCATCTATATAAGCATACTTAAGATCATCAGGTAAAGGTTTTAATTCAAAAACATGATCTTCCTTAGGTGGCAAAGTGGTACCAAGATCCTCCACAGGTAAATTGTGCTTAATCAACGGTGGTTGACGAAGAAGAATATTGTCAATCTCTTCTCTTTCTTTCCTGAAGACATCACTTTCATGGTCCTCCATAAATTGCTGCAAAGCATTATTAGGAGCAAGAGCAATAGAGGCAAGCTATTCAACTCGAAAATTTTCATTAGGCAATTCATTTTCATAAGGAGTTTTAGCGACATAGAAAAATTAAACTCATAAGACTCTTCGTCGAGCTTAGTCACAACTTTCTCCTTACAATCTATCACATCACTACAAGTATTCAAAAAGGGTCTACCAAAAATAATAGGACAAGTTTTACTAGCTTCCTTACCAAGTACTAGAAAATTAGTAGGATATTTAGTCTTATCACATAGAACTTCCACATCTCGAACAATACCAATTGGCAAGACAGTCTCTCTGTTAGCCAGCTGAATAACCACATCAATATCTTGAAGTTCACAAGGGGCAATTTCATGCATGATTTCTCTGTAATGCTCATAAGGAATAGCACTTGAACTTGCACCAATATCGCATAAACCATAATAGCAATGATCACCAATCCTGACAGAAATAACAGGAACACTTGTTTTACTATGGCTACTAGGATGTGAAACAATGTTAGAAGCAACTTCACAAAAGACAATATGTTCATCTCCCATATTTTTAGTAACAAGGTCCTTCACTATAGCTACAGGAGACTTAATAGTAATTTGCTCATCAGGTTCTACAACTTCCTTGGTACTTTTATTAAACACGCTTATTGACGAGGGTTAACTCGACAAATGTCCTAGATGAAGGACTTAGGATCGGGGAAATAGGGCGTCAGATGAACTCGAAGGTAAAGTTAGTCGAAATAGGTATATGTCGAAAGTAAACTTGGGTGTTCAACCTGGCTTGTTTTCAATCTGGCCAACACCGTCCCCTCCTGGCCCCTATATATAGATGGCCAGGTCTCGAGGATCGGGTAGGGTCCGATACAGATTACAATATCGACATACAGTAAGAACTCGTATTCAACTATCATTACAATTGGGCCTAGCTTAACGGGCCTCAGGGGTACTCAGCTAACGGGCTCTATTAACTATACCCTTGTCAGTAGCCCCTGAGATTCTACCAGAATTGTAGATTCGGGTTGAATCTCTAATCTTCAAATCTTCGACTTGATCAATCCTTCGACTTCTTCTTATCTTCAAATCTTCGATTTGGTATTTCGACTTATGTTCATGATAATTTGCTCGCAAGGGGTCTTGATGAGCAAGCCTGACAACTCTAACGGATCAAGAGGTCAGTTAACTGCTGGAACAGATACTTGTCACCTACTTCAAATTCAATCCCCTTGGACTTGAATTCGGGATACCGGTCAAACCCACTCTTTTGCCGCATTTAGGACTTACAAAGAATGAATCCTAGTGATTCTCAGGGTACCCAGTGCGTCCACCAGGATTTTCTTCACGTCGTAGACACGGATACATACCAGCAGAGCGCATCCATGTGCAGTATACCAGGCCACATAGGACAGATCCCGGGGTCTTACCTTCGTGACAGGTCACGGCATTCGAGTTGCATTGCGATAACGCAATTCGAGAATCTTATGTCGCAGCCAAGTTTTTGACTGATAAAATCAAAGAATTTCGGACTTTAACTTAACTTCTTCGCTCCCGATGGGAGTAATCTCGTTATATTTCGTCGACTATGTAGTCGAAGTTTGTATACTAATCCTTCTTCATCTCCATTATTGATTATCTCATCCTCTATCGGGTGCGCGCTCAGCGCTCCCGATGGGAGTAGCCCCCGAGGCTATGTTTGGATACTTGTAGTCAAGCATAGGCTCCAAGTTCAGTTCTTCTTCCTCCCAGTAACGCCTACTATTTGCAATCCCCCGAGTCCAAGTCGAGGTTTTCATATCGTGCGACCACAGTCTCCTCTTCTTGTTTTTTCTCTTTGGTATTATCGTCTGCTGTGTGCAGAATTTAACTCCTGTTGTAAAATATGTTTACGGGCCTTGTCTTATCACGGGGGCCCGATAATACGTGCTTATAAATAAAGCACCTTCTGGCAAGAGTAAAAACCCTAATCAGATTCTTCCTCTGCCGCATATCTTCTCTTTCTCATCTAGAGTTTTCTAGCCTTTTCCCTTGTCCACATGGCGGACGCAGATGGTTCTCGTCTGAACCTTGGCTCTCCGGTGGCGCCGCGAGGTCGGGGTCGCCCTCGTGGAAGCAAGAACAAGAGCAACACAACTCCAGCCGCCGCAGGAGCGTCATCAGCCGCTTCCGGTGAAGCGTCGTCCCGGCCGCCCACCTGGTAGCAAAAACAAGCCCAAGGTTACTAGCGCTGCCCCAGGTCCGAGCTCTCCTCCTCCTGCTGCTCCTGCTGTTCTTCCCAGGATCTTCTCTTTTTTCTGCATTGCCATGGCGCAGTGCCGCGAGATTCAGCGTCTGCCACTGAATTTCACAAAGTTCATGGATGGGCGTGAACTGCGAGAAGCGGTTCTTCGCGAGCAATCTGGCAGCAGGACTCCATATGAAGTGGAGGTTTGGTATGATGGCAACGGCGAACAGTACTTTAAGGGTGGCTGGTCGCAGTTTGCAGAAGACCACGACATCCACCAAGGCTTCTTTATGGCCTTCGACTTCCACATCGGCACGTCGAAGTTCGACGTGAAGATCTATGACGGCACCCAGTGCCAGAAGAAGTATGAAGCTGAAGTTCACTTCCACTAGGATCTGTTTTGTAATTTCATTTGATAATGTCCTTGCTGCCATGTTATCTGTAATGAATACTCGTACTCTGTTTTGATATTTTTACTAGTACCATGAAAACAAGTCACTTGTTCTGAGGTATGCTTGAGATATATCGGGTTCTTTGCGAACCAATTGATATGAAGAATATCGGGTTCTTTTGTGAACCAAATTTGTTTAAGTTTTTATCGGGTTGTCTGTACAACCTTATAGTGAAAAAGATCTCCAAGTCGCGATAAAAATTCCTTTCGTACGACCCGAGGGTTGAAGCCCCCAAGCGGATAAGTAGATATACTTGCACAACTTTGTCGAGTTCAACCCAAAGAACCCGACCTATGGCCTCATGTTCTGGGTTCAGAAGGTTAACTCGAGTTTAATGATACCACAAAAGTTGTGTTACGCGTAAAAACGTCGTAGCTGCTCTGCGTTCCACGGATTGCTCTCGTCTTTTCCTGTCTTCTTATCTTGTAGTCGATATGCTCCTCCTGGAATTACTTCTGTGACGATGTAGGGTCCTACCCAAGGGGACTCCAATTTGCCATGGCTGTTTTGCCTGAGTCGCAAAACTAGGTCTCCCACCACGAAAGATCGTGGACGAACTCGACTACTGTGGTAGTTTCGTAGGCTCTGTTGATACTGCGTGGCTCTTTCTAATGCCTTATCCCTTGCTTCATCTAGTGCATCGACATCGTTTTGCAGTGCTTCTGTCGACGTTATCTCATCGTATGCCATCACTCATGGGGCCTCGTGTGTAACTTCGACTGGAAGTACGGCTTCTGCGCCATGGACCAGGAAGAAAGGAGTTTCTTGAGTTGCTGCGTTAGGCGTAGTTCTTAGGCTCCAAAGAACGGAGGGCAATTCTTCTACCCAAGCGCTCTTGGCTTTCTCGAGAGGTGCTAGGAGCCTCTTTTTTATCCTACTACATATCAGGCCATTGGCTTTTTCGACTTGCCCGTTTGTTTTCGGGTGTGCTACAGATGCGAATTTGAGCTTGATCCCCAATCCTTCGCAATAATTCTTGAATTCCTTTGAAGTGAAGTTTGTCCCGTTGTCTGTGATGATGCTATATGGTACGCCAAAACGGAATACTATCGACTTGATGAAGCTGATTGCTGCTGTCGAATCCTGAGTTGTTACCGGGGCCGCTTCCACCCACTTGGTAAATTTATCGACTGCCACTAGCATGTAAACATGCCCTCCTGGCCAAGATTTGTGCAACTTTCCCACCATATCGAGGCCCCATTGCGCAAAGGGCCAGGACAATGGTATTGTTTGTAGCTCTGCTGCTGGTGCATGCGGTCTAGATGCAAATCTTTGACACTCTTCACACTTTCGAACTATATCTTTTGCGTCTTTGATGGCTGTTAGCCAATAAAATCCTGCTCGGAAAGCCTTTGCCGCTATTGCTCTGCTGCTAGCATGATGGCCGCACACTCCACCGTGTATGTCTTGTAGTATTGTTTGTCCTTCCTGGGGTGTTACACAACGCTGCAAAACACCGGAAATACTCTTCTTGTATAATTTCCCCTGCAACACGACAAACGCCTTCGATCTTTGAGTTATCCTCTTGGCCTCCACTGCATCTTCTGGTAATTGTTTATTTATCATGTATGCAAGATATGGCTGCATCCATGTTTCTTCTATCATCATGACCTCCTCTGGCTCCGACGGAGCCCCCGAGTCTGCTGCAGTAGTCAAACTTTTCCCACTTTTTATTGATCTTTCTATTATTTCTTCCCAGAATACTCCAGACGGCACGGGTAAACACTGTGACCCGATATTTGCTAAATTGTCGGCTTCTTCATTACTATTCCTGCTTATGTGCGAGACTTCGCATCCATCGAATGTTCCTTCGAGATAATGATATAAATTCTTGTAGGCCATCATGTTGTCATTAATTGTGTCACATTTGTTCATAACTTGCTGGACAACAAGGTTGGAATCTCCAAATATTTTTAGGCGAGTTGCTCCACATGCTTTGGCCATCTTCATACCAGTGCAACAAAGCCTCGTACTCTGCTTCATTATTAGAAGCCTGTGGAAAGCTCATCCTTAAGACGTACTTCAATTTGTCACCATGAGGCGATATCAAAACCACTCCTGCGCCTGCGCCTTGGACTCTCTTAGAACCGTCGAAGTACATTGTCCAAACACTGGATAGGTCTGGTGGTCCCGTGCTTTGCAGCTCCAGCCACTCTACCGTAAAATCTGGCAAGACTTGCGACTTAATCGCCTTTCTTTTTTCGTACGTGATGTCCATGGGAGATAACTCGATTCCCCACAAAGAGACACGTCCTGTTGCTGAAGGATTGTTCAATATGCTTGATAGCGGCGCTTCGTTGACCACTATAATTGGGTGCACCGCAAAGTACTGTCGCAGTTTTCGTGTAGTTGTGAAAACACTATATGCAAGTTTCTGATAATGCGGGTACCTCTGTTTCGTCGGAGATAATACTTCGCTGATGAAATATACCGGCCTCTGGACGCCGTGGGCTTTTCCTTCTTCGCTTCTTTCGACTACTAATACTGTGCTCACCACCTGATGGGTTGCGGCGATGTAGAGTAGTAGTGGCTCTTTTTCTTTTGGTGCGACCAGCACTGGTGGCGTGGAAAGCACTTTTTTCAACTGTGCGAAAGCTGCGTCTGCTTCTTCCGTCCATTCAAATTTATCATCTGACTTCTTCATAAGTGCATAGAAAGGAAGCGCCTTTTCTCCCAATCGAGCAACGAAACGACTTAGAGCCGCGACGCGCCCTGCAAGTTTCTGTACGTCGTGTAGTTTCGTGGGTTTCCCCATTGTCAAAATTGCTTGAATCTTCTCTGGGTTCGCCTCTATTCCTCGTGCTGATACCAGGAACCCTAAAAGTTGTCCTGCTGATAGCCGAAGGAACACTTTGTCGGGTTAAGCTTAAGCTTGTACCTGCTCAGGTTGTCGAAGGTCTCTGCCAAGTCGCTGATTAGAGATTTCTCCTCTCTTGTGGTGATGACTACATCATCAATGTAGACTTGGATGTTGCACCCTATTTGGCTTCTGAGGCAATTTTGCATCATCCGTTGATAAGTTGCTCCTGCATTTTTTAGGCCGAATGGCATCACTTGGTAGCAAAACACTCCATATGGTGTGATGAAGGCCGTTTTTTCTTCGTCTTCTTTCTTCAATTTGATCTGATTGTAACCAGAATATGCATCCAAAAATGAAAGCCTCGCGCATCCCGCTGTTGAATCGATTATCTGATCGATGCGGGGTAGAGGGAAGGGATCCTTTGGACAATGCTTATTGAGAGATGTGTAGTCGACACATACTCTTTGTATATCTGTGTTTTTCTTGGGTACTATGACTGGATTCGACACCCAACTCGAAGTTTTGATTTCTCTGATAAATCCGGCATTTTCTAGCCTGTGCAACTCTGATGCTATCGCCTTCCTTTTAGGTTCATCAAATCGTCTCAATGGCTGCTTGACTGGCTTTGCCTTGGGATCTACATTTAATGCGTGCTCGACGAGTTCCCTAGGAACCCCTGGCATGTCTGATGGACACCAGGCGAAGATTTCCCAGCGCTCACGGAGGAACTCGACGAGCGCGCTTTCCTATGCGGGATCCAGGTTCACCGCAATTGATGTCGTCTTGTTTGCATCCGTAGGGTGGACCTGGATTTTCTTCGAGTCCTGAGTTGTGTCGAAAGCCTGATCTGGCAGGGATCGTCCAACGTCGGGTAGTACATTATGATCCGTTTCTCCTTTTAACCTCTCATATTCTGCTGTCATGCCGAAGGTTTGCGCCATCCTGTTGAATTCTCTGTCGCATGTGTTGGCTACTTCAAAGCTCCCTTGTACTGTGATTGTTCCTTTGGGTCCTGGAATTTTTAACGTAAGATACGCGTAGTGTGGTACTGCCATGAATTTTGCAAATGCTGGGCGCCCCAGGATTGCATGATATTGTGACGGCCAATCCCTGACTTCGAATTCTAGCTTCTCTCTTCGGTAGTTGCCGCTACTGCCAAAGCAGACATCGAGTTCTATTCTTCCCAAAGGGTAGTTTGCGGCTCCTGGTACTATTCCATGGAAGGAGCAATCTGTTGGCTTCAGACTCGACAGTGAGATGCACATTGCTTTTAGGGTTCTAGCATATATTAAGTTTATGCCACTCCCTGCATCCATGAACACTCTTCCGATATCGTACCCTCCTATTTGCACCCTTAAAACCATAGGCGAGTGGCCTGGCCTGGGAACTTTCTTCGGGTGGTCTGCTCTACTAAACTTAACTGGTTGATCTGACCACCGTAGGTACTCTGTGGTAGCTGGTGGTGATGATATTGCTAGGTTTACTTGCCTGGATATGCTTTTTCGCTCCTTCTTTGACCTGGGCACCGGTTGAATCATGGCTGATATGTAAACTTTTGACTCTAGGTGCCTTGCTAGCCTTTGCATTTGATATCCTTGACTTCTGTGTTGTTCTCCTTGCCTCCCTCCTTGGCTTGAGCCCATGGCGCTTTGCAGCCTTAGGAATGTTCTACAATCCTTCATCTGATGATTTGAGACCCTTTTCCCGTCGAGATATGCGTAGTGGATTCGACAAGGTCCGTATAGCATATCCTCGGCCGAAGGACCGGAGTATCTTGATTTTTCTACTCCTTTTGCCTGAAACCTCCTATTTTCATATCCTTCCTCTTCTTCTAATATGTACCCCGCGGCTACCTGATTTCGCCTTCCTTGGTTATCCCTGCTACGGTGTCGTCTCCTTTGTCTACTTATTCTGTCGACTTCTGGTGAACGTCCTCTTTTGTTATTGTATGCGTCTTCTCCATCAGCGAATTTGTTGACTTGTTCCATTAACTCGGCTACTGTCGTAGTTCTTGTTCTTCCTATTTCTTCCACGAGATCTGAACGACGAAGTCCGGCCGTAAAGGCGTCTATTGCTCGTTCGTCGGAGACGTCCTCTGCTGAGTTTTTGATTATGCTCCAGCGTTGTATATAAGAACGTAGAGTTTCGCCTTTCCTCTGCACGCACGCCTTAACTTCCTCCAGTGATGCTGGGCGCTTATATGTTGAACGAAAATTTCGTGCGAATTGACTTTCGAGTTCCCCCCAACTTCCGATGGATTCGTTGGGTATGGTATTCAACCAGGACCGTGCTGCGCCGGTGAGGTGTAGCTGCAAACTTTGCATTGCAGTCGCCTTTGTTCCCCCCAATATCTGTACTGCCTGCAGATAGTCTGATAACCATAGGGTAGGTTCTTGCGATCCGTCATACTTATGCTGGTCGTGTGGCAGTTTGAATCCTTTGGGTACCCGCGTTTTGCGAACCCTGCGGGTAAAGCATAACGCCCCCATCTGTGTATCGTCGTCTTCATAATTCTCTTCCCTCCAAGCATGACGCGATTTGTTTACTCGAGCTTGCGCTATTATATTTCTTGCGTCCTCTTTCCTCTTCTGTCGCCTTTCCTCTTCTGATGACTCGCTGTACTCGTTATTTGCGAAGTTGTATCTGAACTTCTCCTTTTGATTTTCCTTGCAGCTTGTCGACTTTATCTCTGGGCCTTTTTCCCTGATCTTGCTTTCCACTATTCCAAGGCTTCGTATCGCGGCTCGGTGCATGTCTTCTCGCGGGTCCCCAGGTTCTGGCCTTGTAGTTAGTAAATACGCTTGTGCTGCTACCAATGCTGCTTCTGGCGTTTCTTGTATGAAGTCGTCTTCCTCCTCTTCTAGCTGTGGGGTAGGGCTCCTTGAGTACCTTTCTTCTCTGCTACGCGCCGTCGCCTCTCTATTGTGCTTGGGGTCTCCGTGCCTTTCTCTGCTGTACTCTGAATCTTCACTATAGTCTTCCCAGTACTCCTCCCTTGATATACTGTTATTGTCTTGAAAAACCATGTCTCTTTCCTCCCTTAGTTTCTTCCTGTGTTGGTATAATGCATACTGATAGCCCATTAGAACTTCTCTTCTCGATCCTTCGGGTACTCCTGTACCATGATTGACAGCTGATTTGATCATTCTCCATTCGCCAGCCGAAACGTGAACTTTCTCCTTTTCCTTTTTGTTGTGTTCTTTCATTTTGTCGACTTGCCTGTCGACCTTTTTACTTCCTTCGCTATTGTTTTCTTCTTCTGCCTCGGTGATAATAACGCATAACTGATGTACTTTGGAGACGCCGCTGCTTCCCACGGCGAAGTCCTTTGCGTTGTTGTGCGTCTGGCATGCTCTTTCTTCTGAGTCGAAATTTTCCCGAATTTTGTCGCCTTCTGCGATTGGTCCTTTGTCGAAGCTGACCGGCGAGTTTACCTCGCTGGAAGAGTCTTCTGATGATTCCCACGTTTCCTCTATTTCGGGCTTGTTTGCCGACGGATCTGATTTCGTCGAATCCGAGAGGCGGGATGAACCCGATGGCCCGATAATGATGCTCAAACTTCCAATGGTTAACTCCATCTCTTGATTTCCGTCGAGTTCTGGACTGTTGTTGGCTAAAAGCGAAAAAGCCGTCGAATTCATGATTCCAACGCCCCGCTCCCCACGGTCGGCGCCAATTGACGAGGGTTAACTCGACAAATGTCCTAGATGAATGACTTAGGATCGGGGAAATAGGGCGTCGGATGAACTCGAAGGTAAAGTTAGTCGAAATAGGTATATGTCGAAAGTAAACTTGGGTGTTCAACCTGGCTTGTTTTCAATCTGGCCTACACCGTCCCCTCCTGGCCCCTATATATAGATGGCCAGGTCTCGAGGATCGGGTAGGGTCCGATACAGATTACAATATCGACATACGGTAAGAACTCGTATTCGACTATCATTACAACTAGCTGGAGGGCCCGCGCAATTGCGCGGCTAGCAATGAGACTATTTGAATTATTACATGTAATGTATTATTTTTTCTTATTGATACCATTTTCTTAAACAATGTAGGAGAAATGCAAGGTGCAAATATATTTAATTTTCTATACTAAAATCATAGAGCTCCCATACTACTCAAACATTTCCATCTTGTGATAATAAAACTTCAAAATACAAAACCCCTATAATTTTATTTTTATTTCTCCACGTTCTAGTATAGGACTTGAACATTCAAGCGGTGTTGTATTCAACTTGTATTTTTCCTCATACTCCAGCAACCAATTAGATCATATAATTTGTGAGTAATTTTCCATGTTTAATAACATTTAAAAATGGAGTGATGTACCAGCTGGACTCATTTGCGTCATCTGATTATGCTATGTACTAATGATATCCTTATTGACCAATCGTGTGAAGTATAATATTGTAGTCCAATCGTAAAATTTTGTGTAAGATTTTGAAGAAACATTGCAGGCGGATAAATTAATAAGATAGAAACGTAGTTATGAATTTTTTTTCTTTGTGTTTGCTCAAAACTTTAACATTTCTTCTATATATTCCTAATGGCCAAGTTTGTATGCACATACCCATGTACGTGTCAGTTAATAATAAATTGGCCTTAAATCTTAGCCTATATTTTTGCTATTAATCGTGTGCATTGACTCGGGCATCACAAATTTGAAATTATTGTCTGAACTGTAATTTTATGTAACAAAAACCAATGAAAACCTAAAACTCCTATTACAATTACTTAATCATATACAATTTGTTCTGTCCTGAAGGTCAAAACAGATGATTTCTGAAGCTTCTAAATAAGTATGTATACTTTTAAAAAATTGTACCCACTCCATTATGTACAACATATTTTTTCCAAGGAAAAGCATTGTGAAATGCTATTCTTCTGTACCCACTACGTCATGTCCAGCGTGCCCAAATTGGAAGAGATCAATTAATCTCAGGTGGATCCGTGGATGCTCATGAATCTAAGCAATTGAGATATTTTGACTATGGAGTACGCCCAGTCTTCTTTCTGTACTCTTCCTTCGGGATTTCAAGAGTACGTGATCAAGATGATAATGAATCTAATCTGCGGACGCCATCGCTTGTCTCCAGATTGATATCAAGCTTGCCCTATACCCTCTTCGGCGTGACAAAGGGTTTCAACCCTTTGGGGTGATCACATTTTCTCCTCGTAATTCAGAGATAAAAATAACTAATTCATTACTTACTGGATAGCGCTGAAATATATTATAGTCGAAGCCTCCCATGTACACATGGTTACATCGGGTTAGCTAGAAATATAACTTTGAGAAAGTATGATAGGTTATTGATTAAGTGCAAGAA
Organism: Dactylis glomerata; assembly: GCA_007115705.1. NCBI lineage: Eukaryota > Viridiplantae > Streptophyta > Magnoliopsida > Poales > Poaceae > Dactylis > Dactylis glomerata. The sequence goes on from QXEO01000553.1 coordinate 14,464,863, forward strand.
CCTTTATAGCTAGACAAAATAATATATAGATTATCTTACTAATCCTTTAATTTTTCTCTTTGATCACTCCTTTTGCCTCTTCATATATCTTGCATCAATTTTTTTTTTGAGAACTTCCTCGTATATCTGAACCAAGTGAACATTGGTCGCATTCTCATTTGCCTTCCATGATTGCTATTATATCTTGCATAATATATACTTACAGATACCTCATATATGAGAGTATTGCTCGCGTATGTAATAGGTCCTTATTGAATTTATGGTTTTGTGTGTTAATCCCCTTTGGCTCCATGCTCGTTTAGCATTTTTATGGCTCGACGTTGTCCCCCGAGCCAGTTTCCTCTCAGCCTTAATTATCATATATCACATGGGCTGACTCTTACCTGGTTCTATTTTGTCAAATGATGCATCCACCTGCTCTCGTATGAGCTACTCCGTAGTTCTTGTTGTGGATACGTTAGTCTCTCTTTTAGGTCGTCTAGAAGAACAGCGAATGCATCGCATGTTAGTTCCAAGAGAATAGGAACTTTCAGAATATTTGATTGATTGAGCCATGGATTTGAAATCTAAACTCAAGTGTACTCGTTTGATCAGAAAATAATCGGTGCCCAACCTTGCTACCCCGTGTTATGTCTGCGGATTGGATTCGCTATGACGCCATGGATGTCGCTTTGTCCGGCGCTCATCCTAATTCGATTCAACCTGTGATGCTGCCTTGTTATGTCTGCCGCTTGGCGTCGCTAACTCGCTATCAACCCTAACAACCTCACGGCCTCGCCAAATCCTTGTGCATCTCATGGTTGGCATCTGGCCGTTGTTGCCGGCCGCCCGCATTGATGTTTCCCTCGTTTTCGTTCAAGATATCGCAGGTGAGATGTAGCTGCTGTTTGCGGGGCATATGCATCTCATGGTTGTCATCTGGCCGTTGTTTCCGACCGTCCGCACTGACGTATCCCCTTGAGTATCACTCTCATATCGGAGATGGCAGACATGTCCCGTGATCTGGAATCAATAATCTCTAGGCGACCGATGAGGAGAGACGGCAATGGAGCAGATTGAATCCAGGAGACTCGAGATCAACGGGCTCACGCGTTCTTGCAGCATATCAGCAATCGATATGCAGGCTACTTGGTGCTTTCGTCGCATCGACGACGGCAGCGCGACGCCCTCTTATCCCAACCACGCCATTGGCACCTTCTTATATGTCTCTGAACGATTCTGATTTGTTTTCGTTACTGCTCGAATCCCTTTGCCCCGCAGCGGAGTAGTTGTAGTTGCCTCGTGCGTTCAGTGACTCTTTCGTGAATTGGACTCCTAGCAACGCACTAATACGAATTGGACTCCTATTTGCGTACGGTAGCTATTAATCAATCAGAGCCTAGCTTGCATACGTCTCCTTTGGACATTGCAAATATGCGTGCGGTTGATACTAAATCTAAGCCATTGAAATATCTTAGCTTTAGAGCGGACAATCCGCACCGTTAGTTGTTACTTGTTTTAATAATATAATAGATTGGGCCTAGCTTAACGGGCCTCAGGGGTACTCAGCTAACGGGCTCTATTAACTATACCCTTGTCACTTATCAAAGTGGAATGCTCCTTTACCTTAACAGGGAAGGGTGTTTTCTCAAAATAAGGTTCGGGTAAAATGCAACCAACAGTACAAACTTCAGTAGTTTTAGCAGGAATATGACTAATAGAATCTTTATAAGGCGCATGATACTTGTTCCAATCTTTCTTTGGAACATCAAGATAAGAGGCAAAGGCCTTAAAACAGTTAGCAAGTATCTGATAATCAAGACCATAAATAGTGCTAACATTATGAAAGTCATCGGTTCCCATAAAAGCTTTAATGCATTCATAATCATAATTTATACCTGACCTCCTACCTTTGTTGTTCTCCCATCCTTCGGCATTTTCTTGAATACGGTCAAGAAGATCTCATTTACCTTCTCCTTTCATATGGGTTAATGATCCGAAGCAGGAAGCATCCAATAAATCCTTGTCATGAAGAGCAAGCCCCGCATAAAAGTTATCAATAACAATATTACTTGGGAGCTCATGAATGGGACATTTGAGCATTAGTAACTTCAATCTCCCCCACGCTTGAGCAATACTCTCTTCATCATGAGGCCAAAAGTTATATATTCGATTACGATCTTTATGAATTTCACTTGGAGGATAAAATTTGGAATAAAATAGAGGTACAATTTCCTCCCAAGCAATAGATGGACCATCCTTTAGCAGCCTATACCACTCCTCAGCTCTACCTTTCAGTGATAAAGAGAATAGCTTCCTCTTAACCTGGCTTGATGAAATACCTGCACACTTGAACAACTCGCATAATTCATGTATAAAGAGTAAATGATCACCCGGATGGACAGTTCCATCTTCTGAATAGCAGTTATCCATAACACGTTCAACAATTTTCATAGGTATTTTAAAAGGATCTAATTGAGCGGGGGTGGTTCATCTACATCCACAACAGTGGTAGTAGTGTTCCCAAATAGGAAACCAAATGGAGAACTCTCCATAGCAAAATAAAATAAAAATAAAAGACAGAAATAAAAACAATACTCACAGCGAAGATTACATTTACCAATTCCACTCTTCAATAGCGCTTCACTCCCTGGCAACGGCGCCAGAAAATAGTCTTGATGACCCACAAGTATAGGGGTGTATCGTAGACTTTCGATAAATAAGAGTGTCAAACCCAACTAGGAGCAGAAGGTGTTGACACGTAGTTTTGATCAAGGTTTCACTGTAAATACTAGCAAACAGGTTTTCATGGGTATTTGGTAATGCAAATAAATAAAGTATGAGTAAATAAAAGACAGTAATAACAATTGCAGCGAGTGGCCCAATCCTTTCTAGAGCAAAGGACAAGCCGGTTGTGTAACTTATGATGACCAAACATTCTCGAGGACACACGGGAGTTTCTGTCATACCGCTAAATAATCTTTATTGGTTTGATAAGTGTTATGGGGGTGAACCTGTGCTAGCGCACTACCCTTACTAGGATTAGTACACACTTGTGAGTATACCCCTTGCAAGCATACACAACTACAAGAAAGTAATTAAGATAAATCTAACCACAGCCTTAAACTCTAAGATCCTATGCTCCCTGGTGCAATGGTTTCCTAATGGAGGTTTAGGTTTCTGTCACTCCAGCAACCCCACAATTAGTAGCCAAATACACAATGCATTTCACTAGGCCCATAAATGGTGAAGTATCATGTAGTCGACGTTCACATGACACCACTAGTGAAATAGCACCACAACAAATAAATATCAAACCATTAAATATTACTCAACATAATTCCACTACTAACATCTTGACTTCTCCCATGTCCTCAAGAACTAAACGAACTACTCACAAGACATCATATGGATCATGATCAGAGATGAAATAATGGTAAATAACAATCTGAACATAAACCTTAATTCAACAGTTCCACTCAATAGCATCAACCACAAGAGTAATCAACACCGAGAAAGTTTCCCCTAAGAATTTGACAAGATTCAACTCAAGATGTTAAAGCGGGATGGCATGGTGATGGTGAAGATGAAGGTGCTGGTGATGAGGATGATGGTGATGATGATCCCGATGAAGTCCCATGCAATGATGATGACGATGGCGACGATCTCCCCTCTCTGGGAAGGAATTTCCCCAGCAGATTCCTGCCTGTCAGAGAGCTTTTCTCTCTCTGGTGTTTTCCGCCCTGCAGAGGCGGTGGTGTCTATCTCTGAGCCCCCCCTTGACTTAGGTTTTTGAGGACGATGATATACGCGAAGGGGCGATAGCAGTAGTGGGCCAGGGTGACCTCACCATAGGCCGGCGCCGCTAGGGGTGGGCCCGCGCCCCCTATGGGCGAGCCCACCCTGTGGCTCCTCTCACCTCCTCCTTCTGGCTTCTTCAGTCTTCTGGCGAAATATAATTTCCTTGTATTTTTTTGGAATTTCCTGATCTTCCGAAACATGGTGTCTTTATGGTCCTTTTTCCAGCAGAATCCTGACTCCGGCAGCAAATCCTCCAATGATCATCAAACATGTAAAAACAGAGGAAACAACATTTGTATCATCTCTAAATGTGAAATATATCAATGAATAACAGTAAATTATGATACAAAATAGTGATGCAAAATGGACGTATCAGCCGCTATGGCCCTGCTCTGGATCATGGCCTATGTTGTCCGCTGCACCACTGATACGTCCATTTTGCATCACTATTTTGTATCATAATTTACTGTTATTCATTGATATATTTCATATTTAGAGATGATACTTATGTTGTTTCCTCTGTTTTTACATGTTTGATGATCATTGGAGAATTTGCTGTCGGAGTCAGGATTTTGCTGGAAAAAGGACCGTCAAGATACCATATTTCTGAAGATCAACAATTCTAGAAAAATACCCAGAAATTCATATAATATCAGAAGACGAAAGTAGCCAGAAGGAGGAGGCGAGAGGAGCAGCAGGGTGGGCTCACCACCAGATGGCGTGGGCCCACCCCTGGCCGCGCCGCCCTGTGGTGAGGCCACCCTGGCCCACTACTGCCATCGCCCCCTCGCATATATTGTCGTCCCTGAAAACCTAAGTCAAGGGGGGGCATCATAGATAGACACCGCTGCCTATGCGGGGCGGAAAACACCGAGAGAGAAAAGCTCTCCGATAGGGAGAAATCTGCCGGGGAAATTCCTTCCCAGAGAGGGGAGATCATCGCCATCGTCATCATCATCACGCTGGACTTCATCAGGATCATCATCACCATCATCATCATCATCATCATCAGCACCTTCATCTCCACCATCACCATGCCATCCCGCTGTAACATCTTGGGTTGAATCTTGTCAAATTCTTAGGGGAAACTTTCCCGGTGTTGATTACCTTTGTAGTTGATGCTATTGAGCGGAACCGTTGAATTAAGGTTTATGTTCAGATTGTTATTTACCATTATTTCACCTCTGGTCATGATCCATATGATGTCTTGTGAGTAGTTTGTTTAGTTCTTGAGGACATGGGAGAAGTCGAGATGTTAGTAGTGAAACTATGTTGAGTAATATTTAATAGTTTGTCGTGGGGATGACTTAGGGGGCACACCACGGGCCAGGCAACATGCCGGCTGGCGTCCCAGGAGTCCCCACGGCTCCTACACGAGAGGACTGGCTCCGACCGAAGGGCCGGCTGGCGACTCCACCGAGGAGAACTGGAGCCGGGCGATGAGGACAAAGCTTCTCAACGGTTGTCTGGCCAAAAGTAGGACGACCCCGACAAGAGCGGCAGGGGCGCAGGGCAGGAGTGACGAGCACCACGACCACGTCCAGCCAATGAGCGATCGAAGACCCTTCCCCACGACGGGATCCGAGGCAAAAGGGAGGGGATATGCCCTCCAGATGCCGGCCCAGGGGAAAGGCACTTTATAAAGCGCCTTTGCCAGAGCAGGGCCAGAGGATGACGCCAAGGATACCGCCGCCGAGGAGCCGGCAGCCGGCCGAATCGCTACCAAAACCTGTAACCAGGCCCCCGTCTATATAAGGGGGCCTGGGCCCTTAGCATAGGAGAGATCCGATCTTCTTCTTCCTGCTCTAGCCGAACAGCTCGAGGAGCACTGTAATCGTTACAACCCAATCAATACGAAGCAGGCAGGAAGTAGGGGTTTACCTCCAACCGGGAGGGCCCTGAACCTGGGTAAACCGAGGTGTCTCTGTTGGCACAATCCCGAGCCGGACCCATCGTCACCAACGTCGAGCCCCTCCGTTAAGCCTCCCCATGGATACTGTCTCTAAATTCTCGCGACAGTTGGCGCCCACCGTGGGGCAAAGCGCGGTGGTGAGCGGAGTCAAGTTCCGGTCGGGACCCTCCGGCGAGAAGGTTGCCTCCGGCCTCGTCTGGAGGTTCAGCACCTTCGACTGCGTCGACGACAACTTGGCCCACTTCAAGAACGGCTTCGGCAACAGCGTCTCCTTCCTCGACGTCGGCAGCCACCGCTTCTACGTCGCCAAGCCCTTCCCAGAGGAGGTCACCGACGTCTTTGACTCCCTCTGTGACGGAGGCTCGAGCTGCGGTGAAAGCAGCAATCTTGGCGCCATGGTCGAGGTGATGGCCCTGGGAGAGGATGAGGGCGGCGACTTGCCGCGCCCTGAGCGCCCACCTCCTCAGGAGCAAGATGCTCCACTCCCAGAGCAGGACGTCTCCGTGGCGGACCTGCGCATTCCCCTCAACCGCGTCATCGATCCCGCCCGGGTCGCCGAGGCCCTGGAGCGGACGCGTCTCGTCCTCCTTGGCAAGGTGGCAGCGGATGAGGCCAACCGGCGCCGCGAGAGCACCACGCTCAGCGTGTTCTACGACCGACTGAGCTTGCCCGTGACTCGTGCCGCAGCTTCGCCACCGCCGTCCCCGGCCAGATCCAGCGGTCGCCATCGGCAAGCCGATGCCGCGGAGGGCGTGGACAGGGCGGCCGCGCTCCGAGCGGCGGTGCCCAAGGCCGCCGCGTCCAGCAAGGCGGCGGAGCAAGCAAGCCACGCTTGATCGTGGAGTCAGCGCCAGGGTCGGAGTCCCAGGCTCGCCCATCGGTGCTGCACATCCACCTGTGGCTCGACCACGTCAAGACGTCCTCTAGGGGATCTGCTAGCTCAAAGCGAGCGGCTTCTGACCAAGGAGGCCTGGGGGCTGCAGGCAGCGGTCATGGGCGCAAAGAGGGCAAGTACACCCTCGATGCTGCGCTTGATCAGCCGTGTAAATTTCACACCTCCCCAGGCAGGGAAGCGACCCACTCCACGCGTCAGTGTCGTTTCATGAGAGAGCTAGAGCAGCGCGCTCGGCAGATCCCTGGTACGTCGCAAGCGCAACCGGCTGGAGATCAAGAGGACCAACAGCGCGACCCGGCTGGAGGCGAGCCGGATCAAGATGATGACTTCCCGACGGATGTGGAGCAGTATCACATCTTCTCTACCCCCGGCAAGGACAAAAGGAATGACCTTTGGCATGAGGCAGAGGTGAACGCTGTGATGCCTGCAGAACCCCAGTTCATGCATTGGTCCGAGGTGGCCATTACCTGGGGGCGCGAGGACCACCCGAGGTTGATGCCCAGCCCTGGAGAGTATGCCCTGGTCGTGGATCCTGTCGTGTGTTCCGATACGCACATGTGCCGTTTCTCCCGCGTGCTCATCGACGGCGGTAGTAGTATCAACCTTCTTTACCGAAGCTCCCTGGAGAAGCTGGGCATCCCGCTTGCTCAGCTAAAACCTAGCCGGCTCACCTTCCATGGCATCGTGCCTGGGCATTCTTGCACCCCTTTGGGCAGGGTGCAGCTGGAGGTTCTCTTCGGAAAGAAGGGGAATAGCCGGCGCGAGCCCATCTGGTTCGAGGTGGTGGACATCAGCAGTCCCTACCACGCGCTGCTCGGCCGTCCGGCCCTGGCTAAGTTCATGGCTGTCCCGCATTACGCTTATCTGAAGATGAAGCTCCCAGGGCCTAGAGGTGTGATCACAGTCTCGGGAAACTTCAAGAAGTCCCTGGCCTGCGCAAAGCAGAGCTCGCAGCTGGCGGGGGCGCTGGTCGTCGCCGAGGAGAAAAGGCAGCTTCTACATCGCGTGGAGCTGACCCAGCCAGACGTACCGGTTCGCCAATCGCCTGTGGAGCAATTCAAGCCAGCCAATGACACCAAGAAGATCCTGTTGGACGAGAGCGACCCCTCCAAGTACGTCATCATCGGCACTGGCTTGTCCGCCAAATAGGAAAGCGAGCTCACCAGCTTCCTCCGTGAGAATCGGGACATCTTCGCATGGTCTCCAAAGGACATGCCTGGTGTGCCGAGGGAGCTGGCTGAGCACGCACTCAACGTTCGGCCGGATGCCAAGCCGGTCAAGCAGCCGCTGCGGCGGTTTGCAGAAGAAAAGAGGAAAGCTATTGGCGAGGAGATTGCCTGGCTCCTAGCAGCCGGCTTTATCATGGAAGTGTTTTACCTTGACTGGCTTGCGAACCCAGTCTTGGTTCTGAAGAAGAACAACACTTGGCGAATGTGTATCGACTACACCAGCCTCAACAAGGCTTGCCCCAAGGATCCTTTCGCGCTGCCACGAATTGATCAGGTGATCGACTCCACAGCCGGCTGCGACCTGTTGTCTTTCCTGGACGCCTATTCAGGCTACCACCAGATCCCGCTCTTCCAGCCGGATCAGATCAAGACCTCCTTCATCACCCCATATGGAGCCTACTACTACGTTACCATGCCGTTCGGCCTGAAGAACGCCGGAGCCACTTACCAGCGGACCATGCAGCGATGTCTACAGGAGCAGATTGGGAGGAACGTACACGCCTACGTGGACGACGTGGTGGTGAAGACCAAGCAGAGTGGCACGCTCCTGGACGATCTCAAGGAGACCTTCACCAACCTGCGGCGCTATCGCATGAAGCTCAACCCTGAGAAGTGCACCTTTGGTGTGCCGGCTGGGCAGCTCCTAGGTTACATCGTTTCCCAGCGAGGGATCGAGGCTAACCCCTCGAAGATAAAAGCCATCGAGGCCCTAGAGAAGCCCACCCAGCTCAGAGATGTGCAGAAGTTTGCTGGTTGTTTGGCCTCGCTTAGCCGGTTTGTCAGCCGGCTCGGGGAGAAGGCCATGCCGCTGTACCAGCTGATGAAGAAGGCGGACCACTTCGTTTGGTCCCAACGCGCTGACGACGCCTTCAACGACCTCAAGCGAGCCCTGTCTACCGCGCCAATCTTGGCAGCGCCGGCACCGCGAGAGCCAATGCTGCTCTACATCGCAGCAACCCCGCGCGTCATCAGCGTGGTGATCGTGGTGGAGCGCACCGAGGAAGGCAAAGAGCTGCCGGTTCAGCGCCCGGTGTACTACCTGAGTGAGGTGCTCACTCTCTCCAAGCAGAACTACCCGCACTACCAGAAGGTTGCCTACGGCGTGTACATGGCGGCCAAGAAGCTGAAGCACTACTTCGAGGAGCACCCAATCACGGTGGTAAGCACCACCCCGCTCTCGGAGATCATCGGATGCAAGGATGCGTCGGGAAGGGTGGCCAAATGGGCGATCGAGCTCGCAGCTCATACCATTCAGTACAAGCCCAGGACGACGATCAAGTCACAGATCATAGCGGACTTCTTCGCTGACTGGGGAGAGCACCAGTACCTGCCGCCGGCTCCGGACTCCACCCACTGGCGCATGCACTTCGATGCCTCCAAGCTGCTCGGGGGCTTGGGAGCCGGCGTCGTCCTCACCTCTCCCAAGGGAGACAAGCTGCAGTACGTGCTGCAGATGCACTTTTGTGCGTCGAACAACGTCGCTGAGTACGAAGCCCTGGTACATGGGCTCAAGATGGCCAAGCAGGTCGGCATCAGGAGGATCCTCTGTTTCGGAGACTCTGACCTGGTAACGCACCAGGTCTCAGGGGATTGGGACGCCAAGGACGCCAACATGGCCTCCTATCGCTTCTACGTGCAACAGCTCAGCGGATTCTTCGAGGGCTGCGAGTTCCACCACGTCCCCAGAGCAAACAACGAGAAAGCAGACCGGCTGTCCAAGATTGGCTCCACCAAGCAGGATATCCCAGCTGGGGTGTCCCTGGAGATCATCCACAAGCCATCTATCAAACCTTCGCCGGAATCCATATCCATCTACGTGCCTGGAGACCCAGCCCCGGCTCAGGTACCGCTACCGGACCCGGGGGCTGCCGTCTCGGGGCTGGAGGAGGCAGCCGGCCAGCCCAGCGCGGCTGGCTCGACGAAGGACAAGGGGACTGCCGGCTCCACGCCCGCTCCCCCGGCTGGACCATCAGATGAAGCCGGCACAATGATGGACCCGGGGGCTGCTGATCCTCTGGTTGCCAGTGTCTTCCACATACGGGAGATACCTTCCTGGGCAGAGCCATTCTCCAACTACCTCATCACTGGGGACTTGCCGCAAGACGAAGTGGAAGCTAGGCGAATTCAACGTCGAGCTGGGGCGTACACCATCATCAACAGCGAGCTGTACAAGCGCAGCGTGTCAGGCATCTACCAGAAGTGCATCGAGCCGGAAGAAGGGATGGAGCTACTAAAAGAGATACACCAAGGGGAGTGTGGACATCACGCATCTTCCAGAGCCTTGGTAGCCAAAGCCTTCCGACATGGCTTCTACTGGCCAACGGCCAAGCAGAATGTAGAGCAACTGGTGAAGCAATGCAATGGCTGCCAGCGCTTCTCCAAGCACAGAAACACTCCAGCGGCAGCTCTTAAGACCATCCCGCTCACCTGGCCATTCGTGGTCTGGGGTTTGGACATGGTAGGGCCATTCAAGACCGCACCCGGGGCTTGACGCATTTGCTGGTTGCTGTGGACAAGTTCACCAAGTGGATCGAGGCCAAGCCAATCAAAAAACTCGACGGTTCGTCCACGATCAAGTTCTTCAACGAGATCATCACAAGATATGGAGTTCCCCACAGCATTATCACCGACAATGGGACGAACTTCGCGAAGGGAGTCTTTGCTGATTACTGTGGTCAGAAGGGCATCCGGCTGGACTTGGCGTCAGTAGCGCACCCTCAGTCAAATGGACAAGTGGAAAAGACAAATGGGCTGATCCTAGCCGGCATCAAACCAAGACTGGTCGAGCCTCTCGAACGCTCAGCCGGCTGTTGGGTCGAAGAGCTACCCTCAGTGTTCTGGAGCCTGCGCACCACTCCAAACCGCTCTGTTGGCTTCACACCTTTCTTCCTAGTCTATGGAGCAGAAGCGGTATTGCCCACGGACATTGAGTTCGACGCGCCCAGAGTTGTCTAGTACACGGAGAAGCAAGCAAAAGAAGCCCGCGAAGATGGTGTCGACCTCCTCGAGGAGGCACGAGAACAGGCTCTGGCTAGATCAGCGCTCTACCAGCAGCAGCTGCGACGATACCACAGCCGGAAAATTCGCCCGCTCGCGTTTTACGAAGGAGATCTCATACTCCGGCTGGTCCAAAGCAGTAAAGGCATGCACAAGCTGTCTCCTCCCTGGGAGGGACCGTTCATTGTCAGACGGGTGCTGGGCAATGGGGCATATTACCTCATCGACGCACAAGAGCCCGGAAAGAACAAGGCAGATAACTCTGACAAGGAGACCGAGCGTCCCTGGAATGTCAGTCTCCTAAGACCTTTCTTCTGCTAAGGCAAAAGCTTGTACCTCCAAAAAACGTGTCAATGAATAAAGGAAAACGGAGTGGCTAGTTACGGCCGGCTTCGAGGAAAACACTTCGCGTATGTTTTGCTTCCTGCGTTATTCACTTGACCGGCAGCCGGCTCCAGGCACCGAGCCACAGCCGGCAGCCCCGAAAAAGATCGATCTCTCGCCAGCCGGATGAGTACTACGTATGGCAAAGGTCTCGAGCCCAACCTCCACCTTCCGGCTCCGCGCAGCCGGATGGATAGGAGCCGGCAGACCACATACGAGGGAAAGCCGCAGAGCAGAACCGCAAACTATAGAAAAATCGCTCGACCAAGTGTTAAGGGCAGTGACTGTTAACTAAGCGTTGGTTAGCATGAGTCGGGGGCCCGATAAACCGAAGTACTACTTCTCACTCCGCGGCATGCTCCCACCCTAGGCCGGCATTCGGCTGCCGGCCCAAGGGAGACCAACTGGCACCAGGCTGCCGGTTGGGGGTAGAAGGGCCGAAGGGTGGGGAGATTAAGGAAAAGGTTGAGGGAACCGGACGAAGGCAAAGCCAGCGAGTAGCTGATAGTCACCGTTTTTGATGTTTGGGCTGAGAAGCCACGCCCAAGAGGTTCGAAGCTAGAGCTACCCCGCTTGGCGTCGGCACCGTTCGCGAAGAGTTAGTTTCGAGCTAGCTGATAGTCCAGCTACCCCAAAACTCAGGGGCTAGGGGGAAAGGGAATTGGCCCTCAGAAGCAGGCCGGCTCCAGTACCTCGCCGGCTGTCCGTTCAGCTGGCGCTGTGACACGATTAGCAAACGAGCAACAAAATCGAAACTTAACACTCGCAAAGCAACGGCTAGAGCCGGAAACTGGGAGATCTACTCCAATCGTGGCTTGGGACGCGCGAAGGCTCGGGAAAGAAAACGTGCCGGCTTCGACCTCGCTCGAGCCGGTACTAGACTCAGTCTCCGTCTCAACCCCGCTGAGCCGGGACTGGTCCGTTCCCCCCGGAGCCGGCAAGCAGAAGCTCCGTTTCCTCCGCACTGAAGCCGGAGGAGCACGCCCGAAGCATCTGCGCAGGCCGGTGACTATCGTAATCCCCATCTACGGATTCGCGTGATAGCGGTTTTGTCAAGGGAGGAACCGTCGCATCACAACGGTGTCAAGCAGAAGACGCTTGCGCGATGGCAAAAGCACACAGTGAAGAGAGACATTCACACAGCAAACGATGAAGAGCAAGTAAAGATTTGCACGAAATTAAAGAGGTTCTTAGCTATACGGCTGGTGGTTACATAATAAGGGCCACGCTAAGGGCCGGAGTAGCAAAAGGACTCCCCCACCTAACCCCTAGACTCCTGTTGACGATGACGTCGCCGAGAGGGAGGCTTCGGGGCCGCTCGCCGATCATGGCCAGGGGGAGTAGGCGCGGGCGCAGCCGGAGCCGTCGATGACGCGGACGCAGAGGATGTGCGACCCGGCGCGGTGGGTCAGGATGAGAGACCACCCCCGCTCCAGGCCATAGTCGTGGAAGAACCGCTCCCACCCCCCGGTGAGGTAGCTCTTCCCCTCCCCGTCATGGAGGACCTCGACGTCGTACAGCGGCTGCCCGCCGCTGCCGTCCTCGATCATGAAGCTCGTCGGGGGATTCTTCCCCATGGTGCCGACGAAGCTGGCAGGGAGCGGTAGGCGCTCATTGCTCCCGGCCAGCAGGGGCGCCAAGGCGGTGGCAAACCCGTGCACCGGGACGTAGGAAAGCCGCTGCCTGGTCGGCGGGCGCGGCGGCGCCTTTCGCACCTTTCTCGCGGCCACACTGGAAGAGCCGTCGACGCCCAGACCAGCGAGGCCCGGAGGGGCGGCCCCGAACGCCATCGCGGCGCCGACGAGGGCGGCCGCCGCCTCCAGGGGCGTCCCGGTAAGACCGGCGATGGAGGTCGCGGCCGCGGGGACCACGGCGTCGCGGACGGCCGCAGCAACGGTCCCCCCAGGGGCCGCCGTGACGGTGGAGGAGCGGCCGATCCCGAGAGGCTGGGTGGCGGCCGCGGTGTCGGCAGCTGCCGCGAGCGCGGCCAGGGTTTTCTTGTTCCGGCTGCCTTGCGGGCGACCGCGCTTCCGAGGCAACGGCGGCGTCGCCGCCGGGCCTCCAAGTGGACGACCGCGCTCGTGCTCACCCGGCCCGCCGCCGGCCCCGGCCCCGGCCCCGCTGGTCGTCCCGAGTGATGACATCAAGGTCGTAGCGGGAGAAGCGGAGGCGACAGTTTGTTGGGGGAGAAGGAGTGGAGGCGCTCGGGAGTGAAGAAAACCCTCGAGAGCTCTAGGATTTAAGGGCTGGCGGGGCACGAAAAGCCGAGCCGGTTTAATGCGATTTAATCGCACGCGTGGCGTTTCGATGGGACGCGATGCTGACGCTAGCCCCGCCTCGTTACGTGATGTCCGCCGAAATCATTGTGGAGGCCGAAGGGTCAAAACGACTAGACCGGTCACTGGCACGCTGCGCCGGCCGCCGCGTGGAAACGAGATTCGAAGCGGCGCAAGTTCCCAGGAGGCGGCATGCTAGCTCGCAGCCGCTAGCCGGGCCGCCACCAGAGCCGGCTCGTCTCGAGGCGGCTGGGATAACTCCGTCAGACTTGTCCTCGAGGACTAGAGCGACCGAGCCGGACCAGCAATCCTGGGACTTCGACGAGGACGAGTAAGACTTCGGCAGGGAAAGGAACCCGCCGAAGCCCCATGCTAGCCCATGAGACTTCACCAGTTTCGGGGGCTAGTGTCGTGGGGATGACTTAGGGGGCACACCACGGGCCAGGCAACATGCCGGCTGGCGTCCCAGGAGTCCCCACGGCTCCTACACGAGAGGACCGGCTCCGACCAAAGGGCCGGCTATGCCAGTAGCCGGCTGGCGACTCCACCGAGGAGAGCTGGAGCCGGGCGATGAAGACAAAGCTTCTCAACGGTTGTCTGGCCAAAAGTAGGACGACCCCGACAAGAGCGGCAGGGGCGCAGGGCAGGAGTGACGAGCGCCACGACCACGTCCAGCCAATGAGCGATCGAAGACCCTTCCCCACGACGGGATCCGAGGCGAAAGGGAGGGGATATGCCCTCCAGATGCCGGCCCAGGGGAAAGGCACTTTATAAAGCGCCTTTGCCAGAACAGGGCCAGAGGATGACGCCAAGGATACCGCCGCCGAGGAGCCGGCAGCCGGCCGAATCGCTACCAAAACCTGTAACCAGGCCCCCATCTATATAAGGGGGCCTGGGCCCTTAGCATAGGAGAGATCTGATCTTCTTCTTCCTGCTCTAGCCGAACAGCTCGAGGAGCACTGTAATCGTTACAACCCAATCAATACGAAGCAGGCAGGAAGTAGGGGTTTACCTCCAACCGGGAGGGCCCTGAACCTGGGTAAACCGAGGTGTCTCTGTTGGCACAATCCCGAGCCGGACCCATCGTCACCAACGTCGAGCCCCTCCGTTAAGCCTCCCCATGGCTACTGTCTCTAAATTCCCGCGACATAGTTTGATATTTATGTTGTGGTGTTGTTCTACTAGTGGTGTCATGTGAATGTCGACTACATGATACTTCACCATTTATGGGCCTAGTGGAATGCATTGTGTATTTGGCTACTAATAGTGGGGTTGTCGGAGCGACAGAAACCTAAAGCCCTGTTAGGAAACCATTGCACCAGGGAGCATAGGATCTCAGAGTTTAAGGCTGTGGTTAGATTTATCTTAATTACTTTCTTGTATTTGCGGATGCTTGCAAGGGGTACAATCACAAGTGTGTATTAATCCTAGTAAGGGTAGTACGTGATATCCCATAAGTATAGGGGATCGTGTGTAGCCTTTTCGATAAGTAAGAGTGTCGAACCCAACGAGGAGCTAAAGGTAGGATAAATGTTCTCTCAAGTTCTATCAATCGTTGATACAACTCTACGCACACTAAACATTTGCATCATCTAGGAACTAAAACTAGAGCAACAATACGGGTATGAGAGATAGCTTTGCAAAATAATAAATATAAGAAAGTAATTGTTAGTGCTGCAGCAATGAAATATACTAATTAACCATAAACTAACGGTACCATTGATGCTTGCGGTATGGTTAATGTGAATCACCGTCCAGTTGGGAACCCCAAGAGGAAGGTATGATGAATATAGCAGCAAGGTTTTCCCTCAGTAAGAAACCAAGGTTTATCGATCCGAAGGGGAAGAAGCCAAACGACTGAAGGTGATGCTTGCTAGCTTGCGACAGCTCCGACAATTTATAAGGTGCCTCGTCCAAGCTTTGCTTTGCCAGCTGCAACGCGGAACCTGCATACAACACAACCAAATACTTTGCTCCCAACTTACGATGAGGTTGTCAATCTCACTGGTTTGCTTGAAACAAAGGAATGAGCGCATCGAATGGAAAATAGTAATAGTATGCAAGTAAAGTAAACAGTGCGAGTAAAGTAAACAGGTGATAGCAATATAATGGAAATAGGACCGGGGTCTACAGTTCACTAGTGGTGTCTCTCCATAAGATAAAATAACACATGCTGGGTAAACAAATTACAGTTGGGCAATTGATAGATTAAAGACAACGTGCATGTCGATAGGATCACTATGAGATTAACTCTGGGCATTACAACTAGATACATAGACCGCCATCCAACTGCATCTATGACTAATAATCCACTTGTGGCGAATCAATCCGAGAACTCCACAAGTATTAAGTTGCGAACAACAGATAACTGCATTAAGCAAAGTATGTAATGTAAACAAAGCATATGCCCTCGAGCATATGAATGTTGTTTTCCCCCTAGTAGCAACAGCACATCTACAACCTTAGAGGTTTCTGTCACTCCCCCAGATTAAATAGAGGCATGAACCCACTATCGAGCATAAATACCCCCTCTTGGAGTTACTAGCAACTACTCGGCCAAGATAGCTACTAACAACGGAGAGCATGCAAGATCATAAACAACATAGAGATAACATAAGATAATATTCAGTACATCAACTCAATCATAACACCAATATTCATCGGATCCCAACAAACACAACATGTAGAATTACATAAAGGTAATCTCGATCATGTAAAGCAGCTCACGAGATCTAAACATGAAGCACGTGGTGGAGAAGACAACCATCTAGCTACTGCTATGGACCCATAGTCCAAGGTAGACTACTCACTCATTGCGCCAGAGGCAAGCATGGCAATGAAGAAGACCTCCGGTGGCGATTCCCCTCTCCGGCAGGGTGCCGGGAAGAGCTTCTGGACCCTCCTGATCTGGGGTCGACGACGGCGGCGGATCGCGATGTGTTTCTGGAAAAGTGATTGGCTATTTAGGTTTTTCCCGTCGGGGGGTCTTTATAGGCGAAGGGGCAGCGTCAGAGGTGGACCAGGGGGCCCACACCACCAGGGGGCGCGGGCCAGCCCTAGGCCGCGCCGCCCTATGGTGTGGCCGCCCTCTGGCTCGGCTCCGTCTCCTCTTTGGTCTTCTGGAAGCTCCTTTAAATATCTGGACGTCTGGCTTTTGTTACGTCCAATTCCAAGAATATTTCCTGTGTAGCATTTCTAAAACACAAAAACAGTAGAAAACAGGGAAATGGCACTGTGGCATCTCGTTAATAGGTTAGTTCCGGAAAATGCATAAAAATGCCACGAAGAGTAACGAAACACTAAACAAATGGTGTAAAAACAAGCATGGAGCATCAAAAATTATGGATACGTTGGAGACGTATCAGCATCCCCAAGCTTAACTCCTGCTTGTCCTCGAGTAGGTAAGTGATAACAAAAGAAATATTTTTTGAGGTGACATGCACCTACACAATCTTCACCATATATGTAAGCGTTGTGCGCTGGGATCAAAGAACTTAAAACATGGGCATGAAAGACATAATCTCTCAGGGAGATGGTTAAGGATCTCAGAAGATAGAGGAGAGCGCCAGGCGCAGATTTTCGGAATTGATAGAAGAAACTTAGCAACCATGTTATAACATGAAAATGAACACAAACAAAAGATCTTGAAAATGAAACAATGAAAGTCAAACGTGTGTTCAAATCATAAGGAAAAGCATACAAATGGTTTTCAGCTTGTCCTTAATGAGAGAGCAAAACATAAATGCATAGGACACCTTCAAGTTTAAGAGGGCGACTAGATACAAGTAATTTGAGAACAAGTGAAACCAATAATATGAATCAATCAATGAAAACTTTGGGACAATGCACATTATACTCAGAATGACAACTGTGCTCTCTTAATGGTGCATAAAGATAGAAGGTGGAGACTCAACATAAAAGTAAAAGAAAGGCCCTTCGCGGATGGAAGCAGTGATTGCAAGTTTTATAAACCTTCAAAAATTATGGTACTTACCGGATTTGAGCTCTCATTGCCCCCATCATAAGCATCTTGAATGGTTGAAGTTAATGCGAGAACACTTATGCTACATATGCTTGACAAATCATAAGTTGAAAACCTCGTGTCCCGTGAATACGAATACCCAAACCTCATGCTACTCGACTTAGAGTCCCAAGCAAGCTCTTGTCATTGTAAATATATGTGTATCATCGAGAACCGCCAACGGGGTACCTCCGTGCCCGATGACATGGAACAAGCCCACATCAAAATGACAGGACAAACAGACAATGAACACCTCGGCATCTCTTTTATTTACCATTGGTATAGGTTTTTATTGCGAGATGCGTCGTCGAATGTTCACTATGGGCATGCTGTAAATTTCCACCATGAATTATGCATGGATTAGATTAGCGGCCCAGGCGTTTCCCTAACACATATAAAAACTCCATGATCCCGCAAGATTCCCAACTTATTTCACATCACGAGTATCCATAAACAAAAGATCATGATATCAACTCAAATGAAAGATAGTGCAATGTTGAAAGCTTGCCCCATGACGGCATGGCTGGGCTAATTCCCAACTTACAACTTGCAAGCATAACAACTCAACATAAGAGACCACAATGTCAAAATTTTAAAACGAGAAAAGTAAAGTGTGCCATCCGGTTCATGAGAGCTTTACTGACCAATTTTCGCATAACACCAAAAGAGTTTAATTTGAAGGATAGATAAAAGCAAGTCAAATTTACTTTGGAATAGCAAATTGCTAATAGGTATGTATGGTGGACACTTTGGAACAACTTGGTTTTTAGGAGTTGGATGCACGAGTAGAGCTCATACTCAGTACAAAGTGAGGGCTAGCAAAAGACTGGGAGCGACCAACTAAGAGAGCAATAATGGCCATAATCATGCAAAGCGACAAAGCGACATTAAAAGAAGCATAAGATGGCATCAAAAGTCAAAAACTAAATGATCATAGAGGCAATGGCGACTTTGTATGAGTCAAACATGTGTGAGCATGCGCCAAGTCAACCCAAATAAAGCATCAAAGGATAAAACCAAAATAATGCTTCCAAATAATTAAAACAATGCATGATTTTTTCAAAGGCTCATTAAGCAATCTCAGTTATTTGAGACAATTCATGCTACAGAAAAACCACTAGGCATACTATCAAAAAGACATCAAGCACGACATGCAGTCTACACAAGCTCCTTCTTGTACCACTTTTTTGCATAAAGCTTTTTCTCTTTTCCAACACCATTTGAACTTTTTATAACCAACTCTTTTGATGAAAACCAATATAGACCAGAGGCAAAAATACACCTTGATGAAAATATATAACAAGATCTGAATGCAATTCAAGGCGAAAATCAAAAGCTAAACGCAGTTCTAGAAAAAGAGAACACTCGTTGAAATTATAAGAATGAAAAACGGAGTGTTCTTGGCAAATGAAAAACAAGGCAACTTCTCCAAAAGAAATTTGTTGGGGTCCAACCATTTATTGCAGCAAACAAAACTAAAGAAAACTAAAAACAACTGACGCTCCAAGAAAAACGCATAATGCATGAAGCAATAAAAATATAGTGTGTTGAAAGGTGACCTGATTTTTACCGATGAAGAAGGGGTGCCTCGGGGGCATCCCCAAGCTTTGACGCTTGTACCTCTTGGATATTTCTTGGGGTACATGGGCATCCTCAAGCTTTAGCTTTTGTCCATTCTTCAACTCATCTCATCATTCTCCGATCCCTACACTTGAAAACTTCCTTCATACAAAACTAAACACAAATCTATTAGCAATATTAGTGTAAGCATAACATAGAATCAACCCCTTTTGCTTCAGGTTTCAACTCAAAACCACCACATATAAAGTATATACTACAGTAGCAACTTCCCCAAAAGTTCTGTGATCAAAAGAACTAAAAAAGAAAGCGATAAAGTGGCAAACACAAATATTGGTAGAAATCTGTCAAAACAGAACAGCTGACAAAGGTCGATTTTTTAGAGGGTTTTCTGTTGCTCAAATCAACAAGTGTTCAACTAATGAAAGTTTGGATATAATCTGGGGCATATGCATAAGAAATAGCAGGTCCAAAATATATACAGAGAATTTTCACGAATTTTTACGGTGCAGCACCGAAAACTGTTTCAGGACAGCAACATCCCCAAATCTTACCTCACTCAAATTAGAGGCTTCTCTTGGCACAAAAACGAAATAAAAATGATAAGGAGAGGTCATTACAGTAGTAATAACTTCCAAGACTCAAATAAAATAAAAAGAACTGAATGTAAAAACATTGGGTTATCTCCCAAGAGTGCTTTTCTTTAACGCCTTTGAGCTAGGCGCAGAAAGTGCGAATCAAGTAATTATAAAAGAAGCATTAGGATCCACTATAGGAGTCTTTTCAACAATGAATTGAATTGTGTCCAAATAAGTTTTTGAAGATCCTTTATGATCACGCTTTGGTACACTACTTTCATCAAAAGGATTTTCAGGACAAATCCAACTAGAATTCTTTTCCCAAGCATCATGAATTCCTACAAGTTTACAAGGTATTGGCACTCTAAAATCTTCATTGGGTGTACCAACAACCGCTACAGGTGAGCCAAGCTTATTAAATTTCTTAAAAACTTCCTTAGCCTCAATAGCAACATCTCTAAATTCTATGCGCAAACTTTCCAAGATAAAAGCTTTCTTTCCAGGATCTTCAATTTCATGAAGCTTAAGGAACATGTGTTGCATAAAAGGATTAAGGCTAGCAAACCTAGCTTCCAACATGTGAATTAAATAAGCAGAAGCAACTTGAATACTAGGAGCAAGCTCAGCCAAAGACTTTTCCTCAACATCTTTATGCATACTAATATGATTAAAGAACTCCTCAATGTTACTTTTCCCAATAATTGAACCACTACCTACTGAGAGGTCCTCCAAAACGTACTTAGGGAACAATATAATGAACTAGAAGTAAAGAAATAACAACTATAAAGGATACTAATTTTTTTGGGTTTTTTGATAAAGCGATGCAAGTAAAAATAAAGTAAAAGCAAAACTTAAAACAAAGTAAAGGATGTGCGTGCGAAACTCCCCTTTCAGAAGTCTTCTTTTTCCTCCCCGGCAACGGCGCCAGAAAAATTCTTGATGCTTGCGGTACGGTTAATGTGAATCACCGTCCAGTTGGGAACCCCAAGAGGAAGGTATGATGAATATAGCAGCAAGGTTTTCCCTCAGTAAGAAACCAAGGTTTATCGATCCGAAGGGGAAGAAGCCAAACGACTGAAGGTGATGCTTGCTAGCTTGCGACAGCTCCGGACAATTTATAAGGCGCCTCGTCCAAGCTTTGCTTTGCCTGCTGCAACGCGGAACCTGCACACAACACAACCAAATACTTTGCTCCCAACTTATGATGAGGTTGTCAATCTCACCGGTTTGCTTGAAACAAAGGAATGAGCGTATCGAGTGGAAAATAGTAATAGTATGCAAGTAAAGTAAACAGTGCGAGTAAAGTAAACAGGTGATAGCAATATAATGGAAATAGGTCCGGGGTCCATAGTTCACTAGTGGTGTCTCTCCATAAGATAAAATAACACATGCTGGGTAAACAAATTACAGTTGGGCAATTGATAGAATAAAGACAATGTGCATGTCGATAGGATCACTATGAGATTTACTCTGGGCATTACAACAAGATACATAGACCGCCATCCAACTGCATCTATGACTAATAATCCACTTGTGGCGAATCAATCCGAGAACTCCACAAGTATTAAGTTGCGAACAACAAATAACTGCATTAAGCAAAGTGTGTAATGTAAACAAAGCATATGCCCTCGAGCATATGAATGTTGTTTTCCCCCTAGTAGCAACAGCACATCCACAACCTTAGAGGTTTCTGTCACTCCCCCAGATTAAATAGAGGCATGAACCCACTATTGAGCATAAATACCCCTTCTTGGAGTTACTAGCAACTACTCGGCCAAGATAGCTTCTAACAACGGAGAGCATGCAAGATCATAAACAACATAGAGATAACATAAGATAATATTCAGTACATCAACTCAATCATAACACCAATATTCATCGGATCCCAACAAACACAACATGTAGAATTACATAAAGGTATACTCGATCGTGTAAAGCAGCTCACGAGATCTAAACATGAAGCACATGGTGGAGAAGACAACCATCTAGCTACTGCTATGGACCCATAGTCCAAGGTAGACTACTCACTCATCGCGCCGGAGGCAAGCATGGCAATGAAGAAGACCGCCGGTGGCGATTCCCCTCTCCGGCAGGGTGCCGGGAAGAGCTTCTGGACCCTCCCGATCTCGGGTCGACGACGGCGGCGGATCGCGATGTGTTTCTGGAAAAGTGATCGGCTATTTATGTTTTTTCCGTCGGGGGGTCTTTATAGGCGAAGGGGCAGCGTCAGAGGTGGACCAGGGGGCCCACACCACCAGGGGGCATGGGCCAGCCCTAGGCCGCGCCGCCCTATGGTGTGGCCGCCCTCTGGCTCGGCTCCGTCTCCTCTTCAGTCTTCTGGAAGCTCCTTTAAATATCTGGACGTCTGGCTTTTGTTTCGTCCAATTCCGAGAATATTTCCTGTGTAGCATTTCTGAAACACAAAAACAGTAGAAAACAGGGAACTAGCACTGTGGCATCTCGTTAATAGGTTAGTTCTGGAAAATGCATAAAAATGCCACGAAGTGTAATGAAACACTAAACAAATGTTGTAAAAACAAGCATGGAGCATCAAAAATTATGGATACATTGGAGACGTATCAACCATGAGTGTGGAAAAGTTGTGGTAATAGTGGTGGCTTTATCTAAGTTCAATTAGTGAATAAATCGGGTTCATTGTCTTTGATGTAGGTTTCTATGTGGGAGAGGCTAAATATACAAGCACTTCACTACTTGGAAATACAAGTACAATATGATTGGATTGTTAGCAAGCATCCGCAAATACTAACAATGCATTAAGGTTTCCCCAACCATAGCCTTAAGTTAATGGTCCTCTTACTCCCATACGTGCAACGTTCCGGTTCACGTCCTCAGGTTTCTGTCACTCCGACAGAACTACCCCTTCCTTTTGCACATACTACTAACCCTAAGATGTTTAATTCATGCGCGCATAAATATAATGGACACCAAAGGACAGTACCATATCAACATACAACTCTAATGAACCAAAGACATTTAACAAATCAATCTAAGAACAAATAAACTATGCAAACATGACATAGATCATAGGATAAATATTATAGCATCAAACACCATGTTTACATAGGACGGTACAGAGGTGTGTGGGAGGATGAACCACTGCATAATAGGATGAGTTGGTGATGGCGATAGCGATGAAAATGGCAGAGATGAGCAGCGAGGGGCGTGTCATCGTGGTGAAACAACATATGCCATGGGATGGCTTAAATGGGGGCCGAACTAGATGCTGGAGGATTCGGGAGAGGGGAGCGAGCTAAGAAGCACGACAGAAAGGAACTCAGATCTACCCAGGTTCGGGGCTCTCGTAAGGAGATAACACCCCTACTCCTGCTCTACTGGTTGTATATTTGGATCGATGGAGTACACAACAATGGCTCTTCCAAGCTCTCTGCGAGAGGAGGAAGATGAACTATCAACTAAGAGAGTCAAGAGAGATCAACCCTTGGCTAGGGCTCCCTGTGCCACCTTATATAGTGGTGGCCAGGGTTACAACGGTCACCACCGAACAGATGACATAAACTACAGTCCAAACAGGGCAGGCTGACGATGACTACCACCCTTGACTTTGCCCCTGATTGCTCTCGATGGCACTCAGCATCCCTGTACCTTGTACTTCTTCGACTGTGACCTTACCACTGTGATCTCAAGGACTGCACTTGGCACAGTGATGGTTGGTAAACCACCACTGTGCGCCCTGTCATCATAGTCTGCTTCCATGCTTGGATGTTTCCTTCCTTGATTGTAGGGATATGATACCTTGGTTGACTTCTGTATCCCGGATATAGCCGTTGGCCATATCCTGGACTTGTGTGCCGGACCAACGACCCATGGTCGGGTAATCCGGCCTCCCCTGTTCCTGCATAATATAACAACTAGATTAGGCCGGCATATCTATACATACGCCGGCACTCCTCATCAAGTATCCCGGCTATACCGACATATCTGTACACCGGCCGGGATACACCTTTATATACCGGTCTGGCCGACACTCTTATATTCCGGCCAGACCCAACTTTGGTCAATCAACACAAAGTCAACCACATTCCTCATATCTTTCTAGTCTCTTGACCCTACCGGGGGTCATCCCCCCGACAGGGCGCGGGCGGCGATGGCGGCGGCGGCGTTGGCGGTGTCACGGGGGACTCCCCCGCCGCCGGCATCATGGGGCAGCGCCGCCCCTTAGCCCCCTTTCTTCATGGTTTCATGGGAGCCCTCCCTATGGAGATGGGATCTATGGGGGAGGCGAAAACGTGGCACTGGTGGCTGCAAATTCGTGGGTGGTGTCGGGGGGATGACCCCCGGTAGGGTCAAGAGACTAGAAAGATACAAGGACTATGGTTGACTTTATGCTGGTTGACCAAGGAAGGGCCTGGCCGGAATATAAGAGCGTCGGCCAGGCCGGCATATAAGTGTATCCCGGCGGTAGTTAGGATATGCCGGAATATCCGGGATACTTATTGAGGAGTGCCGGCATAAGCATAGATATGCCGGCCTAACTTATTCGGTATGTTGTGCAGGAGCAGGGAGGCCAGATTACCTGTCCTTCATAGGACGATGGTCCGGCATATAGGTCCGGGATATGGCCAACGGTCATATCCAGGTTACATAAGTCAACCAAGGAGTCACATCCCTACAATCAAGGAGGAAGACATCTTAGCATGGAAGCAGTGCATGGTGACAGGGTGCACAGTGGAGGTCTACCTACCCTCACTGCGCACAACTACAGCCCTTACCTCACAGTGGTAAGGTCACAGTCCTGGAAGTACAAGGTACAGCAAGGGTGAGTCCCATCGAGAGCAATCAGGGAGAAAGTCAAGGGCGTATGCCTTCGTCAGCTTGCCCTATTTGGAGTATAGCTGATGTCCCCTGGTCTCAGGTGACCGTTGTAACCCTGGCTACCACTATATAAGGTGGCACAGGGAGCCCTAGTAAGGGGGGGGGGTCACTCAGTGTTCCTACACTTAGCAGTTCATCTTCCTCCAATAGCAGAGAGCTTGGAAGCACCATTGTTGTCTACTTCTTCGATCCAAATATATAACCAGTAGAGCAGGAGTAGGGGTGTTATCTCCTTACGAGAGCCCCAAACCTGGGTAGATCGGTGTTCCTTTCTGTCGTGCTTTTCAGCTCGTTCCCCTCTCCCGAATCCTTCAGCATCTAGTTCGGCCCCCATTTAAGCCATCCCATGGCATGTGTTGTTTCACCACGACGACATTTGGCGCCCACCGTGGGGCCGATCGATATGCTGGGTGGAGTGTTTATTCGGACGAGGTCCATGATAGCAGCTTCGGGAGTGCGCGTGGTCTCTGGCCTCGTCCAGAGGCTAGGCTTGCTCAGTTTCATCAGTGACAACGCCGGATGTCTCGGCGGCCGGCCGTTCCCCAAGGATGGCCGGATCATGTCTTTCGGTTCCCACGAGGTGTACGTGGGGACTGAGAGAGTTTGCAGGGAAGAGGTGCTGATGGCGGCGGATCCGCCGTCACATCGGCTGGCTCACGCTGGGCGTAGCGCTCGCTCAGTAGAGTCGGCCGAGGTGATGATGGCCGGCACATCTGTGCCGCCGGCGGAGGATGCCGACAAAGCAACAGCAGCAGCAGCAGGAGATACTCCCCCGGAGCCGCCGAAGGCCAAGAGGTCGGCGCGTCCTCCGTTGGAGCGCGTTGAGAACCTGGTCGGCACTTCCGGCATGCCGGCTGGGGGCCAGGTGCTTCTTCCCATCATCGATCGGCTTCTCGAGCTGGTGCGATCCGGCGATGATCCGGAGCAGACAAGGGAGGTCCTGGAGGGATCTCGTCAGGCCCTCGTCGACGAGGCCCTGGCCATGCACCAGGAGCGCGAACGGTTTAACCGACAACTCCGTGAGTATGAGGCAGCCCATGGTTTTACTCCTGTGGTAACCCGGCCTAGCCAGATAGATGAGGTTAGAACTAGAGGTAGAGATCTTAACGCTGAGCTAGGTAAAGATGCTAGAGCTAAGAGTCATACTGCAACTAGCACTGTGCCTAAGGTAGTCTATAGCTCACGAGTGAAGAACCTTAGAGCAGCAGCGGAGGTAGCTAAGGACTTATCTAATTTGTCCGGCGAAGCACTGCATGAGCAGCAAGCCCAGCTTAACCATCTTTTGTCTGAAGCTACCAAGCAGCAGGAGGCCTTTAAGAAGGCTAACCCAGGTGCCGGGGCATCCCAGTACGTTGCGTCGGTAGGAGGTGCCGGCGCAAGGTCAAGGGGGGAAGCTTCGTCCCCGCATCCAAGCGCTCGGCGTGCCGGAAGTGTGACCTCTGGCCGCCGGGACAAGCAGATCTAGGTGTATGATCCGGCAATCGCCGAAAAGCAAGCAATAGTTCAAAAGAATGCCGGCCAAGTTGACAAGTATGTCGGCAGCAAGAAGGCTGGCCAGAATATGCCGGTCGGGCAAGGAGCAGTGTCGGCCGGTGGTGGCCGGAGTAATAGTGCTGCTCGGCGTCAGCAGCAAGGCGTCGGGGGTGCAGCACAGCAGCAAGGTGCAGGTCAGCCGAGACATCGGGAAGATGATGGGAACTCCGCCCTTGTCAGGGCGGGATATCAGCAGCAGCACCAGCAAGGCCAGCAGTATCAGCAAGGCCAGCTAAATGAGCAGTGTCAGCCGGAGCAGCAGCAGCAAAAGATGATCGCGGGCCCAATTGCATCCCGGCTAGGACCTCGGTCCTTGGCAGCAAGTGATGCGCGCTTCAAGCTGGACAGGATTCACCAATCAGAGTTGGTGGAGAGGCAAGGAGCTCCGGGTCCTATGTGCTTTGGACCCCGGATTATGGGAGAGCCGGTACCTTACTACTTCCAGCTCGCGCGTGGCGCGAGGACATACAA
The DNA here is from genome assembly GCA_007115705.1 of Dactylis glomerata. NCBI lineage: Eukaryota > Viridiplantae > Streptophyta > Magnoliopsida > Poales > Poaceae > Dactylis > Dactylis glomerata. The sequence goes on from QXEO01000553.1 coordinate 14,491,371, forward strand.
CGGCAGTACAAAGCCGGAAGATTGGTTGGAGGATTACTCCACCACAGTGAACATTGCCGGAGGAAACCTCAGATGGGCGGTACGATATGTACCGCAAATGCTAGAAGGACCAGCCAGGATATGGCTGAATAATCTGCCGGCCGGAAGTATCAACGGCTGGGTTGATTTCGAAGAGCAGTTTGTGTCAAACTTCACCAGTACATACAAGAGGCCTAACCGTCCGCAGCAGCTGGCCAACTGCCGGCAAGGAGTAAATGAGACCGACCGTGACTACCTGACCAGGTGGTGCACATTGCGCAATTCCTGCGAAGGAGTTGTGGAGCAGCAGGCCATCATGTGGTTCGCTCATGGGTGCCGGCATGGCACCATGTTGTGGCAGAAGCTTCAGAGGGAAATGCCGGCCACGTTGGCCGAGACAATCAAGATTGCCGATAGCTATGCTCTGGGAGATCCCATGCAGCCCACCCTTGATTCACAAGGACAGGGGCAGACCCAGGGGAACAACAACAGCACTGGGAGACCAGGGCAATACTATCGCTCTGATAACCGGAACAAGAGAAGAGATGAAAGGCCGGATTACCGGTATGGAACGGCACAAGTAGCAGCTGTGGAGGAAGAGCAAGAGGGCGCCGGCAGTAGCCAGCGTCCGAGATATGAGGGCAATCAGCAGCCTCAGCAGCAACAGCAACATCCACAGCAGCAAGCGCAGCCCTTCCAGAAGAAGAATGTCTGGATCAACAAGAATGCCAGCGGCGGCACCGGCCAGAAGAAGCAATGGCCGAAGTATACGGTGGGTCTGGCCATGGACAAGCCTTGTGTGTTTCACACGTTCCAGCCGGGTAAGCCGGCAAATCATTTGACGAGAAACTGTTCATGGCTGGACGACATATTAGCAGGTCATGCAGGTCCCTAGGGACCGGCTAGACCATCTATCCCGGCAGCTCCATCGCCGTTGACAGGTGCAAATACAGTTGGAGTCCCGCCCAGGCCGGTTGATCCCGGAAATCAGAGCAATGCCGGAAATGCCGGTGTAAATCAAGTAGATCAGAACTATAACCCGGAGTACTATGTCGGAGGCCCAGCAGCGGGCCGGAATGAGTACAAGGAACATGATCAGAGCTACATGGTCTTTGAGACTGAAAGAACAGACAAGCAGAGCTTGTACCGGCGGTGTTTGGAGGTGAATGCCGTTATGTCGGCAGTTCCGAAGCTAATGTACTGGTCTGACCAGGCCATTGGCTGGGACAGGGCGGATCATCCCAAGATCATGCCAAACCCCGGCGGGTATGCTCTGGTGATGGATCCGACATTCGTCGGGCCAGCTAATAACGTGAGATTCAGCAAGGTCCTCATTGACAATGGAAGCAGCATCAATATCATGTACCGGGATACGATGCAGAAGCTGGGCATCAAGGAAAATATGCTGGAGCCAAGCAAGACCACATTCCACGGCATTGTGCCGGGACTTTCGTGTGCGCCGATGGGCAAGATCCGGATGGATGTCATGTTTGGCAACCGGGATAACTGCAGGGTGGAGAACCTCATGTTTGAGGTGGTGGATCTGGAAAGCCCCTACCATGCTTTGCTGGGTAGGCCGGCACTGGCAAAGTTCATGGCCTCTATGCATGTTGCGTATCTGAAGATGAAGATACCGGGGCCCAAGGGAGTGATCACCATCATTGGTGATTACAAGCTCTCAATGGCATGTGCAACAGCCGGATCTAACCTGGCCGAGACTCTGATCATTGCAGAGGAAAAGAAGAGGCTCAAGCGAGTAGTGGAGATTGCTGAAACAGTCGTGACCGGCACACCTTTGCTGGGCATGACAAACCCAAGTGGCGGCACTTCTTTTCAAGTGGCCAAGGAAGTCAAGAAGGTGCCTCTGGATGAGGCTTTCCCGGAGCGCTATGCCCTCATCGGGGCAGGTTTGGATCCCAAATAGGAAAGCGAGCTCATCAGCTTCCTCTGTGAGAATCGGGATATCTTTGCATGGTCTACTTCAGACCTGCAAGGTGTGCCGAGGGAGCTGGCTGAGCACGCATTGCATGTGAGACCAGATGCTAAGCCGGTGAAGCAACCGCTCCGGCGGAATGCATGTGATAGAAGGAAAGCCATTTGGGACGAAGTGGCCAGGCTCCTAGCCTCCGGCTTTATCAAAGAAGTGCTTCATCCGGATTGGGTGTCTAATCCGGTTTTGGTGGAAAATAAGAAGGATGAGCCCGCCATAGTGAAAGTATGGCGGATGTGTGTCGATTACACCAACTTGAACAAGGCATGTCCTAAGGATCCATTCCCGCTACCTCGGATCGATCAAGTGATTGATTCCACGGCCGGATGTGAACTGTTATCATTCGTAGATGCTTATTCTGGTTTCCACCAGATCCCCTTGTATGAGCCGGATCAAATAAAGACATCCTTTATTACCCCGTATGGGGCTTATTGCTATCTCACTATGCCGTTCGGTTTAAGAAATGCCAGAGCAACTTACCAGAGGTGCATGCAAAAATGTTTCGGTGTGCCGGTATATGTCGACGATGTCGTCATAAAAACCAAGGAGAGCAAGACTCTCGTAGATGACCTCCGGGAAACCTTTGCAAACTTGAGGAGATTCCGGATGAAGTTGAATCCGGCTAAGTGTACCTTCGGTGTGCCGGTAGGCAAATTGCTCGGTTTCCTGGTTTCCAGCCGGGGAATTGAGGTGAATGCCGGCAAGATTCGTGCCATAGAGAGAATGAAGCCGCCGACAGATTTGAAGGAAGTACAGAAGTTCACTGGGTGCCTCGCATCCCTGAGCCGTTTCATAAGCCGGCTGGGAGAGAAAGCTTTGCCGTTATATCAATTGATGAAGAAGTCCGACACATTTGTCTGGACAACGCAAGCAGATGCAACTTTCAAGGAATTGAAACAGATGTTGTCAAGAGCGCCGGTGTTGGCATCTCCGATGCCCAGGGAGCCAATGCTGCTCTATATAGCGGCGACCAACAGAGTTGTCAGTGCAGTAGTGGTAGTAGAGCGAGAGGAAGGAGGCAAAATCGTGCAGCGGCTGGTATATTATTTGAGTGAAGTCCTTTCTACCTCGAAGCAAAACTACCCCCACTATCAGAAAATGACATATGGTGTTTATATGGCGGCCAAAAAGCTCAAGCATTACTTCCAGGAGCACCCAATCCGGGTAGTGGCCGAGGCCCCTATCTCGGAAATCATAGGCAACAAAGATGCTAGTGGCAGGATAGCCAAATGGGCAATAGAGTTGTCACCATATACACCTCAGTATGATAAGAGGGATACAATCAAGTCCTAGGTGTTGGCTGATTTCTTCATTGATTGGGCCGAGATACAATATGAGCCACCATTGCCAGATGCAAATTATTGGAGGATGCATTTCGACGGTTCCAAGACAATACATGGCCTGGGTGCCGGCATAGTTCTCAGTTCACCCAAGAGTGACCAATTGAGATATGTTCTGCAGATTCATTTTGCAGCATCAAATAATGTGGCGGAATATGAGGCACTTGTGCATGGCCTGAAGGTGTCTAAGGACATAGGAATTCGCCGGATTATGTGTTTCAGTGATTCTGACTTAGTGATTCAGCAGTGTTCCGGCATATGGGATGCGCATGATGCAAACATGGGATCCTACCGTTTCCTGGTACAGCAGTTGAGCGGTTACTTCGAAGGTTGTGAGTTCCGGCATGTTCTCCGGGCTCAAAACGATGCAGCCGATACATTATCCAAGATGGGATCTTCTAGAGATTCAATCCCGCCCGGCATTTCGTTGGAACATCTGAGGAAGCCGTCAATCAAACCCTCGCCGGAATCATCATCCATTTATGTCCCGCCAAGCCCGGAGGATGCAGTTCCGATGGAGATAGATGCCGAAGCCAGGTCAGATAACCTGGGGACTGCTCTCTCAGTCCCGGGGACTGGGCCGACATATGCTGTAAGTACAGTATTCCGGAGCAGAAGTAAAGGCAAGGCAAAGATGTACCAAGAGGTTGTACCGGTATACCCGGGGACTGCTCCGGCATACCCGGGGACTGATCCCTCAGTCCCGGGGACTTCGCAGCCCATGGAGATCGATTATGTGTCGGTCGAAATGATGGAGATAGATCAGGCAGTGTTCACTATCAGGGAAGTGCCCTCATGGGCACGCCCTGTCATGGATTTCCTGGTAAATGGTCAAGTGCCGGCGGATGAAACCGAGGCGCGCCGGGTTGCAAGGAGATCCAAAGGATATACCATCATAAACAAGGAGGTATACAAAAGAAGTGCCACCGGAGTATTGCAGAGATGTGTCGAATCTGCGGAAGGCCTGGAGATGCTCTGGGAAATTCATCAGGGGGAGTGTGGTCATCACGCTTCATCCAGAGCATTGGTGGCCAAGGTATTCCGGCACGGGTTTTACTGGCCGACGGCACTGCAAGATGCAGAAGACTTGGTCCGGAAGTGCAATGGATGTCAAAGATATGCTCACCAGATTCATCAGCCGGCATCAGCCTTAAAAACTATCCCGATAACCTGGCCCTTTGCTGTTTGGGGCCTGGATATGGTAGGGGCTTTTAAGCCGGCCAGGGGAAAGATGACCCATATCCTGGTCATGGTGGACAAATTCAACAAATGGATTGAAGTAAAGCCCATAAGCAAGTGCGATGGTCACACAACAGTGAAGTTCCTAAAAGATATAATCTTAAGATATGGTGTTCCCCATGGCATCATCACTGACAATGGGTCGAACTTTGCCCAAGGACCATTTGCCAGATTTTGTGAGGAGGTGGGAATCCGGCTGTACATTGCGTCGGTCGCTCACCCTTGTGCCAATGGCCAAGTAGAAAGGTCAAATGGACTAGTGTTATCCGGCATAAAACCCCGGCTGATAGAGCCACTGGAGAAAACTCCGGGATGTTGGTTAGATGAATTGCCAGCAGTACTTTGGAGTTTAAGGACAACTCCGAATAGGTCAACAGGTTATACACCATTTTTCCTTGTGTATGGAGCAGAAGCTGTGCTTCCAACAGATGTAATACACGATGCACCGAGAGTGGTGCTATATACTGAAGAAGAGGCTAAAGAAGCCAGGGAAAATGATGTTGATCTGCTGGAGGAAGCAAGAGAAATAACACTGTCAAGAACGGCAGTATATCAGCAGAACCTCCGACGCTATCATGCGCAGAAGGTGAATCCGAGAAGATTCTAAGAGGGAGATCTAGTACTCCGGCTAAAGCAAGGCACAGAGGGCCGGCATAAGTTAACTCCTCCATGGGAGGGGCCATTCATTGTGAGCAGAGCTCTGCACAATGATGCCTATTATCTTATAGATGCACAGGCCCCCAAGAAGGACAAGGTGGACAGGTCCGGAGAAGAAACCAAGCGACCATGGAACATAGCCCTACTCCGTCCCTTTTACTCCTAAGAAGCATAATGTATGTATTTCCATATTTGCTTTTGTACGCTGGCGTTTTATGCCGGCACAAGACTAATGAGTGAAATGTCGGCATCCCGAAGAGATCGGGCACTGCCTTCGACATATATCGTTGTTTATTTTCAGTTTTTGTGTATGTACCAGCTGGCTTGATTTGAATGTTTCCTGTGGCGGCCTAGTAGTGTGTCGGCACCAAAGGCCACTCTTCGACTCAGCTGTTGTCCGAAACCCGGCTTCATGGCTAGCAAGAGTAGATGCCGGAGATTGTCTACACATGGAAAACGGCTAAGGAAATATAGAGCAAGCGAACCGACATTTGTGTAATTGCTAAAGTTAAAACCTGAAATGTCGGATGACTTGAAGTCTAAGTTTCAAAGTTGAAGTACTGTATGTTTAATAAAGCAACCTTGAGACTCATAAGTCAAAAGCCAAAAGAGGTAGACAAGTAGCCAAGGTTGTGGAGTTAGGGAAACAGGAAAACAAACTCGGTGACTTAGCCAAAAGATGATCCGGCATGGATAAACAAGCAAACCAAGTTAAAACTTGTTCAGATAGCAAACCTAAGGGAAATTAAACGTATATCTTACAATTGCACCCGGCATACCGGGGATCTGATAAAGCTTAAAGTTTTTGATGATGCAAAGTCAAGGAGCAGTGGCACAAGCAGAGCCGCCGGCTTGTGGAGCTGTAGCAGTGGAGATGTCGGCTTCAGGAGTGCCGTACCCAGCAGATGGAATGGAGCCATCACCTCCGCCTGGGACAAATCCCTGTTCTAGAACATTGGTGTCGGCTTCTTCAGTTTCTTCTTCATCTTGGCTGGAGTCGGACCCCTCAGCGTCAGCAGCATCCTTGGCATCGTCCTCCTTCTTCTCCGGCTCACGGATGTCCCGGACAAAGGCCTCGGTGTCGGCATAATCCACATAGCTGTGGGCTAATTCTTGCCGACGCCGGATATGTTCCGGATCCGTGGTCCAGATGGATCCCTCACGCACAGTGCGCAAAGTTTCCAAGTCAGCTTTTTTGTACCAAGAGAGGAAGTAGCTGAGAGCTTCATCAGCTCCCACCCTTGCGCCGGAATCCCGCCATTCTCGGAGGTGAACCTTGGAAAGCTGCAGATCGTTGCCGAGATCAACAAGATCAGTGGGCGTCCTCTGTCCTGGCCAGAGGGCAGAATATGCCTCCTGGGCGCCAAGAAAGAGTTCCTCCGTGTAGAAGGTCATGGCGTTCTTCCGGGATTGCAGGGCCAACAGCTGTTCCGACATGTCCCAGTTGGCCGAGTCAACCGGAACACCCCGGTCCACTCGATCCAACTGCAGAGCCCTCTCAACGTCTCCGACAGAAGCAGGAAACATGTCTGAAAAATAGAAAGTATGTCAGCAAAAGAAGTATATGTCGGCATAAAGGATGTGCCGGAAAAGGGACATGGTATGTCGGGCAGGATAGGGGAAGAGGATTTGAAGCTTACTGGCGAGGTCGGCATTGAGCTGGGGAACTGTAACTTCCCATTTCGTTGCCTGCTCCTTCAAGCTAGTCAGTTCGGCATGGGCGTTGGAGGCATCAGTCTCGGAGGTGACAAGCAGCTCCTGGGCTTTCTTGAGCTGGCCCTCCCTCTGTTCCTTTTCCTCCAGAAGCTCAGCGATCCGGCCCTTCAGTTGCTCAACCTCAACTTTGTGGGCGGCATCCCGGTCATCCAACTGCTTGGCCACATCCACTGAGGGTGTACAGTCCTGGTGGCGGGCCTCCAGTGCGGCTTTCTCATCTGCGAGGATTTGAAGTTCAGAGAGTGTGTAGATAAGAAGCAGTGACAAGAGTTAAAGGATTTGAAGCACAAGTCAAGTAGCAAAAGATTAGTAGAATCCGACATACCGGTCAACTCCTTCACCCTCTGGAGGAGCGCGGTGACTTGCTCTTCAGTGGAAGCTGAAATATGTCGGTAAAAGGGTTATGTGTCGGCAAGAGAAATATTCCGGAGTAAAAGAAGGCAAGACATCCGGCACATATGGTTGGGTCGGTTGAGTTTACCTTTCTGGCGGAGTTCCAGCCGGAGCTTGCTATGTGCGTCAGATAACTTCCGGTGCTCGCACACCAAGTCATGGTACATGTCGGCGCGGGCATTGTTCATACGCTGTAAAAGTGTTAGGATTTGAAGGGTTATAAGAGAAATCTAGCATATCAGTGCAAATTGAAGAATATGGAGTGATCATAATGTTGGAGATCCGGCACAGGTGCTGCGCACCTATCCTGGCCCTCGGTGACTAGGATTTGAAGCTCGGATCGAGCTTATATGCCGGATAGTAAAATTGAAAACAGCTAAGTGCAAAAGATATTGGAAAATCCCGGCTGCCCGAATCCCGGACAGCCGACATTTTCGGGGACTGGGGATATGTATATATGTAAAAAAGACTTACGTTGGTGGCATCGGCCAGGAGATAAAGTCTTTGCTGGAGGCTGAGGAGTTCGCAGGCAATTGGAACGGGCTTCGCGGCCAGGATATCAGCTGGATTGCCTATGGCCGAAGCTTCGGCCAACTTCTTGCTCCTGGAGTCGGCAGTGTCCATACTGTCGGCGTCATTCCACCTGATGCAGTGCTCCTTAAGAGATCCAAGGCTATTGTCGCTTTTCGACAGCAGGGAGACGCGGCCCTCAAGTTCCGGCGTATCAAAGAAGCTGGGCCGGGAGCCGGGCTGGGATGCTGCCTTGCCAGAATGCAGGGCCAGGGCAGAGCTGGGCCGAGGTGCTGCTTTGGCAGAGGCAGTGGCAGCGGACTGTGTCCCGGACTTGATGATCTGCTTGATCTTAAGGGTGCCGGTCTTGGCCGGGGCAGCGGTCTTGGCCGGGGTAGCAGTCTTGGCCGGAGCTGGAGTCTTCTCAGCAGAGGGAGTCTTGGGCGCGGGTTGTTCCGGCGCAGCCGGTGCGGCTTGGCCAGCAGAGGCAGGGGCCGGATCAGTCCGGATCTCTGGTACTTACGGGGCTTTGCCCTTATCTAGGCCGGCGCTCTTGGTGCCTGCGCCGGCATCTTCAGTAGTCCCGGCGCTGCTGGTGGGCGCGCCGGCGTCGGGGGCATCTTGTTGGGCTCCTGTGTCCATGTGGACATCAGGAGCCGAAGGATCCTGTTGAGCCCCCGAGTCCATATGGACGTCGGGGGCAGAGTTGTCTTGCTCCGGCGGAGGATTGTCCTTCGCCGGAGAAGTGGTTTTGTCGGGCCCAGGCGAAGATGCCAGCACCGGAGAGGTAGTGTGGCTTGCAGAAGGAATGTCGGAGGTGGCAGTGGTCGCCGGATTTTCAATGTTGGGGCTGGCACTTGTGCTGGAAGCGTGTTCCGGCGCAAGAGGAGCCCTGAAAGAGTGAAAACGCCAAGTTAGTAATCAAAGCAAGAGATATGTCGGAAGCAATACAACGAAAAGGATCTTACCCCGAGGCAACAGGTCGTGGTTTCTTCGGGCGAGGCGCCGAAACCTTCTGCCTCTTCTGTGCTGGCTCAGCCTGGGGTTTGACCCCGCGCTTCTTGCCACTGCGTATGCCGGCAGGGGGAGGTCCCTGGCTTAGTGGCGCAGCGTCGATTAATTCATCGTCCGGGATAGCTGAGGACGGCATAGGATAAGCAAAGGGCGTGGGAGGAAAGGCATATGCAAGCGGCATTGGGTCATAATACATCAGGATCTCCTCGTCAGAATCTTCCCCACTCCGGTCTTGAGTAGATTGCTGGGGTGAGGAGGCCTTACCCGTGGCAGCTGCAGCACGGGTGCTCCGGGGAAGCTTGTCCCAATGATCCGGATCTTCAACGTCCGCAGCGGTGCGGTCTGCCGCGATCTGGATCCGGGAGTTCTCCATACTCTGGAAGCTGAACTTCTGCATAAGGCAAAGTAAATGGGTCAGAAGCAAGAAATATGCCAGTGCGGATCAAGCATTATAAGTATGTCGGAAAATAACAATATCTCGGGCCATGCATGATAAGTGTCTATATGCCGGACAAGAGATTATGTATCGGCCGAAGGATTTACCGTTGGGGCGGGGCGATTCCGGCTGTATGGTTCAAGTCCCCAGGCAAAAGTGGCCTGAGAACACTTGCAGATGTCCTTAATCCGCCGCAGAATGTCGGCCGGAGTCAGCTCGTGTGTAGAATGCCGGGTGGGGTCCATGGGCCCGCTCATCTGGCAAATTTTATGTGACCGGCGCTGTAGAGGAGAGACGCGCTGGCTGATAAAGCATGCCACTAAGTCTTGTGGGGTAAGGCCGGCATCCCGTAACTCTCCCTTAACCCGGTGGAGGGCGTTCACCGGCATTACGGAGTTCTTCGGATTGTAGGACCAATTCTTCATCGCCAAGGGTGGCTCGTCCACAAAAGGCGGCAGGTTGAGCAGATCCACATCTATGATATTCTTGACATAGAAGAAGCTCTTTTGCCACTTCTTGCATGACTCGAGCAGTTCCACCTTGGGGAAGTCCCAGCCCTTCCGGGACATGATGGTGGCTGCGCCACATAGGGTCATGGGGCGGTCCTTCTTCTCCTGAGCCGTCTCCGGCGGGTCATCCTTGCTCCGAGGCAGTTCTTGGACAACTTGCTTCCGCAGTTGGAAGTACTTCGCCCAAGCCTGGGTGAAGGGCTCTATGCCGGCGAAGCCTTCGCAAAAAGCAGTGAAGGCGGAGAGGATCATCACCGCATTGGCCGGGATATGATGAGGTTGCAGATCGTAGGTGTCGAGGAAGTCCCGGAAGAAGTCTGATGCCGGCAGACCAAAGCCCCGCTCGAAGTGGGCGATGAACACGACGTGTTCGCCGGATTCAGGTGCCGGCACAATTTCTCCCGCCGGTAGCCGGCATGCAACACCCTCAGGGACTCTTCTCGTGGAGGTGATCCAAGATATGTCGGCCGGGGTAACCTCCGCCCCCTCCCAGCCGGAGCGTCCTTGGAGCTGGGCCGAGTTATCTTCCTCCGAGGCCGAGGTGGCCGTCATACTTGATGATGCCATCTTGATGGCCGGGACAGGGCGCGAGAGCCGGAGTCCCGTGGTGTTAGTCCTATCAAGAGCAAAGAAAAGAGGGAGGTTAGCCTTGCCGGTATACTACTCTCACCGAAGTTAGCAGAATAGGAAGATCTACCAGCGCAGTTAAAACCAAAGATAAGTATGAGTATAATGCCTAAGGAAGAAGAACATCTGTGAACTGCGGACGAACGTCGCTAACAATGCTAATCAAGGCAAGGAGATACTAGGAAGAGAAACTACTGCAAATCTAAGCAAGGAAGATCACCATGGCAAGGCTGCAGAAAAGCATGAAAGAGGAAGAACAGAGGATGAACTCACCGAAGCTTGGCCGACGGCGGTGGAACAGCAGCGGCGAGCGTGCAGAGGAAGGTCTAATCTCCCAGCAATGTTGCGAGGAGAAGAGGCGGTGGCGGCGTCGTCGACGGGAATGTCGAGCATCGTCGAGCGTCGGCGCCGGCGTGGAGCAGGACGGCGGCGGTGTTCCTTCGCTGTTCTTCGGTCCGGCGATGAAGCGCAAGAGGCAGAGGAGCGGAGGAAGAAGAAGGCACTGTGGGGGTAAAAAGAGCAAGTTTACCCCCACCCCCGTATTTATACCGAAGGACCAGGGTCGTGGGGATCGTGGCGAGTGTTCCACTACCCCGACCGTTTCTACGGGAGGTCGCCACGTGGCAGCACGGAGTGGGGAGGCGGTTACAGTAACCGAGCCACTAGGCAATGATGGCCTGCAGTAAATGTGCTGTGAACCGTCACGTCGTATGACCGTTCGTGGTGGCAGGGCAGTTGCAAGTTTCGATGCAAACTGTCGGGCTTGGCTTCTCAAGGAAGTCTCATCTATATGCCGGAATAACTGCCCGGGGAATAGGTTCCGTCCGGAATACCCCGGGACCAGCCGGATTAATTTGTGGAAAGGAAATAAGAGCCGGCATACAGTGTGATCACCGGTGTAAAATCATAAGCCGGGATATAACAAAAGAGGTATCATGTTAAACCTGCCAAGGCCCCCTAGTCAAGACTGGGGGACCTCGACAGCTTTGGGGACTAATGTTGGGGGGATGACCCCCGGTAGGGTCAAGAGACTAGAAAGATACAAGGACTATGGTTGACTTTATGCCGGTTGACCAAGGAAGGGCCTGGCCGGAATATAAGAGCGTCGGCCAGGCCGGCATATAAGTGTATCCCGGCAGGCAGTTAGGATATGCCGGAATATCCGGGATACTTATTGAGGAGTGCCGGCATAAGCATAGATATGCCGGCCTAACTTATTCGGTATGTTGTGCAGGAGCAGGGAGGCCGGATTACCCGTCCTTCATAGGACGATGGTCCGGCATATAGGTCCGGGATATGGCCAACGGTCATATCCGGGTTACATAAGTCAACCAAGGAGTCACATCCCTACAATCAAGGAGGAAGACATCTTAGCATGGAAGCAGTGCATGGTGACAGGGTGCACAGTGGAGGTCTACCTACCCTCACTGTGCACAAGTATAGCCCTTACCTCACAGTGGTAAGGTCACAGTCCTGGAAGTACAAGGTACAGCAAGGGTGAGTCCCATCGAGAGCAATCAGGGAGAAAGTCAAGGGTGTATGCCTTCGTCAGCTTGCCCTATTTGGAGTATAGCTGATGTCCCCTGGTCTCAGGTGACCGTTGTAACCCTGGCTACCACTATATAAGGTGGCACAGGGAGCCCTAGTAAGGGGGGGGGGTCACTCAGTGTTCCTACACTTAGCAGTTCATCTTCCTCCTCTAGCAGAGAGCTTGGAAGCACCATTGTTGTCTACTTTCTTCGATCCAAATATATAACCAGTAGAGCAGGAGTAGGGGTGTTATCTCCTTACGAGAGCCCCGAACCTGGGTAGATCGGTGTTCCTTTCTGTCGTGCTTTTCAGCTCGTTCCCCTCTCCCGAATCCTCCAGCATCTAGTTCAGCCCCCATTTAAGCCATCCCATGGCATATGTTGTTTCACCACGACGACAGGTGGAGGTGTCTCCCACGAGCTAGGGTTCCTCCCTTTATATAGTCTCTCGGATTCCCGTCTCCCCATCTTGGGCCACAATAGATCGGGCCTAACACGGCCGTCCGGACTCGGAATCAGGTGAATTTTATGTCCAGAACATTTGCCGTGAAATTCCCTACAACTTTGTAGTTGAAGAGTTTTCCGTTTGACGCTGTCTTCGACCCGTAATGTGATCATCTTCAAAAAGAGTTTTGGCACAGATTTCTGGAAAGTCTCAATTTGACTCCAACAAGGTTTACACTTGTATTCTTGGTAATTCCTACACATCAAAGTGTAAAACAAGAACATTGTGCACTTTTGCAACTATTAGTAGGTTAGTCCAAATAAATCATAAAAGTGCTACAAAGTGTAGATAAAACATATAGCAATTGGTGTAAAATAAGCATGGAGCATCAAAAATTATAGATACGTTTGCAACGTATCAACATCCCCAAGCTTAACTCCTGCTCGTCCTTGAGTAGGTAAGTGATAACAAAAGAATAATTTTTGAGGTGATATGTACCATCACAATCTTGATCATCTAAGTAAAGCATTGAGTTCTGGATTTAAAGAACTTAAAACATGGGCATAAGAGACATAATCTTGACAATAAAAACTTACCAACCATGTTATACATGAAAAGAAACATAAACAAAAGATCATGAATAATGAAACAATGAAAGTCAAACGTGTGTTCAAATCATATGGAAAAACATAACAATTGGTTTTCAACTTGTCCTTCATGGAATAGCAAAATATAAATGCATAGGACACCTTCAAGTTTAAAAGGGCAACTAAATACAAATAATTTAAGAACAAGTGAAACCATAATCATAAATCAATCAATGATAAACTTTGGGACTATGCACACTAAACTCAGAATGGCAGCTATGTTCTCTTAGATGGTGCATAAAGGTAGAAGGTGGAGACTCAACATAAAAGTAAAAGAAAGGCCCTTCGCAGAGAGAAGCAGTGATTAAACATGTGCTAGAGCTTTTCATTTGTAAAACAGAGAGATAAAAATTTGGTTTTGAGAGGTGGTTGTCTTTGTTAACGACTGGCAATGAGGTTCTTACTATCTTCCATACAAAAATGAGCAAGTTTTTGAGAGAGAGATTGGCACTTTTGTGCTCTTTTATAAAGCTTGGCACTCCTCCACACCTTTTTTTCTTTCACAAACCATGGCTAACCGATTCCATCGGGTGCCCACCAACATTCACATACCATGTAGGAGTGCCTTTTTCTTTTCTTTTTTCTCTGTTTTTTTTCTTTTTGGAATAAATCAATATGGAAGATAGCAAATCCGACCACTACGTCCCCATGAGCTGAAAACAGTATCACAAATGAGAAGTATTTTGAAGTTTTTTTGAAAGGTAGCACATGAAAAATTACTTGGAATGGCTTGCAAATACCATGCATAGGAATTTATAGTGGACACTTGGAATAACTTGGTTTTTGGGAGTTGGATGCACGAGTATAGCTTATACTCAGTATAAAATAAAGGCTAGCAAAAGACTGGGAGCGACCAACTAAGAGAGCAATAATGGCCATAATCATGCATAGCGACAAAACATCATTAAGAGAAGCATAAAATGGCATCACAAGTCAAAAATCAAATGATCATAGAGGCTTATGGCGACTTTGTAAGAGTCAAGCATGTTGTAAGCATGCACCAAGTCAACCCAAATAAAGCATCAAGGAGAAAACTAAATAAATGCTTCCACATAATAAAAACAACGCATGAGTTTTTCAAAGGCTCATTAAGCAATCTCAGTCATTTGAGACAAGTCATTCTATAGCAAAAATCACTAAGCATACTATCAAAACGACATCAAGCATGGCATGAGAAAAAGTCTAAGCCGTAGTCTAAACAAGCTCCTTTTTGTACCACTTTTTTGCATAAAACTTTTTCTCTTTTACAACACCATTCGAACCTTTTTGAAACAACTCTTTTGATAAATACCAACATAGACCAGAGGTCCAAATACACCTTGATGCAAAGATATAACAAGATCTGAACAAAAATCAAGGTGAAAAACGAAAGCTAAACGCAGTTCTAGAAAAAGTAAACACTCGTTGAATGATAAGAGTGAAAACTAGAGTGTTCTTGGCAAATGAAAAGCGAGTACATATCCTCCAAAAGAAATTTGTTGGGGTCCAACCATTTATTGCAACAAATAAAACAAAACAAAACTTAAAGCAAAAAGTAAAGACGCTCCAAGAAAAATGCATAGTGCATGAAGCAATAAAAATATAGTGTTTTAAAAGGTGACCTGTTTTTTGTCGATGAAGAAGGGGTGCCTCGGGGGCATCCCCAAGCTTTGACGCTTGTACCTCTTGGATATTTCTTGGGGTGACATGGGCATCCCCAAGCTTGATCTTTTTTCCATTCTTCATCTCATCTCCTCATTCTCCAATCCCTACACTTGAAAACTTCCTTCATACAAAACTTCACAGAATTCTATTAGCAACGTTAGCATAAGCATAATAGTAAATCGACCCTTTTGGTTCAGGTTTCAACTCAAAAACACCACATATAAAGCATATATTACTGTACCAACTTCCCCAAAAGTTCCGTGATCAAAAGAACTCAACAAGAAAGCGATCGAGAGGCAAACACAAATAGTGGCAGAAATCTGTCAAAACAGAACAGCTGACAAAGGTCGATTTTTCGAGGACCTTCTGTTGCTCAAATCGAAAAGTGTAATCCCAATGAAAGTTTGGATATAACCTGGGGCATATGCAAAAGAAATCGCAGATCAAAAAGATATTATGAGAATTTTCACGATTTTTTACGGTGCAGCACCGAAATCTGTTTTAGGACATCAACTTCCCCAAATCTTACCTCCCTCAAATTAGAGGTTCTTCTTGGCACAACAATGAAATAAAATGATAAGGAGAGGTCATTATAGTAATAATAACTTCCAAGACTCAAATAAAAGAAAAAGTACTAAAAGAAAACATGGGTTATCTCCTAAGAGTGCTTTTCTTTAACGCCTTTGAGCTAGGCGCAGAATAGAGAGCCAAACAAAGAAGCAAAACAAAAGGAACTATTTTTGTTGTTTTCAATTTATAAGTGAAAGTAAAGAAGCAAGAAAAACAAAATAAAGAGCCTAATAAAATTAAAGAAGATAAAACCAAGACATATAAAAGCAATTATAATACAAGTTAACACAATACATATCATGTGGATGCGTAATATAGAGTATGAAGGAGACAACCTCATGTTAGTTGGTGAATAGGGGGATGACTCGGGCATCCCCAAGCTTAGATGATTGTATCTTCTTGGACATTGTCGTGGGAATTTAGAGACAGTAGCCATGGGGTGGCTTAACAAAGGGGCTCGACGGTGGTGACGATGGGTCTGGCTCGGGATTGTGCCAACAGAGACACCTCGGTTTACCCAGGTTCAGGGCCCTCCCGGTTGGAGGTAAACCCCTACTTCCTGCCTGCTTCTTATTGACTAGACAGTATCAATTACAATGCTCCTCGAGCTGTTCGGGCTAGAGGAGGAAGAAGAAGATTGGATCTCCCTAGACTAAGGGTCCAGGCCCCCTTATATAGGCGGGGGCCTGGTTACAGGTTAGGTAGCGATTCGGCCGGCAGCCGGCTCCTCGGCGGCGGCATCCTTGGCGTCATCCTCTGGCCCTGCTCTGGCAAAGGCACTTTATAAAGTGCCTTTTCCCCGGACCGGCATCTAGGAGGCATATCCCCTCCCTTTTGCCTCGGATCCCGTCGTGGGGAAGGGTCTTCGGTTGCTGATTGGCTGAGGCCGGTCGTGGCGCTCGTCACTCCCGTCCTTGGCCTCTGTCGCTCTTGTCGGGGCCAGCCCACTTTCGGTGAGACAGCCGTTGGGAGGCTCTTATCTTCGTCGCCCGGCTCTGGCTCTCCTTGGTGGAGTCGCCAGCCGGCTGTTGGCGCAGCCGGCCCTTCGGACAGAGCCGGTCTTCTCGTGCTGAGGTCGTGAAGACTCCTGGGATGCCAGCCGACATTTAGCTCGGCCCATGGCATGCCCCATTAGTCATCCCCATGACACTAGCCCCCGAAACTGGCGAAGTCTCATGGGTTAGCATGGGGCTTCGGCGGGTTCTCCTCCTCGCCAAAGTCTTGCTCATTTCCGTCGAAGTCCCAGGATTCTCCATCGGGTCTGTGTCGTGGGAATTTAGAGACAGTAGCCATGGGTAGGCTTATTGGAGGGGCTCGACGATGGTGACGATGGGTCCGAGTCGGGATCGTGCCAACAGAGACACCTCGGTTTACCTAGGTTCAGGGCCCTCCCGGGTGGAGGTAAACCCCTACTTCCTGCCTGCTTCGTATTGATTGGATAGTATCGATTACAGTGCTCCTCGAGCTGTTCGGGCTAGAGGAGGAAGAAGAAGATTGGATCTCCCTATGCTAAGGGTCCAGGCCCCCTTATATAGACGGGGGCCTGGTTACAGGTTGGGTAACGATTCGGCCGGCTGCCGGCTCCTTGGTGGCAGCATCCCTAGCATGATGCTTGCGCCCTGCTCTGACAGCTTCACTTTATAAAGTTCCCCTCCCCTGGTACCGGCATCTGGGAGGCATATGCCCTCCCTTTTGCTTTGGATCCTATCGCGGGGAAGGGTTCTTGGTCGCTGATTGGTTGGACTTTGTCGTGGCGCTCGTCACTCCTGTCCTTGGCCTCTGTCGCTCTTGTCGGGGCCAGCCCACTTTCGGCAAAGTGGCCGTTGGCTGGTTCTTATCTTCGTCGTCCGGCTCCAGCCTTCCACGGTGGAAACGCCAGCCGGCTGTTGGCACAGCCGGCCCCTCAGGCGAAGCCGGTCCTCTTGTCTTCGAGCCGTGGAGACTCCTGGGACGCCAGCCGTCAGATAGCTCGGCCCGTGGCATGCCCCATAAGTTATCCCCACGACACTAGCCCCCGAAACTGGCGAAGTCTCATGGGCTAGCATGGGGCTTTGGCGGGTTCCTCTTCTCGCCGAAGTCTTGCTCGTCTTCGTCGAAGTCCCAGGACTCTGGTCCGGCTTGGTCGCTCTAATCATCGAGGCTGAGTCTTGTGGAGTTCTCCCGGCCGTCTCGAGACGAGCCGGTTCCAAAATGCGACCCGGCTGGCGGCCGCGAGCCGGCGAGCTGCGAGCCGGCGTGCTGCCTCCTGGGAACTTGCGCTGCTTCGAGTCTTGTTCCCATGCGGCGGCCGGCGCAGCGTGCCAGTGGCCAGTCTTGTCACTTTGACCCTTCAGCCACCGCAATGATTCCAGTAGACGTCATGTAACTGAACGGGGCTGGCGTCAGCGACGCGTCCCATCGAAGCGCCACGCGTATGACTTAATCGCACTAAACCGGCTCGGCTTTTCACATCTTGCCAGCCCTTAAATCTTGGAGCTCTCGAGGGTTTTCTTTACTCTCGAGCGTCTCCACTCCTTCGCCCTACCAAACCGTCACCTCCGCTATTCCCGCCTCGTTCCCGATGTCGTCGCTCAAGGCAACCAGCGGAGCCGGGGCCGGGGCCGGCGACGGGCCGGACGGGAACGAGCGCGGTCGCCCGCTCGGAGGCCTGGATAGAGCCGGAGACCTGGCAGCGACGCCGGCGGTGCTCCGGAAGCGCAGTCGCCCGCGGGGCAGCCGCAACAAGAAAACCCTGGCCGCGCTCGCGGCCGCGGCCGCCACCGAGCCTATCGGGGCCAGCCGTTCCTCCGCCATCGTCGTGGCCCCTGGTGGGATCGTGGCTGCGGCCGCCAGCCGCGCCGTAGCTCCCGCGGCCGCGGCCCCCGTCGCCGGTCCGATCGGGACGCCCTTGGAGGCGGCGGCCGCCATCGTCGGTGCCGCGATGGCATTCGGGGCCGCCCCTCCGGGCCTCGCTGGCCTGAGCATCGGCGGCTCCTCCAGCGTGGCCGCGAAGAAGGTACGAGCGCCGCCGCCGCGCCTACCGACAAAGCAGCGGCTCTCCTACGTCCCAAAGCATGGGTTTGCCACCGCCATGGTGCCCCTGCTGGCCGGGAGTAAGGAGCGACTTCCACTCCCAGCCAGCTTCGTTGGCACGATGGGGAAGAATCCCCCGACAAGCTTCATGATCGAGGATGGCAGCGGCGGACAGCCGTTGTACGATGTCGAGGTCCTCCACGACAAGGAGGGGAAGAGCTATCTCACCGGGGGGTGGGAACGGTTCTTCACCGACTACGGCCTAGAGCGGGGATGGTCTCTCATCTTGACCCACCGCGCCAGGTCACCCATCCTCTGCGTTCGCGTCATCGACGGCTCCGGCTGTGCCCGCGCCTACTTCCCCTGGCCGTGATCGGCGAGCGCCCTCGAAGCCCCTTCCTTGACGGCAACACCGTCAACGGGAATCTAGGGGTTGGAAGGGGAAGTCCTTTTGCTATTTCGGCCCTTAGCGTGGCCTTCATTGTGTAACCGCCGACCGTATAATTAAGAACTCCTTTAATTTCCTGCAAATCTTTACTTGTTCTTCCTCGTTTGCTGTGTGAATGTCTTTCTTCACGGTGTGCTTTGCCATCGCGCAAATGTCTTCTGCTTGACACCGTTGTGATGCGAATCCGTAGATAGGGACCGCGATGATCACTGGTTTGCGCAACCGGCTTGGGCAAGATCTTCCAACCTTAGCGCAGAAAAAGCGGTGCTTCTGCTGGCCGGCTCTGGGAAGGATGGACTAGCTCCGGCTCCAGCGCGGACAGAACGGTATTTCTGCTGGCCGGCTCCGGGAAGGGTGGACTAGCTCCGGCTCCAACGCGGACGGAACGGAGACTGAGTCTTGTGCCGGCTCGGGCCAGGGTCGGAGCCGGCATGTTTCCTTTCCCGGGCCTTCGCACGTTCCTTGCCGCAGTTGGAGTAGATCCTTAGTTTCCGGCTCTAGCCCCTGCTTTGCGGGTGTTAGGTTTCGATTTTGTTGCTCGTCTGCTGATCGTGTCGCAGCGCCAACTGATCGGACAGCCGGCGAGGTACTGGAGCCAGCCTGCTTCTGAGGGCCAATTCCCTTTCCCCCTAGCCCCCGAGTTTTGGGGTAGCTGGACCAACAGCTAGCTCGAAACTAACTTTTCGCGAACGATGCCGACGCCAAGCGAGGCAGCTCTAGCTTCGAACCTCTTGGACGTGGCTTCTCATCCCAAGCGTCGAGAGACTGTGACTATCAACTATTTGCTGGCTTTGCCTTCGTCAGGTTCCCTCAACTTTTTCCTTAATCTTCCCACCCTTCGGCCCTTCTACCCCCAACCGGCAGCCTGGTGCCGGTTGGTCTCCCTTGGGCCGACAGCCGAATGCCGGCCTAGGGTGGGAGCGTGCCGCGGAGTGAGAAGTAGTACTTCGGTCTATCGGTCCCCCGACTCGTGCTAGCCAACGCTTAGTTAACAGACACTGCCCTTAACGCCTGGTTGAGCGATTTTTCTATTGTTTGCAGTTCTGCTCTGCGGCTTTCCTTCATATGTGGCCTGCCGGCTCCTATCCGTCCGGCTGCGCGGAGCCAGAAGGCGGAGGCTGGGCACGAGACCTTCTTCATACGTAGTACTCATCCGGCTGGCGAGAGATCAATTTTTTCGGGGCTGCCGGCTGTGGCTCGGTGCCTGGAGCCGGCTGCCGGTCAAGTGAATAACGCAGGAAGCAAAACATACACTAAGTGTTTTCCTTGGAGCCGGTCATAATTGGCCGCTCCGTTTTCCTTTATTCATTGACATGTTTTTCGGGGTACAAGCTTTTGCCTTAGCAGAAGAAAGGTCTTAGGAGACTGACATTCCAGGGACGCTCGGTCTCCTTGTCAGAGTTATCTCCCTTGTTCTTTCTGGGCTCTTGTGCGTCGATGAGGTAATATGCCCCATTGCCCAGCACCCGGCTGACAATGAACGGTCCCTCCCGAGGAGGAGACAGCTTGTGCATGCCCTTGGTGCTTTGGACCAGCCGGAGTACGAGATCTCCTTCGCGAAACGCAAGCGGGCGAATCTTCCGGCTGTGGTATCGTCGCAGCTGCTGCTGGTAGAGCGCTGATCTGGCCAGAGCCTGTTCTCGTACCTCCTCGAGGAGGTCGATACCATCTTCACGAGCCTCTTTTGCTTGCGTCTGTGTGTACTGGACGATTCTGGGCGCATCGAATTCGATATCCGTGGGCAACACCGCTTCGGCTCCATAGACTAGGAAGAAAGGTGTGAAGCCGACAGAGCGATTTGGAGTGGTGCGCAGGCTCCAGAGCACTGAGGGTAGCTCCTCGACCCAACAGCCGGCTGAGCGCTCGAGAGGCTCGACCAGCCTTGGTTTGATGCCTGCTAGGATCAGCCCATTTGCCTTCTCCACTTGCCCATTTGTCTGAGGGTGCGCCACTGACGCTAAGTCCAACCGGATGCCTTTCTGGCCATAGTAATCAGCAAAGACTCCCTTCGCAAAGTTTGTCCCGTTGTCGGTGATGATGCTGTGAGGGACTCCATATCTTGTGATGATCTCGTTGAAGAACTTGATTGTGGACGAGCCGTCGAGTTTTTTGATTGGCTTGGCCTCGATCCACTTGGTGAACTTGTCCACAGCAACCAACAGATGCGTCAAGCCCCCGGGTGCGGTCTTGAATGGCCCTACCATGTCCAGGCCCCAGACAACGAATGGCCAGGTGAGCGGGATGGTCTTGAGGGCTGCCGCCGGAGTGTTTCTGTGCTTGGAGAAGCGCTGGCAGCCGTTGCATTGTTTCACCAGCTGCTCTGCGTTCTGCTTGGCCGTTGGCCAGTAGAATCCGTGGCGGAAGGCTTTGGCCACCAAGGCTCTGGAAGATGCGTGATGCCCGCACTCCCCCTGGTGTATCTCTCTTAGCAGCTCTATCCCTTCTTCCGGCTCTATGCACTTCTCGAAGATGCCTGACACGCTGCGCTTGTACAGCTCGCTGTTGATGATGGTGTACGCCCCAGCTCGACGTTGAATTCGCCTAGCTTCCGCTTCATCCTGCGGCAAGTCCCCAGTGATGAGATAGTTGGAGAATGGCTCCGCCCAGGAAGGTATCTCCCGTATGTGGAAGACACTGGCGACCAGAGGATCAGCAGCCCCCGGGTCTGTCGTTGCGCCGGCTTCATCTGATTGTCCGGCTGGGGTAGCGGGCGTGGAGCCGGCAGTCCCCTTGTCCTTCGTCGAGCCGGCCGCGCTGGGCTGGCCAGCTGCCTCCTTCAGCCCCGAGATGGTAGCCCCCGGGTCTGGTGGTGGCACCTGAGCTGGGGCTGGGTCTCCAGGCACGTAGATGGATACGGACTCCGGCGAAGGCTTGATAGACGGCTTGTGGATGATCTACAGGGACACCCAAGCTGGGATATCCTGCCTGGTGGAGCCGATCTTGGACAACCGGTCTGCTTCCTCGTTGTTTGCTCTGGGGACATGGTGGAACTCGCAGCCCTCGAAGAATCCACTGAGTTACTGCACGTAAAAGCGGTAGGAGGCCATGTTGGCGTCCTTGGCGTCCCAATCCCCTGAGACCTGGTGCGTCACTAGGTCAGAGTCTCCGAAGCAGAGGATCCTCCTGATGCCAATCTGCTTGGCCATCTTGAGCCCATGCACCAAGGCTTCGTATTCGGCAACATTGTTCGACGCACGGAAGTGCATCTGCAGTACGTACTGCAGCTTGTCTCCCTTGGGAGAGGTGAGGACAACGCCGGCTCCCAAGCCCCCGAGCAGCTTGGAGCCATCGAAGTGCATGCGCCAGTGGGTGGAGTCTAGAGCCGGCGGCAGGTACTGGTGCTCTCCCCAGTCAGCGAAGAAATCCGCTATGATCTGCGACTTGATCGTCGTCCTAGGCTTGTACTGGATGGTATGAGCTGCAAGCTCGATCGCCCATTTGGCCACCCTTCCCGACGCGTCCTTGCACCCGATGATCTCCGAGAGCGGAGTGGTGCTCACCACCGTGATTGGGTGCTCCTCAAAGTAGTGCTTCAGCTTCTTGGCCGCCATGTACACGCCGTACACGACCTTCTGGTAGTGCGGGTAGTTCTGCTTGGAGAGAGCGAGCACCTCACTCAGGTAGTATACCGGGCGCTGAACTGGCAGCTCTTTGTCTTCCTCGGTGCGCTCCACCACGATCACGACACTGATGACCCGCAGAGTAGCCGCGATGTAGAGCAGCATCGGCTCTCGCGGAGCCGGCGCAGCCAAGATTGGCGCGGTAGACAAGGCTCGCTTGAGGTCGTTGAAGGCGTCATCAGCACGCTGGGACCAAACAAAATGGTATGTCTTCTTCATCAGCTGGTACAGCGGCATGGCCTTCTCCCCGAGCCGGCTGACGAACTGGCTAAGCCAGGCCAAGCAACCAGCAAACTTCTGCACATCTCTGAGCTGGGTGGGCTTCTCTAGGGCCTCGATGGCTTTTATCTTCGAGGGGTTAGCCTCGATCCCTCGCTGGGAAACGATATAACCTAGGAGCTGCCCAGCCGGCACACCAAAGGTGCACTTCTCAGGGTTGAGCTTCATGCGACAGCGCCGCAGGTTGGTGATGGTCTCCTTGAGGTCGTCCAGGAGTGTGCCGCTCTGCTTGGTCTTCACCACCACGTGGTCCACATAAGCTTGTACGTCCCTCCGAATCTGCCCCTGCAGACATCACTGCATGGTTCGCTGGTAAGTGGCACCAGCGTTCTTCAGGCCGAATGGCATGGTAACATAGCAGTAGGCTCCATATGGGGTGATGAAGGAGGTCTTGATCTGATCCGGCTGGAAGAGCGGGATCTGGTGGTAGCCTGAATAGGCATCCAGGAAGGACAGCAGGTCACAGCCGGCTGTGGAGTCGATCACCTGGTCAATCCGTGGCAGTGCGAAAGGATCCTTGGGGCAGGCCTTGTTGAGGCTGGTGTAGTCGATACACATTCGCCAAGTGTTATTCTTCTTCAGAACCAAAACTGGGTTCGCAAGCCAGTCAGGGTAAAACACCTCCATGATAAAGCCGGCTGCAAGGAGCCAGGGCAATCTCCTCACCAATAGCTTTCCTCTTTTCTTCTGCAAACCGCCGCAGCGGCTGCTTGACCAGCTTGGCGTCCAGCCGGACGTTGAGTGCGTGCTCAGCCAGCTCCCTTGGCACACCAGGCATGTCCTTTGGAGACCATGCAAAGATGTCCCGATTCTCACGGAGGAAGCTGGTGAGCTCGCTTTCCTATTTGGCGGACAAGCCAGTGCCGATGATGACGTACTTGGAGGGGTCGCTCTCGTCCAGCAGGATCTTCTTGGTGTCGTTGGCCGGCTTGAATTGCTCCACCAGCGACTGGCGGACTGGCACATCTTGCTGGGTCAGCTCCACGCGATGTAGAAGCTGCCTCTTCTCCTCGGCGACGACCAGCGCCTCTGCCAGCTGCGAGCTCTCCTTTGCACAGGCCAGGGACTTCTTGAAGTTTCCCGAGACTGTGATCACACCTCTGGGTCCTGGGAGCTTCATCTTCAGATAGGCGTAGTGCGGGACAGCCATGAACTTAGCTAGGGCCGGTCGGCCTAGCAGCGCGTGGTAGGGACTGCTGATGTCCACCACCTCGAACCAGATGGGCTCGCAGCGGCTATTCCCCTTCTTTCCGAAGAGAACCTCCAGCTGCACCTTGCCCAAAGGGGTGCAAGAATGCCCAGGCACGATGCCATGGAAGGTGAGCCGGCTAGGTTTCAGCTGAGCAAGCGGGATGCCCAGCTTCTCCAGGGAGCTTCGGTAAAGAAGGTTAATACTACTACCGCCATCGATGAGCACGCGGGAGAACCAGCACATGTGCATATCGGAACACACAACAGGATCCACGACCAGAGCGTATTCTCCAGGGTTGGGCATCAGCCTCGGATGGTCCTCACGCCCCCAGGTGATGGCCACCTCGGACCAATGCATGAACTGGGGTTCTGCAGGCATCACAGCGTTCACCTCTGCCTCGTGCCAAAGGTCGCTTCTTTTGTCCTTGCCAGGGGTAGTGAAGATGTGATACTGCTCCACATCCGTCGGGAAGTCATCATCTTGATCCGGCTCGCCTCCAGCCAGGTCGCGTTGTTGGTCCTCCTGACCTTCAGCCAGTTGCGCTTGCGACGTACCAGGGATCTGCCGAGCGCGCTGCTCCAGCTCTCTCATGAAATGACACTGACGCGTGGAGTGGGTCGCTTCCCTGCCTGGGGAGGTGTGGAATTTACACGGCTGATCGAGCGCAGCATCGAGGGTGTATTTGCCCTCTTTGCGCCCATGACCGCCGCCTGCAGCCCCCGGGCCTCCTTGGTCAGAAGCCGCTCGCTTTGAGCTAGCAGATCCTCTGGGAAGCGTCTTGGCGTGGTCAAGCCACAGGTGGATGTGCAGCGCCAATGGGCGAGCCTGGGACTCCGACCCTGGCGCTGACTCCGCGATCAAGCGTGGCCTGCTTGCTCCGCCGCCCTGCTGGACGCGGCGGCCTTGAGCGTTGCCGCTCAGAGCACGGCCGCCCTGTCCACGCCCTCCGCGGCCTCGGCTCGTCGATGGCGACCGCTGGATCTGGCCAGGGATGACGGTGTCGAAGCTGCGGCGCAGGTCACGGGCGAGCTCCACTCCCTCAGACGTCTCCATGCACGTCATAGAACTCGCTGAGCGTGGTGCTCGCGCGGCACCGGTTGGCCTCGTCCTCAGCCACCTTGCCGAGGAGGACGAGACGCGTCTGCTCTAGGGCCTCGGCGACCCGGGCGGGATCGATGACGCGGCCGAGGGGAGCGCGCAGGTCCACCAAGGAGACGTCTGAGGCATCCTGCTCTGGGAGTGGAGCATCTTGCTCCTGTGGAGGAAGGCGTTCGGGCGACGGGCGCTCAGGGCGCAGAGAGCCGCCGCCCTCCTCTTCTCCCAGGGCCATCACCTCGACCATGGCGCCAAGACTGCTACTTTCACCGCAGCTCGAGCCTCCGTCGCAGAGGGAGTCGAAGACATCGGTCACTTCCTCCGGGAAGGGCTTGGCGACATAGAAGCGGTGGTTGCCGACGTCGAGGAAGGAGCCACTGTTGCCGAAGCCATTCTCGAAGTGGGACAAGTTGTCGTCGATGCAGTCGAAGGTGCCGAACCTCCAGACGAGGCCGGAGGCGACCTTCTCGCTGGAGGGTCCCGGCCGGAACTTGACTCCGCTCGCCGCCGCGCTTTGCCCCACGGTGGGCGCCAACTGTCGTGGGAATTTAGAGACAGTAGCCATGGGTAGGCTTATCGGAGGGGCTCAATGATGGTGACGATGGGTCCGGCTCGGCATCGTGCCAACAGAGACACCTCGGTTTACCCAGGTTCAGGGCCCTCCTGGGTGGAGGTAAACCCCTACTTCCTGCCTGCTTCGTATTGATTGGATAGTATCGATTACAGTGCTCCTCGAGCTGTTCGGGCTAGAGGAGGAAGAAGAAGATCGGATCTCCCTATGCTAAGGGTCCAGGCCCCCTTATATAGACGGGGGCCTGGTTACAGGTTGGGTAACGATTCGGCCGGCTGCCGGCTCCTTGGCGGCAGCATCCTTAGCGTGATCCCTGCACCCTGCTCTGATAGCTTCGCTTTATAAAGTTCCCCTCCCATGGGACCAGCATCTGGGAGGCATATGCCCTCCCTTTTGCCTTGGATCCTATCGTGGGGAAGGGTTCTTGGTCGCTGATTGGTTGGACTTGGTCGTGGCGCTCGTCACTCCTGTCCTTGGCCTCTGTCGCTCTTGTCGGGGCCAGCCCACTTTCGGCAAAGTGGCCGTTGGCTGGTTCTTATCTTCGTCGTCCGGCTCCAGCCTTCCACGGTGGAAACGCCAGCCGGCTGTTGGCACAGCCGGCCCCTCAGGCGAAGCCGGTCCTCTTGTCTTCGAGCCATGGAGACTCCTGGGACGCCAGCCGTCAGATAGCTCGGCCCGTGGCATGCCCCATAAGTCATCCCCACGACAGTCTGGAGGTTGTCGGCTTCGAGGCCAAGCCACGTGGAATTCCTCTGGCTATCTCGGGGCGGGCCGGTTCCAGGATCGATCTGGCTGGCAGCTGCGAGCCGGCGTGCCACCTCCTTGGAACTTGCGCCGCTTCGGGTTTTGATCCTACGCTGTGGCCGGCGCAGTGCGCCAGTGGCCAATGTCCCGTCCCGTCATTTTGACTCTTTGGCCTCCGTAATGATTCCTGTCGATGTCAGCTGATGGGACGAGACTTGCGTCAGCGTTAAGTCCCATCGAAGCACCACGATATGGTTTATTCGCATTAAACTGGCCCTGCCTTTCGTGCTTCTCCAGCCTTTAAATTCCGGAGCCCTCGAGGGTTTTTCCCACTCCCGAACATCTCCATTCCTTCGCCTTGCCGAATCGCTGTCTCCGCTCCTCCCCCTGCGATTTCGATGTCGGCGCTCGGGGCAACCAGCGGAGCTAGGACCGGGGCCGGCGACGGGCCGGGCGAGCACGAGCGTGGTCACCCGCTCAGAAGCCAGAACGGAGCCAGGGGCCTGGCAGCGACGCCGCCGGTGCCCCGGAAGCGCGGTCGCCCCCTGGGCAGCCGCAATAAGAAGACTTTGGCGGCGCTTGCGGCCGCGGCAGCCGCGGAGCCCTTCGGGGCTAGCCACTCCACCGCCCTTGTCGCAGCCCCTGGAGGGGGCACCGTCGTGGCCGCCGTCAATGCCACAGTCCCCGCGGCCGCGACCTCCGTCGCGGGTCTCACTGGGACTCCCCTGGAGGCGGTGGCCGCCCTTGTCGGCGCCGCGATGGCGTTCGGGGCCGCCCCTCCGGGCCTCGCCATCGAGAACATCGGCAGCTCCTCCCGCGCGGCCGCCGGCAAGGCGAAGACGCGACCACCGCGCCCGCCGTCCAGGCATCGGCTCTCTTACATCCCCAAGCACGGGTTCGCCACCTCCATGGTGCCCCTGCTGGCTGGGTGCGAGGAGCGCCTGCCGCTCCCCGCGAGCTATGTCGGCACGATGGGGAAGGTCCCCCCGACGAACATCATGGTGGAGGATGGCAGCGGCGGCCGGCCTCTGTACCAGGTCGAGATCCTCCACGACGAGGAGGGGAAGAGCTACCTCACCGAGGGCTGGGGGCAGTTCTTCACCGACTACAACCTGGAGCGGGGCTGGTCCCTCATCCCGACCCACCGCTCCAGGTTGCCCATCCTCTGCTTCCGCATCATGGACGGCTCCGGCTGCGCCCGCGCCTACTCCCCCTGGCCGTGACCGGCGAGCACCCCCACAGGCCCCTCTCTGACAGCAGCACTGTCAACAGAGGTCTAGGGGTTAGGAGGGGGAGTCCTTTTGTTGTTTCGGCCCTTAGCGCGGACCGTAGTATGTAATCACCTCCTATGTTAAGGACTTTCTGAATTTCTCGCCAATCTTCGTTTGTTGTGTGAATGTTTGTTCTTCTTCACTGTGTACTTTGCCATCGCGCAAATGTCCTCTGTTTAACATCTTCGTGCTGCAACAATGCCTCGGCTAGGATTCTTCCTTGGATAGAACCGTTGCCGCACGAATCCGTAGATAAGGACTACGCTGGTCACTGCCCTGCGCAGATGCTTCGGGCGGGCTTCTCCGGCTTCGACGCGAGGGAAGTGGTGCTTTTACTAGCCGGCTTCGGGGAGAACGGACTAGTTCCGGCTCGACGGGGTTGGAACGGAAACTGAGTCCTGTGCCAGCTCGGACGAGACCGGAGCCGGCGTGCCTCCCTTGTTGCGGATGGAGCGAATCTCCCAGTTTCTGGCTCTAGCCATTACTTTGCGAGTGTTAGGTTTTGATTTCGTTGCTCGTTTGCTTATCATGTCGCAGCGCCAGCTGATCGGACAGCCGGCGAGGTACTGGAGCCGGCCCACTTCTGAGGGCCAATTCCCTTTCCCCCTAGCCCCCGAGTTTTGGGGTAGCTGGACTGCAGCTGGCTCGAAACTAACCTTTCGCGATCGATGCCAACGTCGAGTGAGGCAGCTCTAGCTTCGAACCTCTTGGACGTGGCTTCTGAGCCCAAATGTTGAGAAACTGTGACTATCAACCATTCACTGGCTTTGCCTTTGTCCAGTTCCCTCAACTTTTTCCTAAATCTTCCCACCCTTCGGCCCTTCTACCCCCAACCGGCAGCCTGGTGTCGGTTGGTCTCCCTTGGGCTGGCAGCCGAATGCCGGCCTAGGGTGGGAGCGTGCCGTAGAGTGAGAAGTAGTACTTCGGTCTATCGGGCCCCCGACTCGTGCTAGCCAATGCTTAGTTAACAGACACTGCCCTTAATGCCTGGTTGAGCGATTTTTCTATCGTTTACGGTTCTGCTCTGCGGCTTTCCTTCATACGTGGCCTGCCGGCTCCTATCCGTCCGGCTGCGCGGAGCCGGAAGGCGGAGGTTGGGCTCGAGACCTTCTTCATACGTAGTACTCATCCGGCTGGCGAGAGATCGATCGTTTTTCGGGGCTGCCGGCTGTGGCTCGGTGCTCGGAGCCGGCTGCCGGTCAAGTGAATAACGCAGGAAGCAAAACATACACGAAGTGTTTTCCTCGGAGCCGGCCGTAACTAGCCGCTCCATTTTCCTTTATTCATTGACATGTTTTTCAGGGTACAAGCTTTTGCCTTAGCAGAAGAAAGGTCTTAGGAGACTAACATTCCAGGGACGCTTCGTCTCCTTGTCAGAGTTATCTGCCTTGTTCTTTCTGGGCTCTTGTGCGTCGATGAGGTAATATGCCCCATTGCCCAGCACCCGGCTGACAATGAACGGTCCCTCCCAGGGAGGAGACAACTTGTGCATGCCCTTAGTGCTTTGGACCAGCCGGAGTACGAGATCTCCTTCACGAAACGCGAGCGGGCGAATTTTCCGGCTGTGGTATCGTCGCAGCTGCTATTGATAGAGCGCTGATCTGTCCAGAGCCTGCTCTCGTGCCTCCCCGAGGAGGTCAATGCCATCTTCGCGAGTTTCTTTTGCTAGCTTCTCCGTGTACTGGACAATTCTGGGCGCATCGAACTCGATGTCCGTGGGCAACACCGCTTCTGCTCCGTAGACCAGGAAGAAAAGTGTGAAGCCAACTGAACAATTTGGAGTGGTGCGCAGGCTCCAGAGCACTGAGGGTAGCTCCTTGACCCAACAGCCGGCTGAGTGTTCGAGAGGCTCGACCAGTCTTGGTTTGATGCCGGCCAGGATCAGCCCATTTGCCTTCTCCACTTGCCCATTTGTCTGAGGGTGTGCCACTGACGCTAAGTCCAGCCGGATGCCTTTCTGGCCACAGTAATTAGCAAAGACTCCCTTCGCAAAGTTTGTCCCGTTGTCGGTGATGATGCTGTGGGGAACTCCATATCTTGTGATGATCTCGTTGAAGAACTTGATTGTGGACGAGCCGTCGAGTTTCTTGATTGGCTTGGCCTCGATCCACTTGGTGAACTTGTCCACAGCAACCAACAGATGTGTCAAGCCCCCGGGTGTAGTCTTGAATGGCCCTACCATGTCCAGGCCCCAAACTGCGAACGACCAGGTGAGCGGGATGGTCTTGAGGGCTGCCGCTGGAGTGTTTCTGTGCTTGGAGAAGCGCTGGCAGCCGTTGCACTGTTTCACCAGCTGCTCTGCATTCTGCTTGGCCGTTGGCCAGTAGAAACCATGGCAGAAGGCTTTGGCCACCAAAGCTCTGGAAGATGCGTGGTGTCCGCACTCCCCTTGGTGTATTTCTTTTAGCAGCTCTATCCCTTCTTCCGGCTCGATGCACTTCTGGAAGATGCCTGACACGCTGCGCTTGTATAGCTTGCTGTTGATGATGGTGTACGCCCCTACTCGGCGTTGAATTCGCCTAGCCTCCACTTCGTCCTGCGGCAAGTCCCCCGTGATGAGGTAGTTGGAGAATGGCTCCGCCCAGGAAGGTATCTCCCGTATGTGGAAGACAATGGCGACCAGGGGATCAGCAGCCCCCGGGTCCGTCATCGTGCTAGCCTCGTCTGATTGTCTGGCTAGGGGAGCGGGCATGGAGCCGGCAGTCCCCATGTCCTTCGTCGAGCCGACCACGCTGGGCTGGCCGGCTGCCTCCTTCAGCCCCGAGTTGGCAGCCCCCGGGTCTGGTGGTGGCACCTGAGCCGGGGCAGGGTCTCCAGGCACGTAGATGGATGGAGATTCCGACGAGGGCTTGATGGATAGCTTGCGGATGATTTCCAGCGACACCCCGGCTGGGATATCCTGCCTGGTGGAGCCAATCTTGGATTGCCGGTCTGCCTCGTCGTTGTTTGCTCTGGGGACATGATGGAACTCGCAGCCCTCGAAGAATCCGCTGAGCTGCTGCACGTAGAAGCGGTAGGAGGCCATGTTGGCGTCCCTGGCGTCCCAATCCCCTGAGACCTGGTGCGTCACCAGGTCGGAGTCTCCAAAGCAGAGGATCCTCCTGATGCCAATCTGCTTGGCCATCTTGAGCCCATGCACCAGGGCTTCGTACTCGGCGACGTTGTTCGACACACGGAAGTGCATCTGCAGCACGTACTGCAGCTTGTCTCCCTTGGGAGAGGTGAGGACGATGCCGGCCCCCAAGCCCCCGAGCAACTTGGAGCCATCGAAGTGCATGCGCCAGTGGGTGGAGTCTGGAGCCGGCGGCAGGTACTGGTGCTCTCCCCAGTCAGCGAAGAAATCTGCTATGATCTGTGACTTGATCGTCGTCCTGGGCTTGTAGTGAATGGTATGAGCTGCAATCTCAATCGCCCATTTGGCCACTCTGCCTGATGCATCCTTGCACCCAATGATCTCCGAGAGCGGAGTGGTGCTCACCACCGTGATAGGATGCTCCTCGAAGTAGTGCTTTAGGTTCTTGGCCGCCATGTACACGCCGTATGCGACCTTCTGGTAGTGCGGGTAGTTCTGCTTGGAGAGAGTGAGCACCTCACTCAGGTAGTACACCGGGTGCTGAACCGGCAGCTCCTTGCCTTCCTCAGTGCGCTCCACCACGATCACGACGTTGATGACTCGCGGAGTAGCCGCGATGTAGAGCAGCATTGGCTCTCGCGGAGCCGGTGCAGCCAAGATTGGTGCGGTAGACAAGGCTCGCTTGAGGTCGTTGAAGGCATCATAAGCGCGCTGGGACCAAACGAAATGGTACGTCTTCTTCATCAGCTGGTACAACGGCATGGCCTTCTCCCCGAGCCGGCTAACGAACCAGCTGAGCGAGGCTAAGCAACCAGCAGCACATGGCGTCTAAGCCGGTCGAGGTCATCGTCTCAAGCTATGGACGCGGAGCATCGTCACGCCGGGGCGGCGTAGCAAGGACGCGGCGTCCAGGCCAGGCCAGCAGAGGTTGTCGCCTCGAGCTATCCACGTGGAATATCGTCACGCCGGCACTGCTTCCAAGCCGGCCGAAGTGGTCACCTGAGCTACGCATGCGGAGCATCGTCATGGCTAAGGCGGCGCAAGCACGCGGCGACTCGGCCGAGGTCGTCGTGTCAAGATATACACGCGGAGAGAGCCCCACCTTCCAGCACACAGCGCCGGCACCAGCAGTCACGTCCCCTTCGGCGCCTGCTCCCTAGCTCATGAGGATTACTCCGTCGTCGTATTAATCTATCCACCAACACAAAATAAAAGGAAACAAACGTCTCTCGCGAAACGCTGGCAGGGATAGAGGAGATGGACGGGACGGGTGGCCGCCTGGCCGGAGTCAATGTGTCGCCAATGTTTTATTCACAGTACTTTTTATTTTATTTGAGTCTTGGAAGTTATTACTACTGTAATGACCTCTCCTTATCATTTTTATTTCGTTGTTGTGCCAAGAAGAATCTCTAATTTGAGGGAGGTAAGATTTGGGGAAGTTGTTGTCCTGAAACAGATTTCTACGCTGCACCGTAAAAAATTGTGAAATTCTCAGAATATCTTTTTGATCTGAAATTTCTTGAGCATATGCCCCAGGTTATATCCAAACTTTCATTAGTTTTGTACTTTTCGATTTGAGCAACAGAAGGTCCTCGAAAAAA